>OZ012735.1:575495175-576095175 GCA_963859935.3 Lathyrus sativus | reverse complement strand
CAAGCCGGCGCCGATTTTCGCAGTAGCGACAGATAGTAGCAATTCTGAATTGTGAGCTATGAGCCGTCTATAATATTGCAGGTGGTACTATAGTGAGTCTGCAAGTGGGTGCATCAACTCTTGTACCATCTTTTGTTTGGCAAATGATATTTAACTAAAAAACTTTTCTATGTGCCTGATATTTCTTTAATATTATATTGTGGCATTTATCAATAAAATAAGAACAAGTTGGGCTTTTGTAGTTTAATTTCCCTTAACTTTGTGCTGCAGGATTTAGTGACTTACAAGCTCGAAGTGGGGTTGGTTCTGGTAAGGGTGGTGCTGTAACAGTGATACAAGTCGTACAATTTTTGGTTTGCGGTCTTTGTGTGCGAATCATGTTGTAGTATATGGCTTTCAATGAATCATGGGAGGTGAGGTCACAGCACGAGGTTTGTGAAATGGTGCCGGTTGTGAATGGTTGTTGCTTGCAGGTCTGTGCGGTGCGAACTTTGTGCATGCCGTTTTGACAGGTCGTGGTATTGTGTTTTTTGCTTTCATTGTTTTTTAGGTGTATTGATTTTGTGGATCCTGGTTGTGTTTTTTGCATATGACTTCTTACTTTGCCGTACTGCAGGTCAACCTTGCACCGTGAGTTATTGTGAATCACTAACTTCACGTGGTGTCCGCAACGGCTCGGCAACTTTAAGAACGTTGGTTTGAGTGCATAACTGTAACTGACTTTTTGCGTATTTCATGTAGGTGGTGATGCAATTCAACGGTGAAAAAATCCATACCTTCAGCAGTCCAAACAGCAAATTGGGACTGTTGCAGAGTGAATGTAACCACAGGCGAAGACATGCGCCAGAGAGGTCTACAATCAGTCTCTATGAAGCTGCATCTGAAACCCGTAGCTTCACCAGCAAGTAAAATTATGGTGAAATGCTTTGTACATCTCTACTACTGCAGATTATTGTTTGTAATTCAGTACATAGGTTTTGTGTGTTAATTTGCTGCTAGAATTGGTTTTGTCTTTTTGCAGGGTGTATTGTGGGACTATGCAAGCTTTGTTTTTTTATTGTTGTGGTTGTGTGCAAGGATATCGTACGATTAGTGTGGGCAATGGCAAGGCATTCGTACAGTTTCAGCAGGTCTTTGTCTTGAGATAAACCTCAAATTGTTTTTTTTTTGGAATCCTGTTGTAGCTACAAATTTGCAAGCTGTAAGCTTGTTAAGCTTTTTTCAGCATAAAATAGGGTGTAGCAGATTATTGTGTAGTTGTACTAAGGTTGGAGTAGTGTGTAGCAGGACGTACGAAGGTTGTAAGCTTGGCTATTTGTAGCAGATTAAGATACAGGTGGCATGATGGTGTTGCAGCCAGGCGTGATGGTATGGTATCAAATGAATACGTGGCCTTTTTAATGTTGAAAGGTTGAAGGCTTTTCCTTGTGGCAGCGGTTGATGGCAAGTAGCATGAGTCTTATGGCTCTTTTTTACAACTCTTTCTTTTTGTGTATGGTAGCCCCCCCCCCCCCCCTCTTTTTTTTTTTAAAATGAACTATGTAAAACAAAAAAAATGTAATTGGAAATTGGATTCTAATGATGATTTTTGTTCTTATTTATGGAACCTCTCCATCTTTGTGCAAATGGGCTCACAATTTTGGGATTTTGTAATGGCTTTGGAATCTTGACATGATATTTGGACTGTGAATGGACTTTGAAACCATTTTTACACCTCACTTATAAACAAAACTTGGAAATTGCCATAAGATCATGATAACCAACCTCGAAGTTCTTGACTTAAAGTGACGAAAACTTGACATTCCGCGAGAACCAAACAAAATTATTGACTTGGAATAATTGCCACTTGAGTTAATATTGAGAAGTGGAATTGACCATGAATTAATCTTGAATTATCCTAAATTGGGAATGGACTAGAGCCTTTAATTAATAAATCAATCTGAATCTGGCTACTTGAATATCAATAAACCAAAGTCTCTAATATGAAACTCCTTGAGCCAGAGCATGCCTCAAAATCAGAGAACCATGATCAAACTTTAATTGAAGAATAAACCTGATCCTGATGATTATCGACAACGAAACATTTGATTAACCACAGTCCTAACAACTGACCCACCTACAGATGATTTTGGTACATAGACCCTGATTGAAAACTTATGAAGCAATCTCTTAACTGACTAGCCAATTTAAGTCAAAAACCACTGAATAATACTCATCACTTGCCTGAGTCCTTACACAACCTTGAACCACAAGCAAAGGTAGCCTCTTTTTTTGGATTTTCTAGATATAGTTAGTGAATGGATGCACGGGTGAAGGTATATATCGGTAGGACAAATTTAGGGTACAACAAATACGTAGGCATAAAGTGCGACGCTTTGCCGAATCATTTTCTTTTCTTTTTAGACCAGCCTTGATAGGTAGATAGATAAAACTAACCCGCCAGATAAATACAACAAGCGTGGATCCCATCGAGTACGATGGACGTGAGGGGTGCTAATACCTTCCCCTTGCGTAACCGACTCCCGAACCCAGACAATGGTTGCGATGACCTTGTCTTATACCTTTTTGTCAGGTTTTTCCGATCGTTTCCTTTCCCGTTCTGAGGGATAAATAACGAAAGGTGGCGACTCTTCTGTTTTGCCGGCACCTTATTTTCGCGGAAGCGACAGGTGGCGACTCTGTTGGGGACTTGATAGTTTCCTAGGGATCCAACGTCCCTTATGCGAGTCAATTTGGGGATCCAACATCCCTGTGCAAGAGTCAATCCTAGCGCTTGTATGATTACTTGTTGGGTTGTGTTTATTTATCGCATTTTATTCCCCACACTTTATTTTCAGTATGATATGATTATTTGTACTGTTGTGGAAGGGGCACTCGGATGAGTGAGAAGCCAGACCCAGGCTTGAGAGATACATAGTATTAGAGTGGGTTAGTGGAGGACGTGCTTGCTTTACTTGCAGATGTTCTCATGTAATCCACACTCAGACGAGGTTCTCTTTGATGGCTTCCTATCGGTCCTTTGGACTCGAGGGGTTGTTGGATATGAGGATTGTCGACTCTGGGAACCAATCATTTGGAATTCAGTTAAGTGAAGCCACTTCAAGAGATGATGATGCCACACCTCCTGGGTATCGTATCGTCATTTCTTGAAAGTCTGTGACGCTGATGACCGCATAGGATGCCAAACCTTTTCCGTGATTAGGTCCGTACCTGTGAGCAGGGTCGGGTTTGTTGCAGGAAACCTTAACCTTCAGATTACCTGGTTTTCTTGTATCAGAGGCTCTCATCATCAGATATGTGGTTGTTCTTGACAGAGCAGAGTTATGGTCTGATATCAGGGTTTCTTCTCACTAGAGTATGGTTGTTCTTGACAGAACAGTATTGTGGTTTTGTTGATACAGAGCCTTCATCTCCTCAACGACACAGTTGTCTTGATCTCCTGCTGCATGATTGCATTTTGCATTGTCTGCATCCTCATTTGCATGTCATTAACGTGTGTCTGTGTTGCAGGTGCATATTTCCCCCTGGTTCTAGTGACCTTGATCCTCATGGCAGATATGGCATCTCTGAAGAAGACAGTGGCTTACAAGCTACCAACACTCGACATTCGAGAGTTACGAGTTTTGATTTCTTTGGCTGATAAGACAGTGATGGAGAGTTTCAGAAAGAGTTACGAGAGACTGTTGAGTATTGTGTATAAGCTTCCTACGTACGAGTTGAATGGCCTCTATGCCTTGCTACAGTTTTACGACCCACAACTCATATGCTTTGTGTTTCCAGACTACGTCCTTGCCCCGACCTTGGAAGAGTACTCTGACCTGTTGGGGGTGCCTTTGATGAATCAAATGCCTTACTACCGTGTTAAGGGTGAACCCAAATTGAGTAAGATGACTGACGCTCTGCATGTAGATGAGTCTGAATTGGAAGGGATGGTATCCAGAAAGATCGGAGTTCATGGTATCCCTTTGCCTTTCCTGATGGAAAAAGCCCAAAATTTTGCCGAGAAGGATCGCTGGGATGTGTTCAATGCCTTCTTATCCCTCTGTATCTATGGGATCACGCTATTCCCAAGTCACCCGGACTTCATAAGCATGGACGCTTGCCATATATTTGCCTCCGGGAATCCAGTGCCCACTCTCCTCAGAGACGTCTACCATTCAGTTCACAGCAAGAACGAAAACAGAAAGGGGAAGAACGTGGCATGTTGTGCCCCTTTACTGTATAAGTGGTTTGCTAGCCATCTTCCTAAGTCGGGGCCATTCATTGATTCTGCTGAGTCTTCACCTTGGTCCGCGCGTTTGATGGGTTTGACTACTGAAGATATCATATGGTTTGATAGAGATCTGCTAGGCAAATATATTGTGTATAGCTGTTGTGGCTTTCCGAACGTCCCCCTGGTCGGAAGGAATGGGTGTATCAACTACAACCCATCTCTGCTGGTACAACAATTTGGGTATGCGTTACGAGGTCCTCTTGAAGAGGAAGAGATACGGGATTCTCTGTATCTCACAGGGTTTCTTGAAGGTGACACTTTGATCAAGGTACAGAATGCTTGGATTAAGATTCATCGGAAGGGGAAAGTCTTGCTGGGAAAAAGCAACAACAAGGCCTTTGATCCGTATGTGACTTGGGTTCAAGGAAGAGCCGCCAAGTTTCTAATGCCGTTTTCTGCTGTGGAACCATTGTGTACTCCCGTGTACAAAGAGCCTACTACAGTTGATATTCAGAAATTCAACCAGGTACTCCAAGATAAGGAAGAGCTACGAAAAGCCAACGAAGAGTTGGAGAAAGAGATCGCTCAACTTCGGAAAGAAAAAAGTGAAGTCGTTTATACCTGCAAGAAGCAGACTGAGATGATCAACCGTCTAGGCTCCAACCTGACCAAAGAAACTGATGCTAGGGAACGTCTGGGGTTGGATCTAAAGTCAGTACATGGCATGTTGACAACTAAGAAACAGGATCTGGACAGAGTGTACCGGAAGTTAACCCAATACGAGAGGGTCTGGAGCAGCACCATAGCCAAGTACAAAGAGCGGGAAGAAAAGCTGAAGCAGCAAGTAGCCGAGCTGGAAGCTCAGATTATGGTGAAAGATGAGAGTACAGAGGCTGAAGCCTCCCTGCGACATGACGTCCGGTAAAGATTGGCTGAGGCCGAGGCGGATTTGCAAGATTCTAAACTCCGAGCTGATGCTAAAAGGAGAAGAGTCGAGAACCATTCTGAAGAAGGTATTTCTAGGAGCATTGCCGATGACCTCCCAGAGTCCATCAGGCAGAGGAACCTGCTGGCCTGTGGATTGCTTGCTCAGTCAGATCACCCCGCTACAAAGAAGTTGGTAGAAGATTTTCGTGCCCATGACCGCGCCTGATCTCTTGTATCTCTTTTTGTACATTTTATGCATTGATATGCTGATCACCGCCAGGTCTGTTGGTTGGGGTCATGCCTTATTGCTTCAGTTGTATGTGATTACAGTTGTACGCTACCCGAGCGGGCTTTTCAGATGAATATATGAGGATTTCTTTTCCATGATTGGATCATAGACTTTATTTGTCTCGGAAACTAGGATCGGGGGGATCTCCCCAAGGCACAGACACGCGTTTGCATTTGCATGAAGCATTTGTATAACGAGCACCTTGTCGTTTTTTCTTCTAACCCTTTGTGTATACAAGTTATTCCAGGATTGATCGAAGACCGATCCACCGTTATCCGACCAGAGCGAATCAAGCTAGAGCAATGGAACAAGTGCAAACTGACGTCCAGGAACTCCAAGGATGGACCGCTTCATGGAGCTCATGCAAGTGGTTGCTAACGGCCAAGACCAGCTCAGAACATTGGTCCAGCCTCTGATCTCAAGGGTTGACAGCAACGGTGTACTCCATGGTGGGAGTGTTCCAACCCCTCCTCCTGTTGAAACTCCTCAGGGTGGCATCCCCGTGACCGGGGGGAATAGCAGTGGTAACGGCAATGTGATCACTAACATTGGGCTCAATGGTAATACGACTGACGTCGGTAATGGAAATTTTGAGGCTAATGGCAACGGTGGATTGGGCAATGGCAACACAGGTGCTGGAAATCTGTATGGGCCTCAGCCATGGCTAGAAGATCGTCAAGAGGATTTGTTTTCACAGAGGAATGCTGAAGGAGAACTGACTGCTGAAGCACGTCTGAGGTTTAAGGCACTCGAGGACAAAATGAGGAATTTCGAGAACCTGAACACTATGGGTGTCGACATGTCTAAATTAGGATTGATTTCTGATTTCAAGGTGCCTCCCAAATTCAAGGTACCCGACTTTGAGAAGTACAAGGGCACCACTTGCCCTCGTGTCCACTTAAGGTCATACTACCGAAAGATGTCCGCTCACTTTGAAGACGAGAAGCTGCTGATGCACTTCTTTCAGGATAGCTTGTCCGGGCCATCCCTAGAGTGGTATATGAGTTTGGAACCCACCAGTGTGCGCACATGGAAGGAACTTGCTGAGTCCTTTGTGCACCATTATCAGTATAACAGTGACTTGGCTCCGAACCGGGTTCAACTGCAGAACTTGTCACAGAGGAACAACGAGGGTTTCAAAGAATACGCCCAGCGATGGCGTGAATTAGCAGCTAGAGTTCAGCCGCCGATGGTTGAACGAGAGCTTGTTGAGATGTTTGTAGCCACTCTCCCGGGGGTCTATTACGAGAAACTAGTCAGCGGTATGTCAGGGAGTTTCTCAGATCTCATCATTACTGGCGAGCACGTCGAGAATGGGATCAAATTGGGAAAAATTCAAGGTGGTGATCTGTCCTCGGCTGGAGGAGGAAAGGAACCATATGGTAACAAGAGGCGTGAAGGAGAGACGAGCACCGTGTCTAACACTCGAAGGAAGGGTAAGAGCCAGCACCAGCAGGTGGCTAGCATAACCATCCCTGCTGTCCAACAACCCCAGCCACAGCAGCAGCCGCAGCCAAATCAGCAAGGGTATAGAAAGTATCAGAACCGGGCACCACTATCAAGTCGTCACCTTGAGACACCGCCCATGTCTTATGCACAGTTGTTACAAACTCTGCTTCAGTTACAGCTAGTCCAGAAGAGAACCCTGGCTCCCTTGACAGGGGCACCTCCGCAGGGTTATGATGCAAATGCAACATGTGATTTTCACTCAGGGGCACCTGGCCACACGATAGAAAACTGCAAGGCGTTCAAGCATAAGGTGCAAGATATGGTGGATGCTAAGATCATCAATTTCTCAGATAATGTGCTGAATGTTACAAAGAACCCTATGCTGAATCATAGAGGAGGTGGGGTGAATACCATTATTGAAGAAGAGGGTTTGGATGTGTTGACTGATGTCAAGGATCTAAAGACACCGCTTAGCTTTGTTAAAGCCAAGCTGATGAAGAGAGGCCTCTTCCCGGGCTGTGGAAAATTGTGTATGGGCTGTGCGACTCGTCCTGATGGATGTGAACAGTTGATAGTAGGGATTCAGAGTCTGGTGACCGAAGGAATCTTGCAGTTTAGCCGAAGGGCCGAATATGGATCTGGAGAGGTAGTGCTGAAGCAGGATGATGAGGTTGCCACCATCACCATCCCTCGCCAGACGATAATCATTTCTGCACTCAGGTCGCCCATAATTACCATCACCAAAGCTGGGCCGATACCTTTTGAAAGCACCAATGCTGTCCCATGGCACTATGGGGCAGACATCTACTGTAACGGACAGAAGTTGGAACTAGAACCATCTGGGCGGTCTGTGGATAACCT
Source organism: Lathyrus sativus (assembly GCA_963859935.3). NCBI lineage: Eukaryota > Viridiplantae > Streptophyta > Magnoliopsida > Fabales > Fabaceae > Lathyrus > Lathyrus sativus. Next base: position 576,087,436 of record OZ012735.1, on the reverse strand, counting down.
AGTGGGAATTGGCGGAATCACGGGCAGCGGAAGAGTATTTGCTCCACTTGAGATTGTGGGGGACAAAGCAGATAAAGCTGAGGAAACTGATAAGGGAAAGAGTAAAGTCGTTGAGGAAACCCCTCGTGGGGTAGAGAAGGACTTACTTGTGAAGGACACTGAAGAGTTCATGAGGTTGATCAAGAAGAGTGATTACAAGATCGTGGATCACCTCTATCAAACGCCCTCGAAAATTTCCATCCTGAATTTATTGCTGTGTTCGGAGTCACACCGCAACGCGCTGTTAAAGGTTTTGAATGCCACGTATGTACCGCAGGAGATCTCGGTCAACCAGTTGGGAGGGGTAGTAGCCCACGTGAATGCTGGAAACGGGTTAGGGTTCACTGACCTGGAGCTGACGCCGAAGGGAAGAAACCACAACAATGCCCTGCACATTTCGATAGAGTGTAGGGGAACAGTTATGTCACATGTGTTGGTGGACACTGGGTCATCGCTCAATGTTCTTCCGAAGAAAGCATTGATGAAGTTAGATACTTGCGGATTTATTTGCACACCCAGTGATCTGGTTGTGAAGGCGTTCGATGGAACCAAGCGTCATGTCTTTGGAGAGGTAACTCTGCCAATCTAAGTTGGGTCGGAAACTTTCGACGCAGTCTTCTACATTATGGACATCATGCCTGCCTACAGCTGTCTCTTAGGCCGGCCATGGATCCACTCTGCTGGAGCCGTGACCTCCATGTTGCACCAGAAGCTCAAGTATGCTGTAGGGGGCAGCATTGTAACTGTTTGCGACAAAGAAGATATAATGGTGAGCCATTTGTCGTCCTTCAAATATGTTGAGATGGATGGGGAGATCCACGAAACCCTATGTCAGGCATTCGAAGCCGTTAAGGTCAAGGACATGGCTCCAATAATGACTGAAAAACCAGAGATGACTCTCTCTTCCTTCAAGGAAGCCTGGGCCGTTGTTCAAGCCGGATCTACCCCAGGCTGGGGGCAAATTCTGGAAATACCTAACAAACAGGACAAGTTTGGGTTAAGATACTCTCCTACGGCTGAAGCCTCCTCTTCTCACGGTGCGTCGCAAGGTAAAGGGCCGATTCAGTTTACCAGTGGCGGGGTGATATTCGAAAGTGTCAACGCAGTGTCTGAAGACGGCGAAGACAGCGATTGCGACCTAGACTCTTGGATCTAGCCAAGCAAACCAGGCCAGAGCCTCAACAATTGGTCCATCAGGGATACCATCCAAGTGACAGGCAAAAAGTAATGATTTACTTTCTCCAATCGTTGTACAATCCTATGTCCTACCCGGGGCATAATGGTTTTACTGTCAGGGCCTTATTTGATTATATACATGCATTTTACCAATAAATCAAGGGCGTTTTTCTTCACATTCAAATGTTGTGATCTCTGTTATTCCTGTTTTATATTTGTTTTGAAAAACAATAAAATGGCAATAGGGTTTGTGCTAACCTACATATCCTTGTTTTAAGCTTAACCCTTGATTTTGCAGGATCCACATAGCAGATGACATCGACTCTGGACCTTCTACGACTCACTTCGACTTCGATTGCCCGATCTATCAAGCCGAAGAAGAGATTGATGAAGACGGAGACCTTCCCGAAGAGTTGGCCCGCTTGTTGAAACAAGAAGAGAAAGTTATTTTGCCTCACGAGGAAGAGATTGAGATTGTGAATCTGGGTTCTGAGGAACTAGTCAGGAACGTCAGGATAGGGGCTGCATTGCAGAGTGATGTCAAGCGGAGATTGGTCGAGATGTTGAGTGAGTATAGTGACATCTTCGCTTGGTCATACGAGGATATGCCCGGACTTGATACTGACATCGTGGTCCATCACTTGCCGATGCGAGAAGATTGTCCTCCCGTTAAGCAGAAGCTTAGGAGGACACGATAAGATATGACCGTCAAGATCAAAGAAGAAGTGCAAAAGCAGCTTGATGCTGGCTTCTTAGCGGTCACCACTTACCCTCCGTGGGTCGCCAACATAGTGCCTGTACCGAAGAAGAACGGTAAGGTGCGAATGTGCGTCGATTATCGGGACTTGAATAGGGCGAGCCCTAAGGATGATTTCCCGCTCCCTCATATTAACGTGTTGGTCGACAATACAGCTCAGTTCTCCGTGTTTTCGTTCATGGATGGCTTCTCCGGCTACAATCAGATCAAGATGGCGCTGGAGGACATGGAGAAAACTAAGTTTATTACACCTTGGGGAACATTCTGCTACAAGGTAATGCCTTTCGGTCTGAAGAACGTAGGGGCCACTTACCAACGAGCAATGGTTACTTTGTTTCATGATATGATTCATCGTGAGATTGAAGTCTATGTTGATGACATGATTGCGAAGTCCCAAACGGAGGAGGGACATCTGGTCAATTTGCTGAAGCTTTTTGAGAGGCTTAGGAAATTCAGGTTGAGGCTGAATCCTAACAAGTGTACTTTCGGAGTACGGTCTGGAAAACTACTGGGGTTTATCGTGAGTGAAAAAGGCATCGAGGTTGATCCTGCAAAGATAAAAGCGATACAAGAAATGCCAGCGCCAAAAACCGAAAAAGAAGTTCGTGGTTTCCTGAGCAGAATAAACTACATTGCAAGGTTTATTTCTTAGCTCACGGCCACGTGTGAACCGATGTTCAAACTACTAAAGAAAGATCAAGCGATTATCTGGGACGAGGATTGCCAGAAGACATTCGATAAGATAAAACAGTATCTGCAGGAACCTCCGATCTTGATACCCCAGTGGCCGGAAGACCCTTAATCATGTACTTGACATTTCTTGAGAATAGTATGGGGTGTGTCCTCGATCAGCACGACGAGACGGGCAGAAAGGAGCATGCCGTTTACTATTTGAGTAAAAAGTTCACAGATTGTGAATCTCGTTACTCGATGCTGGAGAAGACGTGTTGTGCACTAGCCTGGGCTGCCAAACGTTTATGACAGTACATGCTCAACCACACCACCATGCTAACTTCGAAGATGGATCAGATCAAGTACGTCTTCGAGAAACAAGCGCTTTCGGGCAGGATTGCCAGATGGCAAATGGTGTTGACAGAATATGACATTCAGTACGTTTCCCAGAAGGCCATTAAGGGAAGCATATTGTCTGAATACCTTGTCGAACAGCCGATCGAGGATTATCAGCCGATGAAATTTGAATTCCCTGATGAGGATATCATGTTTCTCAAGGTGAAAGATTGTGATGAACCGTTGCCCGACGAGGGGCCAGATAGAAAATCCCAGTGGAAATTGATATTTGACGGGCGGTTAATTCTTACGGAAGTGGCATTGGGGCAATCATCACGACTCCCCATGGATCCCACATCCCGTTCACCGCTAGACTGACGTTTCCGGTCACCAATAACAAAGCAGAGTACGAAGCATGCATCATGGGTCTAGAAGAAGCAATTGATTTGAGAATCAAGAACCTAGATGTATATGGTGACTCGGCGCTTGTGATCAACCATATTAAAGGGGAGTGGGAGACTCAGAAATTAAATTTGGTGTCATAAATGAATTATGCCAGAAGGCTGCTTCCGTTCTTTGATCGAGTGGAACTCCATCATGTGCTCAGGGTCGAAAATCAGATGGCTGATGCCTTAGCCACGCTAGCTTCGATGTATAAAGTCAATTTTTGGAATGAAGCTCCAAGAATTGTCCTTTCTCGTCTTGATAGACCTGCATTCGTCTTTGCGATCGAGGAAGCCTCCGATGGCAAGCCATGGTTCCATGACATCTAGACTTTCCTTATGACTAAGGAATATCCTGCGGGAGCGTCGACCCAGGATAAGAAGACTCTCAGGAGGCTGTCTGGAAATTTTTATCTCAATCCTGATGAAGTTTTGTACAAAAGAAACCACGATCTCGTGCTACTTAGATGTGTAGATGAGAAAGAGGCGAGTATGCTCATGGAAGAAATCCATAAAGGCACATTTGGTACGCATGCCGGCGGGCATGCTATGACAAGAAAGATCCTGAGAGCAGGATATTACTGGCTGACGATGGAGTCGGATTGCTTTAAATTCGCTAAAAGATGTCATAAATCTCAGATCTATGCTGATAAGATTCATGTGCCGCCGTGCTCGTTGAATGTCATGTCCTCCCCGTGGCCGTTCTCCATCTGGGGCATCGACATGATAGGCAAGATCGAGCCCACTGCATCTAACGGTCATCGCTTCATTCTAGTAGCCATTGACTACTTCACCAAGTGGGTGGAGGCAGCCTCATACGCTAATGTGACCAAGCAGGTGGTGGCTAAATTCATAAAGAGGGACATCATCTGTCGATACGGAGTTCCCGAGCGGATCATTACTGATAATGGTTCAAATTTGAATAACAAGATGATGAAGGAGCTGTGCCAGAGTTTCAAGATTGAACACCACAACTCATCTCCTTACCGGCCGAAGATGAATGTCGTCGTTGAAGCAGCCAATAAAAATATTAAGAAGATTGTACAGAAGATGGTTGTAACCTATAAGGATTGGCACAAGATGTTGCCATTTGCACTGCACGGTTATCGTACAACGATGCGTACATCAACCGGGGCAACTCCTTTCTCACTGGTGTACGGTATGGAAGTTGTCCTACCGTTAGAAGTTGAGATTCCTTCTTTACGAGTTTTGGTTGACGTGAAACTCGATGAGGCATAATGGATTAAGAACCGACTAAACCAACTCAGCCTGATGGACGAGAAGAGGTTAGCATCGATTGCATATGGTCGCCTATACCAAAGCCGAATGAAGAAAGCTTATGATAAGAAGGTGCGTCCTAGAAGCTTTCAGACGGGTGATCTCGTCCTGAAGAAGATTCTTCCTCCACACTCCGATCACCGGGGCAAGTGGACTCCCAATTACGAAGGTCCGTACGTCGTCAACAAGGTCTTCTCGGGAGGAGCCTTGTTGTTATCCACGATGGACGGCGAAGATTTTGCATCCCTGGTGAACGCGGACGCAGTTAAAAAATACTTTGCTTAAAGAATGACCCGCTGGAAAGAAAAAGAATATCCAGGCAAAAATGGGGCATCCCGGCGAACCGTAAAAAGGAAAAAGGGTTCGGGCAAAAATTAGGGATATAAAGAAAGAATGTACACCCGCAAAGTCGAAAACCTGGAAGGGCGACTTTGGCAAAAAAGGGTATCCCGGTGAATCAAAAACCCGGAAGGGCGATTCAGGCAAAAGTTAGGGATTTGAAAAAGCAAATGACTGCGTTCCGCGTGTGGACTTTCATTGTTTAGTGGTTTGGAAGACCTGAGGGCCGTTTATCTAAATCAATCTCTTTTGAAGCTGAAGCGTCGGAGAAGTATCGAAGTCGAGTGGGTCATAGAGGGATCAACTCATGGTGTTCGTCTACGCCACATTGCCGACATTTGTGTATATACTGATGTATATTTATGTTTTTATATTTGCGCAGCTTCCTCATTCCAAGAGCTTGCATCTGTTGTAAAACATTTTTACTCATTCAGGGGTTCATTATCAATGAAATATATACTATTCAGCAATTCTGTTTGTTTGTTTAGCATCTATCTGTTTTGTTTGCGAAAAAGAACGACGATATTTTTGATAAAATGCGCATACATAAACTTACTGGCCTAAGTGTCGCGGTGAAATTTGGATACCAAACTATTGATTAGTTTGAATCTTTAATTCATTTTACAACCGAACTTTGATTTGTCCAAAGGAAGGGATAAAGATCGAAATTCCCACAATGCAATGCAAATGCAAGCTAGAGAGTTAGAAATAATTTGTTTAAGATAAATTAAATAACTAGATGAGGGTGGAATTTAAATAAAATAGGTTTTAGTTACTAATAAATAAAATGGTTTTTTTATTATTATAAAAGCATAAAACTGAATTAAATTATAAGTGATTTTATCAAAAAAGTGAGTTATTTAATGAATAAAGTGAAAGGATTAAACATAAAAGACTAATTTATTTTAAAAAAGGTGGCTGATTATAAACGGATTAATTAGTTAATTAATAAAAGGTAGTAATTAGAGGTTAATTAGAGGAGGCGGAGGGATTAAGTGTATGCGATTTGAAACGTGTTTTTTGATCTGAGGATAGATCATGTGGTGCGTGTGTGGGGTGCATTGCAGTTGTACTTACTATCACAGAATTACAATAGAGAAAAACTGAAAGAAAAAAAAAAACAACAACGAAGTGAACCCTAGCCCCCAATCGACCCCCATCTTCGCCTTTCCCCCTTCGTCCGCCATCTCTTTTGTCTGTCATCTCCTTCGTGATCTCTACTCCCACTTCTTCCCTTTTCGCGATATCAAACCTGTAAGCCAACAAACATGATAATAATAAGCAGGTCCAACCGGAAATTTTACCCAGAGAAACCAGCTATGGCTCAACGAGGATGGTGGCGCCGGCTTCGCGATTCCGATGAGGGGTTCGCAGTGGTGGTTTCGACGGAGTGGTCGACGGGTTTGTGTGTTTGGACGGCGCTTCCGGCGGAGCTCACCGAAAGATATAAGTCTTCTTCACAATTTCTAGGGTTTTAAGTTTGGGGTTTTTTGTAGTGCTTGTGAGTTCTGTCCTCTTGTCCTTGTTTCTTGTCTCAAATCCCTGATTTTATAGGCTTCAATATTGAAATGTCTTGATTGAATTTGATTAAGGGTTTTGAATGCCTGATTTAAATGCTTTGAATACTGATTGGAAATTTCTGTTTTGGTTATAACTCGATTCAAAAAAATTTATACATTTAGAACCATGTGATCATGGATTGATACATTTAGAACGCCCAATAATTTATTGGATTGATACATGCAACCCTCTATTCGCTTGCAGCATTTATTTCTGCAAATACTCTCCCTTTATTTTTTCTAAACACATACATCATTTTATTGTGTTTATTGATTGAATATACCACCTTGATTGAATTGGCAGATGCCATAATAGAAACCCTATAGTTGAAAATAACTTAACCTTGTTTTGATTTTGAAGCTAACCGAATTATTAGTTCTTTTCATTTAGCTATATCTTTCTCAAGGAAAAAAAGTTGTAGCAAAGAAATTAAACCAATTATATTTTGGGGCTAATATTTGAAATCCTGTTTAACAATTCAATGTTGTTTTGGCCCTTGAAGTTAACCTAACTATAATGAAAGTGTCAAATAGAGCAAAAGGCATATCATTTTCGGTTATTATTAACCCATATTAACTATGTGAAATGCAAAAATTACCACAGTTTCCCTTTTTTTATTACTTAGTATTCCAAAAAACTGATTACTATGTCCTGCACAAGACTTGACACAACTCACTAACTGCTGTTAATTTACCTAATGCTACCTGTGCTCTTACTCACAAATATTTGACTAAGCTCTTGTCCAAACTAAGAAGATATGTTACAACTTACACGTCTAAATAGATGCTAATATTTTGTACTGGATTGAAATAGAGCTCCTGGTGGAAGCCACACACATTACACATCATTCTGATACTCAAGTCTCCGGCATCGCTGCCTTTTACTGAATTAAATAATTAGATAACTCGAAATAGAGGTGAAAATTTGTTGAAACTTGAAATAGATGGATTATTTTGAGCATGCTTGATTTTTCTGTTAATTTTAGTTACATGTTTAAGTTGTAACCAATTAAGATCCCTTGGTATTTAGAGTATTCACAAAACACTGCTTGATAATGACGACCAAAGCAAGAGACAATGTAGTAACTAAGTCATTTCCAAACTTCATAATTTATATATTGTTGAATTATTATAGTTTTGACATACTATTTTGTTTAACTTGAAGTAAATCTCATAATTGTTGAAGTTTTCTCAATTGTTTGTTTGAAAGTTCTGAAAAGAAAAATTGTTTATTCTGGGATATATTCCTTTTCAGTGTGTACGGCAACCCAATTCCTGTTAAGGAGCTTGCCGATCGCGTGGCTAGCTATGTGCACCTTTGTACATTATATTGGTGGCTCAGGTCAGTAAAACCGTCAGTCTTGTATTCATTTTAAAGTTGTATCATTTTCTCTGTGCATATTAATAACTAATCTATAATGGTGCTGCAGACCTTTCGGCTGTGGTGTCATACTAGGTGGTTACGACAGAGATGGACCACAGTTGTACATGGTTGAACCTTCTGGTGTCTCTTATGTGAGTCTACTCTATTTGATAGAAATATCTAGACTTCTCATTGTTGCCTGAGCTACTAATAGTTTTTTTGAAGTTCCATGTGATAATTTTTGTACTGATCTGTTTGTATTGGTATTGGTTTTAGAGGTACTTCGGTGCTGCAATTGGGAAGGGCAGGCAGGCTGCAAAAACGTAAGTTGACAGTTAATTTGTATTTCAATACTAAACCGAACAACTATTGTGGCTTCCTTTTCATTACTGCCTATGCTAGGGACAGTATATTCTTATTGCTTAACTTGAATCCTTTGCTTCCTGTAACAAATATATTTTTTCAATAAAACATGTTCCGTGCTGCTACTTTGAGTTTTTGTTACATGGGATCTCTGTTTGTAAATTTTGACAATCCGCTGCTGAAGGTTGAGCAAGATTGCAGTTAATCTTGCATGGAACTTCTCTTACTACACATAGCTTATGTGTAGACAATTGTTAGAGGGGTTGATAATGTTACCTTAGCCTTCAAGACCTTCTTCTGTACCTTGCAAGTTTTCCCTGCTCCCCCGTTTTAGACTCAACCTGCATGTGTGTTTTGTAACTTGGGTTTAATTTTAGTGTGGTGGTAGGTGGACACCCAATTGACACTCAGTATAAATAGACTTTTTTCAGGACTCATGCCAAAATATACTTTACTAAACAATACCTATAAAGACACTACTTTATTGGGAAGGTGTCAAAAGGGTGTTGGGATTATTATGCATTTGTCTATGAATTATTGGCTTTAATGTATATGGCCACTGCCATTGTGGTTTGAGAAGACTATGAACTTTTCCTTTTTATTCAGGAGGGTATAGACTTAAAATTCAAGTATTGTGTAATTATATGCACAAATTTGGTTAAGGTTTCTTTATGTAACTCGGCATCATCTCCATTTCTTTGTGAAGAAGTAGTATGGTGTATAATGGATTATTTTATTTTGATAAATATAAAAAAATATGGTAATGACGATTGATCTGGAGGGAAGTCCAATTAGTAGGGGGTAGAGGGATTTAGAAAAATTATGTTGCTATTTGATGCATTTAGCTGATCCAGCTAATGAAAAAATGTTTGCTTCTTGTATGAAAAGTCCCATATTGAATGTGATTTCTGTCTTATGCTGCATTGCATCAGTCTCCATATCCGCATTTTGTTTTACAATGTTATCTTGTTAATGTATTGGCAGAGAGATTGAAAAGTTGAAGCTTGCAGACTTGACTTGCCGACAGGGAGTTATTGAAGTAGCGAAGATGTAAGTAGCATGCTTATTGCCAGTGTTTGTTATTACTGTTTATATTTCCAATGTGAAACATGCCCTATTTTGTATTTGCAAGCTGACTTATACAAGGATTTCCCTTTTTTTTTTGATGTATGTTTGTTTTGTTACTTAAAAAAGCGGAATCTTTTTCCAAGTCATAGTATCAATTACTTAAGATAATAGTTACTTACATATTTTTTGTTGCAATTATTTGTGCCAAACAGTATATATGGAGTTCACGATGAGGCCAAGGATAAAGATTTCGAACTCGAAATGAGCTGGGTGTGTGAGGAATCAAATCGTCAACATGAAAAGGTAAGAAAGGGTGTGCTTTGGCTTACTTCATACAGTGACATTTTTCTTTCAACTATTCTAATTCAAATAATGATCATATATGGAATTCGCATAGCATAGCATCCACAAATTTTTTTTTTGTTTCATCTAACTGGTTTGTATTAGTTCCAGTCATTCTGAAATTATCATAAATAAACTCTTATTCTTTTGATTCAGAGTTTTAGGTTTCTGGTTAATTCTACGATCTCTGATAGTATCATATTAAAGTCATGATTAGCATTTATAAGTAAGAGAGTAATTGAACATGCCTTGAATAAGGCAATACTCAAATGTTCACATGGGGCTGGATATTATTATTTATTTCCTAAAAGCTTATGTGATTCAATAATACCATATAATTCTTCCAGGGGGTTTTAACTGAGTTGTCATTTCCATGTTTTCTTTGATTTGAGTCTGAAAATCAACTGGGTCTAATTGTTTTCCAAGTTTTGGCTGAAAGAATGAAAAGCTAGTGAAATTCTTAGGTTAAAGAGAGACTGACATGGAGACAATTGGTTTGCAATTGTATAGTTTTGGTTTTTAAAGCTCACTCAAGACCTTTAATGTGTGTGTCGATTGAATGTATTTGACAAAATCATGATGGTGCGGTATTGAATTAATGATATGCAGGTCCCGGAGGAGCTTCTAGAAGAAGCTAAGACAGCAGCCAAAGCAGCTCTTGAAGAAATGGATGCAGATTAACAGATCAAAAGTATGTATCCCAAAGATGTATTTCATTAACTTGTAATAGAGAGCATTGAGAACATCTATAGAAAATTCATAGGCTTTTAATTTGAAGATTGCTCTGAAAAATTGGATTCTTGTATGTTTTTTGATGATTTCCGTTGCTGTGGAGAACTGTTTCAAAGTGCTCTAAAGACTGCTCTTATCAATTAATTTAGTGTTGAATTCTATCTGTCTTGGCCACTCTGGTTTGAGAAAATGTTGTATGAAACCAAACCTATCTTAATTCTCTTACTCTGCACGTTACTTTCCATGGAAGCATTTTATCAAACTGAGCATTGCCTATGAGCCATAACACAACAGTTAGGGGAATTATTCTTTTGAATAAAAATAAATCTCTAAAAAAATCAGTCAACACTAAATCCCTATATTTTCTCCACGTAATCCTCCCATTTTCAACCCTTATTTACATATATATACATACATATCCTAAGTTAATAGGAATATAATAATATTCTCATATTATAATGGAGTCTCTGCAGAAAAAATTGTTTCCTAAGCGGTTCAAGGAAAAAAGGAAAGTCAAAGAAAAATCTATCAAAAAGAGAAAAGTAGCACTGATTAGTGTGATTGAAAATAAGAAATTAAAATTGCAAGAAGAAGAAGAAAAAAGAGTCCAATTGCAAGAAGAAGAAGAAGAAAAAAGAGTGCAATTGCAAGAAGAAGAAGAAGAAAAAAGAGTCCAAGACAATGACACTTCATTATATCAACCATCTTTAAAGAAACCAATACCTACTTTTGTTGATTATAATAAAGTGAAGAAGACTTTGTCTGATTGGAAACAATTGAAGATAAACCGTGAAAGAGAAACGGCTCGACTCAAACTTGAGCAAATTAAAAATACAGCTGATTTTAATGGAAGCATGGATGCCATGAATGATTTTTACGAGCTCATTGGATTTTCAATTATTTAGAAATAGAAGAAATTACGTACACCGTATTGAGTGTATTGAGAAATTCTTGTACCTATACTAAATTATAGTGGATTAATTTTTTTGGTCAGGATGACCCGTGGTTTTTACCCTTATTTTAAAGGGGTTTTCCACGTTAAAATTCTCGTCTCTTTTGCGATCTATTTTTCTATATTATTTTCTTACCTTTGTTACATGTAACCCTTGCTTTAGCATAAGAACCAGGTCTGCTATTTCCAAACTCAGCGAATTAAACATTTTAAATTTGCAGTTCTTTTGGGTCCCAAACTAAATATCCTTCATTTAAGAAAATAAAATGGTTGCATATATTCATGAAAACAATAAAAAGTGTTAAGAGATGTCCATTCAACATTTAAAAAAGCATTAATAAAAATGCAGAAAAATATTAAGAAATGAAAAGAATAAAATTGTTAAATTTAACTTATCATTGTCTACCAAATAGTGGTAGTTATTCAAACTGAAATAACTAACTGATAAGTTTGCGAGAAAAAAAAAGTTAAAAGGTCCTAGATGGAGAGCCTTTATGATATCAGCCAACTGGTTTGATGAATGAAAATAGACATCAAATGTATTATTTTTGCTTGAACTTTGTCTTGTTGACAATGTGAATAACTGAATTATTATCACAAGAATTTGTGACCGGTTGTGGATGTTGAATACCAAATCTTGTACGAGGTATAAACTCGTGGTAGATCGTCCAGTGTCATGATAAGATCTCCAATCCAAATAAGTGAAGCCATTTCGTGTGAGGTTTTAGTTGATCTTGAATAAAAGGCCTTTGGTTGCCGCTTGTTTGATGAATTTAAGTATATCCTTAGGGCAAGTGTACATCCATTGCTTGAGATACAAATTGTCTTCACTATAAATGCTTACATATTAGACTTCTGAAACAAGCAAGATTAGCCAAAGATATGACAGTGTTACTGTGGTTTGGATCCATTAGGGTTGAGGTCAGTTTGACACCAAACAATTAGTTTCTTGAAGTGCCTTTTTAAGACTTTGCAATTTCAAAACCCAGGAAATATTTCATATTACCCAAATCTTTGATACTGAATTGTGTGTCTAAAACAAGGTTTAAGTTAAAAAAATCATCCAAGTAGTTTCAGCAAGCATTAAATCATCAACATATACAAGAACAACAATGAAGAAATTATTGGCATACATAGTAAATAACGAATTCATATTTGGATTGTATATAAACCAAGTCAATTAGGGTACTGGTAAGTTTATAGTTCCAATGATGACTAGTTTGCTTTAACCCATATAGCATTAAGATATTATCAATTATCGACATGTATAACATAAATCTGATATAGAAATTTATTGCATTGGAATACCATTTAAATGTTCATGAATATATTAATATGCTTAAAATATATGTAAAAAACTTATAATATTTTTAAGAAAAAAATGCAAAATGATATTTATAAGCTCCATCGAGTTTGTAGTAACTTTTTCATCTCCATAAATTGGGCTTGTTATAGTTTAATATCTACCACCAAAAGCATATTACATGTATGTCAAAAGCATATTACATGTATCTCAATAAGCTTCAGGTCAGAAACGCGGAAACAGAATCATACAAAATCCAATATCATAATAAATTGGTTTTTTAACAGCTAACCACATTATCTTTTAAGTGACTTTACAATTTATAAAGATTATTTATTTGCACTATTGAAATTTTATCAAATTGATTTTTCTTCACATTGCTATGAACATTGTGCAGAAAGGTACACTGTCTACTAAACAAATACTACTATCCATATCTATGAAAACAGACTGCTCTGAGAACTGAAACATGCCAGCCTCTTTTATCCGTAGGTTTTACACATATTTTAATGTCAGGTAAGAAATTCAACAACTTGTATGCCACAAAATATTTGCTAATGTCCAAAAACCCACACCAACGTCAATTTCATTTTTGCTGTGTAAATCAAAATTTAAGAACACAACAACACACTACACAAAAAGAGCATAAGTAGAAAGAAAATGAAAAAAACAATTTTTTTTATCAAGATATTCGTATGGTCTATCCAAAAAGAGCTAAGACCTATAATCATCTATAAAAATGTTAACATAAAAACTAAATATGGTAAATAAACTGAAAACATTAAACCAAAAATATTCAGTGATGAAAATGTTGTAAAAAGTCTTGTTTATAAACCACTATCAATTTTAAAAAGTCTTGACACTGAAAACTTTTTTTGGAATGAACAAATAAATATTCAATTTTAAAATTGAATTTTTATATCCAAATTCGATTTTAAATTAAAAATCGAATATGATCTCTAAAACCAGTTATAAAATATATAACCGGTTATAAAATTTGGTTATGGATATAACCGGTTATAAACCAGTTTTATAAAAGCAAAATCATTTATATGAATTGGTTATAATATCCTGTTATGATAAATAATTTTATATTGGATATGGATTGGTTATATGAATAAACCAAAATGATGAGCATCCGTAATAATAAGTATGGTAGGGATAAACTTAAGATTGCTAAAGAATGATGGGCAATGACATACATGCTGTGTGGTTCATGTGTCCAAAATCTAGGTTTTGTTATTATTTAAAAGAGGTGGTTTAAGAAGGATACATGATGAGTGGTTTACATATGCATGGAAATTATGAATGTTAGGAGAGCTTGGAAGAGGTTGTTATAACTGGCCAAATGTTAAGTAGTAAAGGAATTGCTTCATTCTTCATTGTATTGATCAATAGAGTGTTCCTGAAGGACATCTTTTGGTGTGTCAATAAAAGTGGTAGCTTATTTGATGTTGTCCTTTTGAGATAAAGGGGTAATCCATGTTTTTTAAAACGTAGTTGTATTGTATGGCTAAGTTTGTGAGAATAGTTAAGACACTTCATTATATCAACCATCTTTAAAGAAACCAATACCTACTTTTATTGATTATAATAAAGTGAAGAAGACTTTGTCTGATTGGAAACAATTGAAGATAAAACGTGAAAGAGAAACGGCTCGACTCAAACTTGAGCAAATTAAAAACACAGCTGATTTTAATGGAAGCATGGATGCCATGAATGATTTTTACGAGCTCATTGGATTTCCAATTATTTAGAAATAGAAGAAATGAATGATTTTTACGAGCTCATTAGATTTTCAATTATTTAGAAATAGAAGAAATTACGTACACCGTATTGAGAAATTCTTGTACCTATACTAAATTATAGTGGATTTATTTTTTTGGTCAGGATGACCCGTGGTTTTTACCCTTATTTTTAAGGGGTTTTCCACGTTAAAATTCTCGTCTCTTTTGCGATCTATTTTTCTATATTATTTTCTTTTTATTTTTGTTGCGTGTTACTTTGGAATTGTGTTATGGTGTGTATATGTTAAGAGCTCATTATATACGTGAAAGTTTTAATTAAAAATGAAGGTTTATGATAATGAACACTGACAAAATTAGATTATTTTTCAATTTTGTTATTCTATACATTCGATATAATTTTAGTCGGAATCTTAGCAACTGACAATACTTACAACAATACAACTAAAGAGTAAAAAATTAGAATTCAATAGTAAACATGGTGAAATAATTTCTAGTGACATACATAACGTAGTTTTATATTAAAAGTGAATTATGTTTAAAACTTAAATATGAGTGTTTTTTACTCGACGAAAATAAAAAAACTACTTACGGTTACTATTATTGGAAAAACCTTTTTGTGATGATTAAACATTTATTTAAATTTTTTTATGTTTCAAATAAGATATATGCTATATTTTGTAAAATGTTTTTTCAGATTTATTTGAAAAATGCATCCACCTATCAATATTTAATAATTTTAGTCCTATGAGCCATAACACAACAATTACATTTTCAATTTCTGTTAATTGATTCATCGTCTAGCATAAATCGATTCACACATTGAAACACAGGTTATTTTCATACAATTTGTGTGTATTGTTTCAACGGGAAACGGAAAAGAGTTATATACAGTGGAAATCAATACATAAACTAATTTTTGTTTTTCTTCTTCCACTGTACATCTGTTAGTTTTAGTTAAATAAAAAGCTTATAACTAGTAACTTAATGGATGCATGCTTAATTTCAAGACTGAAAACTAGGACTGTGGTGAATCAAGCAGCTTGATCCATGTTAATTGCACCTTTGTTACATGTAACCCTTGCTTTAGCATCAGAACCAGGTCTGCTATTTCCAAACTCAGCGAATTAAACGTTTTAAATTTGTAGTTCTTTTGGGTCCCAAACTAAATATCCTTCATTTAAGAAAATAAAATGGTTGCATATATTCATGAAAACAATAAAAAGTGTTGAGAGATGTCCATTCATCATTTAAAAAAGCATTAATAAAAATGCAGAAAAATATTAAGAAATGAAAAGAATAAAATTGTTAAATTTAACTTATCATTGTCTACCAAATAGTGGTAGTTATTCAAACTGAAATAACTAACCGATAACACCTTCCTTGAACTGGAGTGAATACCGTGCATGCCAAGTTTGCGAGAAAAAAAGTTAAAAGGTCCTAGATGGAGAGCCTTTATGATATCAGCCAACTGGTTTGATGAATGAAAATAGGCATCAAATGTATTATTTTTGCTTGAACTTTGTCTTGTTGACAATGTGAATAACTGAATTATTATCACAAGAATTTGTGACCGGTTGTGGATGTTGAATACTAGATCTTGTACGAGGTATAAACTCGTGGTAGATCGTCTAGTGTTATGATAAGATCTCCAATCCAAATAAGTGAAGCCAGTTTGTGTACATCCATTGCTTGAGATACAAATTGTCTTCACTATAAATGCTTACATATTAGACTTCTGAAACAAGCAGGATTAGCCAAAGATAAGAGATGACCATTATGTGATTTCATATTAGAATATGCTAAACTTGAAGTATAGAACATATAGCATGAAGATATTATCAATTATCAACATGTATAACATAAATATGATATAGAAATTTATTGCATTGTGTTGCACCCCAAAATTTGCCCAACATTTCTTCACCTAGCTTGTGTTTCATTTCATTCACATTAGCATTATCATTTGCATTTCATTGACATGTGTGCAGGAGATCAAGAGGTATGATTACCAATTAAGAGCTATACAAGACTATGAAGCCAGCTAAGAAGGTTATTCAAGTGTTCAAGGGTTGATATCCTTGTCAGAGAAGTTGGAAGATCCTTAGAGAGAGTGGTTGAGGCCAAGTGTGTAGGTCTCCTAACTTGAGAGTTGTGGAAAGCCATCAGATGATTCTAAGGTCATGGAGATGGACTTGAGGTCTTAAGAGAGCTCATGAGAAGTGTTGAAGATCACCTTGAGGCCTAGACAGGTCATTGTGCAAGATAAGAAGCCTCAGCCATGAGTGGTGCAGCTAGGGTTTGACTGGGTCAACCCTAAGTCAACTGATGATTTGAAGAAGGTTGAGACCTAATTCAAGAGCCATGTGATCATGGATTGATACATTTAGACGTTATAAGGATGATTTCAAGATTAACTCATCATGATTGAAGAGTTTGAGAAGTTCCAAGCTAGGGTTCCTAAGACTTGACAGTGTAAAATCCCCTAGTTTGACCCCTAACTTCAAGGCAATTTAACTCAAGATAGGATCTTCATCTCATCTTGACCCCAACATGATTATTGTAGAGCATGATCTTAGCTTTAATTTTAGTACTAGAAGTTCTTGATAGGATTTATAGAACTCAAGTTATGAGCCAGACAAGTTACAAGTCATCTGAGGCATGTGAATTTGGAGCTTGAAAGTTACCCAACTTGCATGACACGTTTTCCCTAGAAGGATGATTCCTATGAACTTTTGGTCAACATGAATGTTGTTTCTTATTCTCTTAGCTTTCCATAGAGTACTAGAAGTCCTTGAAAGGATTTATATAACTCAAGTTATGGCTTTGACAAGTCAAGGGTATTTTGGGAAGTTATGATTATAGGTCATTTTTGGTTATAGGCCATTTTTACCAACTTAGACACCTCAAATAAAATTTTGTTCAACATGAAAGTTTCTCAAAATGGGGTTTTGACCTTGACCATGTAATAAGGAGACATTGAAATGGCTCAAGGAAAGACTTGGTTCAAGAAGTGGTGAAAAAGGAAGGATTAAAATGGATTAAATGACCAAAAATTCAAATAAATTGATTTGTGTCCAAACAAGGCAAAATTATAGGTCAATTTTATTGGAAAATACATTTTGGAAACAATGGCAATATTACATTTTTGGTTTGAGGTCAAATTCATGCACTTCCATTTTGTTACTTCATGATGAAGTAACATATCAAACTTGGACCATTGGATTGCAAACAAGGGAATAATCACCACCAACCAATTCAATATCTCATGAGATGATGATTGCAAGCAAATTCAGGCCAGAACAGAGCAAATACACGACTGTTGCACATGATATTTTGAAGGAGAAATTGAAAATGAAAATCTCATGTGGAAGGTTACAGAAGGTTCTGGATGATTCCTTTAGCTTCTATATAACCATTAGAGTGTGTTCAGCAAGCTTTTTGGAGAAGATTGATGCTGGTTGCAGAGAGAGCAAGTGAAAAATCAGAGGTGAAAACAGAAATCGTATTTGGAGTTTTAAGGAAAATCAAGCCAAATCAAGGTGTGCATCAGCTTCAGAGGAAGATTTGGAGTGAGTCTGGATCATATTGAAGGCTGAATCGAGCAAGGAGTGTGACTGTTCTTCATCTGAAAACAGGTTGGTACAAATCAATTTCTTGCATGATTTAGGCAGTGTTAGATAGAAATTCATATGCGGTTAGGATCAGGATGAAGTGTAGTTGGATTTAGGATGATTAATCGCATGTTTAGAGACAATTTAGGGTGGATTGCATTTTCAGTTGAGATTGTTATTTCAAGATTCAGGTGTTTTTAGAGTGTATAAATGCTATGGTTGAATTGCTGGTGAAATTCTGGTAAAGTTTCATGTAAAGATCGTGGCAAATGGATGTGTGTAGAGGAAGTTAGGGTTGTGCAGGGTGACCAGAGATGTCACCGGCGGTGGCCGTGGGCTGCGCGCGAAGTTGCAGGGTTTGAATGAAGAAGATGAAGTCTTAACCGTTTATTTGTGTTGAGCGCTTGACTTGGTCACTCCATCCTAGCGAGTATGTTGCGCCACGTATCCCCCCCCCCCCCACAACATTGTGTTTTGATAAGTAGAGAACTACAGGCTTGTGGAACTTCGTTGGATGAACCAAACGTGCATGGGATCGAATCCTGGCTTGTACTCCTTTTTCCTTTTGTTAATTTCTGAAGAGAATACAAGTGAATTGAAGCGCCTGGGCCCTGGATTGAGTTGCTATCCACACCCCCGTCTGGCCCAAGTTTGTGAACTGAACTGGAAATAATTGTTTTTCACCACGCAGCTTTTTATTAATTTCCATTGTTTTTCTTTATTTTACTCATTTCATATAGTTTAGGAATTAATTCAT
Organism: Lathyrus sativus; assembly: GCA_963859935.3. Classification (NCBI taxonomy): domain Eukaryota; kingdom Viridiplantae; phylum Streptophyta; class Magnoliopsida; order Fabales; family Fabaceae; genus Lathyrus; species Lathyrus sativus. The sequence goes on along the minus strand of OZ012735.1, from coordinate 576,068,598 downwards.
AATAAATAGAAAAATTAGTCAATTTGATCCATATTTTTTCCCCCTGATTCATGAATAAATCTAGAATTTTATTGAATTAAAAGATTAGGAATTCATGCATTTTTTATTTTAATTGCATTTTTTGTACTTTTATTTGATAATAATTCATAATGGTTGATACCTTGACTTGTGGATTTTTGTGTGATCATTTGATGATGATTTTTGGACTGATTTTTTGTGTGTAGCTAGTTTAGATGTGTATGCTCCCATAGTATTTTTCTCACATTTTTGTGAAGAAGTTTAGGTCTGTGTTTTGTATTGAACTTTAGGTGCTCTAGTTTTAGGGTTTAACCTTAGTACCCCATAGTTTAGGATTTATTTCTAGGACTTTTTGAATGATTTAACCTCTGGATTTTGCATGGTAGAGTCATGATTGACTTAGGTTCCCATAGTTATTTTTGTAGGATTTTACAATTGGTTTTAGTATTTTAGTTAGGATTAACTTGAGTACTAGGTTTTAGGTGATCCTAACTTGCTAACTCAACTAGAATGATTTCTTTAGTTCCCTTAGATTAGGGTGTTGCTTCCTTTGCTCTTGGATGATGATGAAGACATGTGTGGGCTTCTGTGGAATGCATGATGGAGCTTGGACTTGAAGTTTGCTCTTCCTTTGGTGTAGTTTGTTTAGGGTTAAATGTTGGCCAAGGATCCATTTGAAGCTTGCATTTTGACTTATCTTACTTGGAAATTTGACCTAAACTAGGGGATTTTACATAGAAACCCTAATTTAGAAACTCCTTTTCTCCTTGATTTCTCTTGAATTCTTCTTGGCATATCACCATATCCTTATTCTCCATGTCAAATGATGAACCCCACATCTCTTCAATAGCCCTTAATGCCTCTCCAACAATCCTTTGACCTAGGGTTGACTCAGGGTTGACCCAGATGAAACCCTAGTTGGCTGCCTTCAACTGCAATTCTTGTGATCACACCAATGACCTGTCTCCTTCTCCAAATGACCTTCTAAGTCTCCCATGATGCCCAGATACTATCCATGCTCAGCCCACAACTCACAATTTCTTTGTTGATCCTCAGATACCCTCAGATAGGAGATGGATGCACTTGCTTGATCCATTGACTTGATAGCTTTCAAATTCTTTCTGATGACTTGAATGGGATTGAATAACCTCTTGATAGGCTCATAGAGATGAGAATAATGATTGGTCCCCTGTTGGATGACTTGCTATGCTTATGCTATGCAGATGGTTAGACTATGTTCATGACTCTATATGCAAATGCTAATGATATTGAAAACATAAACCAAGTGAATAAGGTTGAGCAAATTTTAGGGTGCAACAGATGCCGGTTTCTTGCCGTCAAAAATTATCCTCCATGGGTCGCTAATGTTGTTCCTGTGCCTAAGAAATATGGGAAGGTCAGGATGTGCGTTGATTATCGAGATCTGAATAGAGTGAGCCCAAAGGATAATTTTCCACTCCCTCACATTGATGTTTTAGTTGATAATACTGCTCAATACTCTATATTTTCCTTCATGGATGGCTTCTCTGGGTATAACCAAATCAAAATGGCCCCAGAGGACATGGAGAAAACTACTTTTATCATGCCGTGTGTTGCACCCCAAAATTTGCCCAACTTTTCTTTACCTAGCTCATGTTTCATTTCATTCACATTAGCATTATCATTTGCATTTCATTGACATGTATGCAGGAGATCAAGAGGTATGATTACCAATTAAGAGCTACACAAGACTGAAGCTAAGTAAGAAGGTTATCCAAGTGTTCAAGGATTGATATCCTTGTCAGAGAAGTTAAAAGATCCTCAGAGAGAGTGGTTGAAGCCAAGTGTGTAGGTCTCCTAAATTGAGAGTTGTGGAAGATCATCAGATGATTCTGAGGCCATGAGGATGGACTTGAGGTCTTGAGAGAGCTCATGAGAAGTGTTAAAGATCACTTTGAGGCCTAGATAGGTCATTGTGTAAGATTAAGAAGACTCAGCCATGAGTAGTGCAATTAGGGTTTGACTGGGTCAACCCTAAGTCAACTGACGAGTTGAAGAAGGTTGAGACTTAATCCAAGAGCCATGTGATCATGGATTTATACATTGAGATGTTATAAGGATTATTCCAAGGTCAAATCATCATGATTGAAGAGTTTGAGAAGTTTCAAGCTAGGGTTCCTAAGACTTGACAGTATAAAATCCCCTAGTTTGACCCCTGTCTTCAAGGCAATTTAGCTCAAGATATGATTGTCATCTCATCTTGACCCCAATATGATTGTTTTAGAGCATGATCTTATCTTTAATTTGAGCACTATAAGTCCTTTATAGGGTTTATATAACTCAAGTTATGAGCCAAACAAGTTACAAGTCATCTGAGGCATGTGAATTTGGAGCTTGAAAGTTATCCAACTTGCATGACACTTTTGCCCAAGAAGGATGATTCCTATGAACTTTTGGTCAACATGAATGTTGTTCCTTATTCTCTTAGCTTTCCATAGAGTTCTATAAGTCCTTGATAGGATTTGTAGAACTCAATTTATGGCTTTGATAAGTCAAGGGTATTTTGGGAAGTTGTGATTATGGGTCATTTTCACCAACTTAGACATCTCAAATGAAATTTTGTGCAACTTGAAAGTTTCTCAAAATGGGGTTTTAACCTTGACCATGTATCAAGGAGGCATTGAAATGGCTCAAGGAGAGACTTGATTCAAGAAATTGTGAAAAAGGAAGAATTAAAGAGAACTAAAGACCAAAAATTCAAAATAAATGTTGTGTGAGCAAATGAGGCAAAATAATAGCATTTTTTGAATGGAAAATACATTTTGGAAACAATGACATTATTAGAAGTTAGGTTTGAGTTCATTTTCATGGCCTTTTGCTTTGATACTTCATGAAGAAGTTACATCTCAAATCCAAGCCATGGGATGAAAACAAGGGATGAATCCCCACCATTCAAGTTCAGTGGTTCACAAGGAGTGCGTTGAAGGTTTCCTGAAGGAGAAATGGATGAGATATTGTAACTTCCATGAATGAGATATTGAAGAGAAATTGAAAATTGAAAATCTCATTCTGTACCTTTGAGAAGGATCTAGATCATTCAGTTACATCCTATATAAGCACATGAATGCATTCAGTTCATTTTTTGGTGAAGATTAAAGCCTGAAGCAGAGAGTGAAGTTGAAATTTCAGAGGTTCAAGTGAGAATCGAATTCTGAGTTCAAGGCCAAATCAAGATCAATTGAAGGTTTCATTGTGTTCATCAAGTGATTTGGAGTGTATCTGCACTTTCTTGAAGGCTGAAGAGTGCAAGAACTACCTCTGTTGCAAGCTTGAACACAGGTTGGTACATTTCATTTTTGTGCTTGATTTAGGTAGAGATAGTTAGCATTCTATAGGTGGTTAGGATCCTGGTGACATGTAGTTGGATTTAGGATCAGAAATTGGTGAATTAAAGACAAAGTAGGAGTGTGATCAATTTCTGTTGAGCCTTGGATTAGGTGATTCTTGGAGTGTTAATGCTATTGAGATAGTGTAGAATGATCACCATAAGATGAGGATTACATCTGTGCATTTAATTGAGGTTTGGATGAGATTCAAGATTGATGCATATTTTGAAAGTGCTATCAGGTTTGAAAATCCATAGGGAGTTAGATGATTCTAAGGTGATATTCGTGATTAGCATTGAAATTTGAGTAGAATGATGTATGGTTTGTGAATTTTGGATGACCTGTGTAATTGTCTTCGCCGAAGAAGACGGTGGCGCCACCGTCTGGTTTTCCCCCCAAACTGAAGTTCAAACGGAGAAGAAAGCTAGGAGCCATTGGATCTTGTCTGAAGCTTGACCTAGTAACCCTCATCCACGGCCACGATTGAATTTCAGTTGCTGACTTTGACTGAAGCAAAACTCACCGTTTTCATTAATGTGCTGGCAACATGAGGACGTTTGGATTCATTGACTAGTCTTACCATCGTGTGTTCAGAAGCTTGACACATCACCCTGCCTCAAAACGCCCCGTTTTGGATTAGAGAGTGATTCAGAGAAAGGGATGGGTTCGAATCCTGGCATGTATTCTTTTTTTTTCTTTTCATCAATTTCTAAAGAGAACCATGAGTGAATTCAGGCGCCTGGGCCTAATGTTGAACTGATACTCACACCCCCTCTGGGCCCAACCCAGGGGCGCCCCTTATCATTTTCTATTCTTTTTCTTATTTTCTCTATTTTGTTGGTTTGTTTGATTTTAATCGATTAAAAATAGGAAAATTAATCAATTAATTCTGAGATTTTTTCCCCTGATTCATGAATCAATTTAGAAATTTTAGAAACAAAAAGAATCATGAGTAGCATTTATTTTCATTTTATTTGATTTTTTCCCATTTTATTTTACAATAAAATTGTATTAATTGATTCATCTGTTTGGTGAATTTTGTTTGAGCATTTGGTATTGAGTTTGTGCTTGATTTTTGGCTTGTGATTAGGCTAGAGATGCATGCTCCCCTCAGATTTTTCTCACATATTTGTAATGAATTTAGGTGTTGTTTTAGGACTAGAACTTTAGAAGTTCCCTTTTAGGGTTTAGGTGTGATACCTTGAAGTTTAGAATTTTATTTGGAGGACTTAGGGAATGATTTAGGTCCTGATTTTTTGACTATAGGTTATTAGTGAATGCATGTTCCCCTAGAAAAATAACCAGATTTTTAGAATGTGTTTTGGTATTTTTGATAGAATATTCTACTTGTGTGTTCATTTGGTGCTTCAATGTTGATGATTGATGTGGAATGGACTCAAAATTGGACTTCCTTGCATCGTGGGCTTCTGGATTTCATTGGAGGACATCATGGACTTGATGGAGCTTGGATTGAAGTTTTCCTTCCTTTTTTGTTAGCTTTGAATAGCTTAGAAAATTAGGGCTTTAGGAGAGAGCTTTAGAAGTAGATATTTCTTCAAATAATGGTTGGTTTTGTTCCCATACCATTCTCATCCTATGATTCAAAGTCCTCATGTTTAAGTCTCATCTCTCCTTTGTAGGGATGTGTGACATTTACAATGAGTAGAACTTTTGAGGATGCCTTTCTCTGATGACTGGTTGAGTGTCAGACAGGATTCCTTTGGTTTACTGTTTGCTTCCCATTATCAAACAATCATCTTATTGATTCTCTTCATTCTTGGTGGAGCCTATTGAATATTGAAGCTTGATGATGGAGTACCTTTCATTCCCTGAAGATGAAGGACTTGAAGAACAATTACAGACTGAGGACTGAACTGCTGTCTGGAGACTGCTTTGCTGTGAAGCTGTGGAAGCTATTGATTTGCTTTCTTGACTGTCTGTTTTCTTTCTGTGCAACTGTATTGAGGTGACTTGTTTGATTTGCTTGATGCATTAGAATAAGTTCATGTTTAGATTGTTTTAAGCTAGGAGCATGATTGCATTAGAGGTTGAGTTGCTCCCTCTGCTTGTATTTTTACTATATGGCTTTGCTTGCGGGTATTCGGTAGAGCTCTGCTCCCTTGCCTGTGTGGTTTGTGATTTGCTTGATGGCATTTTATTCTCCTTTATGATTGCCGTTATTCATATCTGGCTTGAGGTCGAGACGAGCTTGTGGAGGCTGATTCCCCACACACATTTCCTCCCTCACTTGCATTGCATGCATTTTACAGTTGCTTACTGTTCACTGTCAAGCTGATGCTTTATCTGTTTCTGTTTATCATTGACATGATCCCCTAGGAATCTCACTTCCTTTGATAAGGAAGTGATGACTAGAACTATAGGTTGAAACCTATGCATGATAACTTCTAGGAGTTCCTTGTTTCAAACTTCAACCATAAGATGAATCCTTGGCATGACAACATTAGGACTTGATAGTCTCCCCGTAGTTGTCCCTCTCTTTTCTCATCTTGAAACAACAGTAAAAAACGTAATAAAGACAAGTTAGTATAAGCGCGATACGAGCCTTAAGCTACTTGGGTAATGATAATTGAGCGGCCTCCTCTCAATCGTCTAGAATGTTTAGTATACGTCCTTTGGACGATATGCGACGCATTCGTTCCCAGGTCATAGTCTCTAGTGCTGTACGAACTACAGACAACTAAAAAACAGTTCTTCCGTAAAAGACAGAAAACAAACTCCAGACCTTTTTGCCCCGTGGGCCCATAATTCAAAGGAAGCTTTTCTGAAGAAAAGAGTGTCGTTAACTCCCAGTACTACTACAAATGGTAACGCCTAAGTCTCCAAGGGTCGAGCTGCGTACATCCAACTGCTGGAACTGTTTGTTAACCCTACTCGGAAAAACAGATGAATCTGAATTCCCCTAATCCGTATTAGCCCGAACTACGTAAGCTCTGATCTCTCAAGCCTGTTGAGAGTACGTAGGCACAATACTGATGTATTGACGAGCCACCTTCCTCCATAACCCGTAGTTAGTCGAACTACGTTGACTCTGATTTCTCATTCTCTGATGAGAATACGTAGGCATAAAGTGCGACGCTTTGCCGAGTCATTTTCTTTTCTTTTCAGACCAGCCTTGATAGGTAGATAGTAAAACCAACCCGTTAGATAAACACAACAAGCGTGTATCCCATCGAGTACGATGGATGTGAGGGGTGCTAATACCTTCCCCTTGCGTAACCGACTCCCAAACCCAGACAACGGTTGCGACAACCTTGTCTTATACCTTTTCGTCAGGTTTTTTCGATCGTTTCCTTTCCCGTTCTGAGGGATAAATAACGAAAGGTGGCGACTCTTCTATTTTGCCGGCACCTTATTTTCGCGGAAGCGACAACTGGCGACTCTACTGGGGAGCTCTAGTTTCTTGGGATCCAACGTCCCTTATGCGAGTCAATCTGGGGATCCAACGTCCCCTGCGAGAGTTAATCCTAGCGCTTGTATGCTTACTTGTTGGGTTGTGTTATTTATCACATCTTATTTCTTGGACTTTATTTTCAGTATGATATGATTATCTATGCTATTGTGGGAGGGGCATTCTGATGAGTGAGAAGCCAGACCCAGGCTTGAGAGCTACATAGTATTAGAGTGGGTTAGTGGAGGACGTGCTTGCTTTGCTTGCATCAGTTCCCATGTAATCCACACTCAGACGAGGTTCTCTTTGATGGCTTCCTATCGGTCCTTTGGACTCGAGGGGTTGTCGGATCTGAGGATTGTCGATTCTGGGAACCGATCATTTGGAATTCAGCTAAGTGAGGCCGCTTCAAGAGATGATGATGCCACACCTCCTGGGTATCGTATCATCGTTTCTTGAAAGTATGTGGCACTGATGACCGTATAGGATGCCGAACCTTTTCCGTGATTAGGTCCATACCTGTGAGCAGGGTCGGGTTTGATACATGAAACCTTAACCTTCATACTACCTGGTTTTCTTGATAGTGAATCGGTTTTGTTGGTATCAGAGGTTCTCATCATCAGATATGTGTTTGTTCTTGACAGAGCAGATTTATGGTCTGGTATAAGGGGTTCTTCTCATCAGAGATATGGTTTTTCTTGACAGAGCAGTGTTGTGGTTTTGTTGACACAGAGCCTTCATCTCCTCAAAAGCACAGTCATCTTGATCTCCTACTGCATGATTGCATTTTGCATTGTTTGCATCCTCATTTGCATGTCATTAACGTGTGTCTGTGTTGTAGGTGCATATTTCTCCCCTGGTTCTAGTGATCTTGATCCTCATGGCAGATATGGCATCTCTGAAGAAGACTGTGGCTTACAAGCTACCGACACCTGACATCCGAGAGTTACGAGCTTTGATTACTTTGGCTGATAAGACAGTGATGGAGAGTTTCAAAAAGAGTTTTGGGAGACTTCTGGGTGTTGTGTATAAGCTTCCCACATACGAGTTGAATGGTCTCTATGCTCTGCTACAGTTTTACGAACCGCAGCTCAGATGCTTTGTGTTTCCAGACTATGTCCTAGCCCCGACCTTGGAAGAGTACTCTGACCTATTGGGAGTGCCTTTTTTGAATCAAATGCCCTATTACCGTGTTGAGGGTGAACCCAAATTGAGTAAGTTGCCTGACGCTCTTCATGTAGATGAGTCTGAGTTGAAAGGGATGGTATCCAGGAAGATTGGAGTTCATGGTTTCCTTTTGCCTTTCCTGATGGAAAAAGCCCAAAAGTTTGCCGAGAAGGGTCGCTGGGATGTATTCAATGCCTTCTTAGCCCTTTGCATTTATGGGATCGTGCTATTCCCAAGTCATCCGGACTTCATAAGCATGGACGCTTGCCATATATTTGCCTCCGAGAATCCAGTGCCCACTCTCCTCGGAGACGTCTACCATTCAGTCCACAGCAAGAATGAAAACAGAAAGGGGAAGAACGTGGCATGTTGTGCTCCTTTACTGTATAAGTGGTTTGCTAGCCATCTTCCTAAGTCGGGGCCGTTCATTGATTCTGCTGAGGCTTCACCTTGGTCTGCGCGTTTGATGGGTTTGACCGCTGACAATATTATCTGGTTTGATAGAGATCTAATGGGCAAAGATATTGTACATAGTTGCTGTGGTTTTCCTAACGTCCCCTTGGTCGGAAGGAATGGATGTATCAACTACAATCCATCTCTGCTAGTACGACAATTTGGGTATGCACTATGAGGTCCTCCTAAAGAGGAAGAGATACAGGAATCTCTGTATTTCACAGGGTTGCTTGAAGGCGACTCTTTGATCAAGGTACAGAGTGCTTGGAGCAAAATTCACCGGAAGGGGAAAGTCTTGCTAGGAAAAATCAACAACAAGGCCTTTGATCCGTATGTGACTTGGGTTCGAGAAAGAGCCTCCAAGTTTCTAATGCCGTTTCCTACCGTGGAACCATTGTATCCTCCCGTGTACAAAGAGCCTACCACAGTTGATATTCAGAAATTCAACCAGGTACTCCAAGAGAAGGAAGAGCTGCGAAAAGCCAACGAAGAGTTGGAGAAAGAGATCGCTCAACTTCAGAAAGAGAAAAGTGAATCCGTTTATACCTGCAAGAAGCATACTGAGATGATCAACCATCTAGGCTCCAACCTGACTATCGCACCCTAATTTTTGACCGCGAGATCCCACCTCTTTTCGCGCACTTTCTGTTGTTATTCGAATTTTATCTAATATTTTATGTCTTGTGGCTAACCAACTCGTGCAAGTGCAGTAGCGCAAAATATAAACTTTTACAGCCAGACATCGTAAGGACGTGACTAGCTCAATTGAAGTTCAACAGTTCACTATTCAAGAGAACATCATAAGCGCAACTCAACATCAAGAGTGTACTAGCTACTTCCAGGACTTCTCAAGAGCTTTCGTTCAAATGTGATCATTTGAGGACTAATCTTGTTTTATGAGAGCTTCCGTGCCATGTTTCAACATCAAGTTTCAAGAAGTACAACCCCCTTTAGGGAGAACACAAGGGTAAAGGGTTTTTCTTCGAGTTTAAGTGGGGTTTGAGTTATTGAGAACATTCAAGTTATTACGAGAAGTTAAGTATCCCTTCTGAAGATGATTATATCCAAGACTTATTACCATTATTGAGAATACATACATGATATCAAGGTTACAAGATTGGTACAATTGTTTTTTCCCAAGAGATGAACTCTACATTAAGACATCCGTTTCTAGTCAACTACACGCCACTATGATTACAAATTAAATTGGAAGTAATTTCGTGGAACTCTATGAATACCATTTCAGGCCATCTATTTTATTTCTCCTCTCAAGGCATATTGAGGTTCATAAATCAGTTGTGATCGAAGCAAACTTAATTGATACATAAATATTCAACCTTTTCTTAAACTAAAGTTATGATTGCACTGCAAGTTTTGTAACAAGTGATCTCAGTCACAAGCAAAAGGGCATTTGGAGCGAAGACTTGTAGGCTTAATCATCCATGGCAACTTTTAGTACACCTGCAGAGCACGGATCAGGAAGCATTAATCAGCAGCAGCCAAGTTCGTTGCACCGAGATATGCAGCAGAAACTACAAACATCAGGGTCTTTACACCAATAGCCATTTGCTCTTGATCGTCAAAAGCAATCAGTCCCAAAGAGCTCCTCTTGAAACATCCACAAGTATCGCTAGATTTCACACTACATGTTGAACAATTAAAGGAAATTAGCAAAAAGAATTATTACAAGAGTTGCAAGCCATGAAAGCAAATTACCTGACAGGTCAATACGAGATACTCCAAGAATTACTACGAGATTTCCACAGCATGACTCTACTCTTCAACAACACAGTCACATACTCAGTTTGCTTCAGCACAACTCCCTCTCAAGATGCAGGACCACCAAACCAAGTCTTGACATTAAGAGCAACACAAAGAACCTGCCAACAGAAACTCAGTAGAATTACAAAGGAAGAGATACCAATCCTTAACATAAAAGAGAGGGCCAAGAACACCATACCACTTTGCTCAGGTATCCCCACCAAGTGCAGGTCCGTTACGATGCTGGAATCAGTCTCGTAGCTTCCTTCCTTATCGTAAGAGCAAGCCTCGTTCCGGCTAGATTTGTTCTCAAGGAAATTCATTTGGATATATTACTAACAAGAAGATTACTTAGCAGGGAAATTTTAAAAACCTGAATCATTGGGCATAGCTATTGATTTTGTTTTAGGTTGTAACATTCTTGTTCTAGTTTTTCAACTTCATAGCAGGTTCAAATTGTTTATTAAGTGCAAGACTACTTTGGCACGTATCTGTTTCGTAGCATATGCTGGATATAACTGCAGTTACGCCAAATTTCTTGCGCCGCGCATTGGCATAGTGGCTTTATACCTTGAGGGACACACAAGCTGCACGTGGGAGATATTGTCCGTTTTCTACACAAATTCGATCAACAAACGATGGATTAAATGACCCGGAAGTTGGACAGACAATGATTAGTTCCTATGCTACTCTGAGTCACAACTTTACCACACCAAGATGCTTCTGCATCACTTGCAAAAACTGTCCTTATTTTGAAGCTTTCAGACAGAGACATTAATGATGTTTTGGCTGCTCGCACACCTGTTGATGCATACATCTCAGCTGAGGCCTCTTCCTCACTCATTGATGCTGGATTGATTGAATCATTCACTTGTACCAATCCTGCTCCCAAGCCTATCCAAGGCCGCTCCCAATTGAGATTGTGCGCGAGCTACAAGAAATGTATTAAAGTTGTCACGAACAACCAACACAAGACAATTATGGGGAATTCACAACAAATAATAGGTAGGTGCATTCCCCAGCATGATAATTATTGGTCACGAAAAATAGGGCCAAAATGTAAACAAAATTATCCAGAACAACTTTATTGTTCATCGCTATACACAATGAAGGGATCTTGATAACAGTCATACACTACAAGCAGAAATGCGTGTCCATTCGTTACCTGACTAATATCACGTAGAGACTTGCTTCCTGCCAGCAAACTTCAACATGAAAAGAGACCTTGTGGCTTTGAAGAACACGGAGAAAACTCATTTCACAACATAAGGAAATTACGGCAGAAGGCCATCCATCATATAAGCCAGAGGCAGCCGTTGTTCCAAAGTTGTTTCAAATACAAAAGGAGAAATTGTCATCATAAATGAAAGAAACTCGTTCATAATTAAGGAAAACATGATACACACTACCTCTGCAGCCACCCGGAAAGTCATGAGGCTTGTGTTGTCCCTCCCGTTTCGAAGTTTAAATGGGCAGTCTAAGATGCTAAAGTTTTTGAAGATGCTGATAAGGTAGTAGTAGGAGTAAACCAATCGTGAGTAACAAGCTGCAAGCCAATATGGATACGAAGAACCTTTGGGCATACCTCTTCCATCTGTTTTAGTTGTTGAAAGCACCACCAGATCCTCCAGGCCAGGCTCCCTACATGATAAATCGGAGGAGAACAACTTATCAGCTATCACAATCTCTTCTTGCCAAAACATAGCCGACACTCACACCAGTTAAGAGTTATGGAAGGAAACCTCATTTGTATACGCTCATGAAGAAAGCCATCTTCAAAAAGACTTGGACCATGCCCTTTGCCTTGTGGAGACTTTGCCTACTGTTGGACTTCCAATGTCCCCATAACCGTGTTTGGTGAGCTAAAGGTCAACTATGCTACCATCAAGCTTTTGGGCAGAATTTCAATTTCATAGGCATCTACTGCTGATACCTGTCATACTAGTTTAAGTATCCAAGTTATAACATCATCACCAAACACGTGAAAAGAAATAATGTTCAGACATATCAGTTTGAAGAAGAAACCATACGAACAGAGATTGGATTGAAAAGAACTATACCCTGCGTGGAAGCCCTCACCAAAGCGTACCAGAGGCAAACTTTTTTCTTCTGGGCTGCTAATTCTCCCTTGGCCCAAGTCAAACCACTTTCTACACCTGTCAAAACACGAAATACAAGTCAACAATTGTTTAGAGAATATACCGTATTTTATTTTATCTCAATTTCCAATTTAATCAACCCTATTTTCTATTAACAACTAAAAACAACCTTTTTAAATCCTAGCAATTCCTATTGAAAAATGCTTTGCAAATTAATCAACTTAAATCTCTCAACTTAATAACTTTTTAAATAAATATTTATCCCTCAATAAAACTTTTATAAACAATTACACCCTATTTATCAATCTCTATTTAGTTAATAATGAGCTCTCAATAACTCTTAAAAATGAGTAATAAAATCAATGTTAATTTAACCCATGATAATTTAAGTATTCATTTCACTTAATTTTTTTACATAAATAAAAAACATTGTGGCATTTTATTTAAGACCTTTAAGCATTAATTTATGGTTTAATCAAACTAAAAATCAAATCAAACGATTAAAATCAAACAACAGCGTAAAAACACAACCTAATCGTGCACATTCACATTCACGACACAACACACTTGTACACCTAGCGCTTTCATGCGTATGTTTGTTTTTATCTGCTCTTATTCATTCACAGTTCACACACTCACTTGGCGCTTTCATGCGTTCGTGTATGTCTTTACTTATCTGCTTTATCCGCAATTTACAATATCGCATTTATATTATTGCATCGCATCCGTCCAAAGGAAAATCCTACACATAAGTCAACACTTGTGTGTAGTGCATATCATTTGCATCATTCTCCCACTCGATCCTTGATCCCATTCAAGTTGATCAATTAAGATAGATCCTACCCATAGGAAGAACCTTTCTCCTACAACATAGAAATCAACACAATACAAACAAACTCAATCAATTCAACAAATATATTCAAACATTCAACAACTCAATTCAATATATTTAAACACAATAGAGAAAGATGATTAATCATCTTAAGTGAGATAGAACCTCCATCCCACAACAATACAATCAAGCCGTAGGGACTTTGCCTTAAGAGAAATAAAGGCATACTCGTCATACAATCCGAGTACTTAAGCCCTTTTCTTAAGACGATGCAAATACTATTTTCCTACAACCTGTGGCGGTTATATCTCCCTTAAAATGATAACTCATCGCTTCTCCTAAAATGAATCAAACAACTACCCTAAACCCGTAGGAACTTTGACCACAGTCAAAGAACTCCTCAACCCTTTAGGGGAACTACATATACTCTGATTCCACTCCCGTAAGGATATGTAGGCATAAGATGCAATATCTTATCGAGTATACTTAGATATAAACTACTAGGGTCTTTTATACCATTAAGCAGATAAACACATAGCAATAAACAAACATAAAACAAGAGGTTCCTGTAGGATACTACAAAAACTTAGGATGCTAGTACCTTCCCTAAGTTTAACCAACCCCCGAACCTATAACTCTCTAACCTTGCATTTGCATTGCATTGTGGGAATTTCGATCTTTATCCCTTCCTTTGGACAAATCAAAGTTCGGTTGCAAATGAATAAAGATTCAAACTAATCAATAGTTTGGTATCCAAATTTCACCGCGATAGAAATGGCGACTTCACTGGGGAATCTCCTAGTGGGTTTCCCTATCTTATTTATTTTGTTTATTGCTTTAGATATCTGTTTACCTGCTTAAATGTTTATTTTCTCTTGTGTTTATTCTTTTGGGTTGTTATCCTTGAGTGGTGAGATAAAGTTCTACACCCGAACTTGAGAGAAGTTAAGATAGGATGGTGATATAGTCGAGGAGGCTTATAGGGAGTTGAATCCCGACTAAGTTAAATCGAGAATCCCGCTCAATTGTGGCCCTCTCGAGATAGTACTGTTGAACGAGTAATCATGAAGACACTTGCTATTTTAGACCTTGGAGCCTATGATATTGAGAACCGTAGTTACCTTAACCCAACTTTGGCCTTTATTAGGATGTAGTGCGAGACTATGAGGGAGTACTTCTGAAATAGTGCTACGCGATGCTACACTCAAAAGAAGTTCTCTTGAGAATATTATTAACCACCGAGTACTTGGGAAGTTGATAATATCCGAAAGATGGGCTAATGAATTTGGGAACCTTATTAGAACCCTGTTCTGCAGGTACAATCAACCTTTAGTCCACATCCTTTGGGAATGGGTATACCCTATGCTCCATGCTCGTTGCAAACCTAGGGTTCCCCTTTGTTTGTTTATCTTTGTGTCCTTATGTGAATACTTGTGTTTGCTGCATTCATATAACATCATTTTGCATTGGACTTCATGGGATTCACTTTCATTTATGAACATTGTAGGTCACTATGACTTCAAATGAAAGACGTACTGTGAAATATACTTTTAAAAGTCCCAAATTTGACGACCTAAAGAAGTTGTGGGGATTTATCAAGGATCAAGAGGAATTCAAGAACAAATATGGGAAGCTGATATATTTGTTGGGCCGTTCAGTGAATGAAGGACTTCTTGCCACTCTACTACAGTTTTATGATCCTCTTTACCATTGTTTCACCTTTCCGGATTTTCAGTTGTTACCAACGTTGGAAGAGTATTCCTTTTTGGTCGGTCTACCTGTCCTAGAAGAATCTCCTTTTCCCTTATTGGAAAAGGACCCTGATGAGAAAGATATTGCTAAAGCCCTCCGTTTGAAGGTATCTGATGTCAAAGCCAACCTAGTTACTAAGGACGAAATTCTTGGTTTAAAGACAGGTTTCCTAGTCGAGAAGGCTTTGTTCTACGCTGATTATTCTAATAAGGCTCCATTTGAGGCAATATTTGCTTTGCTTGTTTATGGGTTGTTTTTATTTCCGAGTTTTGAAGGTTTCATCGATCTCAAAGCCTTCAAGATCTTTATGAAGAAAAATCCAGTGCCAACTCTGTTGGGTAATACATATCACTCAATACATCTCCGAAACCTTCGTGGTGAGGGAATGATTACTTGTTGTGTACCCTTACTTTACAAGTGGTTTATTTCACACTTGCCAAAGTCTAGCTCTTTTACAAACATTGGCAAAGAGCTTTGGTCTCCGAGAGTTATGGCATTGACCCATTCTGACATTGATTGGTACAACCAGGTCTATGATGGGGTATTAATCATTGATAGTTGTGGTAACTTTGCTAATGTACCATTGCTCAGTTTCGATGGAGGAATCAGCTACAATCCCATTTTAGCCCGTCGACAGTTGGGATACCCGTTGAAGGAACCTCCTAAGAGTGCCCATGTAGAGGGTATTTTCTTCAACAATGATGTGGAACTTCGAGGAAAGGTTCTGGCTGCATGGCGTAGTGTGTACAAGAAGGGGAAGAAAAGTCTAGGAAGGCCTAATTGTGTGTCTCTAGAACCGTATCTCCAGTGGGTAAGAGACAGGGAAATCAAGCTAAGGATGCCTTATTCTCGTCAAAACCCTATACCTCCAAGAAGGGAGCCCACTTATGTCTTTATGTCCGAAACTGAGAAGTCAGAGGTTGCTATGAAGAAGTTGCGAGAAGAGTTAGAGTCATGGAAGAACAAGTACCAAGTGTCTGTTGCAGAGATCGACAAACTCCAGAAAGAGAAAGAGGAACTCCAGAAGAAGCTACAGTTAAAGGATGAAGAGTTACTCCCCTGCAAGAAGAGGAAGGTCATGGAGGATTTATTTTTCTCCGACCCGTAATGCACTATTTGGAAACTGATTGTGGACAACCTTATCTGTGAGAAGACGCAACTAGAAGAGCAGCTCAAGCAGCAAAATTCGAAACTTCTTTAGTGTCTTTATTAGCTTTTATTTGGGACTTTTAAAAGAAATTATTCGTATTCCGTCTCGAAATTAATAAAAAACGTTTACTTTTACTACAATGTTTATAAATAGTTAGGATCCCATGAAGTCCTACTCATCTTGCATTGCATTCTTTCTTTACTCAAGAAACTCAAATTTATTTCTCAGGTATTGTAACCATGGATTTCAAAAGAGAAGTATTGGAGTACACTTTTCAGAGCCCTAACATTGAAAGCTTGAGAGAACTAGCAGACCTCATCGAGAACCGTTACACCTTCGCAGCAGAATATGGAGAAGTCTTCCGTTTTCTTGAACTCAAGATGAAAGGAGGGCTATTGGAGACCCTTGTTCAATTTTATGATTCGTTGTACCACTGCTTCACCTTCCCAGATTACCAGTTGATGCCGACACTGGAAGAGTACTCTGATTTCCTGAGGATGCCTGTAACGGCCCGTCCCATATTTACCGGCCAGGAAGACACACCCAGTCATCAAGAAATTGCCAATGCTACTCATCTCAGTTTGGCAGATGTGCAAGCGCACCTAATCACCAAGGAAGGAGTCCTTGGATTCCCTGCTGACTTTTTGATTGAAAAAGTTCGCTACCATGCTGAAAGAAAGGAAGTCCTTATCGTGGAAGCTACCTTTTCTCTATTAGTCTATGGGATTTTCTGGTTCCCAAAGATCGATGATTTCGTTGATATGGATGAGATTAAACTATTCATACTCAAGAATCCAGTCCCTACCTTGCTCGCTGACACATACTATTCTATCCATTCGAAGAATGCTGAAGGAGGAGGACATATCGTTTGTTGTACAGCTCTGCTGTATTCGTGGTTCATTGCTCGCCTAACTCGACACCTGTCTATTTGAGAAGAAGAGGAGTCACCTCGTTGGTCTGAGATAGTTATGGCCCTTACTCACTCTGACATTGTGTGGTACGACCCTACTTATGGAGGTATATGTATGATCCATAGCATCAGAGGATTTACTAACATACCGCTCATTGTGAGAGAAGGATGCATAAGTTACAATCCTGCTCTGGCTCGTCTCCAATTTGGACATCCCATGATTGAAGTACCCGATAGACTCTGTTAGAAGGAATCTTTCTCAAGGAAGGAGAAGACCCAGACCTGAAGACCGTCATAATCTATGCATGGAGATACATCAATAAGGAAGGAAAAACTGCTTTAGGATACCCCAATTGTGTTGTCTCTGAAGAGTACCTACATTGGGTGCGAGCAAGAGCTCTCAACCTCAAGATGTCGTTCCCTTTCCATGAACCTATGGTATTGGCCTTCCACGATCTAGATTGGTTCGACGTGAGCGAAGTAGATAAGTTGAAGACCGCCTTGGATGAGGCTCGGAAACTAAAGGCCTCTTGGAGGAACAAGTTTTTCACACTCAAGGTAGAGAAGGAGAAATCCCAGAGGCTGCCAGAAGTAGAACTTGCAAGGAAAAGAAAGGCGCGAGAGGATTTATTTTCCTCTCACACCTCTTCAAGAGCTGTTACCAGTGGTGATCTTCCCCCAGATACTGTGGCTTGGAAGGAATGTGTCGACCGACTCATTAAAGAGAATGCCGAGTTGCGAGAACGCATCAGTCAGCTAGAAGGAGAGCTTCACACACAGAAGGAGTATAAGGAGTAGGTCTCCGAGTTTCTCTTTTGCTTTTGATTCAATGCAATAAACTCTTAAAAGAGTACTCTATTTTGTAATACTTCGAATATCAAAATAAAATAAATTTCTATCCAACGTTATAATACCGAAAACAACTTGAGTTTCTTGAAGTTTCATCTTGCATAGCATCTAGCATTTTAGCATATGCATGTGTCTCTTCTCCGTTGCGTCCTCATCTGTCTTTCTGTCTTCGTCTTCCAGTTGACATCTCGCCCATCCGATCAAGCTCGAAGTATTACTTAAGGATAGCAAGGAGAACGAAAGATATGGATCGCATGACTAGCTTCAGAGTAAGGACTAATCCGACATTCCGTCGCCCCTCCGATGACTTTGTTCCTGCGCAACTTCAGCCTATGCAAGACAACATGTTTGTTGACTTTCAGAGTACTCATGCTGGGATTGAAGTGGACGACCCTAGACTTATAGCATTTGAGAAGGAACTTCATGATCTTGAAGAACAATGGAAGATGATGAAAAGAAACAATGCATCCGGTCTTGATGCTCACGACCTATGTTTAGTTCCAGGCGTAATTATTCCTCCGAAATTCAAGATGCCTGTCTTTGAAGTTTACAAGGGTGTTAGTTGTCCAAGATACCATTTGACGATGTTTTGTCGAAAGATGTCTGCTCATGTTGACAATGATGAACTGATGATTCACTGCTTTCAAGAAAGCTTATCTGGAGCATCCTTTATGTGGTATGTGAAACTACAAAGGAATCACATTCAGTCTTGGGGGGACTAAGCTGTCGCTTTTGTAAAGCAATACAATTACAACTTGGGTATAGCTCCAGTTAATAAGGATGACAATGGATCTTATAGAGAATTCATAGCTCCAGTACCCCATCCTCAACATGCAATGCCCGCTCAGCGCGAACAACAACCACCTTTTAGGCAGAAATTGACCCCTACAGATCAACCGCAGAATCGACGATTTCGAAGAAGGTATCAGAAGATGCCTCTAGATACTCCAAAAGAAGGAATTCATCGGTTTAATCCCATCCCTGTGAAGTATGCTGATCTATTCTCAACTTTGATTCAAAAGGGGCACATCCAGACAAGAGCTCCGCCTAAGGTGCCCAAGAAGCTTCCATATTGGTATAGAGCGGATAGATTTTGTCCTTACCATCAGGGTGCTCCAGGGCATGATATTGAGAGCTGCTACGGTATGAAAGCAGACGTTCAAGAGTTGGTTAGAAGCGGAATCTTATCCTTCAGAGGTTCTAATCCCAGCTTCAACATGGTTCGCCCTCCGAGAACATAATCCAAAGTTATCATAAGACCACACATCAGACGTTTCTGCAGGCCTCTCCATTTCAAGGCGTAATAAAGAAGGGCTTGTCCCGGCTTTTTCACATTGTTTTTGCTTTTGTGTTCGTGTTTCTTTGATTAAAAGTATTTTGGCATGTAAGGACTTGTTATTTTGAATAAGTAATGCAATAAGTGTTTGTCTTGAAGAAATTCATTCATTTTCACTCAAATCGTTTTTCAAAATAATTTATAATACCGACTTTACCCAATTTTTCTCACTCTGGTAAAGAATTGGAAGGAGGATGATGAAGTAAAACACATGATCTCTTGTTGTATGCTTCGAATAAGAACCTTACTGATAATATAAGGCGTTATTTCAATCACCTAAACACCAACATAGTTAAACCCTCTTTTTTAAGCCTTGAGAAAAGATTTGTTTTTTCTCCCAAACCAAAACTTCATTTTTAGCCAGGGGCAGGGTAATATCAATGATGAACATATTTCAAAAATTTTGGTGGACACAAATATACTAACCCTTTATTTTACAAGTCATAAACTTAAGCCCATATACAACCTTCCAAGTCCTAATTGAAGTAAGGTTTAGTTTGAAAGCATACTAGATGAGATATTGTTTCCTGACTCCTTGAGCTATGCTCAAGTTAAATCGGCTTTATAAATAATTTTTAAAATTATACCCTAATTAGCGATTTCGGTCACCAATTATTGCGATACCCCTTTTCAAAACTTCAAGACAAACGTGTGTTGCATTAACCGTTTCGAAATTGACATTTCTGACTTGCTAAATACGCTTGACATCTTAGAAAGATTACATACGAACGTTGATGGGTTTGAAGACTTTGCCAACCTGGGGCAAGTTTTTTTTAAGAGGTTTGATCCGTACCAGTCTTGGCTGACTCAGTTATACCGCCAATCAGGGGCAGTTACGTCGAGATTCGGTGAATCTCTCTAGAGAGTTTGAAAACAGTGGGGCATTTGAGCATCATGTTTTCTGTAAAATACTCTCAAGATGTTTTTCTCTTAAGCCATGTGACTTGGGGCATTTGAAATTTGAGGCAAAGTGGATGTTTATTTCATCCCTAGGAAGCTCAACCTCGACATGATCAACAACCGTGATGACCCAGGATATTTATTTTATCCCCTATGGAGCTTCAGTTTGAGTACCTCCGTCTACAACTCTCTACAACTCTTTACAACCTTTCAACCTTATCAAGATGTTACAGCCCAAATAGATTCATCTCTATTTTTGAAGCAGGAGTGTGATCCCGTATTTGGTTCCCCGTCTATCCTCAGTGGTGCTTCTATCTTTGAAGGTTGGGCGGATGTTTGCTTTGAGATGTTTATTTCATCTCTGTTTGTTTCGTCAGCATAAGCATACGCATTGCATATAAGTAGACCGCATAGCATGTGCATTTTTTGCATCCTCTGTGTTTGTTTTTTATCGCTTTGGCTATAGTTATCCCTAGGTGTTTGGGCATGTCTTATCCCTCCAAATAGAGTTGTTAACCCTAGGCAGAAAAGCACAATGTTTCATTTTTCCCCATGGAGTTCAATCCTCATGGAAGATGGTTATTTCAGTACAATTCCATTTGAGTTTATATCTCAATGGTTGAGTCTTGCTTGACAGTTTCTCTTCAGTTACTTCCTGAATTGAACTTCGGTCTTTGGCAATCACATCATGGACATCTCCAACCTTTAAGAGTGGATTAAGTGTGCATTTATTTTGCACCCTATTCCCCAGGAAGAATATTCATAAAGACAGACGCTTCTTCAACAATAGCATCACAGGATTTTCTCGAACATTTATCTCTTTATTTGAGCAACTCGTTTTGATCAGGATCCTATTCAAAACGACAAACGACAGTTTTCACAAGACAGATCATTCACCCTCAGTGGGCCCTTCGACATCATCAAATCATCAAAAGGCATCACCTCATAAATTCATCAAAGAAGCTTACCGAAGACATTACAAGACATCTCTCTTTATTTGAGAGCTTACAAAATATTCTACAATTATAAAGATACTCAGTAGGAACTCATTCCACAGTGAGTTCATCACACAAGTTTATTTCCATCAAGTGACATCTCCCCGGAGAAGTCGAGGAAGTTTACCATATTAGTCTTTCTTTATTTGAGAAGACATACATTACAATTCAACCAGCTCACATCTTTCCCGAAGATCCCCGGTGAAGCTTTACAACTACCTCTACAATTTACAATTACAAATTACATCTACAACAACAGGGTACATTACAGATTACATCAACAACATTTACCATCTACAGGGTTCTACAACGAACTACATCTACAGGGTTCTACAACGAACTACATCTACAGGGTTCTACAACGAACTACATCTACAGGGTTCTACAACGAACTACATCTACAGGGTTCTACAACGAGCTACATCTACAGGGTTCTACAACGAACTACATCTACATGGTTCTACAACAAACTACATCTACAGGGTTCTACAACGAACTACATTTACAATCTACAACGACATCCACAATCTACAAAATTTACAACCCCCTGTGAAGATGCTCTCACGAGTTTTCATCATTTCGGGAAGAGACTGAGACCAGCTTATAGCATCCAGACTATGACGCTCGGGGAAGTTCTACATCAGAGACTGTGACCAGCTCATAGCATCCAGACTATGACGCTCGGGGAAGTTCTACATCAAAGACTGAGACCAGCTCATGGTTCCCATACCATGATGCTCGGGGAAGTTCTACAACTACAACATCTACAACGACATTTACATCTACATCTACAAACTACAGTGATTCTACCATCTACAAAATTTTGACATTTCAGGCAGAGACTGAGACCAGCTCGTGGTACCCTTATCATGACGCTCGGGGAAGTTGTACATTTTTTCAAGTTGAGTTCCAAAAAGAAAAAGATTTACAGAAAAAAGAAATGAAGAGAAAGAATACAAAACAAAGCTAGATTGTGTCTCAATCAAGAAAATTCATTTGGGTTATTATCGACTACCCCATTTCGGTAATAAGTTATCCCTCGATTGCGAGTTTCTCACAGATTGTTTAAATTGTCATATCCTTGGTGTATGTGCCACTGTTACTTTGGAGATTCCCCATTGGCGATTGTTTCCTGTCCTCGTGGAACCTCGCTCTTTTGATCCTGTTCTTCCCATGTTGTGTCCAATTACTCCCCTGTGGCACCATTTCTCCACAGGACCCCCCGTTTGTCTTGCATTTCCATACCACCGCATATCATGTGTATTCGGTGGCATCTTAAGGCCAAAAATTCGTGCAATGTTTGTATTTAAGTCCCTCCTATCTCGTCGAGACAGAAATTTCAATTTCCATACCTCCGAATAGGAGTAACATAAATAGGGGCATCTGTCGCACCCTAATTTTTGACCGCGAGATCCCATCTCTTTTCGCGCACTTTCTGTTGTTATTCGACTTTTATCTAATATTTTATGTCTTGTGGCTAACCAACTCATGCAAGTGCAGTAGTGCAAAATATAAATTTTTACAGCCAGACATCGCAAGGACGTGACTAGCTCAATTGAAGTTCAACAGTTCACTATTCAAGAGAACATCATAAGCGCAACTCAACATCAAGAGTGTACTAGCCACTTCCAGGACTTCTCAAGAGCTTTCGTTCAAACGTGATCATTTGAGGACTAATCTTGTTTTATGAGAGCTTCCGTGCCATGTTTCAACATCAAGTTTCAAGAAGTACAACCCCCTTTAGGGAGAACACAAGGCTAAAGGGTTTTTCTTCGAGTTTAAGTGGGGTTTGAGTTATTGAGAACATTCAAGTTATTATGAGAAGTTAAGTATCCCTTCTGAAGATGATTATATCCAAGACTTATTACCATTATTGAGAATACATACATGATATCAAGGTTACAAGATTGGTACAGTTGTTTTTTTTCAAGAGATGAACTCTACATTAAGACATCCGTTTCTAGTCAACTACATGCCACTATGATTACAAATTAAATTGGAAGTAATTTCGTGGAACTCTATGAATACCATTTCAGGCCATCTATTTTATTTCTCCTCTCAAGGCATATTGTGGTTCATAAATCAGTTGTGATCGAAGCAAACTTAATTGATACATAAATATTCAACCTTTTCTTAAACTAAAGTTATGATTGCACTGCAAGTTTTGTAACAAGTGATCTCAGTCACAAGCAAAAGGGCATTTAGAGCGAAGACTTGTAGGCTTAATCATCCATGGCAACTTTCAGTACACCTGCAGAGCACGGATCAGGAAGCATTAATCAACAGCAGCCAAGTTCGTTGCACCGAGATATGCAGCAGAAACTACAAACATCAGGGTCTTTACACCAATAGCCATTTGCTTTTGATCGTCAAAAGCAATCAGTCCCAAAGAGCTCCTCTTGAAGCATCCACAAGTATCGTTAGATTTCACACTACATGTTGAACAATTAAAGGAAATTAGCAAAAAGAATTATTAC
The DNA here is from genome assembly GCA_963859935.3 of Lathyrus sativus. NCBI lineage: Eukaryota > Viridiplantae > Streptophyta > Magnoliopsida > Fabales > Fabaceae > Lathyrus > Lathyrus sativus. The sequence goes on along the minus strand of OZ012735.1, from coordinate 576,045,125 downwards.
AAGAGTTGCAAGCCATGAAAGCAAATTACCTAACAGGTCAATACGAGATACTCCAAGAATTACTACGAGATTTCCGCAACATGACTCTACTCTTCAACAACACAGTCACATACTCAGTTTGCTTCAGCATAACTCCCTCTCAAGATGCAGGACCACCAAACCAAGTCTTGACATTAAGAGCAACACAAAGAACCTGCCAACAAAAACTCAGTAGAATTACAAAGGAGGAGATACCAATCCTTAACATAAAAGAGAGGGCCAAGAACACCATACCACTTTGCTCAGGTATCCCCACCAAGTGCAGGTCCGTTACGATGCTGGAATCAGTCTCGTAGCTTCCTTCCTTACCGTAAGAGCAAGCCTCGTTCCGGCTAGATTTGTTCTCAAGGAAATTCATTTGGATATATTACTAACAAGAAGATTACTCAGCAGGGAAGTTTTAAAAACCTGAATCATTGGGCATGGCTGTTGATTTTGTTTTAGGTCGTAACATTCTTGTTCTAGTTTTTCAACTTCATAGCAGGTTCAGATTGGTTATTAAGTGCAAGACTACTTTGGCACATATCTGTTTCGTAGCATATGCTGGATATAACTGCAGTTACGCCAAATTGCTTGTGCCGCGCATTGGCATAGTGGCTTTAGACCTTGAGGGACACACAAGCTGCACGTGGGAGCTATTGTCCGTTTTCTACACAAATTCGATCAACAAATGATGGATTAAATGACCCGGAAGTTGGACAGACAATCATTAGTTCCTATGCTACTATGAGTCACAACTTTACCACACCAAGATGCTTCTGCATCACTTGCAAAAACTGTCCTTATTTTGAAGCTTTCGGACAGAGACATTAATGATGTTTTGGCTGCTCGCACACCTGTTGATGCATACATCTCAGCTGAGGCCTCTACCTCACTCATTGATGCTGGATTGATTAAATCATTCACTTGTACCACTCCTTCTCCCAAGCCTAGCCAAGGCCGCTCCCAATTGAGATTGTGCGCGAGCTACAAGAAACGTATTAAAGTTGTCACGAACAGCCAACACAAGACAATTATAGGGACTTCACAACAAATAATAGGTAGGTGCATTCCCCAGCATGATAATTATCGGTCATGAAAAACAGGGCCAAAATGTAAACGGAATTGTCCAGAACAACTTTATTGTTCATCGCTATACACAATGAAGGGATCTTGATAACAGTCATACACTACAAGCATAAATGCGTGTCCATTCGTTACCTGACTAATATCACGTAGAGACTTGCTTCCTGCCAGCAAACTTCAACATGAAAAGAGACCTTGTGGCTTTGAAGAACACAGAGAAAACTCATTTCACAACGAAAGGAAATTACGGCAGAAGGCCATCCATCATATAAGCCAGAGGCAGCCGTTGTTCCAAAGCTGTTTCAAATACAAAAGGAGAAATTGTCATCACAAATGAAAGAAACTCGTTCATAATTAAGGAAAACATGATACACACTACCTCTGCAGCCGCCCGGAAAGTCATGAGGCTTATGTTGTCCCTCTCGTTTCGAAGTTTAAATGGGCAGTCTAAGATGCTAAAGTCTTTGAAGATGCTGATAAGGTAGTAGTAGGAGTAAACCAATCGTGAGTAACAAGCTGCAAGCCAATATGGATATGAAGAACCTTTAGGCATACCTCTTCCATCTGTTTTAGTTGTTGAAAGCACCACCAGATCCTCCAGGCCAGGCTCCCTACATGATAAATCGGAGGAGAACAACTTATCAGCTATCACAATCTCTTCTTGCCAAAACATAACCGTCACTTACACCAGTTAAGAGTTATGGAAGGAAACCTCATTTGTATACGCTCATGAAGAAATCCATCTTCGAAAAGACTTGGACCATGCCTTTTGCCTTGTGGAGACTTCGCCTACTGTTGGACTTCCAATGTCCCCATAACCGTGTTTGGTGAGCTAAAGGTCAACTATGCTACCATCAAGCTTTTGGGCAGAATTTCAATTTCATAGGCATCTACTGCTGATACCTGTCATGCCAGTTTAAGTATCCAAGTTATAACATCATCACCAAACACGTGAAAAGAAATAATGTTCTGACATATCAGTTTGAAGAAGAAACCATACGAACAGAGATTGGATTGAAAAGAACTATACCCTGCATGGAAGCCCTCACCAAAGCGTACCAGAGGCAAACTTTTTTCTTCTGGGCTGCTAATTCTCCCTTGGCCCAAGTCAAACCACTTTCTACCCCTGTCAAAACACCAAATACAAGTCAACAATTGTTTAGATAATATACCATTGGAATATTCAAAATATTGAACCTAGACAAATAAGCATTAATCAGACTGATACAACAAAATCAGAGATTTGAGATGTCAATTAACAAATCATCATGGCCATCGTTCGAAAGAGGAAAGATTTCAAATTTTCGTTTGTCCCAAATTAGAAAATCCAATCAACAATCAAATCAACATTCAAGATAACAATCAAGATGCGTTTTATTTTGAAGTCTATAAAAGGAGACCTAGGAGATGAAGGAAAGACGAGAAAATCACCACAAAACCTATGTTCGTAAACCTAGAAAACTGAAAGAAAAAACTTATCTCTCCTATTGACGAAGCCATCGCACACCGCCGCGAATCCTAACCGATGAAGCACCTATTTTCGTCATCTCAAACGCCGCCGTCGCCAACATTCGGTAAACTTTTACTCTTATTAATATTATTTGAACTACTGACGTTTTCTGTTTGATTTTAGGTTCGAAAAATGGAAAGAAGTGATCGATTACAGTCTTAGGAGAGAGGACAGGATTGGAGAGAGGCGATTTGGGGCTGGGACGAAGAGGATTAGGGTTTCTCTTTCATTCTTTCTTTGTTGTTCTTTTTGTTTAGGTATTGTAATTACACATCTGTTCACACACAGACACTACACACCTCACACCGGAGTCCAACTTAATTAATCCCGTTCAATCACCCTAATCAACCTTCAATCTGTTTTTTTATTAACTAACTAATTAACCTTTCTAAATGAATTAATAACAAATCAGTTTTTATTTTTTTTTATTATTTAGTTAATTAGTCCTCTAATGATTCATCCCATTTAATATTTGTTTATTTTGTCTCAATTTCCAATTTAATCAACCCTATTTTCTATTAACAACTAAAAACAACCTTTTTAAATCCTAGCAATTCCTATTGAAAAATGCTTTGCAAATTAATCAACACTTGTGTGTAGTGCATATCATTTGCATCATTCTCCCACTCGATCCTTGATCCCATTCAAGTTGATAAATTAAGATAGATCCTACCCATAGGAAGAACCTTTCTCCTACAACATAGAAATCAACACAATACAAACAAACTCAATCAATTCAACAAATATATTCAAACATTCAACAACTCAATTCAATATATTTAAACACAATAGAGAAAGATGATTAATCATCTTAAGTGAGATAAAACCTCCACCCCACAACAATACAATCAAGCCGTAGGGATTTTGCCTTAAGAGAAATAAAGGCATACTCGTCATACAATCCGAGTACTTAAGCTCTTTTCTTAAGACGATGCAAAGACTATTTTCCTACAACCTGTGGCGGTTATATCTCCCTTAAAATGATAACTCATCGCTTCTTCTAAAATCAATCAAACAACTACCCTAAACCCGTAGGAACTTTGACCACAGTCAAAGAACTCCTCAACCCTTTAGGGGAACTACATATACTCTGATTCCACTCCCATAAGGATATGTAGGCATAAGATGCGATATCTTATCGAGTATACTTAGATATAAACTACTAGGGTCTTTTATACCATTAAGCAGATAAACACATGGCAATAAACAAACATAAAACAAGAGGTTCCTGTAGGATACTACAGAAACTTAGGATGCTAGTACCTTCCCTAAGTTTAACCAACCCCGAACCTATAAATCTCTAACCTTGCATTTGCATTGCATTGTGGGAATTTCGATCTTTATCCCTTCCTTTGGACAAATCAAAGTTCAGTTGCAAATGAATAAAGATTCAAACTAATCAATAGTTTGGTATTCAAATTTCACCGCGACACTGACCAAAGAAACTGATGCTAGGGAACGTCTGGGGTTGTACCTGAAGTCAGTACATGGCGTGTTGACAACCAAGAAACAGGATCTGGATAGAGTGTACTGGAAGTTAACCCAATACGAGAGGGTCTGGAGCAGCACTCTAGCCAAATACAAAGAGCGGGAAGAAAAGCTGAAGCAACAAGTAGCCGAGCTAGAAGCTCAGATTATGGTGAAAGACAAGAAGATAGAGGCTGAAGCCTTACTACGATGAGACGTCCAGTATAGACTGGCTGAGGCCAAGGCGGATTTACAAGATTTTCAACTCCAGGCTGATGCTAAAAGGAGTAGAGTTGAGAACCATTCTGAAGAAGGTGTTTCTAGGAGCGTTGCCAAGAACCTCCCAGAGTCTATCAGGAAGAGGGACCTGCTGGCCCAGGGTTTGCTTACTCAGTCAGATCATCCCGCTACAAAGAAGTTGTTAGAAGATCTTCGTGCCCGTGGCCGCACCTGATCTTTTTGTATTTTCTTTGTACATTTTATGCATTGATATGCTGATCACCGCCAGGTCTGTTGGTTGGGGTCATGCCTTGTTGCTTCAGTTGTATGTGATTACAATTGTACGCTACCCGAGCGGGCTTTTCAGATGAATATATGAGGATTTCTTTTCCATGATTGGATGATAGACTTTATTTATCTCAGAAACTAGGATCGGGGGGGAATCTCCCCAAGGCACAGACACACGTTTGCATTTGCATGACGAGCACCTTGTCGTTTTTTCTCTAACCCTTTGTATATGCAGGTTGTTCCAGGATTGACCGAAGACCGATCCACCGCTATCCGACCAGAGCGAATCAAGCTAGAGCAATGAAACAAGTGCAAACTGACGTCCAGGAACTCCGAGAGAGGATGGACCGCTTCATGGAGCTCATGCAAGTGGTTGCCAACGGCCAATACCAGCTCAGAACACTGGTCCAGCCTCTGATATCAAGGGTTGACAACAACAGTGTGCTGCATGGAGGGAGCGTTCCAGTCCCTCCTCCTATTGAAACTCCTCAGGGTGGTGTTGCACCCCAAATTTATCCTACCTTTACATAGTTTCTAGTGCCACTTTATTTCGAATGAATAAAATGGCACAATTGGCAAGAGACCGTGTGTAAGGAGTTGTGAGTGTGAGAGGTCGAGAGTTCGAATCCCACCTTCTTCACTTTTTGTTTTGTTTCTTTTATTTTTATTCTAACTTTTCTATTTTCATAAAAAAAAATTAACAAAAATAGTTTTTTTTATTATTTAATTATTATTTTCGTATTTTATTTAAATTATTTTTTAAAAAATATTATTTTTTCACTTTTTTTCATATTATTCATAAAAACATCCAAAAATTATAAAATTAAAAATATTAGAAAAGATTTTATTCTTTTTATAATATTTTTAATGTTTAGTAAATAAATAGGGTTTTAAGTTTGTTTTAATTTGTTTTAGTTTTGACTAATTCTTTAAGTTGGGCTTTAAAGTGGGCATTAGGTTAGAGTTAACCCTACTTTGTTACCTATATAAACATGAGTTGCATTTGAGAAAAGGGGGAGAGCACACAAAAGGAAAAAACGGCGGCCGTTCTCACGACTTATCAGAAGAGGAAAGCGTCAGCAAATCCACCAAACGGCGCAAAACCACCGCGAACCGCTTCGAACCCCGAACGAGGTGAGCAGTTCTTTTTGTCAATAACAAAGTTTTTCTGTTGTTTTCAGGTGGAACAAACCGAAGAAGAAGGAGAGAAATCGTTTCAGGCCATGCAAGAATGGAGCAAAACTCAACGGAGCTGCAACAACGCCGCCACCGTGAAGAAGTAGAAGATGAGTTTTCTAAAAATCTAAAGATTGAAATGCTTCAGCGTGAAGCCTACTTTTCCCCTTTTATTTTTTTATATTTTTTATTTTTCCCTTTTTTTTATTTTTCTTATTATTATTATTATTATTATTATTATTATTCTGATTTTCTTTAAATTGTAATTATGTCATAATAAATAGTTAGTTTAATTAAAAAATATTTGCTAGTTAAACCTTGTTTTAAAACTCTGTTCTTATAATAAAAAAAATTAAAACTGTTTTTTATTAAAACTAAAACTTCTTTTTTTAAAAAAATTTAAATTGAATCCTTTTTTAAAAAATTAAAACTAAAACATTTTTATTAAAACCATTGTTTCAAAATTAAGATTAAATTTCTTTTTTCAGAAATTAAAAATAAAGTTTTTCAAAATTAATAAAATAATAAATTTCCAAATTGCATTTTCTTTCTTTCATTATTAATTGCTTTATTATTTGTCATTGATTTCCGCCTAACTTTTATTTCACTAACGTTCTCTATTTGTTTTCCGCTAGGTTTTAGTCGGTCTCCGATTATTATTAATTAAATATTTCGTTATCATATTTGTAATTTGTTCCATGAATGTAATTTACGCGAGGCCATGGTCGCGGTTTATTTTATTTTGAATTTTTTGGGGATTTGTAATTTACGCGAGTGATCGTCGCGACGCTTTCTTTACTTTCCGCACTTTATTTCTGCCATATAATATTTTGCCATGTTTTGCATGATTTAGCATTATGTTCCTTCCGAAGGATTAGGTCTAGCCGTTTGACCGCCGAGTCAATAACCCTAACGTTTGACCATTTCAAAACCCTAATCGCCTAGGTGTCCCGCCGTGGACGAAAATACCCTTTACCCTAGCATAAGGTCAAAGAGTTGCCGTACTCTGTTTTAGGGTTTCCCGCCGTGGAATATTTAATTTAACCCTAATTTCAATTAACAATTTCAACGTAGAAATAGGAGTTTCAAGACTCCACATAGGCGCTTCCCTATGAACGCTTACTCCCCAATGAAACCTTGACCACAGTCAAGACGTTTCTAACCTCCCTTTTGAGGGGAACTACAATTACTCTGATTCCATTCCCGTCAGGATATGTAGGCACAAGATGCGACGTCTTGCCGAGTAAACTTAGGACTAACCCTTAGATCTTTATGTCACTCTATCCCTTTAGCAATATATTTCAAACAGATAATAAAATAAAATAAAAAGCATACAATAAACAAAAGGTTTCTGTAGAGTACTACAGAAGTTTAGGGTGCTAGTACCTTCCCTGAGCTTAACCAACCCCTTACCTAGATCTCTCCCCGCATTGTCTTTACGATGCAAAATTAGGTTTTCCTCTTTTGACCTTTTCCTTCGGATAAATCAAAGAGCGGTTGTGAACTAAAGATGCGATTCAAATTAATTAATAACTTGATATCAAATTAATTAATTTTTGTAAAATGTTTTAATTTTAATGTTTAAACAATGTTTTAAATTTTAAAGCAAAAAAAATGTTTTATTTTTTAAAGTTAAAAAATGTTTTTTTTTAAATTTATTTTTAAGAATTATTTTTAATTTTAAGTTTTAAATATGAGTCTTAATTTTAAAAACAAGGTTTAATTTTAATTTTATGATTTTAGCTTAAAAAATGGTTTAATTTTTTTTTTTATATTTTAATTAACTTAAGTACACTAAGTTAATGAGATTAACAATTAGAAATATTTTTATTTTAACAGTTTTTATTAACCTGCATTATGAAAATTATATACCACAACAATAATAAAATACTAATAACAATATAATAATAACAAAATAAATAAAAAGAATAGGAGGAAGAAAATTGGAAATAAAAGGGGGATTCGTAGCGGTGGCAGCTCCCTCATTGATGAAGTTTTGAAGATTTTTCTTTTTCTTTTGCATGGCTATTCTTGCATCTTCTTCTTCCTCGCTTCGCCATAATCTTCTCTTTTTCCTATAAAAATAAATAAATAAATAACAGAAACCAAATGTGATATTGATGAAATCTTACGAGTTACGGTTTGTTGGTGATTCCGCCGGTGATGAAGCTTTGAAGGTTTTTTCAAAAATCTTCCCTCTTCTGATAAATCGTGAGAACGGCCGCCGTTTTTTCTTTTGTCTCCTTCCCCTTTTATCAAATGCAACTCATGTTTATATAGGTAACAAATTAGGGTTAACTCTAATCTAATGCCTATTTTAAAGCCCAACTTAAATAATTAGTCAAAACTAAAAAAAACAAACTAAAACAAACTTAAGAGAATAAAATATTTTCTAATATTTTGATGTTTTTATGAATAATATGGAAAAAAGTGAAAAAATAATATTTTTTAAAAAATAATTTAAATAAAATACAAAAATAATAATTAAATAATAAAAAAAAACTATTTTGTTATTTTTATTTTATAAAAATAGAATAGTTAGAATAAAAATAAAAGAAAAACAAAAAGTGAAGAAGGTGGGTTTCGAACTCTCAACCTCTCACACTCACAACTCCTTACACACGGTCTCTTGCCAATTGTGCCATTTTATTCATTCAAAATAAAGTGGCACTAGAAACTATGTAAAGGTAGGACAAATTTGGGGTGCAACAGGTGGCATCCCCGTGACCGGGGGGAATGGAAGTGGTAACGGCAATGTGATCACTAACATCGGGCTCAATGGTAATACGACTGGCGTCGGTAATGGAAACTTTGAAGCTAATGGCAACACTGGACTAGGCAATGGCAACACAGGTGCTGGAAATCTGTATGGGCCTCAGACATGGCTAGAAGATCGTCAAGAAGATTTGTTCTCACAGAGGAGTGCTGAAGGAGAACTGACTGCTGAAGCACGTCTGAGGTTTAAGGCACTCGAGGACAAAATGAAGAATTTCGAGAACCAGAACTCTATGGGTGCCGACATGACTAAACTGGGGTTGATTTCTGATTTCAAGGTGCCTCCTAAATTCAAGGTACCCGACTTTGAGAAATACAAGGGCACCACTTGCCCTCGTGTCCACTTAAGGTCATACTACCGAAAGATGTCCGCTCACTCTGAAGACGAGAAGCTGCTGATGCACTTCTTTCAGGATAGCTTGTCCGGGCCATCCCTGGAATGGTACATGGGTTTGGAACCCACCAGTGTGCGCACATGGAAAGAACTGGCTGAGGCCTTTGTGCACCATTACCAGTATAACAATGACTTGGCTCCAAACCGGGTTCAACTGCAGAACTTGTCACAGAAGAACAACGAGGGGTTCAAAGAATACGCCCAGCGATGGCGTGAATTAGCAACTAGAGTTCAGCCGCCGATGGTTGAACGAGATCTTGTTGAGATGTTTGTAGCCACTCTCCCGGGGGTCTATTACGAGAAATTGGTCAGCGGTATGTCAGGGAGTTTCTCTGATCTCATCATTACTGGCGAGCACGTTGAAAGTGGGATCAAATTGGGAAAAATTCAAGGTGTTGATCTATCCTCAGCTGGAGGAGGAAAGAAACCATACGGTAACAAAAGGCGTGAAGGAGAGACGAGCGCCGTGTCTAACGCTAGGAGGAAAGGTAAGGGCCAGCGCCAGCAGGTGGCTAGCATAACCATCCCTGTTGTCCAACAACCCCAGCCGCAGCAGCAGCAGCCAAAGTAGCAAGGATACAGAAGGTATCAGAAAAGGGCACCTCTATCAAGTCGTCACCTTGAGACACCGCCCATGTCTTATGCTAAGCTATTACAAACTCTGCTTCAGTTACAGCTAGTCCAGAAAAGAACCTTGGCTCCCTTGACAAGGGCACCTCCGCAGGGTTATGATGCAAATGCAACATGTGATTTTCACTCAAGGGCACCCGGCCACACGATAGAAAACTGCAAAGCCTTCAAGCACAAGGTGCAAGATATGGTGGATGCTAAGATCATCAATTTCTCAAATAATGTGCCGAATGTCACAAAGAACCCTATGCCGAACCATAGGGGAGGTGGGGTGAATGCCATTATTGAGGAAGAGAACTTAGATTTATTGACTGATGTCAAGGATCTGAAGACACCGCTTAGCTTTGTTAAAGTCAAGCTGATGAAGAGAGGCTTCTTTCCGGGCTGTGGAGAATTGTGTATGGGTTGTGCGACTCGCCCTGATGGATGTGAACAGTTGATAGTGGGGATTTAGAGTCTGATGACCGAAGGAATCTTGCAGTTTAGCCGAAGGGCCGAATGTGGATCTGGAGAGGTAATGCTGAAGCAGGGTGATGAGGTTGCCACTATCACCATCCCTCGCTAGACGATAACCATTTCTGCACCCAGGCCGCCCATAATTACCATCACAAAGGCTAGGCCGATACCTTTTGAAAGCACCAATGCTGTCCCGTGGCATTATGGGGCAGACGTCTACTGTAACAGACAAAAGTTGGAACTGGAACCATCTGGGCAGTCTGTGGATAACCTAGTGGGAACTGCCTGAATCACACGCAGCAGAAGAGTATTTGCTCCACCTGAGATTGTGGCAGACAAAGCAGAAAAAGCTGAGAAAACTGATAAGGGAAAGAGTAAAGTCGTTGAGGAAACCCCTCGTGGGGTAGAGAAGGACTTACTTGTAAAGGACGCTGAAGAGTTCATGAGGTTGATCAAGAGGAGTGATTATAAGATCGTGGATCACCTCCATCAAACACCTTCGAAAATCTCTATCCTGAATTTGTTGTTGTGTTCTGAGGCACATCGCAACGCGCTGTTAAAGGTTTTGAATGCCACATATGTACCGCAGGAAATCTCGGTCAATCAGTTGGAAGGGGTAGTAGTGTAACACCCCACTTTACCCCGTACACGTAATATAATAAATATATAGAAACAATTCATGAAATTCATCAGAGTTCTCCAACACAGTGGGATATCACACTAAGTCACTTCATTTCATTAAAATAATCAATATTATTTAGTTTTCAAGTAAGCAGCGGAATACAAATCAATTCTCCAATATAATTCTCCTCGACACGAGGTCATACAACATAAGTCCAATAAATGAAGATACGTAACAATAAACAAATAAAGTAGTCAAATAACAACGTAATCCCGTCATCCCATGTTACGTATCAGAGTGACTCCTAAGACTCGATCAAATAGTAACACACTCCAAGCACTACTCAGGTACCTAGTCACCTGTACTCCCAAGAGAGCACAGACACAATAACAAAAAGGGGTGAGAACTACATTCAATAAATAAACGGTGAAATGCACATGCTAAGGAGTAGTTACACACCACACATAAAATAAGCACAATTAACGCACATACACATGCCACCTTAATCACTTGGCATTCATAGCCCATATTCAATTACAATAATGCAATGTGACTCGCTGACTCGACACAATGCATGTGGTACCAACACAATCTCATACGGTTCATACTAGAACCCGATTCCCGTCGGAATCCGGATAAGTCGTATATACGTTTCTATGAACTACAACTTATCTCCACAACGACTTCCACAATGGATTCCGGATGAAACTAGGCACCCATCATGGATTCCCACCTAGCCATCTCCACAAGACATATGATATGAAATGTATGTCAACACAATTATGCAATGTAATACATCATGCATAATTCACGATCAATCTTGATCCACACGAGCCATCCGCTCACCGTAATCCTCTCGAGAATTACCACAATCGCACAAGATTGTCCATATTCGACCATCTTGGCCCACATCTATCAAAACACCAAGACATCATTGAACCAGAACATGATTCGTTACTAAAACATATACACAATTGAATTCTCAAACATAATTAGATATGAAAATATTGGGAAAACAATTCCATTATCTATCCTATCTTATAGCTTTGTTCATTAGCTTTCCAACGCTTCGAACGGGGATCAAAACGGACTTACGGATCCAAAGTTACGTCCAAAACAATTTCGACCGAAAACATGAACATCCGTGACGGACAGAAAGACGATATTACGCTCCGGAACTGATTTTCGCTCAATTATTCTTGCGAATTACTTACTCAAAGCACCCAAAACATCACTAAAATATTCCTAAGGTTATACGGCAAAACTACACAACTTCTATGGTTTATTAGGCTCATCTGGCAATATTTACAACACATAAAACACTATTTCCTGCAATTACTCTGAGTACTTCAGAGTTAGTCACATTTGAATATTCCTATTCCTATAGGGTCAAACATATCACAATCCGAAGTTTTGGCCACGAAGGCAAGGATCATTATTTCTCATCTCTACACGCAAAGGGTCAAGAATACTAACCACTAACCTCCAGGGTCTATAGTCAATTTCCTTACAATTGCTCCGAAGACATCGTAATTTCAAATATCAAATATTCTATCCCTTATGGGCAGATATATACCAATCTAAGGTTTTGGCCACAAAGGTTCAATTTTGCATAAGTTTTTCCTATATTAATATTCAACGATACATATCATTTGGCCATTTGGTCATAACCTCATATTCTTACGGTTACCTCCCTATTTCCCACAATTAACCCAAATCTCTAAACCTTAGGGAAACCATAGAGCATCGTACTAATAACGATATAACACATTCATTTCTACATATTTACCCAAATCCCTAAACCTTACATCACCACAACATACCGAAAGGTATACATAGAAAACTATGAAAAGCAATACTCCCCATACAATAATCATTCAAGAACAGTAACAATTTTATGGAATTTATCATGCTACGAAAATTAGATCAAGAATCCTCAAGAACACATAATTCATATGAAAGAAAGGACCTCTCACTACCCTCTCATGTTAATTCACCCATATTGAAATCCATTCTCCCCCCTTACCTCGATTAATTTCTCAATCGTTGAAGAATCTTGAAGGATTGACAGCCCTGGCCTCCTTCTCTTCCTCCTTGTTCTTCTTCTTACTTTTTCTCCCAAAACCTTTCTCTGACAGTTTATCGTGTTCTAATTCTCTTTCCCCAAAAAACTTCTCTATTTCCTTTAATCCCTTATTTCTTATTTTATTATTTAAATCCTATAATAATAATAATAATAATAATAATAATAATATTATTCTCCCACTAATAATAATATTCATACTAATAGTAATAATATGAATAATAATAATATTCCACCAAATAATATTATTAATACAAATAATAATAATAATAATAATAATAATAATAATAATAATAATAATAATAATAATAATAATAATCTCATTAACATTATTATTAATAATAGTTGGAATAATATTAATCACTATAATGCTCTCAATATCATAATTAACTTACTTCTTTATCTAGGTCCATAGTACCCCAACTAAGGTCACCTCTCTCCCTTACTCCTAACCTCATACCCTTAATTAAGGACACCACACAACTACACCTCACAGAAAATACCAAAGCGATTGAATAATTTAAATGGGGTGTTACAAGTAGCCCACGTGAATGCTGGAAACGGGTTAGGGTTCACTGACCTGGAGTTGACGCCAAAGGGAAGAAACCACAACAGCGCCCTGCACATCTCGATAGAGTGTAGGGGAACAGTTTTGGCTCACGTGTTGGTGGACACTGGGTCATTGCTCAATGTTCTCCCGAAGAAGGCATTGATGAAACTAGACACGAGAGGATTGATTTGCACACCCAGTGATCTGGTTGTGAAGGCTTTCGATGCGACCAAGCGTCATGTCTTTGGAGAGGTAACTCTGCCAATCCAAGTTAGGCCGGAAACTTTCGACGCAGTCTTCTACATTATGGACATCATGCCAGCCTACAGCTGTCTCTTAGGCCGACCATGGATCCATTCTGCTGGTGCTGTGACCTCCACTTTGCACCAGAAGCTCAAGTACGCTGTAGGGGGGTGTTGCACCCTAAAATTTGCTCAACCTATTTCACTTGGTTTATGTTTCAATTACATTAGCATTTGCATATAGAGTCATGTACATAGTCTAATCATCTGCATAGCATAGCATAACAAGTTATCCAACAGGGGACCAATCATTATTCTCATCTCTATGAGCCTATCAAGAGGTTATTATTCTAATTCAATCCCATTCAGGTCATCAAAAAGAATTTGAAGGATGGAAAAGTCAATGGATCAAGCAGCGCATCCATCTCCTATCTGAGGGTCAACAAAGAAATTGTGAGCTGTGGGATGAGCATGGAGAGTATCTGGGCATCATGGGAGACTTAGAAAGTCATTTGGAGAAGGAGACAAGTCATTGGTGTAGTCATAAGAATGGCAGTTGAAGACAGTCAACTAGGGTTTCCTCTGGGTCAACCCTGGGTCAACTCTAGGTCAATTGACTGATTGAAAGGCATTAAGGGCTATTGGAGAGATGTGGGGTTCATAATTTGACATGTAAATGAAGATATGGTGTTATTCTAAGAAGAAATCAAGAGAAATCAAGGAGAAGAGGAGTTTCTAAATTAGGGTTTCTGTGTAAAATCCCCTAGTTTAGGTCAAATTTCCAAGCAAGATAAGTCAAAATGCAAGCTTCAAATAGATCCTTGGCCAACATGAAACTTGTAGAGGATCTCAAGACCTTTAATTTGAGTGGTGGAAGACATTAAGGAGATTTATAGAACTCAAGTTATGGTCCTTGCAAGTTACATGTCATCTGAGGTATCTGAAATTTTGTCTGTGAAAGTGACTTGTTTTCCAAGAAATTTTTACCCCTCAAGGAGATTTCAAATGAATTTCTGGCTAACATAATAATTGTTCCTCATTGTCTTAGATTTCTAGAATGGTATAGTATGCCTTCATATGATTTGTGGAACTCTACTTATGGTCTTGGAAAGCAAAGGGTATTTTGGTCATCTGAGGATTACAGGTCATTCTTAGTTTATGCCTAAAACTCATACAAGGAAGCTTCAAATGAAAAACTTCACAACATCAAAGTTGCTCAAAATGCCATTTTAAGTCTATAAAAGGAGTCATGGAAGTTTGTAAATGCATGGAATGAGATTTGACCAAAGTTGGTGAAAAATGACCTAAAAAAGGCATATAAGTTGAAAAAGTTGAAATAAAAAATTGGTTTGAGAGATCTACAAATCCAATATGGGTCATCCAATATACCAAATTGATTCCAAACATCATTTTAAATACATTGGTTCAGCCACTTTTTTGAGTTAAGGGTTAATTTTTGGACTTGCTTTGTTATTTTGTTACTTGCATAATAAGATACACATGAGAAGTTCAACATAAAGCAAAAATAAAGGCATGTAAGCTCTCTTATCACTCCAATATCTCATGAAAGGAGATTTCAACACAAGTTTACAAAGGTGCAAGCATGAGATATCATGAGAATTCAAAATACCATCAAATGAGAATTTCCATGAATTTCCACAACTTTCTAGAATTCTCCAAGATCATTCTAGAAACTTCTCAAGCTGTTAGTAATCATCTATATAATGAAGTGAAGCCATTTGTGCAGGGGTTGGTGATTGATTATGCTTGCATACCATAGTTTGAATTCCTTCATCCATGTTGCATTTTGATCTCAAACTCCATTAAAACTTCATCAATCATCATAGTTCTTGTTTCCATCATCTTCCATCATCACCATAGAGCAATTGGCAAACCAGAGTGAGAGGAATTCGTGGCTGGTTCATGAGATCCAAAGCTTCACTCCAAGTTGCATGAAGGAGTGGCTAAGGTGATTCAAGAAGTTTGAGCAAGAACCAGTGCAAACAGAAGGGCTAGCATCCATTGAAGATCACTTGAAGCAAGCATCAAGGCTTGAATTGAAGGAGAACCACCATAATCATCATCACTTGCAAGGTATGCATTTCTCTTCGAATCGCCCTATTTATTCAGTTTTAGATCATGTGGTTAGGATCAAAATGCTTAGAGCCCATAGGGGATTGATTCCTGAGATTTAGAGAGAGTTCTATGAAGTTTGATGGCAGAGTGTTGAGACTTTGATGATTAAGAAACCTTAGTTTAGGGGGTGTTAATCATGGTGAATTAGCTCAGAGTAATCAGTGCAATATGGAGAATACATTAGTACAAGAGTTGGCAAGTCTGGTGAACTTCCATGGCAGTGTACAGTTGATGAATCAAAGGTTTCCACCGATCGGGTTTTATTATAGGTTTGGTTTCAGTCAAAACTAAGAGCATGATCATGTAGAGGGGAAGAAATGGAGTGAGTTTGGTCTTTATAGGTCTTGATTTCATGGCGTATTGAAGGAGCATGTGGGACTTGAACATGGCTGCATGGGGAGTGAACTTCTGAAGTTAGGGTTTTGGTTTGGGGACGATGAAGGATGACCATCTGATCATCTCAATTATTTGACAATTTCATCGCATCGTATGGCTGAGATTCAAATTGAAAATTGGAGGGAGCTGACCAAACGAAACGCAGCGTTTTCATTAAACGCGCGTCTGGGCCTTGGACTCATATCACTATTCCCACCCCCTTTTGGATAGGCCCATTGGAATGCACGTGAAATTATTACTTTCTGCACCGAGGATTTGATCATTTTCTTTTGGTTTTTTTAATTCAATTTTCTGAGCGCGTTGGGCCTACTGCTTTTAATATCCGCACCCCTGGTTTCATGGCCCACCTGGAATTTCAACTGGGCGTGTATGCTGATAGCACCCCCTCCCTTTTATTTCTATTTGGTTATTTTTCATTCCTTTAATATTTTTAATGTCTTTAAAAAATCATAAATAAATGGAAAATGGCTTGTTTTAATTGGTTCTTTTTGCTATGGGTCCATAATTCTGTCTAGAAAAATATGAAAAAATAAAAATGGCATTTTATTTTGTTTTAATATTTTTCATGCATTTTTCTTATAAATAGCATTTTGTTAAGTTTAGTTTGATGCTTGAATTTGATGATTTTTGTTCTAATAGATGCTTTAGTATTTTTTGTCCATTCTTTTTAGGTTGATTAATAGATAATGTTAGCTTGTATATAAGATTTAATTCACAATTTTAGAAATTAATTTTAGGAGATTTGATTAGGTGTGAACAACAGGAACAAAATTAGGGTTTAAGTGATGACTTAGGAGAATTGAATCATTTCCCTTAGGATTTAGAGACTGAGAGTTTGGGATATGGGACTATAGGGACTATGGGTAGTTATTAGATCCCTTAGAAAATATCAGGATTCCCCTACTGCTATTATTACTGTCTGTATTTGTTTGACTGGTGTGGTGTGCCCTCTCTGGGGATTATTGCTTGTTTGTGTGGGTATTGGGATTGCTTGGGGATTGGGAGAGATGAAGACTTGTGATGATGAAGCCATTGGAGATCCAGAGACTGAAGACCAACTTCCAGAGTTGAGGAGGAGAGTTCTTGCTAGCAGTAGTTGAGGAGACTAGGGTTTAGGAGCTAGGCAGAGCTCTAGATTAGAAAGCTTGTTTCTCAAACATGGAATGCCTTGTCTGCATCCATCCTTTCTCTATGATTCAAAGTATCTTTCAAATATCCACCTCCTTCCTTTGGAAGGATCAGTGAAGGTATTTGAAAGATAGAACTTTTGAGAGAAAACTGCTTGTATAATGTTAACAGTTGATGAACCACCCTTGGTAGGTAATTGACTGTCTAACATTCATTCACTTCATCTTGTTGAATGATGTTCATCCTGGAGATTGAGACTTGAAGAAAAGCCATTGCAGATTGAAGACTGATAATGAAGACCTTGCTTGAAGGCTGTGGAGATGGAGATTGATGCCTGTAGCTGATTGGAGATGACTTAAAGACAGATGTTGATGCAGAGCTGCTGTGGCTGTTTATTTTTTGCTGTATTTCATTTCTGATGTATTGATTGGTTTTCTGGATTGTATTGTTTGCTGTTTACCCTGTTGGGTTGAAAGTGAATCCTGTTCACTTTTGCCTATTGTTTTCTAGGTTCGAGGTTGAGTGGGACTCCCTTGCCTCGCTTGTATTGTTGCATCCATGCATTTTACTGCTTTATTGTATATATGCTATTGTTTCTGTTTCCGTCTATTCCCTTAGGATCTCTGCTTCTCTCTGCGCAAGAGAGGAGCATGATAGACACTAGGTCTTAACCCATGCATGATAACACTAGGTTAGTTTGATTCCCTTTGCAACCATAGGTTAGAGTTCTGTCTCTTCTTTCTCAAAAACAAACAGAAAAACACAATAAATATTTCAAACACAATGAAAGACAGTTCTTGCGTAAAAGACTGTAAACCCATCAAAACGTCATTTTTGTCCGCTTGGACCCATAATCAGGAGAAAACCTTTTTCAGAAGGAATAAAAACAATCAAGACAGACTTGTGTCGTACATGGCCCGAACTACGTTTGCTCTGATCTTTCATGCTGTATGAAAGTACGTAGGCATAGGATGCGGTATCCTAGCGAGCAACCTTCCCCTCCTTTCCCGTAGGTAGGCGAACTACGTTGACTCTGATTTCTCGTCCCAGACGGGAATACGTAGGCATAAAGTGCGATACTTTGCCGAGTCATTTTATTTTCTTTTAACCCCAGACCTTTAGAGTAGATAGAATAACAATCCGTACCAGAAAACAAGCGTGGATCCCGTCGAGTACGACGGACGTGAGGGGTGCTAATACCTTCCCCTTGCGTAACCGACTCCCGAATCCAGGATTTGGTTGCGATGACCATTCCTTTCCCCGTTTTGCGGTAGGTTTACCTCGAGCGTTTCCTTTCCCTCCGTTGGGATAAATAACGCACGGTGGCGACTCTTCTGTTCAGCCGGCGCCGATTTTTGCAGTAGCGACAGCTGGCGACTCTGCTGGGGATCCAACGTCCCCTGGCTGCTAAGGACTGTGATAGTTCTTATGCATTTGGGATCCAACGTCCCTTAAGAGAGTCAATCCTAACGCTTGTTTTCCCGTCGAGGATTTTGTATGGATTTATATTTCTGACCTTTATTTTTTTCAGCATTATATATTGATTATCACTGCTGTATTGGGGTGTGATGGGTGGTTCTATGATTGAGAGATAAGCCGGACCTGGGCTTGAGTGCACCTAGAATTAGAGTAGAAAGTAGTGGGCGCGTGCCGGCTTTGCTTGCATTAGTGTCTCATGAAATCTACACTCGGACGAGGTTCTTCTGGTTGGCTTCTTTTTCTACCCTTTGGGTCGAAGGGGTTGTTGGTCAGCTGAATTGTCGACTCCGGGAACCGATCATTTGGAAGTTGGCTAAGTGAGGCCTCTTCAGGATTTGATGATGCCACTCCTCCTGGGAATCGTATCATCAACCCTGAAAATCTGTGACGCCGACGACCGCATAGGATGCCATACCTTTGTCAGTTACTAGAACATCCACCTGTGAGAGGGTTTGGGGTTATGCAGGTAACCAGACCTTCAGACTACCGGTTTGTTCCTTGATCAGAGATCCTGGGTATTTATGGAGAGTTCTGAGGTCTGTCAGAGACCAGTTGGAGAGTTCTGAGGTCTGCCAGAGACCAGTTGGAG
This sequence comes from Lathyrus sativus, assembly GCA_963859935.3. Lineage (NCBI taxonomy): Eukaryota > Viridiplantae > Streptophyta > Magnoliopsida > Fabales > Fabaceae > Lathyrus > Lathyrus sativus. The sequence continues at coordinate 576,025,881 of OZ012735.1, read as the reverse complement.
TTATGGTTTGAGGTCTGTTAGAGACCGTTGTTGGAGCTTTGTTTTAGGTCTATCTGAGACCAGGGTTTGAGGACTTCTAAAAGAGTCTATTTGAGACCTCTTGATATGGTTCAGGCTATTCAGCTACGGCAGTTGGTCCCTGTTGCATGTTACTTGCATTGCATTATTTGCATACTCATTATCATTGCATCCCACTAACGTGTGTCTGTGCTGCAGGTGCATTTGCATATCCTCCGATTCTAGTGCCCAGACTACTGAGTATTGATTATGGCTGGTCTGAGGAAAACAGTTGCGTATAAGCTGCCGACACCTGATATTACTCCTTTGCTCGGTCTGATATCTCTTGCTGATGAGGAGGTTAGGAGAAGCTTCAGGATGAGTCATGGGAGATTACTGAGATTAGTCTGCAAGCCCACTGCTGATGAGATTAACGGGTTGTACACCCTGATGCAGTTCTATGACCCCGCATTGATATGTTTTACGTTTGCTGACTTCATTCTAGGGCCTACCATTGAGGAGTATGTGGAGTTTACTGAGCTACCAGTACAGAACAAGGTTCCCTTTATTCACTCTGCTGTTGAGCCCAAGTTGGATGACTTAGCTAAAGCCTTGCATATGGACGCTGCCGAACTGTTAGTGACTTCGTGGCTTGGGGTTTCGGGTTTCTCTCTTGACTTCCTGGTTGGCAAAGCTCAGGAGTATGCCAAGAACGGCTGTTGGGTGGTTTTTAATGCTATTTTGGCCCTATGCATTTATGGGATTGTGCTGTTTCCTAACTTGCCCAATTTCGTAGACTTGGACGCTTTCCATCTATTTTCCGCCGGCAATCCAGTGCCAACGTTGATCGGAGACTTCTACCACTCTTTGCACTACAAGAATGAAAACAGAAGGGGAAAGATGGTTTACTGCTGCACTCCTTTGTTGAATAGGTGGTTTAAGAGCCACCTTCCCATGAAGGGATCTTTTGTGAAGAGTGCAACCTCAGCTAGCTGGTCAGAGCGCCTGATGAGGCTATCTTCCGAAGACGTCGAGTGGTTTGATCGAGACCTGCTAGGGTCCGAGCTTATATTCAGTTGTTCTGGGTACCCTAATGTCCCGCTGATCGGAAGAAAAGGGTGTATCAACTACAACCCATTCCTGTTGGTCTGTCAGTTCGGATATGCGCTGAAGAACCCACCAAAGGAAGAAGAAGTACAGGAATCTCTGTACTTCACCGGAGATGTGAAGGGGGAGTTATTAGCCAAGCTGCAGCATGCCTGGACGCGTATTAACCGAAGGGGGAAGCCGTTGTTAGGGAAGAATGACTGTCAGGCTTACGCACCATACAGAGTTTAGATTCAAGAGAGAGCAAGTCAGTTGCGGATGCCATTTCCAGACGCGCCAGTCCTTGGTCCCGTTCCGGTAGCAGAGCCAACCACTGTTTCTAGGGAGGCCTACGAGCAAGCGGTGAAAGAAAAAGAAGCCTTGATGAAGATCAATGAAGGGTTAGAGCAGGAGCTAGCCCAGATACGCAGCGAGAAAAACAAGGCCATGCATGCTTTCCAACAGCAGATTGAGCTAGTGAATAGACTAGGGGCTGAGTTGACTGAAGAAAGGAAGAAGTGCGAACGTCTGGGGCAAGAGTTCAGAAGTTCCCATGACATGCTTGAATCCAAAAAGAAGGCACTCGATGCAGCTCACCGAGAGATCTCTTCTTGCAATAAGACTTGGAATGCCACGCTCACCAACAATAAGAAGAGGGAAGATAAGTTGAAGCAGCAAATTTCCGACCTCGAGGAGCAGTTGAAGTCCAGCATCAAGAAGTGTGAAGAAGAAGTGATGACCCGGTATAGTCTCCAGAACGCACTGAACAAGGCCATCAAAGGCAGAGATGAAGCTGTGTCTCAGAAGCGTAAACTAGAGGATCGCTTCGGAAAAGGGGCATGGGAGGAAACTGCTGGAGACGTGCGACATGTTCTTAAGAAGAGAAACCAACTTGTTGAGGGGCTGCTTACCCGACCGAGTCACCCGGAGACCAAGAAGTTGCTAGAAGAGTACCAGACTTATGGGAGTGTTTGATCCTTTCATGTATTAGCTTGTATGCTTTATTTGCATAGTGCTGACCATCACCAGGATTGTTGGTTGAGGTCATGCCTTCTTATTGTACTCTCAGTGATATTGTATTCTTGGCTTACTGGTTTCTCCGCAATATATGAGGCTTTCCGTGATTCAACCCCGATCTTTATGCTGTTAGCACTGTCATTGCACCGGCACCTTCACACTAGAATCGGGGAATGAATTTCCCTAATGCACAGACACACACACATTGCATTGCATTCATATTCATATTTGCATTACAGGTAATTATGGGATGATATCTTATTCCCTGCTCTGTACCCGGTATTTTTCAGGATTGCAGATCAGCGCCCGCACAGATATTCCACCCGCACCAATTGTCGAAGAATCATGGATCAAATGCAGAACGAGATGCAAGATGTGCGCGAGAAGCTAACTCTATTTATACAGACCATGGAAGCTATTGCAAAAGGTCAGGAGAATTTGCAAGCCATGGTACAACCTCTGTTGGCCCGAAATGCTGGTCACGGTAATGAGGATCATCAGTCTGTGCGAGTCGACACTGTTCATGGGGATGGCACTCCCACGCCAGTGGCTCCACCTGTAGTCAATATACCTGCTGTTAATGTCAACCACGCTACCGCTGCTAGGAACGGTAACGTCGGGGTTGGGAACGAGACTGCTGTCCATAACGTTGGGCTTAGTGATGTCAACTTGGGTGATAATATGGGAGGCAACGGCTTCGGCAATGCTGGATTCGGGTTCAACGATCAGGGATTCGATAACGCTGGGAAATATGGTTTCAATGCTCAAGGCTTTGGGCAAGATGGTTATGGTGTGGCCAATAAGGGTTACGGAGGGTTCGGAAATGGAAACGGCGCTGGGTTAATGGCTTTTGGACCTGCTGGAGTTGCTCAGGGCTACGGCAACAGAGGCCGAGGCCCAGTGATGAATCAGATTAGAGCTGGCCGCAATAATGGATATGATGGGTATGGAACTGGGAATGGTATGTGGCAAGAAGATCAGCAGGAGGACGCTTTCTCCGGCGGGGGTTTCGAAGGGCCGATGGATGACTCCCAGAAGATCAGAATGCTAGAAGAGCAGATGAGGGGGGTCCTGAACCAAAGTGCTGTGGGCTTAGACATGGCAACAATGGGTCTGGTACCTGGCTTGAGGGTGCCAATCAAATTCAAAGCTCCTGCGTTTGATAAGTATAAAGGAGATACCTGTCCGAAAGTGCACGTGCGGGCTTATTACAGAAAGATGTCTGCGTACTCCACTGATGAGAGAATGCTAATGCATTTCTTTCAAGATAGTCTGTCAGGCCCTTCCCTAGAATGGTATATGGGGTTGGAGCCAACGAATATAAAGACATGGAAGCAATTAGCAGAGGCATTTGTAGCTCACTATAAGTATAACAGCGACTTGGCGCCCAACCGGGTCCAGCTGCAAGGGCTATCTCAGAAGAAGGATGAGAGCTTTAAAGAGTACGCGCAAAGATGGCGCGACATGGCTGCTAGGGTCCGTCCTCCTTTAGAAGACAAGGAAATGAATGACATGTTCGTCGGCACATTCACAGGCATGTTCCATGACAAGTTGTTTCATACATCTCTAGCCAGTTTCTCAGACTTAATTCTGATGGGAGAAAAGATTGAACGTAACATCAAGCAGGGAAAATTCCAAGTTGAGGAATCAACTGCATCTGGCAGTAATAGGAAGGCTTTCGGTGGGCGCCGTCAGGGCGAGGCAAGCGCAGTGTTTGGGGGCCGAGGCCGAGGCCGAGGCCGAGGCAGAGGTCGGAACCAATATCATCAGCCGCAGCAGGTGGCGAGTGTTACTATTCCGTATCAGCAACAACCATTTCAGCAACAACAACCGTTTCAGCAGCAGCCAATGCATCATCAGCAGCAGCCATTTCAACAACAGCAGCAGCAGCAGCCACAGCAGGGGGCACAACCTGCTCAGCGAAGATTCCAGGGTGGTAAACCAAGAAGAGTGTTTGAGAAGCCTCCCTCAACGTATGCTGATTTGTTACAGACATTGTTGGGTTTGAACCTGGTAGAGAAGAGAACTTTGGCACCGATAACGGGAACTCCTCCGTATGGTTATGATGCAAGCAGGCACTGTGAGTTTCATTCTGGGGCTCCGGGCCACGATGTAGAGGGTTGCCATGCTTTTAAGCACGTTGTGCAGGATCTTTTGGACAATAAAACTATCAATTTCGGAACCGCAGGGCCGAATATAGTGCAGAAGCCCATGCCTAATCATGGGGCAAACGCCATTTTGACTGAGGAAGGGTTGAATCCGATTATGAATATCGATGATTTAAAGACGCCGCTGAGAGAGATAAAAAGCAGATTGTTACAAGGGGGTGTTTATCCAGGATGTGACGAGTATTGCTTAGAATGTTGGACCCTAGCTGGGGGCTGTGATGATTTGAAGAAAGGCATTCAGGCTTTAATTGATGACGGCACATTGCAGTTTGACCAAGCGGCGATCGAAGAGCCTGCAGGGGCAGTAGCAGATGATCAGAGTGATGTGACCACTGTAACGATTCCTCGAAAGACAATCACTATAACAGCACCGACTCAGCGACCGTTGATCACCATAAATAAGGCCAAACCAGTCCCGTACGAGAGCACAAAAGCAGTCCCATGGTCATATGGATTGGAAGTGTATTGTGACGGAATAAAGATTGATGTTAATAAACAGCCAGCCGAGACTGTGGACAACGTTGTTGGTTCAGGAGGTATGACAAGGAGTGGTCGGATCTTCATATCGCCTGAGGTGGAGGCCGAAAGACTGGCAAAGGGGAAAGGAAAAGTGGTTGAAAATGTCCCAGTGCAGGCAAACGAAAAAGCATCGGCATCGAAGGATGTAGAAGAGTTCATGCGCTTGATTCGAAAAAGTGATTATAAGATTGTGGAGCATCTGCAGCAGACACCGTCAAAGATATCTATCCTGTCGTTGCTCTTGTGTTCTGAAGCGCACAGAAATGCTTTGCTGAAAGTCTTGGATACTTCCTTCGTACCCCAAGACGTCTCCGTGAATCAGCTGGAAGGAGTGTTGGCACATGTGAATGCAGGCCACAACTTGGGCTTTACCGACTTCGATTTGACCCCAAAGGGGAGAGATCATAATATGGCGCTGCACATATCTATCGAGTGTAGAGGATCAGTAATGTCGCATGTACTGGTTGACACTGGCTCATCTTTAAATGTGCTGCCCAAGAAAGCGATGATGAAGCTAGATGTCAGAGGAATCCTGTGCACGCCCAATGACTTGGTCGTTAGAGCGTTTGATGGCACGCGAAGAACAGTCTTTGGATCAATAACATTGCCTCTACAGGTGGGGCCGGAGGTGTTTGCGACTGAATTCTATATCATGGATATACAACCCGCATATAGCTGCCTGCTCGGAAGACCCTGGATTCATGGGGCCGGGGCAGTCACGTCTACCCTGCATCAGAAGTTAAAATATATGGTCGGAGACAGCGTAGTCACCGTATGCGGGGAAGAAGACATCCTGGTCAGCCATCTGTCGTCATTTAAATATGTGGAAGTCGATGGAGAGATCCACGAAACACCCTGCCAGGCATTTGAAGGGCTGCGTATCAAGGACAAAGGTCCCGGACCGAGCAAAGTGTCGGAGATAGCCGTCTCGTCATATAAAGAAGCCCAAGCTCTGGTGGAGGCAGGAGAAGCAAAGGGCTGGGGCAAAGTGCTGGATATTCCTGTGAAGATGGACCGGTTCGGGCTGGGATACCAACCGTCATCGTCAGCACCCGCTGTGGGGGCAACCCGTTTCAGATGGCCAATAACCATCTCTGCCAGTGGAGTATGTCATGAGACCATCAATGCTGCTTCGGAGTCTGACGAAGGAGACAGCGACTGTGATATGGATGCCTGGATTCAGCCAAGCACGCCGGGACAAGGACTGTGCAACTGGTCTATTCAGGAGCTTGTTCCTGTGACTCTTAAACAGTAATGCTTTGTTTATTAATTGTTGAACAATCTGGTGTCTTGCCCGGGGCACCATGATTTGCTTAGGGCTGTGCTGTTATGAACATTGCGTGTTTATAATTAAATAAAAGGCGTTTTTCATGTGCAAATATTGCGATCTCTGTCTTTCCTGTTTTGTATTTTTCAATAAAATGGCAACGTGGTTATTCGCTTTATACGCATTTTGAAGCATTTAACCATTCTTTTTGCAGGATAACATTTTCAGATGACATCCTTGAACCACCTATGACTCGTCCCGACTTTGAGCACCCGATATTTCAGGCCGAAGAAGAGGTTGTCGAAGATAGTGACGTTCCTGAAGAACTGTCTTGGTTGGTGAAGCAAGAGGAAAGGGTCATTCTGCCTCACGAAGAGGTCATCGAAATTATCAACTTGGGGTCGGAAGGGGTTGAGAAGAATATTCGTATCGGAGCCGCACTGCAGAGCGATATCAAGCGAAGACTGGTTGAAATGCTCCGAGAGTATAGTGATGTATTCGCTTGGTCGTATGAAGATATGCCAGGGCTCGATACAGATATGGTTGTGCACCGTCTGCCATTGAAAGAAGAATGCCCACCGGTCAAACAAAAGCTTCGAAAAACTAGACCAGACATGGCAGTAAAGATCAAAGAGGAAGTTCAAAAACAGTGGGATGCTGGTTTCCTGGCTGTGACAAAATATCCCTCATGGGTTGCTAACATCGTACCGGTACCGAAGAAAGATGGCAAGGTTCGAATGTGTGTGGATTATAGGTATTTGAATAAAGCAAGCCCAAAGGACGATTTTCCACTTCCTCATATTGATGTGCTAGTTGATAATACTGCTCAATACTCCGTATTCTCCTTCATGGATGGCTTCTCAGGCTATAATCAGATTAAAATGGCGCCAGAGGATATGGAGAAGACTACTTTCATAACGCCTTGGGGAACATTTTGTTACAAAGTGATGCCCTTTGGTTTGAAGAATGCTGGGGCAACGTATCAGCGTGCGATGACGACTCTTTTCCATGATATGATGCATAAAGAGATCGAAGTTTATGTTGACGATATGATTGCCAAATCCCAGACGGAGGAAGAGCATCTGGTGAATCTGCTGAAGTTATTCAAAAGGCTCAGGAAGTTCAGGCTGAGACTGAACCCTAATAAATGCACCTTCGGGGTGAGGTCGGGTAAACTGCTGGGGTTTATCGTAAGCAAAAGAGGAATAGAGGTCGATCCTGCAAAGATAAAAGCAATTCAAGAAATGCCGACGCCTAAAACAGAGAAAGAGGTGCGCGGGTTTTTAGGTAGGTTGAACTACATTGCTCGGTTCATATCTCACCTAACGGCTACATGTGAACCATTGTTCAAACTGTTGAAGAAAGATCAAGCGGTAACGTGGAAGAAAATTGTCAAAAGGCGTTCGATAAAATAAAGCAGTATTTGCAGGAGCCTCCTATTTTGATACCCCCAGTGGCAGGTAGACCCTTGATCATGTATTTGACAGTTCTGGAGGGAAGCATGGGTTGTGTTCTCGGTCAACATGACGAGACAGGAAGGAAAGAGCATGCAATTTATTACTTGAGTAAGAAATTTACAGATTGTAAATCCCGATACTCAATGCTGGAGAAGACTTGTTGCGCGCTAGCCTGGGCCGCCAAGCGTTTGAGGCAATACATGCTGAATCATACAACCATGCTCATCTCGAAGATGGATCCTATCAAATATGTGTTCGAAAAACAGGCGCTATCAGGGAGAATTGCCCGTTGGCAGATGGTCTTGACTGAATACGACATCCAATACGTCTCGCAAAAGGCTATAAAGGGGAGCGTACTGTCTGAGTATCTGGCGGAGCAGCCTATTGAAGATTACCAATCGATGAGGTTTGATTTTCCTGACGAGGATATCATGTACCTAAAGATGAAAGATTGTGAAGAGCTGTTGCCAGACGAAGGACCGGAGTTGGGTTCCAAATGGAAGATGATATTTGATGGAGCTGTGAACGCTTACGGTAGCGGAATAGGGGCAATCATCACTACGCCACACGGGTCGCACATCCCGTTTACTGCCCGATTGACCTTTGCCGTTACCAATAATGAGGCCGAATACGAAGCTTGTATCATGGGGCTTGAAGAAGCCATTGATTTGCGAATCAAAAATCTGGACGTATACGGAGACTCAGCTCTGGTGGTGAATCAGATCAAAGGGGAATGGGAGACACGTCAGCCCAATTTGATACATTATATGAATTATGCAAGGAGATTGTTGCCTTTCTTTGACAAAGTTGAATTGCATCATGTACCACGGGCAGAGAATCAAATGGCTGACGCCCTCGCCACTTTGTCCTCCATGTACAAAGTTAACTTCCGGAACGAGGCTCCCAGAATCGTTATCTCTCGGCTTGACAGACCAGCTTTCGTATTTGCTATTGATAAAGCATCCGACGACAAACCGTGGTATTTTGATATCCTTAATTTCCTGAAGAACAAAGAATATCCGGCTGGGGCATCCAGTCAAGATCAGAAGACTCTCAGGAGACTAGCGGGTAATTTTTATTTGAATCCGGATGGCGTCTTATACAGAAGAAACCACGACTTGGTGCTGTTGCGTTGCGTAGATGAAAGAGAGGCAAAGCTGCTCATGGAGGAAATACATGAGGGTACCTTTGGTACGCATGCTGGTGGGCATGCTATGACGAGAAAGCTGCTGCGGGCAGGTTATTTTTGGCTGACTATGGAAACTGATTGTTTCAAGTTCGCAAGGAAATGTCACAAGTGCCAAATCTACGCTGATAAGATCCATGTGCCTCCAAGTCCTCTAAATGTGATGTCATCACCATGGCCAATCTCGATGTGGGGAATCGATATGATTGGAAATATCGAGCCGACGACTTCTAATGGGCACCGGTTCATTCTAGTAGCGATCGATTATTTCACCAAGTGGGTAGAAGCGGCGTCTTACGCAAATGTAACTAAGCAGGTGGTGGCTAGATTCATCAAGAAAGATCTCATTTGCCGATATGGGATCCCCGAGCGGATAATCACGGACAACGGATCAAACTTGAACAACAAAATGATGAAGGAGCTCTGTCAGAATTTCAAGATCGAACATCACAACTCATCCCCTTACCGACCCAAGATGAATGGCGCTGTTGAAGCGGCCAATAAGAATATCAAGAAGATTGTGCAGAAGATGGTGGTGACCTATAAGGATTGGCACGAGATGCTACCTTTTGCTTTGCACGGTTATCGTACGACGGTACGCACATCAACCGGGGCAACCCCGTTCTCGTTAGTATACGGGATGGAAGCGGTGCTACCATTGGAAGTTGAGATCCCTTCTCTGAGGGTATTGCGAGATGTTCAACTAGATGAGGCAGAATGGGTGAAAGACAGGTTGAACCAACTGAGTTTGATGGACGAGAAGAGGCTAGCTTCTCTAGCATACGGTCGTTTGTACCAGAGCCGAATGAAGAAAGCATATGATAAGAAGATACATCCGCGAAGCTTTCAGACGGGCGACCTTGTGCTGAAAAAGATTCTCCCGCCGCAAGCAGATCACAGGGGCAAGTGGACCCCCAACTACGAAGGGCCATATGTTGTCAGAAAAGTCTTTTCAGGAGGGGCTTTATTGTTGTCCACCATGGACGGTGAAGACTTTACGTCGCCTGTGAATTCGGACGCAGTTAAAAAATACTTTGCTTAAAATTGACCCGCTGGACAGAAAAAAGAGAGTCCAGGCAAAAATGGGGCATCCTGGCGAACCAAAAACAGAATGAAAGGTTCGAGCAAAAGTTAGGGATAAAATTGAAAAAATGTACACCCGCGAAGTCGAAAACCTACACTGGGCGGCTTCGGCAAAAAGGGGTATCCCGGTAAACTGAAAACCCGTAAAGGGCGGTTCACGCAAAAGTTAGGGATTTGAAAAGCAAATGACTGCGGTCCGAATTTGATATTACAGTGATCATTGGTGCGGGAGAATATGCCTGAGGAGTCGATTATCAGATACAATCTCTTCGGAAGTATGGATGCCGGGAAAGCATTAGAGTCGGGCAAGTCATGGGAGGATCAGTTCATGGTGTTCATCTGCATCCTGTTGCCGACATGTGTACAAATTTAATTTGTCAATCTATTATGCGTCTTGTGCATACTTGTATATTTGCTTTGCGTAGCTTCCTCTTTTCAGGAGTTACATCCCGTGTACAAAAACTCTGCCCATTCAGGGGCCCAATCAATAAAATATGTTATTCAATACTTGATGTTATCTCTTTACTGTTTTGTGCATGATAAAGCGCCTAAGTTTACTGAAACTAGCATGTGTATAACATCACTGGCCCTTGCCAACAATTGCTAAGACTTTGAATTAACTGAAAATGATGTTACTAACCTGAATCGATTTGGTTGCATAGGCTTGTCTTGTCTTGTTTGGGTTGTTGCAGGTTTCACAGCCGTACGAGGAAGAAGATCAAAAGATGGCAGTGACAAAAGACTCGATCCCCACGCAGGTCACGCTCCCAAGATAGCAATGTTCCTCCCTGAAGAAGGATCAATTTCTCCAGCTAGCCGTAGCTTATCCAAAGGACGTTCTCCAGCAAAGGCGTCTATCCTCAGCAGAATTGGCGATTCCATGATTGTAGGCTGTATTCAGACAGTGTGGTGTCCCCCAGAAGGATTCCTTATCTCAAGCAGAGTTGGTTTAGCCTCAACAGATTAATGTTTGTGAGCTGTATTCAGACAGTTTGCCTTTCCAACAGAAGTCTAATCACCCCAGGCGCATCTGCTATTCTCCAGCAGAGTTATATTCCCCAGCAGGGTGTTACTTCAATGAGGTGTTTGGTTTAAGCTCCCAATTTCCCAGCTGAGTTGACTTCACTCTTCCAGCAGTTATTTTGCTGGAATAATTCTGTAGCACTTGGCTATCCCCAGCGAAGTCGGCATTGTCTTCAGCATTTATTTTGGCTGAAGCAGTTTCTGTATCCCAGCAGTTCGAGTCTGCATTTGCATTGGCATATAGCGTCATATTTGCATCCACCCAAATAACACGCGCAGCATTCCCAGGTCGAATGGAGCATTGCGTCATTGTCAAACGCATGCATTTTGAAACATAAACCAAGTTGGCTAACCGTTTGTTTCAAGTATTGTTTCTCTTGCAGGTAGAGAAAGCTCTTGCTCAAATGAATTACCTAGACATTCAAGATCTCGACGTGAGACATTCAGCGAAAGTGTCAGCTTTGGCACTATTCCCCACAGAGTTATCATAATGAAGTTCTTTGTCTCCGAGCAGGGTTATTTGTGGCAATTTCTCTTGTTTTCCCCGCCAGAGTTAGTAGGCGAAATTTCTCCTCATTCCCAAGCAGAGTTATTTGTCATCAAAGGGTTTCATGAATCAGAGGCTGCCGCCGGTTATCAGAACAGGCGTCCGGTAGTTTGGTTTCCAAATATCCCCAGTAGAGTCCGCCTCCAAGTCGCTGACACGTCAGTGCTAAGAAGTTTGTGGGTTGGGACCAGTGGAGAAATGAGTCCTAATGTGGACAGTTTTATTGATAGGTTTTCTTCGTGCTAGAGAAGTGGGTGTCCTAACGTGGACAGTTTTATTTCCTCATGGTGGATAAGATGTGCTAGTCCTAACGTGGACAGGTTCGATTTTTCAGAATTGTTGGAATGTGGAGTCATGACGTGGACATTTCTCCCAGGTGACGATATGTGTTAGTCCTAGCATGGACAATTTGGATTTCTTGGTATTGATTGAACGTGAAGTCATGACGTTGGCAAAGTGGATTACTCTTCGTGTTGGTGTCTTGACGTGGACAATTTATTTCCAGCAGATATCTCTGTTCGTAATGGTGAAAGATGTGTCCTGACGTGGACAAAGTTTATAGTTCTTTGTGATGGCAAGATACGAGAGTCCTGACGCGGACAAATGTATCCTTTTTCGCGTTGTTGGCGAAGCATGGGAGTCCTGACGTGGACAAATTTTATTTCCCCAGCAAGTCGAAGACGCGTGAGTCCTGACGTGGACAAATTTTATTTCCCCAGCAAGTCGAAGACGCGTGAGTCCTGACGTGGACAAGTTTTATTTCCTCAGCGAGTCAAGGGGTGAGTCCTGACGTGGACAAATCAAGACGACATGTGAGTCCTGACGTGGACAAGTCAAGACAAGATGGAGTCCTTACGTGGACAAATCAAAAAGACAAGGTGATTCCCTACATGGAAAGATGGGAGTCCTTACGTGGACAAATCAGAAAGAGTGGTTTCCTTACGTGGAAAGATTGTGGTTTCCTTACGTGGAAAGATGTGATTCCTTACGTGGAACAAGTTGGAGTCCTTACGTGGACGAATCAAAATGTGATTCCTTACGTGGAAAGATAGCATTCCTGACGTGGAAAGATTGTTTCCTTACGTGGAAGAACGACGTATTCCTTACGTGGAAAGTTTATTCCTGACGTGGACAGATTTAGAAGAGAAGTTGGTTTCCTTACGTGGAAGAAAGAAGTGTTCCTTACGTGGAAAGATTGAGTCCTTACGTGGACATATCAAGGCGGAGTCCTTACGTGGACAGATAGAGGTTGTGTTTCCTTACGTGGAAAAATGTGTTTCCTTACGCGGAAAGATTGTGATTCCTTACGTGGAACGAAGGTGGTTTCCTAACGTGGAAAAAGATTGTTTCCTTACGAAAAAAAAGTTATTCCTAACGTGGAAAAGTTTAGTCCTAACGTGGACAGGTCCAGACGAAGTCTTAGTCCTAACGTGGACGGTGTTATTCCTAACGTGGAAGAATTTATTCCTGACGAGGACGACTTATTTCTGATGAGAGGCAGACGAGCCATCCCCAGTGAAGTTGCCGAGATTTTTCCGGGTTAACAGCAGGTGGAGTCCTAGCGTGGACAGGGTTAGTTGAAATTTCTTCGTGTTGACAGCAGATAGAGTCATAACGTGGATGTTGCGGTGGAAATAGGATCACAAACTATTAATTAGTTTGAATCGCAATTCAATTCACAACCGCTCTTTGATTTATCCGAAGGAAAAGGTCAAAAGAGGGAAAACCTATTTTTGCATCGTAAACACAATGCGGGGAAAAATCTAGGGTTCGGGGGTTGGTTAAATTTAGGGAAGGTATTAGCACCCTAAACTTCCGTAGTACTCTACGGGAACCTTTCGTTCAGATGTTTACTATTTGGCTTTATTTATTCGCTTAAGGTATATGTACAAGGGATTACAAGTGAGAAAGGAGACCTAAGGGGTTAATTCTAAGTTTACTCGGCAAGACATCGCATCTTGTGCCTACGTATCCTTACGGGAGTGGAATCAGAGTAATCGTAGTTCCCCTCAAAAGGGAGGTTAGAGACTTCTTGACTGTGGTCAAGGTCTCAAGGGGAATAAACGCCTCTTAAGGACACGCTTACGCGGAGTGTAGAAACTCCGAATCTCTACGTTGAAATGTTAAGTTGTAATTAGGGTTAAATTAGGGATTACACGGCGGGAAACCCTAAAATGAGCACGGCGGCTCTTTGACCTAATGCTAGGGGTAAAATTGTAATTTTTCCTGCGGCGAGGCATTTGTGAAAATTAGGGTTTGTGAGGTTGTAAGGGTTTGAAGTTGAGGACTATTGACACGGCGGTCAAACGGCTAGACCTAATTCCTTCGGAGGAGTGAGATTATTGGTAAAGACGCGATAAACATACAATGGCAGAACATAAAGTGCGGAAAGATAAATGCGACAATTGTCTCGCAAAATTACATCCCGTAAGCAGTTACAAATATGATAATTGAATATTTAAACTGAAAATAAAATCAATTGAACTTAGTCAGCTGCAAAAAACCAAAACAAACCGAGACTGTTATTATACGGGGTTAGACAAAAAATTAGACGGGAATGTTAGGAATTTAAGTAGAAAACAATAATTTTAACGAAACAAGAAAAAAAGTTAGAAATTTGGATCTTAAAAATGAGGATGTTAGCGAAAAATTAATAAACAATGAAAATTAATATGCAAAGAAGATGGCGATAATATACAAGTGATAATGGAATATGAAATAACAACGATGATGTCAGATTATGTACAAATATAAAAATAAATACAAAAATAAATAAATAAATATTAGTGAACAGGTTCATGGATAATCAAGAATACTGTTAGGAATGAAGGATGAAAATTGGAATTGACAATAATTAGAAGTTAAGTGATGAATGTTTTGAGACGATGAGAATTTAGGTAATAAGAAAAGAGTTAGAATGGAATTAGGTTTTTTTTGTGAGATTTGGAAAAGTTAGAGTTTTTAATGTGATTAAGAAAAAGAAAATAGATTAAAAGTTAGAATTAAAAGTTAGCAAAAAAATTAGAACTTCGAAATTTGGTTTTAAAAAAAAAAGGTTAGAAAATAAAAATAAAAGTTTGAAAATAAAAGAGAAAAGGTTAGAATTTTAATAAAAAAAGAGTTAGAATGTTAGAATTTTAATTAAGAAAAAATGGTAGAAATTTTGAAAAAAAGATATAAAAAGATTAGAAATTAAAAAAAAGAAAAAAAGAAGAAGAGTTAGTTACTTTTGATGAAGACTGTAAGAGTTTTTGATGCTTGTCGATCCCCTGTTTTGTTGCTCCTGAGGGTCCTTTTATACTTGATTTTTTTAAATCTTTTCCAATCTCAGATTTGATTTGAATATCTCAATCTTTTTCAATCTCTGATTTGATTTGAATGAATTTTTATGATGATTAGATCTGATTTTCTTATGATGATGATATGATCTGATTGATTTGATTTTGCTCCATCTGGAATTCATTGGGATTGGATTTGATTAAAAAAGTGTTGGATTTAAATTTAAAAAGTTAGCAAAGAAAATAAGAGTTTCAGGTTAAATAAAAATTAGAATTTTAAGTTTAAAAAAAATGAGTTAGAATTTTAAAATAAAAAACATTTGAATGTTGATTTTAAAAAATGTTAGAATTATTTTGAAAACTGTTAGAATTTAATTTTAAAAGGAATTTAGATATTAATTTTAAAAAAGAAAATAAAATGGCATTAGAATTTAATTTTAAAAGGAATTTAGAATTTTAATTTGAAAAAGGATGGTGTCAAAAAAAATTTAGATTTATTTTTTTAAAAAAAGGATAGATTTAATTTATAAAAAAAATGATAGATTTGATTTATAAAAAAAGGTTAGATTTAATTTTTAAAATAGATAGAAAAAAAGATTTAATTTTAAAAAGAATTTAGAGAAAAAAAAAGATTTAATTTTAAAAAGAAGTTAGAGAAAAAAAAATTTAATTTTTTTTTAAAAAAGTTAGAAAAAAAGATTTAACTTTAAAAAGAAGTTAGAGAAAAAAAAGATTTAATTTTTTTTTAAAAAGTTAGAAAAAAAGATTTAACTTTATAAAAGTAGTTAGAAAAAGGATTTAACTTTTAAAAAAAGCTAGAAAAAAAAGATTTAACTTTTAAAAAAGCTAGAAAAAAGATTTGATTTTAAAAAGAAGTTAGAAAAAAATATTTAACTTTAAAAAAGTTAGAAAAAAAAGATTTAGCTTTAAAAGAGTTACAAAAAAAAGATTTAGATTTAAAAAGGAGTTAGAAAAAAAATTTAATTTTAAAAAGAAGTTAGAAAAAAATATTTAACTTTAAAAAAGTTAGAAAAAAGATTTGATTTTTTAAAAAAAAAATTAGAAAAAAAGATTTAGCTTTAAAAAAGATAGAAAAAGATTTAACTTTAAAGAGGAGTTAGAAAAAGATTTAAAAAAAAGTTAGAAAAAAGATTTAATTTTAAAAAGAAGTTAGATTTTTATTTTAAAAAAGGTATTAGAATTTGATTAAAAAAATGTGTTAGAAATTAATTTAAAAAAGGTTATAAAAAAAATTTACTCTTAAAGAAAAGAAAAAAAGTTAAATTTTAATCTAAATCCTAAAAGTTAGTAAGAAGAGTTTAAAATCATTTAAATAAATAAACTAAATAAAAAAAAGAAAAAAAAAAGTTAATAAAAAACATTAGTAAAGTTATATAAAAAAAAATTAATTAAATTATTATTAGTTAAAAAACAAGATCTAAAAAAAAGGTTAATTTATTAGGTTAATAAGAATTTAAAATAAAAATAAAAAAGAAAAGGGTAAAATTTGGGGTATTACAGTTGCCCCTATTTAAATAACTACACCGGATGATTTGAGTGGCGGAGACTCGAGGAATCATGGTGGAGGGATTTAAATATAGATAACCGAAAATTTTGCCCTTATATGTGGCGATCTGCAATGCTATAGACAAAACGAGAACAGACTAATGCAGACAATGCCATGAATATGATATGATGCGTATGCTGGAATGATGAATTGCGAAAATGCTGACGAATACGACGACACAGGGACAGATGCTACGAGTAGAACACACTGGGGAAAACGACGCGCTGGGACACAGTACAACACTGGGGAATTCTAAAATGATGGTCAACTGGTGCGAACACGACCAATTGTCATTTTTAGAAAAGGAACGAGATTCTCAAATGGAGATGGTACCTATGAGACAGCCTCCACTGGGGAATCTAAAAGTAAAACTGGATCATGTACGACTGCAAGATCGATCACAGAATGCTGGAGCATTGAGCAAAGAATAACATCCAAGCTTCTGTAAACTATCTCTCGTGACACGACCAAACGGACTTTTCGGGAATCCGTATCGAATATACAGGGTAAAGAACGGCTGTATGCCAAAATAAATGGACTTTGATGGGAAATGCCCTGATAAGCTTCTCGAGGGAGAGCTGTCACTTATCGTTGGAAGGGACTTATGTGCCAAAATGGATAAGCACTCAAATAAAGAGGCTGCTGCTTATCTGATAAATAAATCTTCTCGTATTTAAGGTCGGCGCCTGGAATACGATTCTGATTCTTCTCTTACTGAAGGATAAATAAACTTCTTCATGCTTCAAGATCGTGCTCTCCTGAACATGAAAAGGGTAAACTGAACTTCCTCATACTTCAGAATCGTGCTCTCCTGAATATGACTCGGCTCTTTCGGGTAAATGAAATTCTTCATACTTCAGAATCGTGCTCTCCTGAATATGAAAAGGGCTAACTGAACTTCCTCATACTTCAGAATCGTGCTCTCCTGAATATGATTCCGCTCTTTCTTGTAAATGAAATTCTTCATACTTCAGAATCGTGCTCTCCTGAATATGAAAAGGGCTAACTGAACTTCCTCATACTTCAGAATCGTGCTCTCCTGAATATGATTCGGCTCTTTCTTGTAAATGAAATTCTTCATACTTCAGAATCGTGCTCTCCTGAATATGAAAAGGCTAACTGAACTTCCTCATACTTCAGAATCGTGCTCTCCTGAATATGATTCGGCTCCTTCTTTTACTAAAGGGTAAATGAACTTCTTCATAATTCAGAATCGTGCTCTCCTGAATATGATTCCGCTCAAACCTCCCCGTACTTCAAGATCGTGCTCTCCTGAATACGATTTGGTTCAAAACCCCCCATACTTCAAGACGACAGGTAAATGGAAGCCCAACTGCTCCATGGAGATGGCCATTTGCTGCGAGTCATAACGAAGATAGGATCGGCTTCTTAGGTGAGAAATGTCGCTTATTTTGCAAGAGTAGCAATAATAAGCTTCTCATGTAAGAACTGCTTGTAGAGGTGATAACAGATGATGATAAGCTTTTCGGCGGAGAACTGGTGCTGATCGATGATAAGCTTCTCAGGTGAGAACAAGTGCTTATCTTGTTGTGTAAGGTTGTTATATCGATAGGCTTCTCAGGCGAGAACAGTCGCATACCGATGTTGTAGGATTGTAAAGTGTTGTACCGATAGGCTTCTCAGGCGAGAACAGTCGCATACCGATGCTGTAGGATGTACTGATAGATTTCCCAGGTGTGAACTGGCGTGTATCTGTAAAGGATTGTAGTTGATTTTCTTGAAAGATAGTGCAAAATAAATGCACATCCGGGTACAGTGATAAACTTCTCGGGCTAGAACAGTCGCGCATCTGTCATGGTATGGTGAAAACCTTTAGATGGTGCAAAATAAATGCACGTCCGGTTGGCTCGACGACTGACAAACTGAGATTCAATCTAGGATCGAGCTCGAAAGAAGACTGGTAATCAAGACTCCATCGAGGGAAACGATCTCGAAGGGTAAATATCTTATCCTGGTAAGGAAAGATAGCTGAAGTAACCGTCATCCACGAGGATCGAGCTCCGTGGGGAAACTGGAAACACATATGTATTTTATGCTTAGGGCTGACAATCTATTTGGAGAGAATGGACAAACCCCAGTTACTCGGCGGTAACGACCAATGATGGAGACACAATGAACCTGTGCATGTTAACGCGTATGTTAATGAATATGTTAATATGAATGTATGTTAATGTCTATGTAGTTAAATATGCAAGATGTTATGAAATGAGTATGCCATGAGTATGTAATGAGTATGTAATGAATATGTAATGAGTATGTAATGAATATGTAATGAGTATGTAATGAATATGTAATGAGTATGTAATGAATATGTAATGAAATAGGCATGTGATGCTTATGCCCCTGCGTAGGCTGACGAAACAGACTAGAGACGGGACGAGAGATGAAATAAACATCTCGACGGGGATACCCTGCGTTCTCTGCAACCAATACGTCAATCATGGGTGAGAAGGATCAATGGTGGAACCAAATCTGGTTTTAAATGTTCTGAATTCTCTGAGGGAGAAAGTAATCTGCTTGGGTGCACAGTATCACGCCTTCTCATGGGGAGAAGAAAACCTGAGGGACACTTTCGAGTTACAAGAAAAAGTTGTCAGCTTATAGTCTCTCTGGGGACTGTGATGAGGCAATAGTTTAGGAGCCTGTTGCAACACTGAGGTTTACTGGGGAATGAAGGCCGCTGTGAGTAAAATCCCTCGGGTGCACGAAGAAAAGTTGTGACCACATAGTTTTGATCTTGAAGGACCTTATAGTAGTCGCCATTTGTTTCTTTAAAAAACACGGTGCCCCAGGATACTTGCGTTGTGAGGTATGGTCATCCCAAGAAAATTTTATAGAGAACACGGAGTCTGGTTGCCCCACTGTTTTCAAACTCTTTGAGAGATTTGTCAGGTCTTGACGTAATTGGCACAAGTTAATCGTGTCACGATGAGGTCTTTGAGAAATAGCTCTTAAGAACGTCGGCCTCGCGTTGGTAAGCGAATTGGGAAACTGCCTGCCCCTGTTTAGCCGGATATTCAAGTTCCACGGGTTATGTCCATATGTAAATCTCTAAGATATCAAGCAAAGTCATCATGCCTGAAATGCCTATCCTGAGCTTGTTAATGCACACATATATTTGTCTTGAATTTTTGTTTTGAAAAAGATATCGCAATAACTTGTGACCGAAATCACTAGTCAGGATATAAGTTTTAATTATAATGCCAACATGAATATTTTTTCTTGAGCATAGCTCGTAGGAGTCAGGAAACGTGATCTTGTCGAGTATGCTTTCAACCGAAGTCCTACTTCAATTAGGTCTTTTAAAGGTTGTATCGTGGCTCGGTTCACGGTTTAAGAAACAAAGGATATAGGCTCAAAGTTATATTTGTACCCACCCCTTCTTCGTGATGTTCTCCAATCCTAATTCAGTCAATCGGATACGAATGCCCATATCTCAAGCGGATTTGCTATGATCGAGAACTTATCAAGGCTTTGGACATGGCAGTCACTCACCTATTTCTAATGGCGATTGGTCACACGATTTTGTTCTTTATAAGGATTCAAAAAACTAATGGTTTATTGCTCTTATTCCCTAACTTTTGCCTGGACAACGTCTATTGATTTGACTTTGGAGTCCAGCGGGATGCCCCAGTTTTGCCTAAGTCTCCTTCATAGGTTTTGACTTAGCGGGCTCTTATTTTTTTTTTTGAATATTCTTTTATGCACAAGTCGTGTAAATCTTTTGAAAGGCTCGTGACTGCCCCACTCCTTAGGTAACCGAGGGATAGCCATTGTATTGTACTTCTTAAGATGCTAAGGATAAATTCTCGAAGGTTTGCTCTTCCTTTTTAAGGATCTAAGTGCTCGATCGGTTTAACTGAAACCTACCCTGCCCCAGGTTAGGATGAAGGTTCTTAAAGAGAAAGGAAAACTCCTACTTCAAGGCTCAAAGGGTTGACTAGGGATTAACATCCTTATATCTCCAGTGTTTGGGATTTGAAACAATGCCTTACATCATCAACAGGTTTCAATTGAAAGCATACGACAAGAAATCTGACGTTTTGGGTTCGTCATCCTCCTCCCAATTCTCTATCAGAACAAGAGATCGGGTAAAGTTGGCATTATAATTTATGAAAAATATGTTTTGAATGAGTGAAACGAATGGATTTATTCAAGACAAACATATGCGTTGCATTAATTAATCAAAGATAAAACAAGTTCGAGCATGCTAAATATGCTTAATCAAAAGGAAATACATATAAATAAACAAATGAACTGTCGGAAAAATCCTTCTAAATGTTTATGAAATCTTGCATTCAAGAGCAACAGTTTCCTTTGGCGGAGCCTCAATGGAAAGGACGTCTGGTTTATGATCACTGTGAGTCGTTATGACTTGCCCCAGTTATGCTGGTCACATCTTCAACAGTTTTCAGTCGTTGCTTCAAAATAACTTTCCCAGATTCTTTGCTGATCCCGGTCATATCATCTTGAGGGTTACTGAAATGAAGCGGGCTAGGCCTTTGAATAATTACTGGATTCGGCTGATTCGTCACAGGAGTAGCATGCTTTGCAAAATTCGAACCCGACAAGTGAGGGACCCCGAGAGGAGTCTCGATCTTCGGCTGAGCATTGCTAAAAGACAACTTTTTCGCTTCTAGCAAATCTCTGACAACTTTCTTAAGAGCATAGCAGTTCTCTAGATCATGGCCGGGCGCACCCTCATGAAATAAACAATGAGCGGTAGCGTTGTAACTTGCAGGTAATGGATTAGGTGGAGGACCCAAAGCACTGGTGGTAATCAGACCTTGTTGTACCAAATGGGGGTATAACTCAGTGAAAGTCATCGGAATTGGAGGACAAGGCTTATACTGACTCTTACAGGGATAAAGAACCTGATCCTGTGATTGCTGGTGAACAGGAGCGTTGGGCGCTCATTGACTGTTGATAGGAACTTGCATAGGCGAATAACCGGAAGGTTGTTGATAAACTGGTGCCTGATATACCGGAGCTGACTGTACAGGCTGGCATGCAGGAAACTGCTGATCGAAAGGAGGTGCAACAGTAGCTACATAGGGTTGTTGAACATATAAAAACGGATAACCTTGAACATAACTCTGCTGATATTGTAAAGGTTGAGGAGTAGCCTTTTTGCGGTTCTTTGAACGTGTAGGTCCTTTACCATGGTCGGAGTTAGGAGTTTTGCACTTTGGAGGGGTAGCTCGTCGAACTGGTCGAGCACTGGGAGGCACCAAACCGGATTGAAGACCGTGAGGAGGTACATTCTCGACAGTAACAGTTGGTTGAGGTTCCATAACGGTATTAGTCTTAGAAACAACAGTAGACTGAGCATCCACCTTCACACTAAGAGCTCGTAACATCTCCAAAATCTGTCCTACACTTCCTCGAAGATCTTCGAATTCCTGGCTGACACGGTTGATCTCTTGGTTTTGATCTTCCATTCTTTTGAAGGGTCGTATTGATGCAGAGAACTCAGGGTGACAAAACTGGAGGGTGAGAGAACCGAGTATGAGAAATCGGGAGACACATGCAATGCAAAAGTATGATGCTAAAATGTGAATGCAAAAAAGATTTCATGGAATTCAAACAATTTACGAATGTCGTGGGGTACCAAAGAAATCTTTTTCTTGTTTTTTCATTTTATTATTTTTTTTATTTATGGTATCCTGCGATATCCATAAATGATATTTGAACTCCATGAAATACAATGCAATGAGATGCTTTATGGATGCAATGCATGAAAACACACAAAGTCCTAGGTTAAAGGAACGTGAGCGGAGTCAAGGTCTACCCATCCCAAAAGGAGTGTACTATAGGTTAGTTGTACCTGCAGAACAAGGTTCTAAAAAGTGCCCAAAGTCATCAACCCATCTTTCGGATATTATCAACTTTCCGACTGACTCGGGAGTTAATAATATTCTCAAGAGAACCTCTTTTGAGTGTAGTATCGCGTAGCAACCATTGTAGGATTACTCCCACATAGCTCCCGCACTACGTCCTAAATAAGGCCAAGGTGGTGTTTAGGTACTACGGTCCCCAATATCACAGACTCCAATCGACCATGGAAAAAGTTTTTACGATTACTCGTTCAACCGAACCATTTTCGAAAAGGTCTCAACTGAGCGGTGATTCTCGAATCAGCTTGGTCGGGATTCACTCCCTATAAGCCTTATCGAATATATCCCCATCCTATAATAATGTCACTAGTCCGGGCGTAGGACTTATCTCACAGCACAAGGAACAGTCCCACAATCAAAGCACAAATATATACATGCAAATGAATAATAACACAGATAGTAATAAATATGAACAAGTTATGGATAACCCTCAAAAGTTTAGAAGTTTTCCCCAGTGAAGTCGCCATTTTCTGTTGCGGTGGAAATAGGATCACAAACTATTAATTAGTTTGAATCGCAATTCAATTCACAACCGCTCTTTGATTTATCCGAAGGAAAAGGTCAAAAGAGGGAAAACCTATTTTTGCATCGTAAACACAATGCGGGGAAAGATCTAGGGTTCGGGGGTTGGTTAAATTTAGGGAAGGTATTAGCACCCTAAACTTCCGTAGTACTCTACGGGAACCTTTCGTTCAGATGTTTACTATTTGGCTTTATTTATTCGCTTAAGGTATATGTACAAGGGATTACAAGTGAGAAAGGAGACCTAAGGGGTTAATTCTAAGTTTACTCGGCAAGACATCGCATCTTGTGCCTACGTATCCTTACGGGAGTGGAATCAGAGTAATCGTAGTTCCCCTCAAAAGGGAGGTTAGAGACTTCTTGACTGTGGTCAAGGTCTCAAGGGGAATAAACGCCTCTTAAGGACACGCTTACGCGGAGTGTAGAAACTCCGAATCTCTACGTTGAAATGTTAAGTTGTAATTAGGGTTAAATTAGGGATTACACGGCGGGAAACCCTAAAATGAGCACGGCGGCTCTTTGACCTAATGCTAGGGGTAAAATTGTAATTTTTCCTGCGGCGAGGCATTTGTGAAAATTAGGGTTTGTGAGGTTGTAAGGGTTTGAAGTTGAGGACTATTGACACGGCGGTCAAACGGCTAGACCTAATTCCTTCGGAGGAGTGAGATTATTGGTAAAGACGCGATAAACATACAATGGCAGAACATAAAGTGCGGAAAGATAAATGCGACAATTGTCTCGCAAAATTACATCCCGTAAGCAGTTACAAATATGATAATTGAATATTTAAACTGAAAATAAAATCAATTGAACTTAGTCAGCTGCAAAAAACCAAAACAAACCGAGACTGTTATTATACGGGGTTAGACAAAAAATTAGACGGGAATGTTAGGAATTTAAGTAGAAAACAATAATTTTAACGAAACAAGAAAAAAAGTTAGAAATTTGGATCTTAAAAATGAGGATGTTAGCGAAAAATTAATAAACAATGAAAATTAATATGCAAAGAAGATGGCGATAATATACAAGTGATAATGGAATATGAAATAGCAACGATGATGTCAGATTATGTACAAATATAAAAATAAATACAAAAATAAATAAATAAATATTAGTGAACAGGTTCATGGATAATCAAGAATACTGTTAGGAATGAAGGATGAAAATTGGAATTGACAATAATTAGAAGTTAAGTGATGAATGTTTTGAGACGATGAGAATTTAGGTAATAAGAAAAGAGTTAGAATGGAATTAGGTTTTTTTTGTGAGATTTGGAAAAGTTAGAGTTTTTAATGTGATTAAGAAAAAGAAAATAGATTAAAAGTTAGAATTAAAAGTTAGCAAAAAAATTAGAACTTCGAAATTTGGTTTTAAAAAAAAAAGGTTAGAAAATAAAAATAAAAGTTTGAAAATAAAAGAGAAAAGGTTAGAATTTTAATAAAAAAAGAGTTAGAATGTTAGAATTTTAATTAAGAAAAAATGGTAGAAATTTTGAAAAAAAGATATAAAAAGATTAGAAATTAAAAAAAAGAAAAAAAGAAGAAGAGTTAGTTACTTTTGATGAAGACTGTAAGAGTTTTTGATGCTTGTCGATCCCCTGTTTTGTTGCTCCTGAGGGTCCTTTTATACTTGATTTTTTTAAATCTTTTCCAATCTCAGATTTGATTTGAATATCTCAATCTTTTTCAATCTCTGATTTGATTTGAATGAATTTTTATGATGATTAGATCTGATTTTCTTATGATGATGATATGATCTGATTGATTTGATTTTGCTCCATCTGGAATTCATTGGGATTGGATTTGATTAAAAAAGTGTTGGATTTAAATTTAAAAAGTTAGCAAAGAAAATAAGAGTTTCAGGTTAAATAAAAATTAGAATTTTAAGTTTAAAAAAAAATGAGTTAGAATTTTAAAATAAAAAACATTTGAATGTTGATTTTAAAAAATGTTAGAATTATTTTGAAAACTGTTAGAATTTAATTTTAAAAGGAATTTAGATATTAATTTTAAAAAAGAAAATAAAATGGCATTAGAATTTAATTTTAAAAGGAATTTAGAATTTTAATTTGAAAAAGGATGGTGTCAAAAAAAATTTAGATTTATTTTTTTAAAAAAAGGATAGATTTAATTTATAAAAAAAAGGATAGATTTGATTTATAAAAAAAGGTTAGATTTAATTTTTAAAATAGATAGAAAAAAAGATTTAATTTTAAAAAGAATTTAGAGAAAAAAAAAAGATTTAATTTTAAAAAGAAGTTAGAGAAAAAAAAATTTAATTTTTTTTTTAAAAAAGTTAGAAAAAAAGATTTAACTTTAAAAAGAAGTTAGAGAAAAAAAAGATTTAATTTTTTTTTAAAAAGTTAGAAAAAAAGATTTAACTTTATAAAAGTAGTTAGAAAAAGGATTTAACTTTTAAAAAAAGCTAGAAAAAAAAGATTTAACTTTTAAAAAAGCTAGAAAAAAGATTTGATTTTAAAAAGAAGTTAGAAAAAAATATTTAACTTTAAAAAAGTTAGAAAAAAAAGATTTAACTTTAAAAGAGTTACAAAAAAAAGATTTAGATTTAAAAAGGAGTTAGAAAAAAAATTTAATTTTAAAAAGAAGTTAGAAAAAAATATTTAACTTTAAAAAAGTTAGAAAAAAGATTTGATTTTTTTAAAAAAAAATTAAAAAAAAAGATTTAGCTTTAAAAAAGATAGAAAAAGATTTAACTTTAAAGAGGAGTTAGAAAAAGATTTAAAAAAAAGTTAGAAAAAATATTTAATTTTAAAAAGAAGTTAGATTTTTATTTTAAAAAAGGTATTAGAATTTGATTAAAAAAATGTGTTAGAAATTAATTTAAAAAAGGTTATAAAAAAATTTACTCTTAAAGAAAAGAAAAAAGTTAAATTTTAATCTAAATCCTAAAAGTTAGTAAGAAGAGTTTAAAATCATTTAAATAAATAAACTAAATAAAAAAAAGAAAAAAAAAAGTTAATAAAAAACATTAGTAAAGTTATATAAAAAAAAAATTAATTAAATTATTATTAGTTAAAAAACAAGATCTAAAAAAAAGGTTAATTTATTAGGTTAATAAGAATTTAAAATAAAAATAAAAAAGAAAAGGGTAAAATTTGGGGTATTACAGTGGACAAGCAAAGTTTTATTCTTGCAATGATAGAAGCTTTTCAGGCTGATGAAATAATCCCCAAGCAGTGGCGCAGTTTATTTCTGCGGTTGGCAAATTTCCGGGTTCTTAGTATTCAACCGTCTCGTACCTCTAATGTTTGAAGGCCGTTCTCTCTTCACCCAGTCGGGTCCAAGTCGCTCGAATAGGGGCAATTGTTGCACCCTAAAATTTGCTCAACCTATTTCACTTGGTTTATGTTTCAATTACATTAGCATTTGCATATAGAGTCATGTACATAGTCTAATCATCTGCATAGCATAGCATAGCAAGTTATCCAACAGGGGACCAATCATTATTCTCATCTCTATGATCCTATCAAGAGGTTATTATTCTAATTCAATCCCATTCAGGTCATCAGAAAGAATTTGAAGGATGGAAAAGTCAATGGATCAAGCAGCGCATCCATCTCCTATCTGAGGGTCAACAAAGAAATTGTGAGCTGTGAGCTGAGCATGGAGAGTATCTGGGCATCATGGGAGACTTAGAAAGTCATTTGGAGAAGGATACAAGTCATTGGTGTAGTCACAAGAATGGCAGTTGAAGACAGTCAACTAGGGTTTCCTCTGGGTCAACCCTGGGTCAACTCTAGGTCAATTGACTGATTGAAAGACATTAAGGGCTATTGGAGAGATGTGGGGTTCATCATTTGACATGTAAATGAATATATGGTGTTATGCTAAGAAGAAATCAAGAGAAATCAAGGAGAAGAGGAGTTTCTAAATTAGGGTTTCTGTGTAAAATCCCCTAGTTTAGGTCAAATTTCCAAGCAAGATAAGTCAAAATGCAAGCTTCAAATAGATCCTTGGCCAACATGAAACTTGTATAGGATCTCAATAACGTTAATTTGAGTGGTGGAAGACATTAAGGAGATTTATAGAACTCAAGTTATGGTCCTTGCAAGTTACAGGTCATCTGAGGTATCTGAAATTTTGTCTGTGAAAGTGACTTGTTTTCCAAGAAATGTTTACCCCTCAAGGAGATTTCAAATGAATTTCTGGCCAACATAAGAATTGTTCCTCATTGTCTTAGATTTCTAGAATGGTATAGTATGCCTTCATATGATTTGTGGAACTCTACTTATGGTCTTGGAAAGCAAAGGGTATTTTGGTCATCTGAGGATTACAGGTCATTCTTAGTTTATGCCTAAAACTCATACAAGGAAGCTTCAAATGAAAAACTTCACAACATCAAAGTTTCTCAAAATGCCATTTTAAGTCTAGAAAAGGAGTCATGGAAGTTTGTAAATGCATGTAATGAGACTTGACCAAAGTTGGTGAAAAATGACCTAAAAAAGGCATATAAGTTGAAAAAGTTGAAATAAAAAATTGGTTTGAGAGATCTACAAATCCAATATGGGTCATCCAATATACCAAATTGATTCCAAACATCATTTTAAAGACATTGGTTCAGCCAATTTTTTGAGTTAAGGGTTAATTTTTGGACTTGCTTTGTTATTTTGTTACTTGCATAATAAGATACACATGAGAAGTTCAACATAAAGCAAAAATAAAGGCATGTAAGCTCTCTTATCACTCCAATATCTCATGAAAGGAGATTTAAACACAAGTTTACAAAGGTGCAAGCATGAGATATCATGAGAATTCAAAATACCATCAAATGAGAATTTCCATGAATTTCCACAACTTTCTAGAATTCTCCAAGATCATTCTAGAAACTTCTCAAGCTGTTAGTAATCATCTATATAATGAAGTGAAGCCATTTGTGCAGGGGTTGGTGATTGATTATGCTTGCATACCATAGTTTGAATTCCTTCATCCATGTTGCATTTTGATCTCAAACTCCATTAAAACTTCATCAATCATCATAGTTCTTGTTTCCATCATCTTCCATCATCACCATAGAGCAATTGGCAAACAAGAGTGAGAGGAATTCGTGGCTGGTTCATGAGATCCAAAGCTTCACTCCTAGTTGCATGAAGGAGTGGCTAAGGTGATTCAAGAAGTTTGAGCAAGAACCAGTGCAAACAGAAGGGCTAGCATCCATTGAAGATCACTTGAAGCAAGCATCAAGGCTTGAATTGAAGGAGAACCACCATAATCATCATCACTTGCAAGGTATGCATTTCTCTTCGAATCGCCCTATTTATTCAGTTTTAGATCATGTGGTTAGGATCAAAATGCTTAGAGACCATAGGGGATTGATTCCTGAGATTTAGAGAGAGTTCTATGAAGTTTGATGGCAGAGTGTTGAGACTTTGATGATCAAGAAACCTTAGTTTATGGGGTGTTAATCATGGTGAATTAGCTTAGAGTAATCAGTGCAATATGGAGAATACATTAGTACAAGAGTTGGCAAGTCTGGTAAACTTCCATGGCAGTGTACAGTTGATGAATCAAAGGTTTCCACCGATCGGGTTTTATTATAGGTTTGGTTTCAGTCAAAACTAAGAGCATGATCATGTAGAGGGGAAGAAATGGAGTGAGTTTGGTCTTTATAGGTCTTGATTTCATGGCGTATTGAAGGAGCATGTGGGACTTGAACATGGCTGCATGGGGAGTGAACTTCTGAAGTAAGGGTTTTGGTTTGGGGACGATGAAGGATGACCGTCTGATCATCTCAATTATTTGACAATTTCATCGCATCGTATGGCTGAGATTCAAATTGAAAATTGGAGGGAGCTGACCGAACGAAACGCAGCGTTTTCATTAAACGCGCGTCTGGGCCTTGGACTCATATCACTATCCCCACCCCCTTTTGGATAGGCCCATTGGAATGCACGTGAAATTATTACTTTCTGCACCGAGGATTTGATCATTTTCTTTTGGTTTTTTAATTCAATTTTCTGAGCGCGTTGGGCCTACTGCTTTTAATATCCGCACCCCTGGTTTCATGGCCCACCTGGAATTTCAACTGGGCGTGTATGCTGATAGCACCCCCTCCCTTTTATTTCTATTTGGTTATTTTTCATTCCTTTAATATTTTTAATGTATTTAAAAAATCGTAAATAAATGGAAAATGGCTTGTTTTAATTGGTTCTTTTTGCTATGGGTCCATAATTCTGTCTAAAAAAATATGAAAAAATAAAAATGGCATTTTATTTTGTTTTAATATTTTTCATGCATTTTTCTTATAAATAGCATTTTGTTAAGATTAGTTTGATGCTTGAATTTGATGATTTTTGTTCTAATAGATGCTTTAGTATTTTTTGTCCATTCTTTTTAGGTTGTTTAATAGATAATGTTAGCTTGTATATAGGATTTAATTCACAATTTTAGAAATTAATTTTAGGAGATTTGATTAGGTGTGAACAACAGGAACAAAATTAGGGTTTAAGTGATGACTTAGGAGAATTGAATCATTTCCCTTAGGATTTAGAGACTGAGAGTTTGGGATATGGGACTATAGGGACTATGGGTAGTTATTAGATCCCTTAGAAAATATCAGGATTCCCCTACTGCTATTATTACTGTCTGTATTTGTTTGACTGGTGTGGTGTGCCCTCTCTGGGGATTATTGCTTGTTTGTGTGGGTATTGGGATTGCTTGGGGATTGGGAGAGATGAAGACTTGTGATGATGAAGCCATTGGAGATCCAGAGACTGAAGACCAACTTCCAGAGTTGAGGAGGAGAGTTCTTGCTAGCAGTAGTTGAGGAGACTAGGGTTTAGGAGCTAGGCAGAGCTCTAGATTAGAAAGCTTGTTTCTCAAACATGGAATGCCTTGTCTGCATCCATCCTTTCTCTATGATTCAAAGTATCTTTCAAATATCCACCTCCTTCCTTTGGAAGGATCAGTGAAGGTATTTGAAAGATAGAACTTTTGAGAGAAAACTGCCTGTATAATGTTAACAGTTGATGAACCACCCTTGGTAGGTAATTGACTGTCTAACATTCATTCACTTCATCTTGTTGAATGATGTTCATCCTGGAGATTGAGACTTGAAGAAAAGCCATTGCAGATTGAAGACTGATAATGAAGACCTTGCTTGAAGGCTGTGGAGATGGAGATTGATGCCTGTAGCTGATTGGAGATGACTTAAAGACAGATGTTGATGCAGAGCTGCTGTGGCTGTTTATTTTTTGCTGTATTTCATTTCTGATGTATTGATTGGTTTTCTGGATTGTATTGTTTGCTGTTTACCCTGTTGGGTTGAAAGTGAATCCTGTTCACTTTTGCCTATTGTTTTCTAGGTTCGAGGTTGAGTGGGACTCCCTTGCCTCGCTTGTATTGTTGCATCCATGCATTTTACTGCTTTATTGTATATATGCTATTGTTTCTGTTTTCGTCTATTCCCTTAGGATCTCTGCTTCTCTCTGCGCAAGAGAGGAGCATGATAGACACTAGGTCTTAACCCATGCATGATAACACTAGGTTAGTTTGATTCCCTTTGCAACCATAGGTTAGAGTTCTGTCTCTTCTTTTTCAAAAACAAACAGAAAAACACAATAAATATTTCAAACACAATGAAAGACAGTTCTTGCGTAAAAGACTGTAAACCCATCAAAACGTCATTTTTGTCCGCTTGGACCCATAATCAGGAGAAAACCTTTTTCAGAAGGAATAAAAACAATCAAGACAGACTTGTGTCGTACGTGGCCCGAACTACGTTTGCTCTGATCTTTCATGCTGTATGAAAGTACGTAGGCATAGGATGCGATATCCTAGCGAGCAACCTTCCCCTCCTTTCCCGTAGGTAGGCGAACTACGTTGACTCTGATTTCTCGTCCCAGACGGGAATGCGTAGGCATAAAGTGCGATACTTTGCCGAGTCATTTTATTTTCTTTTAACCCCAGACCTTTAGAGTAGATAGAATAACAATCCGTACCAGAAAACAAGCGTGGATCCCGTCGAGTACGACGGACGTGAGGGGTGCTAATACCTTCCCCTTGCGTAACCGACTCCCGAATCCAGGATTTGGTTGCGATGACCATTCCTTTCCCCGTTTTGCGGTAGGTTTACCTCGAGCGTTTCCTTTCCCTCCGTTGGGATAAATAACGCACGGTGGCGACTCTTCTGTTCAGCCGGCGCCGATTTTCGCAGTAGCGACAGGGGGCAGCGTTGTAGCTGTTTGTGGCGAAGAAGATATAATGGTAAGCCATTTGTCGTCCTTCAAATATGTTGAGATGGATGGGGAAATCCACGAAACCCTATGTCAGGCATTCGAAGCTGTTAAGGTCAAGGACGTGACTCCAGTAATGACTGAGAAACCAGAGATGACTCTCTCTTCCTTCAAGGAAGCCCGGGCCGTTGTTCAAGCCGGATCTACCCCAGGCTAGGGGCAAGTTCTAGAGATACCTAACAAACAAGATAAGTTTGGGTTAGGGTACTCTCTTGCGGCTGAAGCCTCCTCTTCTCACATTGCGTCACGAGGTAAAGGGCCGATCCAGTTTACCAGTGGCGGGGTGATATTTGAAAGTGTCAACGCAGTGTCTGAAGACGGCGAAGACATCGATTGCGACCTGGACTCTTGGATCCAGCCAAGCAAACCAGGCCAGAGCCTCACCAACTGGTCCATCAGGGATACCATCCAAGTGACACGAAAAGAGTAATGATTTAATTTCTCCAATTATTGTACAACCCTATGTCCTACTCGAGGCATATTGGTTTTATTGTCAGGGCCTTGTTTGACTATGTACATGCATTTTACCAATAAATCAAAAGGCGTTTTTCTTCGCATTCAAATGTTGAAATCTCTGTTATTCCTGTTTTATATTTGTTTTGAAAAACAATAAAATGGAAATAGGGTTTGTGCTAACCTGCATATCCTTATCTTAAGCTTAACCCTTGTTATTGCAGGATCCACATAGCAGATGACATCGACTCTGGACCTTCTACGACTCACTTTGACTTCGATTGCCCGATCTATCAAGCCGAAGAAGAGATTGATGAAGACGAAGACCTTCCCGAAGAGTTGGCCCGCTTGTTGAAACAAGAAGAGAAAGTTATTCTGCCTCACGAGGAAGAGATTGAGATTGTGAATCTGGGTTCTGAAGAGCTGGTCAGGAACGTCAGGATAGGGGCTGCATTGCAGAGTGATGTCAAGCAGAGATTGGTCGAGATGTTGAGAGAGTACAGTGACATCTTTGCTTGGTCATACGAAGATATATCCGGACTTGATACTGACATCGTGGTCCATCACTTGCCGCTGCGAGAAGATTGTCCTCCCGTTAAGCAGAAGCTTAGAAGGACACGACCATATATGGCCATTAAGATCAAAGAATAAGTGCAAAAGCAGCTTGATGCTGGCTTCTTAGCGGTCACTACTTACCCTCCGTGGGTCGCCAACATAGTGCCTGTACTAAAGAAGGACGGTAAGGTGCGAATGTGCGTCGATTATCGGGATTTGAATAGGGCGAGCCCTAAAGATGATTTCCCGTTCCCTCATATTGATGTGTTGGTCGACAATACAGCTCAGTTCTCTGTATTTTCGTTCATGGATGGCTTCTCCGGCTACAATCAGATCAAGATGGCGCCGGAGGACATGGAGAAAACTATGTTTATTACACCTTGGGGAACGTTTTGCTACAAGGTAATGCCCTTCGGTCTGAAGAACGCAGGGGCCACTTACCAACGAGCAATGGTTACTTTATGTCATGACATGATTCATCATGAGATTGAAGTCTATGTTGATGACATGATCGTGAAGTCCCAAACGGAGGAGGGACATCTGGTCAATTTGCTGAAGCTTTTTGAAAGGCTTAGGAAATTTAGGTTGAGGCTGAATCCTAACAAGTGTACTTTCGGAGTATGGTCGGGAAAACTACTGGGGTTTATCGTGAGTGAAAGAGGCATCGAGGTTGATCCTGCGAAGATAAAAGCAATACAAGAAATGCCAGCGCCAAAAACCGAAAAAGAAGTTCGTGGTTTCCTGGGTAGAATAAACTACATTGCAAGGTTTATCTCTCAGCTCACGGCCACGTATGAACCAATGTTCAAACTACTGAAAAAAGATCAGGCGATTATCTGGAACGAGGATTGCCAGAAGGCATTTGATAAGATAAAATAGTATCTACAGGAACCTCCGATCTTGATACCCCTAGTGGCCGGAAGACCCTTAATCATGTACTTGACAATTCTTGAGAATAGTATGGGGTGTGTCCTCGGTCAGCACGACGAGACGGGCAGAAAGGAGCATGCCATTTATTATTTGAGTAAAAAGTTCACAGATTGTGAATCCCAGTACTCAATGCTGGAGAAGACGTGTTGTGCACTCGCATGGGCTGCCAAACGTTTACGATAGTACATGCTCAATCATACAACCAGGCTAATTTCGAAGATGGATCCGATCAAGTACGTCTTCGAGAAACAAGCGCTTTCGGGCAGGATTGCCAGATAGCAAATGGTGTTGACAGAATATGATATTTAATACGTTTCCCAGAAGGCCATCAAGGGAAGCGTATTGTCTGAATACCTTGCCGAACAACCAATCGAGGATTATCAGCCGATGAAATTTGAATTCCCTGATGAGGATATCATGTTTCTCAAAGCGAAGGATTGTGATGAACCGTTGCCCGACGAGGGTCCAGATAGGAAATCCCAATGGAAATTGATATTTGACGGGGCAGTTAATTCTTACGGAAGTGGTATTGGGGCAATCATTACGACTCCCCATGGATCCCACATCCCGTTCACTGCTAGACTGACGTTTTCGGTCACCAATAACGAAGCAAAGTACGAAGCATGCATCATGGGTGTCGCTACCGCGAAAATAAGGTGCCGGAAAAATAGAAGAGTCGCCACCTTTCGTTATTTATCCCTCAGAACGGGAAAGGAAACGATCGGAAAAACCTGACGAAAAGGTATAAGACAAGGTCATCGCAACCATTGTCTGGGTTCGGGAGTCGGTTACGCAAGGGGAAGGTATTAGCACCCCTCACGTCCATCGTACTCGATGAGATCCATGCTTGCTGTGTTTATCTGACGGGTTTATTTACTATCTACCTATCAAGGCCGGTCTGAAAGGAAAAGAAAATGACTCGGCAAAGCATCGCGCTTTATGCCTACGTATTCTCATCAGAGAATGAGAAATCAGAGTCAACGTAGTTCGACTAACTACCGGATACGGGGAAGGTGGCTCGCCAATACATCAGTATTGTGCCTACGTACTCTCAACATGCTTGAGAGATCAGAGCTTACGTAGTTCGGGATAATACGAATTACAGGGATTCAGATTCATCTGTTTTTCGAGTAGGGTTAACAGACAGTTCCAGCAGTTTGGTGTACGCAGCTCGACCCTTGGAGACTTAGGCGTTACCGTTTGCGGTAGAACTGGGAGTTAACGACACTCTTTTCTTCAGAAAAGCTTCCTTTGACTTACGGGCCCACGGGGCAAAAAAGTTTGAAGTTTGTTTTCTGTCTTTTACGGAAGAACTGTTTTTTATGGATGTTTGCACTAATATCGCACTAGAGACTATGACCTGAGAGTGAATGCGTCGCATGTCACCCAAAGGGTGCCATACTAAACATCCAGACTATTGAAAAGAAACTCTCCAACAATCCTTTCTCAGATAGCTTAAGGCTCGTAACCTATGACATCAGTTAACCTTTATTACTGTATTATAATTTGTTTTGAGATGAGAGGAGAGAACGAACAGGTTCAACTAAGGGGAGACTATCAAGTCCTAATGTTGTCATGCCAAGGATTCATCCTATGGTTGAAGTTTGAAACAGGGATCTCCTAGAAGTTATCATGCATAGGTTTCAACCTAAAGTTCTAATCATTATTTCCTTATCAAAGGAAGTGAGATTCCTAAGGGATCATGTCAATGATAAACAGAAACAGATAAAGCATCAGCTTAAACAGTAAATAGTAAACGACTGTAAAATGCATGCAATGCAAGTAAGGGAGGAAATGTGTGTGGGGCATCATCCTCCACAAGCTCATCTCAACCTCAAGCCAAGATATGAATAACTGCAATCATACAGGAAGAATATGAAATGAAATGCCATCAAGCAAAACACAAACCACATAGGCAAGGGAGCAGGGCTCTACCGAATACCAGCAAGCAAAGCCATACAGTAAAAAAACAAGCAGAGGGAGCAACTCAACCTCTAGTGCAATCATGCTCCTAGCTTAATACAATCTAAACATGAACTTATTCTAATGCATCAAGCAAATCAAACAAGTCACATCAATACAGTTGCACAACAAGCAAACAGACAGGAAAGAAAGCAGATCAACAGCTTCCACAAGCAATCTTCTGACAGCAGTCCAGTCCTCAGTCTGTAACTGCTCTTCAAGGCTATCATCTTCAATAGCAAGTGTCAACTTGCTCCTTCAAGCTTTTAACACATCAAACACAAGTATCAACTTGTTCTCCAACTTCAAGCTTCAGCTCTTCATTTGATCTCAGCTGGATTTTCTTCACAAGTGTCAACTTGTTCTTCTTGGTCTTCAAGCTTCAGCTCCAATGGCAATCTTCAAATACAGAGAAGTGCAACCTCTAGCATCTTCAATCTTCTAACAAGGAACTCCATCCTCTAGCAAGGGGAGAGAGATTCATCTAACAAGAGCAAGGTGGGGATAGTGGTGAGCAAAGTGAAGACCAAAGGTCACCATTAAACACTCCACCATCAAAGAAAGGAACCCTCAAAGGTTCTACCAACTTGTAAAGAGCCACACATCCTACCAAAGGAGGGATGAGGCCTTCACAAGGGGACCTTACATCATAGGGAAGAATGGAAGTGATCAACACATTCCATGTTTATGAAAGAAGAGAGTCTATCTAGAAGCTCTACTTACAAACCCTAATCTTAACACCTAAACAAAACTACACCAAAAGAAGGGAAAACTTCAAGTCCAAGCTCCATCATGCATTCCTCAGCAGCCCACACAAGTATTCAACATCATCCAAGAGCAAGAGAAGTAAAACCCTAATCTAAGGGAACTAAAGAAATCATTCTAGTTGAGTTAGCAAGTTAGGATCACCTAAAACCTAGTACTAAAGTTAATCCTAACTAAAATACTAAAACCAATTGTAAAATCCTACAAAAATAACTATGGGAACCTAAGTCAATCATGAATCTACCATACAAAATCTAGAGGTTGAATCATCCAATAAGCCCTAGAAATAAATCCTAAATCATAAGGTACTAAGCTTAAACCCTAAAACTAGAGCACCTAAAGTTTCAACTTAAAACCAACACCTAATTTCATCACAAAAATGTGAGAAAATCTAAGGGGAGCATGCATGTCTAAACTAGCTACACACAAAAAATCAGCTTAAAAATCATCATCAAATGACCAAACAAAATTCAGTAAACCAAGGTATCAACCATAATGGATTTAATATCAATTAAAATGTAAAAAATGTACATAAAATCACAAATGCATGAATTTCCTAATATTTTTATTCAATAAAATTCTAGATTCAATCATGAATCAGGGAAAAAAATCTGGAATTAATTGAGTTATTATTCTATTTTTTATGAATTATTTTCAAAACTATATGAAATGCACAAAATAAAAGAAATAAGGAAGAAATTAATAAAAGGTGCGTATCAAATAGCAATGATTTCAAGTTCAAATCCTGGGTTGGGCCCTGTGGGGGGCGCGGATATCACTCAGTGCACTAAGCCCAAACCATTCCAATTAATGAAACGGTGTGTTTCATTCAAATCCAAGTCTTTAGACTTTGAGAGCAAATCGTGGCCGTGTATCCCTTGCCTGAGTCAAATGTCAAACCTTCATCTGAGGGCTCATGTTCATCGTCCCCAAATTCAAACTGAGATGGAGGGAGTTCTCAGACGGTGGCCTGAGTTGCAGCGCCACCGTCTTCTCCGGTGAAGTGGTGCACACAGGTCAACAAAAATAGTGAAACAAATCATCATCCCACTCAATTTTTCATCCTGATCCCGAATCCATCATCCAAATTCATTGATTCCTTCTCTAACTCCAAACACGATAGAATTTTCAGAAATCCATCAAATCTTGATCATCATGATTCTTAAAATTAATGAAACTAATGGAAACTACACTCATCAGAGATCACATTCCACTATCCAAACATGAATAACACTCCAAGATTCATGAGAAATCCATCTCAACAGAAGTTGCACAACACCTAGCATTGTCTCTAACCGTGTAATTAACCATCCTAAATCCATCTAGATCATGAATGGAACCTAACCACATAAAGATTTCTATCTAACACTGCCTTAATTAAGCATAATTTCAATTTTCACAAACCTGGTTTCAGATGAAGAACAGGTGCAGTTCTTGCTCGATTCCTCCTCCACAATGATCCAGATTCACTCTAAAACTCCTTCCAAAGCTAATGCAATCTTCAATTTCTCTTGGATTGGCCTTGAACTCAGAATACGATTCCAACTTGCAACTGTGAAACTTCAACCCCACTCTCTGCTTCAGGGATCAATCTTCACCAAAAAAATGGCTGAACACACTCTAATGTTTATATAGAACTCATTAGAATCATCTAGAAAGTTCTGTAACCACCCAAATGAGATTTTGCAATTTCAATTTCTCTTCCAAAGTCTCATGTGCACAGTCACGATTCTGGCTCTCTTTGGGCATGAAAATGCTTGGAAAATTCATCTCATGAGATATTGAATTAGTTTGTTATGTTAATTTCCTTGTTTGCAAGCCAATGGTATGAGTTAGATATGTTGCTTCATCATGAAGTAACAACATGAAATGGTATGAAAATGGCATCAAACCAAAATTATAACATTGCCAAAGTTTCTAAAATGATTTTTCCATTCAAAATGACCTATTATTTTGCCTTGTTTGGACACAAAATGGATTATTTCAATTTTTGGTCATTAATTCTCTTTAATTCTTCCTTTTTCAAAATTCCTTGAACCAAGTCTCTCCTTGAGCCATTTCAATGCCTCCTTGATGCATGGTCAAGGTTAAAACCCCATTTTGAGCAACTTTATAGTTGAACAAAATTTCATTTGAGGTCTCTAAGTTGGTGAAAATGACCTATAATAAAAAATGACCTATAATCACAAATTCCCAAAATACCCTTCACTTGTGAAAGCCATAACTTGAGTTCTACAAACCCTATCAAGGACTTCTAGTACTCTCTAGAAAGCTAATAGGATAAGGAACAACATTCATGTTGACCAAAAGTTCATAGGAATCATCCTTCTTGGGCAAAGGTTTCATGCAAGTTGGGTAACTTTCAAGCTCCAAATTCACATACCTCAGATGACTTGTAACTTGTCAAAGCCATAACTTGAGTTCTACAAATCCTATCAAGGACTTCTAGTACTCAAATTAAATCTAAGACCATGATATACAACACTCATGTTGGGGTCAAGAAGAGATGACAACCACATATTAAGCTACATTGCCTTGAAGATAGGGGTCAAACTAGGGGATTTTGCACTGTCAAGCCTTAGAAACCCTAGCTTGAAACTTCTTAAACTCTTCAATCATGATGAGTTAACCTTGAAATCATTCTTAGAAAATTTCAATGTATCAATCCATGATCACCTGGCTATTGAATTAGGTCTCAACCTCTTTCAAATCATCAGTTGACTTAGGGTTGACCCAATCAAACCCTAATTGCACCACTCATGGCTGAGCCTTCTTAATCTTGCACAATGACCTGTCTAGGCCTCAAAGTGATCCTCAACACTTCTCATGATCTCTATCAAGACCTCAAGTCTAACTTCATGGCTTCAGAGTCATCTGATGACTTTCCACAACTCTCAAGTTAGGAGACACACCCTCTTGGCTTTAACCATTCTTTCTAAGGATCCTTTAACTTCTCTGACAAGGATACCAGCCCTTGAACAACCTTCTTAACTAGCTTCGAAGTCTTGTGTAGCCCTTGATTGGTAATCATACCTCTTGATCTCCTGCATACATGTCAATGAAATGCAAATGATAATGCTAATGTGAATGAAATGAAACACAAGCTAGGTGAAGAAAAGTTGGGCAAATTTTGGGGTGCAACAATGGGTCTAGAAGAAGCGATTGATTTGAGAATCAAGAACCTAGATGTATATGGTGACTCGGCACTTGTGATTAACCAAATTAAAGGGGGAGTGGGAGACTCTTCAATCAAACTTGGTGTCGTACATAAATTATGCCAGAAGGCTGCTTCCGTTCTTTGATCGAGTGGAACTCCATCATGTGCCCAGAGTTGAGAATCAGATGGCTGATGCCCTAGCCACGTTGGCTTCGATGTATAAAGTCAATTTTTGGAATGAAGCTCCAAGAATTGTCCTTTCTCGTCTTGATAGACCTGCATTCGTCTTTGCGATCGAGGAAGCCTCCGACGGCAAGCCATGGTTCCACGATATCCAGACTTTCCTTATGACTAAGGAGTATCCTGCGGGAGTGTCAACCCAGGATAAGAAGACTCTGAGGAGGCTGTCTGGAAATTTCTATCTCAATCCTGATGGAGTTCTCTATAAAAGAAACCACGATCTCGTGCTACTCAGATGTGTAGATGAGAAAGAAGCGAGTATGTTCATGGAAGAAGTCCATGAAGGCACATTTGGTACGCACGCCGGCGGGAATTCTATGACAAGAAAGATCCTGAGAGCAGGATATTACTGGCTGACGATGGAATCGGATTGCTTTAAATTCGCGAAGAGATGTCATAAATGCCAGATTTATGCTGATAAGATTCATGTGCCGCCGTGCCCGTTGAATGTCATGTCCTCCCCGTGGTCGTTCTCCATGTGGGGCATCAACATGATAGGCAAGATCGAGCCCACTACATCTAACGGTCATCGCTTCATTCTAGTAGCCATCGACTACTTCACCAAGTGGGTGGAGGCAGCCTCGTATGCTAACGTGACCAAGCAGGTGGTGGCTAAATTCATAAAGAGGGACATCATCTGTCGATACGGAATTCCCGAGCGGATCATTACTGATAATGGTTCAAATCTGAATAACAAGATGATGAAGGAGTTGTGCCAAAGTTTCAAGATTGAACACCACAACTCATCTCCTTACCGGCCGAAGATGAATGGCACCATTGAAGCGGCCAATAAAAACATTAAGAAGATTGTACAGAAGATGGTTGTGACCTATAAGGATGGGCACGAGATGTTACCATTTGCATTGCACGGTTATCGCACGACAGTACGTACATCAACCGGGGAAACTCCTTTCTCACTGGTGTACGGTATGGAAGTTGTCTTACCGTTAGAAGTTGAGATTCCTTCTTTACGAGTTTTGGTTAACGTGAAACTCGATGAGGCAGAATGGATTAAGAACCGACTAAACCAGCTCAGCCTGATGGACGAGAAGAGGTTAGCATCGATTGCATACGGTCGTCTGTACCAGAGCTGAATGAAGAAAGCTTATGACAAGAAGGTACGTCCTAGAAGCTTTCAGACGGGTGATCTCGTCTTGAAGAAGATTCTTCCTCCACACTCCGATCACCGGGGCAAGTGGACTCCCAATTACGAAGGTCCGTACATCGTCAGCAAGGTCTTCTCAGGAGGAGCCTTGTTGTTATCCACAATGGATGTCAAAGATTTTGCATCCCCGGTGAATGCGGACGCAGTTAAAAAATACTTTGCTTAAAAAGTGACCCGCTAGAAAGAAAAAGAATATCCAGGCAAAAATGGGGCATCCCGGTGAACCACAAAAAAGGAAAAAGGTTCGGGCAAAAATTAGGGATATAAACGAAAAATTTACACCCGCAAAGTCGAAAACCTGGAAGGGTGACTTTGGAAAAAAAGGGTATCCCGGTGAATCGAAAACCCGGAAGGGCGATTCAGGCAAAAGTTAGGGATTTGAAAAAGCAAATGACTGCGTTCCGCGTATGGACTTTCATTGTTTAGTGGTTTGGAAGATCTGAGGGCCGTTTATCTGAATCAATCTCTTCTGAAGCTGAAGCGTCGGAGAAGTATCAAAGTCGAGTGGGTCATAGTGGGATCAACTCATGGTGTTTGTCTACGCCATATTGCCGACATTTGTGTATATACTGATGTATATTTATGTTTTTATATTTGCGCAGCTTTCTCATTCCAGGAGCTTGCATCTGTTGTAAAACATTTTTACCCATTCAGGGGTTCGTTAT
Source organism: Lathyrus sativus (assembly GCA_963859935.3). Lineage (NCBI taxonomy): Eukaryota > Viridiplantae > Streptophyta > Magnoliopsida > Fabales > Fabaceae > Lathyrus > Lathyrus sativus. The sequence continues at coordinate 575,985,103 of OZ012735.1, read as the reverse complement.
CAATAAAATATATACTATTCAGCAATTCTGTTTACTTGTTTAGCATTTATCTGTTTTGTTTACGAAAAAAAACGCCGATGTTTTTGATAAAATGCGCATACATAAACTTACTGGCCTAGGCCACTAATCGTTGAAACAATGAATTACTTGAGTATTGTCGCAAGATGATAACCTTGATAGGTCCCTTTGAGAAGGGTATCTTGTCTGTTTGTTTGTGTTGTTGCAGATATAGCATATTCCAGGCAGTGCGCCGTATGTTTCCCAAGCAGGATGGTTCCTTCTTCCCCAGCGAGTTCAGCAGCATCTCCCCACGGAGCCTGAACATGGGATGGTGAGCGTTGATATGTCTCCCCAAGCAGAGAAGATCCTCTCCCCAACCAGATGCATCCTGAGGCAGGATCATCGTTTCCCCAACTGAGTCATACGCAGAAGCGTGTGTTCATTCCTAGCACTGGGTCAAAGTGCAGTCTTCTCGTAGAAGACTATTCGCAAGTGTGCAGCTTTCGATAGTTCAAGACTGAAGTCTCCAGCGAAATTGAAATTCCCTACAGAGTTGTATTCTCCCCAGCAAGCAGGATGAAACCTTCTTCCCCAGCTGAGCTGGAAAATCCCCAAGAGAGCCGAGTCCTTGGAAGCCGTGCGGGCCATGATGGGTGCCCCCCAATAGAGTGTTGAATAGCTGATGTTGTATTTCCCCGTCGGAGTCGTTATCTCCAGGGAAGTTTTTCCGCGAAGGTCTCGCAGTTTATTTCTGCGATTGACATCGCTTTCCTCAGCAGTTTGTGGGTCGTATACCTAGCCGAGTAGGTCCCCGTTCTCGTAGAACTTTGTCCCCCTGAAGCAGTCGACTGAAGTTCAGTTCCCCATGTTTTTTCCAATTGAGATTGGTGTGACTTCTTCTCCTTGGCAGGATGATTCCTTCCTCCACCAGAGTGGTTCTTTCTCCTTGACATGAGGCTTTTCCCTTCAGCATTTATTTTGCTGATGGGGTCGTAGCATTTTGCATGATTGCATAGCATTTACCCTAAAAACGCATAGCATTTCCATCGTGTGGAGCATTACACCATTGACGATCATATGCATATGAAACATGAGCTAGGTCGTTACCGTTCTTGTTTTGCAGGTGTTCCTCCGCAGAATGGTCGGCTCAAGATGATTCTTGAATTCCCTAGCGAAGTTGGTTGGCTCAAGATGATTCTTACAACTCCCCAGTGAAGTCACCAGAGTTGGTTGCTCAAGTTGATGCTTAGAATCTCCAGCAGAGTGTTTGCTCAGGATGATTCCTGAAATCTCCAGTAGAGTTATCGGTTCAGGATGATTCTTGAAGTCCCCGGCGGAGTTATTTGTCTAAGATGATTCTTGGAGTCCTCAACAGAGTTGATTCATCTAGAACGATTTCTGGATCCCCGAAGCAGAGTTACTTGATAGTTCTCCAGAATCCCCAGCGGAGATGTGTCATCCCCAACAGGTTTCTGAACAGCGAAGTTGAAACTTCCCTTGAAGACTTGATGATTGAAGTCTGGCAGCGGTGCCAAAACCCCAGAATTATTGACAAAGTCCAACTGTGATGTCGAAGCAGTTCTCTCAGCTGATGCGAAGTGCCTGATGGCAGAAGCTTGTATATCCCTATTGGGATCATGATTGACCAAGAATTCTATTTCCCGACTTACTGACGAAGTCCGGCTGACACCCGAGAATCTCTTTGAATGCCCGACGACATGACTAACTTGATTGTTAAAAAGTTCCTAATGACCTGATGAGTCCCGAGGAATCCTTCTACCGCAATGCTGTAGAATGCCTGATGGCAATACCAGCTATGTATCACCGGTTACCGAATGACCGGCAATCCCTTGATGACTTGAGGAAGAAGCTGCAGCAAAATATGATAATCCTCCCGACGAAGATTTGAGAGTAGCCATTCACCAGTTACCGAGTAACCGGTGATCCCTTATTGACTTACTGATGATGTCCGACAAAGATGTTGTCAACGTTCCTAGCGACATGATGAGTCCATAGACGACGATAAGGAATTCTTCTGCAGTGGCGCAGAATGCCTGACGGCATAATCGCCCATCCATTACTAGTTACCGTGTAACTGGTGATCCCTTGATGACTTGAGGACGAAGATTTACAGCAAAATCAGATGATCATCCTGACGGAGATTTGAGATTATACCCTTCACCAATTACCATGTGACCAATTCCCCAGCAGAGTTGTCGTGCAACTGTCATTTTCAGTTGCGAAGATGTTCCTACCAATCAGAGTATCGTTTACCTGTGCGGGCGGCAGATCGCCAGTTACCGTGTAACCTGTGATCCATCGATGATTTGAGGACGCAATGATATTAGATAAAACAAAGAATCATCCTGAAGGAGGTTCAGATCAGTATTTCTCCAGCTAGTTACCGTGCAGCTATCATTTCAATTTCTGAAGATTTGTCCCCATCAGAGTACCGTGTACTTGTGCAGTTGGCAAATTTCCGGGTTTGTTAGTATTCAACCGCCTTTTACCTTGATTGTTTGAGAGCCGTTCGCTTCTCACCCAGCCAGGTCCAAGCCGTTTGAATAGGGGCAGCTGTTGCACCCCAAAATTTGCCCAACTTTTCTTTACCTAGCTCATGTTTCATTTCATTCACATTAGCATTATCATTTGCATTTCATTGACATGTATGCAGGAGATCAAGAGGTATGATTACCAATTAAGAGCTACACAAGACTGAAGCTCAGTAATAAGGTTATCCAAGTGTTCAAGGGTTGATATCCTTGTCAGAGAAGTTAAAAGATCCTCAGAGAGAGTGGTTGAAGCCAAGTGTGTAGGTCTCCTAACTTGAGAGTTGTGGAAGATCATCAGATGATTCTGAGGCCATGAGGATGGACTTGAGGTCTTGAGAGAGCTCATGAGAAGTTTTAAATATCACTTTGAGGCCTAGACAGGTCATTGTGTAAGATTAAGAAGACTCAGCCATGAGTGGTGCAATTAGGGTTTGACTGGGTCAACCCTAAGTCAACTGATGAGTTGAAGAAGGTTGAGACTTAATCCAAGAGACATGTGATCATGGATTGATACATTGAGATGTTATAAGGATGATTCCAAGGTCAACTCATCATGATTGAAGAGTTTGAGAAGTTTCAAGCTAGGGTTCCTAAGACTTGACAGTGTAAAATCCCCTAGTTTGACCCCTGTCTTCAAGGCAATTTAGCTTAAGATATGATTGTCATCTCATCTTGACCTTAACATGATTGTTGTAGAGCATGATCTTAGCTTTAATTTTAGTACTAGAAGTCCTTGATAGGGTTTATAGGACTCAAGTTATGAGCCAAACAAGTTACAAGTCATCTGAGGCATGTGAATTTGGAGCTTGAAAGTTATCCAACTTGCATGACACGTTTTCCCAAGAAGGATGATTCCTATGAACTTTTGGTCAACATGAATGTTGTTCCTTATTATCTTAGCTTTCCATAGAGTTCTATAAGTCCTTGATAGGATTTGTATAACTCAAGTTATGGCTTTGACAAGTCAAGGGTATTTTAGGAAGTTGTGATTATGGGTCATTTTTGGTTATGGGTCATTTTCACCAACTTAGACATCTCAAGTGAAATTTTGTGCAACTTGAAAGTTTCTCAAAATGGGGTTTTAACCTTGACCATGAATTAAGGAGGCATTGAAATGGCTCAAGGAGAGACTTGATTCAAGAAATTGTGAAAAAGGAAGAATTAAAGAGAATTAAAGACCAAAAATTCAAAATAAATGTTGTGTGATCAAATGAGGCAAAATAATAGCATTTTTTGAATGGAAAATACATTTTGGAAACAATGACATTATTAGAAATTAGGTTTGAGTTCATTTTCATGGCCTTTTGCTTTGATACTTCATGAAGAAGTTACATCTCAAATCCAAGCCATGGGATGAAAACAAGGGATGAATCCCCACCATTCAAGTTCAGTGGTTCACAAGGAGTGTGTTGAAGGTTTCCTGAAGGAGAAATGGATGAGATATCGTGACTTCCATGAATGAGATATTGAAGAGAAATTGAAAATTGAAAATCTCATTCTGAACCTTTGAGAAGGATGTAGATCATTCAGTTACATCCTATATAAGCACATGAATGCATTCAGTTCATTTTTTGGTGAAGATTAAAGCCTGAAGCAGAGAGTGAAGTTGAAATTTCAGAGGTGCAAGTGAGAATCGAATTCTGAGTTCAAGGCCAAATCAAGATCAATTGAAGGTTTCATTGTGTTCATCATGTGATTTGGAGTGTATCTGCACTTTCTTGAAGGCTGAAGAGTGCAAGAACTACCTCTGTTGCAAGCTTGAACACAGGTTGGTACATTTCGTTTTTGTGCTTGATTTAGGTAGAGATAGTTAGCATTCTATAGGTGGTTAGGATCCTGGTGACATGTAGTTGGATTTAGGATCAGAAATTGGTGAATTAGAGACAAAGTAAGAGTGTGATCAATTTCTGTTGAGCCTTGAATTAGGTGATTCTTGGAGTGTTAATGCTATTGAGATAGTGTAGAATGATCACCATAAGATGAGGATTACGTCTGTGCATTTAATTGAGGTTTGGATGAGATTCAAGATTGATGCATATTTTGAAAGTGCTATCGGGTTTGAAAATCCATAGGGAGTTAGATGATTCTAAGGTGATATTCGTGATCAGCATTGAAATCTGAGTAGAATGATGTATGGTTTGTGAATTTTGGATGACCTATGTAACTGTCTTCGCCGGAGAAGACGGTGGCACCACCGTCTGGTTTTCCCCCCAAACTGAAGTTCAAACGGAGAAGAAAACTAGGAGCCATTGGATCTTGTCTGAAGCTTGACCTAGTAACCCTCATCCACTGCCACGATTAAATTTCAGTTGCTGACTTTGACTGAAGAAAAACGCACCGTTTTCATTAATGTGCTGGCAACATGAGGACGTTTGGATTCATTGACTAGTCTTACCATCATGTGTTCAGAAGCTTGACATATCACCCTGCCTCAAAACGCCCCGTTTTGGATTAGCGAGTGGTTCAGAGAAAGGGATGGGTTCGAATCCTGGCATGTATTCTTTTTTTTCTTTTCATCAATTTCTAAAGAGAACCATGGGTGAATTCAGGCGCTTGGGCCTAATGTTGAACTGATACTCACACCCCCCTCTGGGCCCAACCCAGGGTTTGAACTGGATTTAATTGCTATTCACCACGCGCCCCTTATCATTTTCTATGCTTTTTCTTATTTTCTCTATTTTTTGGTTTGTTTGATTTTAATCCATTAAAAATAGGAAAATTAATCAATTAATTCTGAGATATTTTCCCCTGATTCATGAATGAATTTAGAAATTTTAGGAACAAAAAAATCATGAGTAGCATTTATTTTCATTTTATTTGATTTTTTCCCATTTTATTTGACAATAAAATTGTATTAATTGATTCATCTGTTTGGTGAATTGTTTTTGAGCAATTGGTATTGAGTTTGTGCTTGATTTTTGGCTTGTGATTAGGTTAGATATGCATGCTCCCCTCAGATTTTTTTCACATTTTTGTAATGAATTTAGGTGTTGTTTTAGGACTAGAACTTTAGAAGTTCCCTTTTAGGGTTTAGGTGTGATACATTGAAGTTTAGAATTTTATTTGGAGGACTTAGGGAATGATTTAGGTCCTGATTTTTTTGACTATAGGTTATTAGTGAATACATGTTCCCCTAGAAAAATAACCAGATTTTTAGAATGTGTTTTGGTATTTTTGATAGAATATTCTACTTGTGTGTTCATTTGGTGCTCCAATGTTGATGATTGATGTGGAATGGACTCAAAATTGGACTTCCTTGCATAGCGGGCTTCTGGATCTCATTGTAGGACATCATGGACTTGATGGAGCTTGTGTGTAGTGGCTAGTGGAGCTTGGATTGAAGTTTTCCTTCATTTTTGTTAGCTTTGAATAACTTAGGAAATTAGGGCTTTAGGAGAGAGCTTTAAAAGTAGATATTTCTTCAAATAATGGTTGGTTTTGTTCCCATACCATTCTCATCCTATGATTCAAAGTCCTCATGTTTAAGTCTCATCTCTCCTTTGGAAGGATGTGTGACATTTACAATGAGTATAACTTTTGAGGATGCCTTTCTCTGATGACTGGTTGAGTGTCAGACAGGATTCCTTTGATTTACTGTATGCTTCCCATTATCAAACAATCATCTTATTGATTCTCTTCATTCTTGGTGGAGCCTATTGAAGATTGAAGCTTGAAGATGGAGTACCTTTCATTCCCTGAAGATGAAGGACTTGAAGAACAGTTACAGACTGAGGACCGAACTGCTGTCTGGAGACTGCTTTGCTGTGAAGCTGTGGAAGTTGTTGATTTGCTTTCTTTACTGTCTGTTTTCTTTCTGTGCAACTGTATTGAGGTGACTTGTTTGATTTGCTTGATGCATTAGAATAAGTTCATGTTTAGATTGTTTTAAGCTAGGAGCATGATTTCATTAGAGGTTGAGTTGCTCCCTCTGCTTGTATTTTTACTGTATGGCTTTGCTTGCGGGTATTCGGTAGAGCTCTGCTCCCTTGCCTGTGTGGTTTGTGATTTGCTTGATGGAATTTTATTCTCCTTTATGATTGCAGTTATTCATATCTGGGTTGAGGTCGAGACGAGCTTGTGGAGGCTGATGCCCCACACACATTTCCTCCCTCACTTGCATTGCATGCATTTTATAGTTGTTTACTGTTCACTGTCTAGCTGATGCTTTATCTGTTTCTGTTTATCATTGACATGATCTCCTAGGAATTTCACTTCCTGTGATAAGGAAGTGATGACTAGAACTGTAGGTTGAAACCTATGCATGATAACTTCTAGGAGTTCCCTGTTTCAAACTTCAACCATAGGATGAATCCTTGGCATGACAACATTAGGACTTAATAGTCTCCCCGTAGTTGTCCCTCTCTTCTCATCTTGAAACAGCAGTAAAAAATGTAATAAAGGCAAGTTAGTATAAGCGTGATACGAGCCTTAAGCTACTTGGGTAATGATAATTGAGCGGCCTCCTCTCAATCGTCTAGAATGTTTAGTATACGCCCTTTGGACGATATGCGACGCATTCGTTCCCAGGTCATAGTCTCTAGTGCTGTACGAACTACAGACAACTAAAAAATAGTTCTTCCGTAAAAGACAGAAAACAAACTCCAGACCTTTTTGCCCCGTGGGCCCATAATTCAAAGGAAGCTTTTCTGAAGAAAAGAGTGTCATTAACTCCCAGTTCTACTGCAAACGGTAATGCCTAAGTCTCCAAGGGTCGAGCTGCGTACATCCAACTGCTGGAACTGTTTGTTAACCCTACTCGGAAAAACAGATGAATCTGAATTCCCCTAATCCGTATTAGCCCGAACTACGTAAGCTCTGATCTCTCAAGCCTGTTGAGAGTACGTAGGCACAATACTGACGTATTGACGAGCCACCTTCCCCCATAACCCGTAGCTAATCGAACTATGTTGACTCTGATTTCTCATTCTCTGATGAGAATATGTAGGCATAAAGTGCGACGCATTGCCGAGTCATTTTCTTTTCTTTTCAGACCAGCCTTGATAGGTAGATAGTAAAACCAACCTGTCAGATAAATACAACAAGCGTGGATCCCATCGAGTACGATGGACGTGAGGGGTGCTAATACCTTCCCCTTGCGTAACCGACTCCCGAACCCAGACAACGGTTGTGACGACCTTGTCTTATACCTTTTCGTCAGGTTTTTCCGATTGTTTCCTTTCCCGTTCTGAGGGATAAATAACGAAAGGTGGCGACTCTTCTGTTTTGCCGGCACCTTATTTTCACGGAAGCGACACCGTGGGGAACCTTTTGCTACAAAATTATACCTTTCCGATTGAAAAATGCAGGGGCGACCTATCAGAGGGCAATGGTGACTCTCTTTCATGATATGATTCATCATGAGATCGAAGTATATGTTGATGACATGATCGCGAAGTCACAGACAGAAGAAGGGCATCTGGTCAATCTTCTCAAGTTGTTTGAAAGGTTAAGGAAGTTCAAACTGAGGTTGAATCCTAACAAGTGCACCTTTGGGGTGAGATCCGGGAAGTTGCTGGGTTTTATTGTCAGCGAAAGAGGAATTAAGGTCGATCCTGCAATGATAAAAGCTATTCAAGAGATGCCTAAGCCGAGAACAGAGAAAGAAATCTGTGGGTTCCTTGGAAGACTAAATTACATTGTGAGGTTCATATCGCACCTTACAGCTACTTGTGAGCCTATTTTCAAATTGTTAAAAAAAGATCAAGCGATTGTTTGGAATGAAAATTGTCAGAAGGCTTTCGAGAAGAGAAAAGAGTATTTGCAGGAACCTCCGATATTGATGCCTCCAGTTGCAGGAAGACCTTTGATTATGTATTTGACGGTTCTTGAGAATTCAATGGGTTGTGTGCTCGGTCAACATGACGAGACAGGTAGAAAAGAGCACGCTATCTACTACTTAAGTAAAAAGTTCACAGAGTGTGAGTCAAGATACTCGATGCTAGAGAAGACATGTTGTGCACTCGCTTGGGCAGCCAAACGCCTAAGGCAATGCATGTTGAATCATACAACCATGTTGATTTCGAAGTTGGATCCGATCAAGTATGTATTTGAAAAGAAGGAACTTTCCGGAAGAATTGCTAGATGGCAAATGGTTCTGATAGAATACGATATCCAATATGTTTCCCAAAAAGCCATTAAAGGGAGTATTTTGTCAGAATATCTTGCAGAACAGCCGATTGAGGATTATCAACCAATGAGGTTCGAGTTTCCAGATGAAGATATAATGTTTTTGAAGATGAAGGACTGTGACGAGCCTCTACCAGACGAGGGCCCGAAATTTGGTTCTCAGTGTAAGTTGGTTTTCGACGGTGCTGTTAATTCATATGGCAACGGAATTGGGGCAATTATTACAACTCCTCACGGTTCTCACATACCGTCCACTGCTCGATTAACGTTCGCCTGCACCAACAATGAAGCTGAATATGAAGCATGCATCATGGGTATAGAAGAAGATATTGATTTAAGAATCAAGAATCTTGATGTGTATGGTGATTCGGCTTTAGTCGTCAATCAGATCAAAAGAGAGTGGGACCCTGTCAAGCCAACCTGGTGCCTTATATGAACTATGCAAGAAAACTGTTGTCTTTCTTCGATAGGGTCGAATTTCATCATGTACCGTGGGTTGAAAATCAGATGGCGGACACTTTGGCAACATTATCATCAATGTACAAAGTGAATTACTGGAATGAAGCTCCAATGATCACTATCATGCGCCTCGATAGGCCAGCTTTTATATTTGTAGTAGAAGAAGCGTCGGATGGGAAGCCTTGGTATTTTGACATTAAACATTTCCTCAAGACTCAAGAGTATCCGCCCGGGGCATCAAATAGAGACAAGAAGACTCTGAGGAGGCTGTCGGGAAACTTTTACTTGAACAAGGATGATGTGCTATACAAAAGAAATTTCGACCTAGTATTGCTGCGTTGTGTGGATGAGAATGAAGCAAGTTTGCTGATGGAAGAGGTCCACAAAGGTTCTTTTGGTACTCATCTGGCGGGCATGCGATGTCTAGAAAACTATTGAGAGCAGGGTATTACTGGATGGCCATGGAGTCTGACTGTTTTAGGTATGCCAGGAAATGCCATAAATGTCAAATTTATGCTAAGAAAATGCATGTACCGCTAAGTCCTCTAAACGTATTAACGTCTCCTTGGCCCTTTGCAATGTGGGGCGTCGACATGATTGACAAGATTGAGCCGACCGCCTCGAATGGGCATTGCTTTATTTTGGTAGCAATTGATTATTTTATCAAGTGGGTAGAGGCAGCTTCCTTCGCCAACGTGACCAGACAAGTAGTTGCTCGCTTTATAAAGAAAGACATCATCTGCCGATATGGAGTGCCAGAACGAATCATTACTGATAATGGCTCGAATTTGAACAATAAGATGATGAAAGAATTGTGCCAAAATTTTAAAATTGAACACCACAACTCTTCTGCATACCGTTCGAAGATGAATGGTGCTGTTGAAGCGGCCAATAAGAATATCAAGAAGATCGTGCAGAAAATGGTGGTGACTTACAAAGATTGGCATGAGATGTTGCCCTTTGCTTTACATGGTTATCGTACTTCGGTACGTACATCTACTGGGGCAACACCTTTCTCGTTGGTATATGGTATGGAAGTTGTCCTGCCATTAGAAGTCGAGATTCCTTCTCTAAGAGTATTGTCTGATGAGAAGCTTGATAATGCAGAATGGGTAAAGGCTCGGTTGAATCAACTTAGTCTGATTGATGAAAAGAGATTGGCAGCTCTCGCCCATGGACGGCTGTATCAGAGAAGAATGAAGAAGGCATTCAATCAGAAGGTGTGCCCTCGATATTTCCAGGTAGGTGATTTAGTGGTGAAGAGGATCCTCCCTCCACAAACAGATCACAGGGGCAAATGGACTCCCAATTATGAAGGTCCATATGTAGTAAGGAAGGTTTTCTCTGGAGGAGCCTTGTTACTATCAATCATGGACGGTGAAGATTTTACGTCCCCTGTGAACGCAACCGTAGTCAAAAAAATACTTTGCTTAAAAAAGAGACCCGCTGGACATAAAAAGAAAGTCCAGGAAAAAATGGGGGGCATCCCGGCGAACTAGAAAAAGAATAGGTTCGGGAAAAAATTAGGGATAAAAGAAAAATGAATAAACCCAGAAAGTCGAAAACCTGAAAAGGCAACTTTGACAAAAATGGGTATCCCGGTGGATCGAAAACCCGAAAGGGAAATTCAGGCAAAAGTTAGGGATTTAAAAGCAAACGACTACAATCCGTGTCTGACCTATGAACACAGTTGGATTCCTGGAGATCTCGAGGGTTAATAAATCAGTCTCTTCAGAGGGAAAGACATTAGTGAAGCATCGGAGACATGCGGGTAATAGTTGAATCGAAACGTGGTGGTTGTCGGTTTCCACATTGCCGACATTTTTTTGTCATTTGTACTTCTTGCGCAATTTCCTCTTTTCAGGAGTTGCATCCGTTGTAATCTGCCTATTTTCAGGCCCTTTAAATCAATGAAATATTTTCATAAAGAGCTTTCTTTTTCTTGTTTTTCCTTTTACTGTTTTGTTTGCGAAAAGACGTCTGAAATTTTTGATAAACTTTGCATGCGAAAACCTTTGGGGCTTTGCTAATCATATTTAAAAATAGTGACTTACTTGAATGATCTCACATATGGTGACCGAAATGGCCATCTATACATACAGGGCGCATATCCTGTTTATTTGTCGTTTACAGGATAATTGATCTTTTTCCGGAAAGATCCTCTCCACATGGTACTGTTTCCAGATCAGAAATGTCTCACTAGCAATGATGGGTACTAATCCCCAGTCTGGTAAAATTGAGTTTGTTCCCCAGCAGCAGGGTAGGCTCAACGTTGTTCCCCGACAGGATCTATGTTATTGACTTCTCTCCCCAAGCGGAGACTAATGTTGATTCCCTCGACGAGTAATTCAGAATCGGTGGACACCTGCAGCAGAGTCCGATGGTCATTGGTATTCTTCAGAGTAAGATATTTGGGATAACTTCCCGATGGACGTTGTTCTCAATTCCCAGTAGAATGGAATTGTCCCCAGAAGAGTTCTATTCCAGAAGGCCGTAATTGTTAACCCAGTTTGGTGAAACACACCTACATCTGGGGGCTACTAAGCTAGGGAGGAAATCCACTATTAGTAGAATTAATTTAGAGGTAAACTCCCAGTTTACAACTCCTCACTTAATCTCTACCCAATACAATTTCTGCCTAGAACCCACTAGACAAGAGACACCTCTCACTCCCTCTTAATCACAACAGTGATAAACTTTCAATACACAAAGAAAAGACTTTAGAAGACACTCTTCAATGTCACAACTTGATCTTTCTTAAAAGCTTCAATCAAGTACAATACACTCTTGCTTAAAATCTCGAGTGAACAATTAACAATTAACAAATTACAATTGATAGCCTAGTCCAGTTCACACATTAAGCAATGAGTGAAAAGCTCACAAAAATAACACACACGAAGCCTAAACTTTAAACAGATGCACACACTTTTTAATCCTTGCTTCGTTGATCTTCAAGCTAGGGTTTCAGCTTCCTTATATAATAGTGCACAATGGGCTTAGGCTAAACCAAAAGTAACAGCAGCAATCTTCATAAATAACAGCAATCATTTAGATTTGATTTGGCTAATCAAATCTAATCAAATAAATCTCCAAATCTGGAATTGATCTCCTGATATTAAATCTAAATTAGATCCAATCTGATCCACAGAAAGTGTATCAGAAACGCCTGCAATAACACACTAGAAACATGTTGTTTCCACATCTGATAAGTGCAGCCAGCTTGCACAAAAAGTTATGCTCACACATACATTCATACAGAATGTTTAGATCAAGAATGTAAAAACATCTTGTTTGACATCATGAGAAAACCTGTTACATAGCACAAAAAGAAACCTGCTAATTTTTGACTACAGATGTCACGACATCCTGTAGGGCATCTTGTGATTCCTTTTAATTTTACCAAAATACATGCCAATCAAGAACTAACAGTTGAACCCCAAAATTTGCCCTCCCTTTTCTAGCCCTAACTGGCTTTTGCTTTGTGTTCATCTACATCATCATCAGGTTATAATTCATGATCATACTTTGCATGGGATCAGGAGTTTCTATGAATCAAACCCTCAGGTATCAGGTTTAATCTCTTCAAGAATTTTTCAGATATCAAGAGCCAAATATTTTCATCATTAGCCTTTCATGTCCTACTTTCATCATATCATACACCGTTCTATTGCATGTCGAGGATGTGGGTTCACAAGGTTGGAAAGTCTACTCATGCAGATTCCTTCAAGGAGAAGTTACTTGAAGAATATTAGGATATTCAAGATCAATATTCCTAATGAACATGAAGTGCAAGGCTTAATTCAAGATTTCTTCATCCAACTTTGTTTCAAATTCTATGCTCAAGTGGAATTCAAAAGATCAAAAGTTCATAATTCAAGACTTCATTCATTTCAATGGCATAAGGGAGATCCATCATTCCAAATTCAAGTTTCATGAATTCAAGATTAGATTCAAGAATATTACAAAGCGAAATGTCATGACATTGCAAGAATGTCACATTTGTTACAAAGTTTCTAACTCTAAGTAATGCTTAGAAATTTAAGCTATTTCTAATCTTAATTCAAGTTTCTAACCAACTTCATGCTATGGTATCCTTCATGCCCCATCAAGTCCACATGTTCCTCATTATGCTTACAAACATCCAAGGAAAATAATTAAGATTCAACTTAGAATTGGAACATTTCAAGATCAAGACTATGCGTGCTTAATCATGGGTAATTTTAATCTAAAACAGTCCCATGCAAGAAGTGACAAATTGCCTCATAACCAAACAACTCATGTCATAAAACCAAGGGAATAAACTCATGATGATGCATCTACATATCAAATATCATAATTTTAAAAATGTTATCAAAGGTAGAAACTTGGAGCACAAGGGCAGTCCAAGCACAAGCAAACAAATGGGTTCAAGATTTGAGAGCAGTACAAAGTGTAGCAGAAACAGACAGCCTAGGCAAGTATAGCAGCAAAAATACAGCAAAGTAGGATTCATGAAAATGGAAAGAAAGAGAGTGACATCAAGAAAGTGGTAAGAGGCATTTCTCAATGAAAATCTGAAGTTTTGAAACAAGTGAAAATCCTAATGTGTTGAGTTTTAAAAAGAGGGGAGAATATTGACTAAAGGAGAGAGAGAGAGAGAGAGAGAGAGAGAGAGAGAGAGAGAGAGAGAGAGAGAGAGAGAGAGAGAGAGAGAGAGAGAGAGAGAGAGAGAGAGAGAGAGAGAGAGAGAGAGAGAGAGAGAGAGAGAGAGAGAGAGAGAGAGAGAGAAAGAGTGAGAGCAAGAGGCATTAAAAAAATCAGAAAAAAGGAGATTGAAAAAAGGGAAAGAAAAAAACATTGAGAGAACAAGAGAGTGATAGAAAACCAGAAGAAGGAGGTGAACCATAGAGCACAACCAACAAAAGCCATTGGTGATTAGAAGGAGAAGAGTAGCTCTTGGGTATCTTTCATTTCAAATTCTTATCTCTTTACATTTTTGCATGTTTTATTTTTAAGTGATATTTGTGTTGTATACTGTAATAAGCTTCCAAGAGTGACCAAAAAGTGTTGTAAAAAACAAAGAAAAAAAGATAGTGTAGTTTTCATAGTGAGATGAGTTGAAAAATACTCATCTTTACTGTCATGTTCGCACTGCGAAGCTTTCTTCGCCTAGCAAACACGCTTTCGTGGTACTAAAAGAGCCACTGGACAGTCAGTTTTCCCTTGTTTTTAGCTAGCGAGTTGTTTGTTGGCACCTTCGAACTACGAGCTTTGACACCTTTTGCCTCTGTTTGCGTTTGCTAGGAAGTTTGCACAACAAACTTCTTGTTGTTTTTTCTGGGCAGCTTTGCTGCAAGGTTCGTACAACGAACTTCAGTGTCTTTCGCCTCTGTTTGTGAATAGTGCATGTTTGCTAGGAAGTTCGCACAGGGAACTTGTTGTTGTTTCTGGGCAGCTTTGCTGCAAGGTTCGCACAGTGAACTTTTCATATTTTTCCAAAAAATTTTTTTCAAGAAGTTCGCTATTTTTTTTGTGACTTATTTTTTTCAAGCCGACTAACCTGATGTGGTTGTACGGTCATTGTATGTGGATAATATTACGATCATCCTTGACTTTCGGTTTCGAAAAACTATTTTTAAAACAAACTCTCGATTCTTATCGAGCCATTTCTAACCTTGTAAGTCGATTGCCTTGTGCATCGCCATCAACCTCGTTCGCATCACCTCAAACTTTTTTTAAGCAATCAAACCCTTGATCCAATGTCAAGCGGATTTTCTCAAACAACTGTTAAACCAATTCACCACTTCTTCTTTTACAACTTTTCTCTAAAAACCTTGGTCTCGTACCAAGTGCATTTTCAAAAACTCTTTTCCAAATAAACTTGGATGGTTGTGGAGTGGTTAGGCGTAGGCTTTCTCCTATCTCGAGTGCTTGACATAACCTTTAAGGTTCACTGTCGTAAAACACTTACCATCTAAGATAAAAAAACATATTTAATAATAGAATGAAGTTCTCTTTGTATTGAACTAAAGAGAGATGATTGAGTGCAGACTTCTTCCTCTTCGAGTTTCAAGATACTCACTATAGAGTGTGTGGTCTTGATGCTCGTCTTTCAATACAAAGACATGACTATATTCGCCACACCCTTTTATAACAAAACTTTGAGATAAAGAATTGGGTACTACCCGCAAGGGGTTACTATCCGAGGACCTATTTCACCCATAAAAATAAGCCTAACAAATCAAACGTGACATCTTGCCTCGAAGGCGAAAATTAATCTTTTCAAAAAGGATATGTACGTTCGTTCTACCGCAAATAGGTAACGCCTAAGACTCCATGAGCGAGCTGCAATACACCTAACTGCTAGAATGCGTACGATATTATCATCCAATAAAAACACCACTTAATCGTAGGCCGAACTACGGCTGCTCTGATTCTTTACCCCTTTTAAGTAAAGATACGTAGGCACGAGGGCCCCAATCCTCGTCGAGCACACTTCTATCTTTCACCCGTAGTTTCCCGAACTACGTTGACTCTGACTTTCTCATATCTGTTGAGAATACGTAGGCCTAGGACCGTGAAGTCCTATCGAGTCCCTCTCTTCCCTTTCATCTCTCTTTTCCCCGTTTCTAACCTTTCTCTTTATCCCTTGGAACACTCTTAGAAAACAATAACCTTTATCAGATATCTTCACACTTAGACAAACAAATGGTTCCCATCGAGTATGATGGATGCGAGGGGTGCTAATACCTTCCCTTCGCATAACCGACTTCTGAACCCGTTCTTTGGTCGCGAGACCATATTATCCGTTTCCTTCTTAAGGTTTTCTCGATATTTTCCTTTCCCCTCATGAGATAAATAAAGTTCGGTGGTGACTCTCCTGTCTTTCTTTTCGCCTCCCCGTCGTTGCATTTTTTTCCGAGTAGCGACAAGGGGGTTCAAGTTTGTAGTTGAAAATAAAAGAAGTGTTATGACAATTTAGAGAAAGTGGCCAGGCTTTTCCTAGAATCATTTATTTCTCCCTTGTTGATGTTAAATGCATTACATAAATCAAGCGTCATTATATTTCCATGATGATTTAACAAGACCACTATACCTAATCCCTTGGTGTATAACTAATTGATTCCTACTAGAGGTTTTCTATCCATATTCAACCGACATAAGTGAAATCAGGCGATGATACAGTACATTAACTATAAGGCCACTACTCGAGGTATCTTATCCCTATTGAACTGCAGTAAGTACGATAATTTCCCTAGGTCAGACGCATAAGGTAAGGGGCAATATTCCATATACTTCCATAATCACATTAACAGAGTATCTCAAATAATTCACTTTAAATAAAAGAAGCAATTAAATAGAAATATAACTAAATAATTCATGCAATATCAAATTAAACATATGTCCTAACAGGTTCATCAAACAAAATCTAACCTAAAAGTGTTTATCTACTCATACTGATAAAATTACAATACCAATTGATAAGAATATAAATTGTATTAAAATTCCTTGAAGAGCTGGCCTCCAATAGCTTCAAATGCAATCTAAAACTCACTTATGGTATTGTAAATCATACTCTCTAGTCTCCAATCACAATACCCCAAAAAATTTCCAAAGTCTGCCCTTTTATAGCCATCAAATCGTACCAGAATGCATCAGAAATTGCCTAGAATTATGGGCCTCCGCGCGAACATTAGACTTTATTGCGCACGCGATACTTCGTTAGATGCTCTTCCATGTGTATGATGGTGCACATACCACTTTTCTTATTTTCTATCATGCGCGTGATAGCATGTGATGCAACACGTAATTATTCTCATGGCTTGCTCCCTTTTGCTGCTTTCTTAGCCAAATTTCTCTAAGTCCCCAATTCCTCATACTTGGTCATTTTTGCTCTGTTTTTTAACTATTGTTCATCAAATTTGATCATCTTAGACTTGTTTTTATTTTTTCTTGGATAAAAAATGCAATGACGAGTGTCTTCTCAACCCCAAACTCAAACTATTGCTTGTCCTCAAGTAACTTGCCTGCACTGCAAATTCCAAACCGAAAAACAAGTTGCAACAGTAACAAGTGAACA
Organism: Lathyrus sativus; assembly: GCA_963859935.3. Classification (NCBI taxonomy): domain Eukaryota; kingdom Viridiplantae; phylum Streptophyta; class Magnoliopsida; order Fabales; family Fabaceae; genus Lathyrus; species Lathyrus sativus. Next base: position 575,967,907 of record OZ012735.1, on the reverse strand, counting down.
TCACAATATGATTTTTTTTACCTGACCAACATTCTAGATTCTAACTACAATCTAGAAAATTCAGAAAACGTCCTCAATCTTTGATAAGTACTCAACCCGTCTCTCATCTCACCTTAACTCACTTTATTGATAAGGCAATATTTTAATCAACATGTAAAACAATTTATACTGAGTTTGATCATGTTTTATTAGACTTCGTCAAAGAAATCAAAACACACACACACATGCACACACACACACACACTTGAGGGCTTTTTCGGTTATAACGTGGCCTATGTTCGGGTAGGACATTTTTTTTGGGAAAGTAGGTTTAAAACGTTGGAGTTAGGTACCTAGTTCTCCTATTGTTACCATACTAACTCTTTTCCTTATTAAGAGTACTAGAGATATCACTATTGTGGTCCTCAATATTCATTTTGCATTCTTTTTCTCTTTTTTTGAATGATTTATTTTTAACTTCTTATTTTCTCAAAAAATTTAATTTTTGACCGTTTTTTCTCTAGTACCCCAACCCTAAACTTGAACCTTGCTTACTTCCAAGAACAATACCAAATTATTCTTTTTCATACAACTTTAGAACTAAAAAATTCTACCTAACTCCAAAGAGAGGATGAAAAGATGTAATCTTTCAAGTCATATGGCTAATAAAAAAAAGCCAAGTCACCGAAAGAATGGCTAAGCTCAAAATGGTTAGAAAAAGACTTTACCGATTACTATAGGGTGGTTTTAAAAAGGCTCAGAGTTCATAGCAAACAACTGCCTCTATGTGTGTAACCCAAACCAGAAAAATTGAATAAGAAATAGTTCAAACATGATAAAGTTTCATATGATGGTGCTTTTGGTTCATCTGTTTAATGCTTAAGTTACAATTTTTGTAAATTTGAAAGAAACAACAGTAGCAAACTCATTCATTAAAGACAAACATGATTAAAATCATACAATGGGGAAGAGTACTTATAAGTGCTATTACTCTTTGTTGGGCATACATTAGAAGAAAAAAACTTCTGGGAATTTAAAACTCGCTACATGTCTTTTTCACATGTTATCACTGCAGAAAGGATCATGAATGTCATTCATGGTGTTGTTGAAATCATTATTTTGTAGGGTTCGTTATACTCTCATGTGCTCTTTTATTCTTTCTTGCTCTTGATCTTGATTTTGAAAATAATTCTTCATTTCTTCGGCGCTTTGGGCAGACATGTGGTCTTCTTGTTAGTTGTAGAAGTCTTTGAATACTGGTGCGAATCTTAGGGGTTCAGCATATAAGGTGGGTGAAACTTCTATTATCCACCTTGTTACTCCTACTGCATGAACTTCCATCCTTCTTTCAAATTATGATGCCTGTTGATTTTTTGAACTTGTGCCACCTGTTTATGCTTCTAAGGTTGGTAGAATTCTTCTTCGTTTCATGCTTGGTTATCCTCTTGATCTTGTTGAGCTGCTCCTGCTGGGTGACTATGTTGAAGCCTCATAATTACCAAAGCGTTGATAGGTGCTTTTAGACCTATTATCTTGTTATCTGGGTAGGTGGGTACTCTGGCTCTCCTGCACAATTCATTAATAACACACGAATGTTCACAAGCTCGTTGTGTAACGTTAACCATATTTTAATATTTTCATAAATTAAGTACCCTACATTAATAGACTCACCCCTTAAAAGATCCAAAAGTCCTAAGCACCACTTCACAATAAATTGTGACTGATTAGAAGCGGCTTCTAGAGTTTGCACAAAGAATGAGGTCCATACACTAGGGATTTGGAAAAATTCTGCGATTCTAAGCCGCAACGCTAAGCCACGCTCAATCACCCATTCAGCCGCAGGTCTACAGAAAGCATCAAGCATTTCTTGGGCCATGGTTTCGTTTATAACATGATGCTCATTTATATAAGTCCTAAGAGTACATACGGGAGGAGGTTGAAGATTCAAAATGGAATTAATAGCACTAGTAGAGTAGTCGATGTACTTACCTCACACATATGAAGTATAATAGCCCACAACACTAAAACAGAATTTGCATAAAACTCAAGGCCAATGGTTTTGTTGGTTTTCTAAGTTAAATCTTTAAAACTTACCCATTATCACTGTTGCAACATTTCACCCACTTCTTCGAAACCCCTCAGATCATCACATGCAAAATCTCTTTCTTTCATAATACGGTAGTCCACTAACTTTAAATACTTTTTAGCATTTTCTTTAGAAAGAAACTTCAAATTCGGAAAAGTTGGGGTATTTGGTGTGAGAGTAGCACGTGATGATGAACCTCTTTCAACTCTGCCTCTTTTTGGACCCATTATGCCTGCAACAACACACAAAATAACAACTGCATAGAGAAAATATTAAGTACAAGATGGTGATTAGAAGATATTTGGGGTTAAGATAGATTAGAAAAAAGGGTTGTAAGGAAAAGAGATTTGAAAATCTCTATTTATAGGAAAATTTCCATTCTCATCGTGTACGTCATGCATCCATCGTGCGCGCGATGCTAACGGTTCTTCCAACGTTTCTCTACCAACGTCTCTATCACACACGTCATGTGTCCATTGCACGCATGATAATAACGGTTCCAGATTCTCCAACATCTCTATCGTGCGTATTATGAAGCCATCGTGCGTGATATAGTCCTGTCATGTGTGTGATAGGCTGTGTGATTTTTCTAGGGGCTTTCCTTTTTTTCCTTTCTTCTTATCCTTCCACCTGTCTCTTCTCTAATTTTATTTTTCACCTGTGTTCTTTTCTTGCCAGATAACATACAAAAATTGACATGTTTTAATTAAATGAAATAAAATAAAAAATTTAAAAACAGACTTATTGATGGGTTGCCTCCCACCCAGCGCTTGTTTACCGTCATTAGCTTGACGTCCCATGCCTAAGAAGAGTCCGGCGCAAGGGATACCCTCACTCCAAATAATTGTCCTTTATTCCTTCCTTTGTCGCCCTTGATATCTTTGTCTTCAATCTGGTAGTATGTTTACATATCATCTGTATACAGTGTCCATTCATAAGCATTAAACACCACTTTTTAATTATTTAGCTTCAAGCTAAGTTCACTTATTTCCAAATCTATTAACGCTTTCTCGGTCGCTAAGAATGGGCGTCCGAGAATGAATTAACCACTTATGCCTCCCTTCATATCTACTACCACAAAATCTGCAGGAAAAACTAGACCGTCAACATGTATTAACACATCTTATAAAACACCATAAGGATGATTAGCCGATAAATCAACTAAGGTGAGAGTTATATTACTAGGTATGATCTCTCCCAAGTCTAATTCTTTCGCCTTATTAAGAGGTATTAACTTGATACTTGACCCTAAATCACATAGATCATGTGGGATCTCTACCCCACCAATAGTGCAAGAGATGGTTGTCGCTTCTCGAAAAATGCATCGTGCAACGACAGGAAGGCGAAAAAGAAAGGACAGAAGAGTAGCCACCGAACTTTATTTATCCCATAAGGGGAAAGGAAAATATCGAGAAAACTTTAAGAAAGAAATGGATAAGATGGTATCGCAACCAAGAACGAGTTCGGAAGCCGGTTATGCGAAGGGAAGGTATTAGCACCCCTCTCATCCATCGTACTTGATGGGAACCATTTGTTTGTCGACATGTGAATTTATTTGCTTAAATATTATGCTATAAAAGAGTGTTCCAAAGGGGGAGAAAAAAGGGATTGAAACAGGAAAAAGAGAACGGGGAAGAAAAGAAAAGACTCGATAGGACCTCGCGGTCCTAGGCCTACGTATTCTCAATAGATATGAGAAAGTCAGAGTCGACGTAGTTCGGGGGACTGCGGATATAGGAGGGAATGTGCTCGACAAGGATTGTGGCCCTTGTGCCTACGTATCTTTACTTGAAAGAAGTAAAGAATCAGAGCAGCCGTAGTTTGGCCTATGGTTTGTTAATGTTTTTATGAATGGTGTTATCGTGCACATTCTAGCAGTTTAGGTGTTTTTGCTGCTTGCATGTGAAGAGACTTAAGTGTTACCTGTTTGTGGTAGAACCGACGTAACATATCCTTTTTGAAATGATTAGATTTTCGCCATGCGAGGCAAGATGTCACGTTTGATTTGTGAGATTGTTTTTAGAGGCGAGATAGGTCTTCGGATAGTAACCCCTTGCGGGTAGTACCTAATTCTTTATCTCAAAGTTTTTGTTATGAAAATGGTGTGGTGAACGTAGCGCCTTCGTATTGAAAGACGAGTATCAAGACCACACACACTACAGTGAGTATCTTGACACTCGGAGAGAAAGAAGTCTACACTCAATCCTCTCTCTTTAATTCAATATAAAGAGAATTTTGTTCTCTTATTAAAGATGTTTTTGGTTTTGAATGGTAAGTGCTTTTGCGACAGAGAACCCTACGGTAAACATCAAGCACTCGGGATAGGAGAAGGCCTACGCCTAACCACTCCACGACCATTCAAGTTTTTGTTATGAAAAGAAGTTTTAAAATGCACTCGGTACGGGACCGAGGTTTTAGGTGAGAAAGGTTGCGAAAGGAAGCTGTGGGAAGGGGTGTGGAAAGAGATAGATGATAGGTAAAGTCGCGTCTTTATATTGAAAGACGAGTATCGAGACCACCCACACTACAGTGAGCATCCTAACACTCAGAGAGGAAGAAGTCTACACTTAATCCTCTTTTTAGTTCGATACAAAGAGAATTTGATTTTCTTATTGAAGAGATTTGAAAATGGACTCGGTACGGGACCGAGGTTTTTAGGAGAAAAGGTTTGGAAATGAGAAAGTCTTCGTATTGAAAGACGAGTGTCGAAACCACCCACACTATAGTGAGCATCTCAACACTCGGAGAGGAAGAAGTCTACACTTAATCCTCTCTTTTTAATTCAATACAAAGATGATGGATTCTTTATTAAATAGTTTTAAAATGGGTTAAAAGGCCCAAAATAACAAAAAAGAAATAAAATGAGAATTAAAAAAAATAAAATAATGGAAAATAAAATGGCTCATTAAAATAAATAAAAAAGATTTGGTATTTTATGATTTTTAAAGTTATCTTTTAAATAAAACGAAATAGAAAAAAGAAAAGAACTAAAGTTTAAAAAAAACAAAGAACTAAAATAGAACAAATAAAAAAACAAGGTATTAAAAAGAAATATGCTCTACCAAGGGTAGAACCCATGACCTCATGGCCTTTAAGTCACAATCTTACCATCTCAGCCACTCATCCGCTTGTGAAATAGTTGGAGAAAGAAAGAGAATAAATAAATCAAAGAAAAACAAGGAAAGAACAATAAAAACACCCCCGCTGGGGGTCGAACTCAGGACAAAGGCATGGCAAGGCAAGTTACTAACCACTTGGGTGGCGATACATCCATTGTATAACGCCACCCCAATTAAACATATACTTAGCAAGGTGAATTTTCTAGGCAAGCTAGGCATGGTTCAAGGCAAGCAAACCAAAATGCGTTTTGATCACAACTTCCTCAATCTCCACCAAATTTAACAAAATTTTAGTCAAACTTGCTTGGAATTTCGTAAGGAACACGATGGTATCAACAATTTTCTCAAAAAATGCACATACAAAAAAATTCTAATGAACATGCAATAAGAGGTTTGGAAATTCATTTTGATACTTAAAGGTCAAAACAGATGCAATTGAAGGAAGGCAATGACTTGAGCAAGTTCCACTTGTGATATAGAATGAGTTCTAACAGGGAGTTTGATCAAAAGACACTAAAGTGAGAAAGTGGCACATGAGTTGCATCAAGGAGCATGAGTTGGACATAAGCCAAGGCAAAGTGGTTAAGATGGGTGAGTTCAAGACCAACAATGGTCTGCCCCTGCTTGAAATCTGTCACAGATCAAGTTCTATATAAAAAAGATCCAAAATACCAATAGAACAAAACAATCTAAATGAGCTGCAACAATCATGAGTTGAACATTGAAACAGCATGGTCCATAACAAGACCAAAATCATTACCAACTCATGCTGACAGAATCAAACCAACCAGGGCTTAATGCACAAAAATGACATCAATCAACCAAAGATCTCTAAACCAAACTATTAGCAAAGGATAGAAAACCTAGGGGGCTGTTAAGTCATAGCAGCACTTCTCTTATGATTCATAAAACATGATAGAACACAAAAGCATATTGATAACACGAAATCATATAGATATTTTTATGCATAATTCAACTAAATTTTAACCGTTTTCGATCCGATTTCGGTTTATTTCCGTGTATTTGTCTGATGTTTTGCAGGTATTCAACGATCACGTCTAAACAAGGCAACATGAAGAAAAGAAGCAATCTCAGACGAAATATGGACGAAAAAGGAGTGAAAACACAATGGAAAGCGCAGGAAGCTGTTTTTGCTGATGTGACGACCGTCACAGCTTCATGACGACCGTCACACCTTATGACGACCGTCATGCAGGCAAAAATGCCCCACTCAAATTACACGTCAAAGAATCAGTTCCAATTCCCACAGAGTGGACCACTACTCCCTAAATTATCTGCCTCAAAGTCCATCATCTTCAGTGATAACCGTTGGGATTCCACTTCTATAAAAAGGGAAGCAGAGGACTTCAGAAAGTGTGCTGCATTCATACCACGAAGTGCTGCCGAATTTATTTCCAGAGCTTATTTTCCAGCAATATTCTTATTTGTTTCTCTTTATCTTTCCTGTATTCCATTTTCCATTCTTCTATAACTTCTATTTTATTGTACGATCAAATTGGCATAGAGATCAGAATCCTGCCAACATTTGTGGAGGATCTGCCCAAAGGCCAATTGGAATATTTACAGGTTTCTCATATCAATTGATTCCAGTTTTATTATAATGCAAATCATTATTTATTATTTTTATTTATGTTTTATCTTTCCCAAATCCATGTCTAGCTAAACTTAGGTAATCGATATGTAGTGATAATTCGAATGGGATTTGATAACAACTGGTTGAAAACTTTCTTTTCATAAAAGTAATTTATGGTCTGAGTGTTTAAAATTGATTCACTGAATAAACTTCGTCGCGAAAGCGAGAACTTATTTAAAAGTAGTTTCGCCACGAAAGTGGAAAATTAATTAAGATACGAACCAACAAGCGAAAGCTGCGGTAAGGTCAGATAGTAAACACTAGGCATTTGTTTTAATAACAGGGAAAGCACTTTAAAACGAATTAGAACTTAGAGATTTCCAAAAAATAATTTTAACCCCGAACGGGATACGAAAGTGTACGTTTGGCCCTTAGGATTATGATTAGTGTCAATAACCATCGTGAGGCGAGAGTCTTCAAATCTCCATTTTCTGCTTAAATAAACTTTGAAAATTATTTCATACACCAGTAACTTATCAAATCCCTGAAGAACACAATTACTACATATCGATTCAATCATTTATAATCTAAATAGTATTCTTAGTTCCCTTTTAGTGACAATCTTATTCCCTTAAACATATTTTACCTAGCTAAACATAGTAACTCCCGAGAACACTAGTTTGATTACGAGTCCCTGTGGGATCGATATCTATTATTACTACGCGATAGACTGTGCACTTGCAGTTAGGTTGTATTAGACATAGAAAGTCGCGATCACATATCCAAGGCACAAATGAGTTCCAATCATCAACAAGCTATGAACTTAGCACACATAAACCACAAAATTTCAAAAGAGAACAAAATGGCATTAAAGGTTAACCCCCTAAAACAGAAACTGACAGTGGAAAAATGCCACGAACATATCAAGCAGATGATTGATATAAACAACAACTGAGTTTGTTTATGTGAGCAGTGGCACAACAGTTAAGACACATATGATCAAGGCCTGCACAACACACTTGTATGCTCCAAAAAAATGCTAACTGCCAAATAAGAAAGGCCTACTTACAACTGGTCTCAATATGAAATGGATATTCATGACATCAAGAAGATGGTTAACAAACCACTTCCAAACAGATCCCCCTCAACCAAAAATAAACTCTTGTCATGTGACATGAAACTGGAAGCTAACAAGCATAAGCTAACCAACTTAGCTTCCAAGACAGTTGTAGAGGGATTCAAAATATCATGACTTCACAAAGATGAATTCTTGACAGTGAGATTAAACCAAAACCTAAACATCATTAAACAAACAAAGTGCCTTGTTTACCAATAGCAAAAGGAGCAAAACTGTCATGATTAGAAAGTTGGCTTATGGCAACAGATGTTCATAGACAGTCCTGAAAGTACTACTATGAAATTCAATAGGATTATGCTAGCATCATCCATCAATTATGTACCTCAATTGTCTAATAGTCTTTCAAGCTAAAAGGGGTTCACTTAAAGCAATAAGCTAATGGCCCTCTCCTATTAGAGCAAATTGGAAGATCTCCTACTGGCCTTATCAGCCTAAACTCAAAATACCCTAGCAGCAGCCTCAACAGGTCATGACCATGCTAAAAGCTAGACTGATCCAGAAACATGAACCAGGCCAGGCCTCAACAAAAATTAGAATGCCCCTCAATTAGAGAATCTAATGATGCTATCCCACTAACCTACACACTAATGTTCAACAACACCAAAAGACCCTCACCAAATACAACCAGACTCCTGTAAACTATCAAACCAAGAAACCCTGCTCTCAACAATCCAACAGTCCATACAAGACCTCAATAACACAAATCTGGCTTCATTCTACCCAAACTGCTTTTCATGAAAACACAACCTGGCAACAACTAACTAAAAAAAAGACAAACTTAGACCTCAAGGATAGTCATGGATGTAAACTACATTGTTTAAATCCCAACTCCAACCACCAAACTAAACCTAAAGTCTAAAGTCACAACCCTAAACTAAAGCTAAACACAAACAGGAGCCTTGACATTACAATGCCTAGGAAGCTAATGCAAAGTGACAACCACTCTAAGTATCTCACCATGGATTGATAAATGCATCTTCACATAAATGCTAACAGCCACCCTAGTGCAAGATCCCAATGACAGTCCTATGCACACTTGTTAAAATGCTAGATTAATTCAAGTATGCACTAAGTAACATAAACCACAAGCATGACTAGGAATTGAACCAAACCAATCTAGGCCTAAGCAGAATTATGAGTTTGATAGCAAATAATGTGGACATGACAACCATAACTCAAAATAGAAGTGCTTATGATGAGATTAAGGTACGCACAACTTCCAAATATATTATTCATGGATTCTACATGCCAAGATCAGTCAAAAACAAGTTCAAACAAAATCTGTCATGCAAGTTGCAAGGATGGAACAAAAATGTTGAAATGCTGTTGGAAAACATGGACAATCATGATGCAGCATACCTGCCTCAGCTCAATATACATAAAGTGATTCTAATACATATCACAAACATGAGTTTAAACACAAATTTCAAGAGGACTTATCATAGAGATAACAGCACATGAAGTGAAACATTAAACAGAATCTGGCAGCAGCTTGTACTTGAACAAAAAGGCTTGAAATGCTATTTGAAAACATGGACAGTTCATGGCAGCATACATGCTTCACCTCATCAACATTCATTAAATGATTCACATATGCATCAAATCATGAATTCCAAACAGCTTGCAAGAATACTTAACAAAAAATGATAGCACACGAGGCAAAACAGAAACTGGAAGCAAACCTGCTTCTTGGTCAAAACCAAACATTCATGATAAATCCTACACACACACACACATACAATTCATACCATGACAAGTTGATTTCAACACAAACTCTACCAGGCATGATTAAAAGGTTGAGCACAGATCAAACATCATGGCAACAAGCCCTTAGTTATTGCAATACCAAACCAACATGTCAAATCATAACATGCCTTAAAAATGAAGGTTACAACCACATGGTAACAAGTACAAGCAAGTTCTAACAAAAAAACCTATTTCTAGCATCCACAAATGCAACCATGTTTATTAGCATCAAACAACATATTCTGGTTTACATACAGCAAAAGAGCAAGATTGGCAAAGGTTGGACACAAGGCATAGCAGCATGGCAGTCGTTCAAGAAATTAGACAATTATGACAGCAACATAGTGAGCATGATAATGCTAGCATAAGCAACAGATAGCCCTAATGCTACATGCATAAAACAACTCAAGCAAATGACAATTTAAATCACTTAGGGCTAAGGCAGTTTGGAGTTGCAGCATAAAGGTATGGCATGTTGGTGCAAACAAATCAAATCATGGATCAAGGATGCTTACAAGCAATTTAAGACAGAATGCACACAATGCTTTTCAAAACATCAACACAATACACATAGGCTTATCACAGTTCACAAATGCAGACCAAATATGCATATGTTATCATTGAAACAACCCTACTACATAAACATAAGGATGACAACAGTTGATGCAAAAGATGAAACATGACAATGCCAATTATCCAATAACAACCAGATTCAAAGAATATCATATTTTCATGTTTAACCAACATCCAACAATAAACAACAACTTCAATGCAAATAAGGTATGATCATGTCAAAACAGTTCTACCACAATGCCTAAAAATGGCAGCCCTTGATGATAATGTCAACTATTCAACAAAAATCAATGAAACTATAATCGCATGTTGACAAACATAAACCAATCACCATTATCAGTTCAAATCAATCATAAGGGCATACCTAATATGACAAGGGTAAGGATCCAATTTTAATTCAAAATATCTCATGACAATCACAAGCATATGACAGCAAAATATCAACATTCACATGAGTCATTCCAATGACCTTTACCAAGTCCAACAGAGCTGTTCAATTTACAAACATACTCAAAACATGCTATAGACCAAGTTTGAACACATAAAAGATCCAAAAATAAGCTAGAATGGAAAATGACCTATGAGTTGCAAAGTGCACATGATTTGAACAAGGCAAGAATAGAAATGCTGCAGATCAAGCATAGTTCAAATGGTACAATGTTAACATATCCCAAGATAAATATGTAAGTAACTTATACCTAGAATGCTAGCAAACAGATCAAGATATGAGGAATGCTGCTGCAACAGAACCAAATTATCATCCTTCACAAATAGAACCAGAACCAAACAGCATCAAGACATGACAATTGCAACTATCCTCATATGTTCATTGTAACACGGTGGGAGAACTGACTTTAAACAATGTTGCGGATAGCAAGAGTCGCCACCGACTTTTATTTTATCCATAAGGAAAGGTTATAAAAGAACAGGAAAGACCTTAGAGAATATTTTGGGTCCGGGGGGTAGGTTATGAAAAGGGAAGGTGTTAGCACCCTTTTCATCCATGGTTATCCATGGGCTCTTAGGTACTTAAGCTCACTTTTGAATTGTTTTGAAAGTGTAGTGTGTGAATAGAAAATTTTCAGAATAGTTAATAAATAATCCATGTAAGGATGTGTTAAGAACTTGTTTGAAAACTTGTTGAAAATTTGTTTAAGTGCGAAACAGTTTTGAAGTGAGCAAGCACCTAGGAGTAACCTACCCTAATGTTTAAAGGTCTTTCTTATTCTTCATTCTTTCCCTTAGTAAGACTATCCCTACTATAATGGAGTAGGTAGTCCTTACTTTGGATGTTAAGGGACATGTGAGGGACAATTTGACTTTGAAGGCCATTGTGGGATGTAATAAGCACATATAAGGGACCATCATCATTTTTCGAAAGGGACTCGATTCGTAAAGGCAACCATAAGGGACTTTGATGATTTTCTTTTTGAGGGACTTGCTTTATACACCCCACTTAACCAATATTCATAGGCAACTTGAGGGATATCCTTAAGAAGTGAGACGGCGATTAAAATCGACTTACGTGTGTGAAATGTTTAATTTAATTATCTTATATTAAAATGATCTAATTTATTTTTTTAAATATCATACATATTAGCACTCCCTAATTACTAACCATAATGATAATAATAATTAAGTAATTACAATTTACATCCAAGAGGCAATTACAAAATTATAATAAATAAAAAAAATAACAAATAAGCAAATAAAATATTAGGGTTAGTAAATAATAAGAAAAATTAAATAAGGTTAGTATAAATATAAAGTTAGTGAAAATAATTAGTTGAAACAATAATAATGAGAAAAATAGACAAAGTTAGAAAAAATAATAAGATAGAAATTTCAAAATAATAATAAGCAACAAAATATGATTAGCAATAATAATTAATTAATAACGTGATTAAACATAAAATTTGATTTTTATTTAGAAACATAAATGATTGAAGTTAATTTAATTAATTATAAAAAGATTTGTTAATTCATCTTAAATAAAAAAAACTGATCAAAAAGGTTGATTAGGGATTGATTTTAGGTTAATTAAAATGGTTAATGGAGATAAGGCAGGTTAATGGTGTGTGCATGGTGAGTTAGTGTTTGTCTCCCTGGTTACATAAAAAAAAAAGACAAAAAAAAGAAAACGAAGCAGAGAAAAAAAAAGGAAGGGAACCCGATTCCCAAATTGAACCCTAGGTTCTCTCTCGCCGTCGGCGACACTTCTTCTCTCATGCTCTGACCTTCTTCTTCATCGAGTCTTTTCTCCTCTCTCTCCATTTCCGTTCGTCTGTACTCGTCCCCGCCCTCTCACTTCTGCTAAAATCAAACAAAACAATCAAAAGCCAAATGCATCAATATGGTAAAAAAGCTACCTGAGTTCGTGATTGATTCGATGGATTCGAGTGACGATTCTGAGGTGTTGACTCTTGCGAGGAAGCCCTCCCTGGTTGGCGGTGACGGTCGCGGCTTGCAATTGAATTCGCGGCGGAGGAGGATGGAGATAAGTTTCTTCTTCTCGCTCTCTTAGGGTTACGAAATTAGGTTTTTTCTTGATAGCTGTTAGCGGTATTTTTTCGGTGTGTTCCCTTTCTACTTCTGCTTTGGTCTCCTTATATAGGCTCTGAGTTCTGATTTGAAAATTGAATTCGTTTTAACCGCAATTGAATGCTAAATGAGGATTTTCCAAATATGCTCAGATACGATTTAGGGATGGTTTCCTTTTCCGCTGGTGATTGCTAATGATTGTAGTAATAGCTCGTTATTCCTTTTGATTTTGTGTGCTGATTAAAACGGATTTGATTTGGCCTATTTCTGAATCGAATCTTCCGTTTATTCTCTGAATATTCTCCAACTGTTACCTTGCTGACTTTGAGTGTGATTTGGGCAGGTGCAAATAGCAGATGATTTGGGCCAAAGTGAAACTAGCAGCCCAAAGTTTGGTTCATGGGGAATTCACCGGATTTGAGGATTAGGGTAAGGTTCTTTGGAGACCTGCACTCGTTCCTGCTCTGAGACTAAACTCTTCTCTTCTGACGACTCAAAGTTGTCCATACCGACTGGGGTTTTGTAGATACCACTCGTGGATTTAGGAGTCTGTAGGTGCCTGCATCGACCTGTACGTCCTGGGTGTGAATAACTAACATTGGGTTGGTTAATCTCGTTTGGTAAGAAAGGACAACACCCTGCTTCACTCCTTGGATTTCCTTGAGCATATTTGATGATGATGTGTTGGTTATGCAGGTTATAGGCTGGTGTAAGATGCCTCTTCATCATTTGTCCTCGTTGCTGATATTGTTGCTCGTATTGTTGATTCTGCAGCATCTGATGTTCCTGGTGTTCCAGTTGGGGGCTAAAGCGTAGTGGAACCTGACTGATGGGTATTTTAGGTTTGTCTAGATCACACTCACCCCACCTTGTGATGATAATGAATTGATGATGGTTTGCTGATGAGTATTAACATTGTTCTTGCAGGGAGCTCAAAAGGGGACCTGTTGCAGGGAGTTTGCAGAATTTCCTTGCCTAGCATCTACACTTTTATTTGATTGAATTTTACTCAATATGATTTGTTGTGTTGTTGCTAAACCACTCGTAGAATTATGTTGCAAGCCCGCAACCTTATTCTGCCGTAGCTGCCGCAGAACCTGGTAAGTTGGTGGCTGTAACTGAGTGATCACTTGATTTTTATGAGACTGCACCGAAGGGTCTTGGGATTATGACCACGTTGCTGAAGACATACGAGTTGGGGGAGCTGTCTAGGTTGCACGGGCAAGATGGGTTTCCTAGGCCTAAATGAACTTATGAGGTTTAGACTCTGCTTCCTATGCTCCCAATTTTCCTTGAGACTAGGCATAATGACGCGCTTAGGAATCGGTAGGAACATTATCATGCGTTCTGGAATTATTCTGTATTGCTTCAACCTTTCCACCTGATCTGACTAGGGCTGCTGGTTGTGTTTTCAAATTATGTATATCTTATGCTTTCTAAACATTGGCTTATGTGTAATTTACTCTTTAGTCTGAGGTTGGACCAATTGACCGTTGTGCAGGTAGCAAAGTTCGGAGACTAATAGGGCTTATGCAGAGACCTTGATTTGATGGGGCTTTTCCAAGTAAATTCTGTGCAGAAGGTTGTTTTAGTGAGTAATATTATCGACATTCTCGTCAAGTCCGTCACTTATTGCTATATTCCTGTCTTCTAAACTGGACTCAAATGGTAACAGCGGAGTTCTGTTCCTAATGGCCTATTGATGCTCATGTTGTTAATGCAGGTGACAGAGGTTGAGTTATAGAGCCGTCATCATGGTGCAGGGCGCTAGGGAATTGGTCTGTCAAGGACTGCGGGGTATTTCGTGAATTGCTCCACGGGTCTGTAGACATTTGAACCTTATGTCTTAGTGAGATTACGGCACTCTTTCTTATTTTGCATTCTTTTACAGGTTGATCATGCCCGAATACGAGGGGTCTCCTTGTAGTAGTGGAACGCCTCCAGTTCATAAGGTGGTGACGGTTTAAGTTCTTTACGACACTTAACTTATTCATCTCTTACCAATTTCTGATGCCTGCGACGGTTGGCGTGGGTTGATTGAATTGCAGGAACATCTTGCTTGTTCGATTAAGGGGACGGACGGATCTCTTGAGTCATACCATTGAGGGACCTGCGGTGGAATCCCGAATTACAAAAGCCTGAATTACAAAAGCCTGAATTACAAATCCAGTTTCCGGTGCCGTAACTGTGGTTTGCTGCCACACCAGGAGCGGGAAAATCTGTTTGTTGTCATTATGTCGTCGTGAAGTCTTAGTATAAAAGTTCATTGAGATGTAGAGAAGTGTAATGTGCAGCGGCTGTATTCTTTCATGAGTCATGTAATATGGCACGTGATGTGCAGTAGGTGTAATATGATGTTTCTCACATAGCGGTTTCCAACCACTTGTTTGGATATCTTCATGTAATTGAATGTGCCGTGTCTGTATGAAATGGTATATGAGAATTGATCATTTGGACCTTACAATGGCTCTTAGCATAAGTCTTTTCATGTATAAATACGAACTAACTTGCTGTCTTCCCTTGTTGGCAATCGACTCTTAGAATTAAATGACAATCTTCAAGCATAATGCTATTATTTTAGATATTTCCTTCTTTAAAACGAACTGTGACGTCAAATAGATCAAATATGGAATGCCTTCAACTTGCTTATACCTCAGTTTCCTTATTTCTGAATTTAGCTTGGACTTCTTAGAGATACCAAAGACGGGGTTTTAGGATCAAATTAATCAAGTGTTCTTTTAGCAACTTAGAACTTGTAGTCTCCCTTTTTTTGGCTTGAAACGAATCATCCAGATGTGAATCTTGATTTTTAGACTTTGAGGAAGGATGCCGGTCCTCATGGAATAATTGCTTAGAGGGGTTTAATCATTGGCCGTGTGAATGGTCCCGTGCAATAGAGTAATGGAGAGTAATCCGTCATAGTAACTCTTACGTAACCATAAGTTGATAGCTAAGGTTTCAACCACTGGTAAAAAGTCAGAGATATTGCCAAGCCGTGAATCCTTATTCAAAGCGAAGCTTTCAATGTGAACCAATAAGACAAACCTTTTGCAACTAAAACTTGTGAATGAATGGCAACTTAGGGGCGAATCTCAACATAGCATCTCAATAAAATCATGAACTCCCAATCAGAAAGTCCCATATTCTCTTCAAAAATTTTGGATGATGCTTCTGCCTCACGAAAAGATTCAGATAACGATGAAACTTGGTACGCGAATCGTACCTTAAGAGAACTTCTGAAAATAATGACATAACTTACGATGCAGCCAACCATGAAAGTCAAAATAGGCCTCGAACGTTTGTGCCTTGAAGTATTTGACTGTAAGGGTCTACACTCATCATTACTACACCTTGTGAATCTTCTTAGAACACAAAGTCTTGTATTGTGAGGGCAAATTTTGGGGTGCAACATTCATACATGACATTTAAGAGAATCTCAAGGTTTAGCACATAGCAATACAAACATGGTATGATGATTAAAATAGTGTCAACCATATTGATGAGTAACAAAACCAAACTTGGCAGATTCACACATGGACTGTATTTGACTTTAAACACATTTCAAGCAAAGTAGATTAAACATGTTTATGATAGATAAAGTACTAGGATAGTGACCACTAACCTCTTGTAGACCTCCAAGAAAGCCAATGTAGAATGGAAAACCTTGATGCCTCCAAATAAGATCCAATCCAATGCCTTGGTGAAAAATGCAACCTTTCTTGCACTTGAAGTAAACAAGTGAATCTTGGACCAGAACTTGAAACAAGTGATGATGATGCTATTTTAGGTTATGGACAGTTGGTACATCATAAACCTAAGGTGTTTGGAGGTTTACAATGATCAAAACAGGCCTGGTATGTGTTTTGGCAGATTTTGTATGTGAAGTCAAACTTTGCTTGGTTGAAAGTTGACTTTTGGGAAAATGAGGGTTTTGACTGGTTTAAGAGTTTGAACACCTCCCACACATCATTTGTGGATTGTGTGGATGGTTTGTGGTGATTTTGAGTGGGTGAAAATGGTTTTGGAAGATGTTTTGCTCAAGGCAGATTTTTGAGGTATTTTGGGATGGTTTTCTTCACTTGTAAGAAAATGCAAGATAGGATGAGAGAAATAGTTTTCTCTTGGGTTTTAGAGTGCTCTAATGTACCTTTTAACATAGAGGAAACCTCTATTTATAGGCAAGGAATGGTTTGGGGCAGATTTGTCTTTTGGCATTTTGGAGGGAGTTTTGAAAATGCAATTTTGTTCAAGATTGTGGGCAACTGCAAATCCAAGCTCTTGGCTCTAGTTTATGCATAAATCAAGTGGCATGAATGACAAAGAAGTGACTGAAGTATGTCTAGGGAGTAGGAAAACTGCAGCTGCAAGACTTCTTCCATAAAGTTTCTCTTTCTTCATTTCTTTCATTAAAATAATGCAACTTGTCTACCACTTGCCAATTTCATCAAACCTCTTAATTTTATGCATATCAACTCATCATACTCTCTAAATATCAGATAGAAACATGATACAAGGGCTGAGAATAGCTCAAGTGATCAAAAGGTGAGTTTGTGAAAAAATGAAAATGGTGGACTCAAGTGTTGAAACCTCAACTTGCTAAATTCATAACTCTCAACTCATAAGGGCTATGGAGGAGTTCTAGTACATTTTGGAAATCCCTCATGAAGCTCTACAACTTTCATGTTTTTATGATCTTCAGATTCCAAATGAAACTAGGTCATAAATCCACTCAAAGTTGCTAAAAAAACATGCCTAAAAAGGCCAATAACTTAGAATTTTTCTAAGTTATTTTTCCCTCTTGTAATGATTTTTGCCATAACTCCAAATCTATGCATTTTATGCTCATGTACCACTGTGGGACTTTTGTAGGACTTGTCAAGAGCTTTCCAATGAGCTTTGAACCAACTCAATTGGATGTGTGGTTAGGGAGTTATGGTCTTGCCCCTTTCAAAACCCTAATTTCCCGATTTTTTGATTACTCCTCCATCCTTGATCCAATGGTCATGAAACTTCATGGATAGGTGTAATATGGCATTAGGAACATTTTTGCTTCACACTTTGAGGTCTAATTCCTTATGGTTGAAGAGCTGACTTTTTGGTCAACCGAACGATCGATCGATGACTACCGAGTTGACTATTGATATTCCGGGTCTTCTGAGGCCTTGAAACTTCTTGAGTGGACTTCACTAAGCCATATTAACTTCATGGACCATGATCCCACCATTGGAGCACCATTTAAATCAAAATTCAAACTACAGTTGACTTTTTTCCCAAATCTCTTGATTTTCAATTGACGGATCAATTGGAGCTCTTCTGATTAAAATTGATGGTCAATCTCCCACCCTCACACACCTTAGGACACATGGAAGTCCATGGAAACAAGTCTTGCCCTTAAAAACAAATTTATCCTGATTAAAATTGAAACCTTAATTTCACCCTTTTTGCCTGGGCGTTGTGCAGAGGAACTGGGTGATCATTCTAACTCCACCATGACCTCTGAGGTAGCCAACAAGCTCCTACCTCATGCTCACACCAATAAAAAAATCTCAAAATTTCTTGAAAACCCTCTGATGGTTTGTACCAATGCCTTTGATTAACAAAAAAAAAAGTATGGGCAAATTTAGGGTATGACAATGGTAAACTTACATAGATCCTTCATTTTTGTTGGCATTATTTGGAGCAATGTCGCGTCACATTTCTCAATCATTTACCTGCTCTTTATCTAGCTTCTTCTTTGTACCAGTTAATAACGCCTTCATAAATTTTGAAAATTTTGGCATTAACTCTAAAACTTCATGAAAAGAAATACTTACCTAAAGCTTGGTTAGCATCTCTTTAAACCTGGTAAATAACCTTGCCTTATCTCCCTGTAGTGGTTTTTTCTTAATGAATGGATATGGTGATTTTACGTAATCGAATAGATCTGGGTTAGGGTCATTAAGAATTTGTTTTTTTAGTCCTTATCCAAGGGGAGTTTTTGTCTATCAATTGCTCAATGGTGACCCCTTTCTCAGCTTGGTCACTCTGGTTTTCACTTTCCTCTTTCTTGTACCCTACTTCGTCCTCTTCAATTAAGACCTTTTTCACTACTTCATCCTTACCTATGTTGGTGATTACCTCAAAACCTACTTCTAAAGCCTTTCAAATCTCAGTTTTAGGATTATCCATTGTATTACCTATAAATCCTCCACTAGAACTAGGTAAAACGACTATTTATCGAGATATCTGACCAATTTGAATCTTCAAAGTTTTTATAGATGAAACATGGTTCTTACTCATTATTTCATGTTGTTTATTAACCTATTAAAAAATTCTATGAATGGCCTGGATGAATTTTTTGAGGGTCTCCTCAAGGGATGAAGGTTTCCTTTGGGTTGAAGCTTGTTGATTTTGCTGAACACCTTAATTAGCACTTGTATTCTGATTATTTCTCCATCTGAAGTTTGGGTGACCCTTTCCTCCGTGATTTTAGGTGTTAGAATACAAATTATTTATTTAGAAATTTGCAAATTGAGCTTCTTCACTCGACCCTTTCAAAGAGCACATTCCATTTGCAGTGCTTGTACCTGACTCACGTTAGCTTGACTCAAACTGCTTTTAGCTAGTTTTTTATTCAATAATTCAATTTGAGCGAAAAGTTTAGTATGAGTATCAATAGCTAACATACCTTTCGGTGTGCCCACAGTTTCAGTTTTCACTGATATTTCATTCTTTGAAAGATATTCATTTAAGCCAATCTTTTCAATCAAGTGCCGCTATACGAAAAGCAGCCGGCGAAGACATAAAGTCGCCTTCGAACTTTATTTATCCCAACAAGGAAAGGAAAACATCGAGAAAACCTCAGAAGGGAAAGAACATGGTCTCGCAACCAAATTCGGGGTTCGGGAGTCGATTACGCAAGAGGAAGGTATTAGCACCCCTCGCGTCTATTGTACTCATCAGGATCTGCTCTTGTTGTTCTAATTAAAGGGTGTGTATATATAAAGCTTACTTGCTAAGGGAATGCATGAATGAATTGATTGGGGAAAAACAAAAGGTTTTTATTATTGAGTTCGTCCGAATTTTGCAACCCAGTGCCTACGTATCCTAGAGGGAATCAGTACTTAGTAGTTCTTATTGAAAATAATTTGTTTTGTTTAGCATTTTTTATGGACGATGTTAATGTTCGCATTCCAACCGTTAGGTTTTCCCGCTCGCACGTGAGGAGACTTACACTTTAGTCTATATTTACGGTAGAAGGGAAATAACATGTCCTTTCTGAAAAAAGTTGAAGAGAAAATCCCGAAGGAAAAATGATTTACATTTGTTGAAGTGTTTTTGTTAAGTTTTAAAAGGAGTTTGAGACGCGTATTGTACTAAAGTCTATGACAATATGAGCAAGTACTTTGAATAATAGATCCAAGCATCTCGCGTACAAAATACTCTAGAAGAGGCAAGGAAAGACTCCCGCTCATCTTTTCCCATATACTTAAGGCTCGTAATGTGCCATACGCATCATATTTATTAAGTATTTTGATTTTGATGCAAGAAAAGTTCTTTGTTTTAAGATATGCGAAAAGGAAAGGAAAATCTAGAGGAAAACTCCATCTTAAATATTGTCATGCAATGTGGTCCTAAATTTTGGATGAAATAGAATTTCTACCCTAATGTGATCATGCAAGATGGACCTATGTTTGAGGATGAAGGGAAAATCTACCCTAGTGTTGTCATGCTTGGGTAAACAACCTAATGTCTACCTTTAATTCAATTAATCAAGTTAAACAACTTAATTAAATCGAATCCAAGGACTCCTAAGGGATCATGCAAGAGTAATAAGCTAGCAAGCAAGCAAAAAAACCACAAGCAATATCATGTATCAATAAGATCACGCAAGCACTCATTCAAGTAAGCAAGCATTAACATGCATTTGAACAATTCATGGAACTTAAACTAGCAAGCATGTAAACAAAATGATCATTTATCCAAGTTGGCACTGCAAAAGGAAGCTAAACAGCTCAAGAAACATCCACAAATATAAACCATATCAAGCAATGGAGGATAAAAGTGAGGAATAGATCCAAAACAGTCCCAAAACATCAAGAAAAAAACAAAAACTTTCAGGTGTAACCGGTTACCATATTCAAAAAATCACTTCCCAGGGTGCGCACCAGGGTGGAAACTGGTTACCTGATATTGCATAACCGGTTACACTGTGTAAAAATAGAAAAAAACCAACAAAAACAACTTATTTTAGAATCACTTATTCGCACCATATCAGAATTCTAGGGCATGCAATTGAACATGAAAATTACAACAATTATGAGCAAACAAACACCAATACATTCAATCGTGTAAATCGGTGAATCAAGCAACACATAAATCAAATAGATCACAAGAGGCTACATTGTGAAAATTCAAAATAAGCAGAAATAGTGTTAGATCCAAAGATTACCAACCTACTAGGCTGAGATTTTCCTTGGTAATTGTTACAAAACAGAAAATGATGAATGCAATCAAGAAAACCAGAGACTTAAGCTTCTCCTCTCAAGAAAATTGAAGAACAATGAAATGAACCAATCAACTTCGGATTTGCTTTGAAAATCACTTCAAGAATCAACTTCCAAACTTAAATCTGAAGTAGAACCTACTTTTGTTGCAAAACTTGATGTAAAGGAAGTGATGGAGTGAAGGTTAATCTCAAAGATTAACAAGCTTAAATGAAAACCTTTGTTAACTTTAATGGTGGATATCTGGTGAGGTTAGGGAAGATGATGAAAATGGAGAGAGTGAGTGAAAAATTATGCACAAAGTGAGAGAGAACAGAGAGTGTGATGTGTAGAAATTTTGAAATTTGGTGAATAATGGTTCTCCCTTTCCAATAATCAAATTTCTCTCCATCAAACATGGGAGGTTTTGTGCTGACTCTTTCTTCATATTTGTTGTTGTTGGGTGTTGAAGTTTCAGCAGCCATAATGTATATCAACCAAGAGTATCAAGATTTTTTCCCAATGGATCTTTTCTGGTCACGGTTAAGTGATAGCACAAACAGAACCGGAGCTCTGATGTCAACTGAAGGTGAGAAAAACACTTAGAAGGGGGGGTTGAATAAGAGTTTTAAGAAATATGGCAATAAAAACAACTTAAGATTTTTATCCTGGTTCGTTGAACTCAACTACTCCAGTCCACCTTATCAAAGATGATTTGCCTTTCTCTGCAAGGACTTAATCCACTATTAATCAACTGATTATAATAGAAAGCACTAAGAACAACTGTCTTAGTCTTCTCAAGAACTACTGACCACACCTTGGTCTTCTTAAGGAATTTCTTACAAATTAATGTAAACTAACAAGTGTTTGAATGCTTCTAATAAGCTGTATCACAACTGTGATATTTACACTTAAGATTAAGTACAACAAAAACTATATGGTTTTATGAGAGATCAAGTGAGTAAGATCTTGTGAGATTTTCTCTTTTATGAATCAAGCGTGTATTTCTTTCTGAGTGATCTAGCAATGAACCAACGGTGAGTAGTGAATTAGCAACCTCAAAATGTTGAAGTAGTTCTCCTTTTATAGCTTTTTCAAATGCTTTGAGTGATGTGCAGCTGAATATAATATTTGATTGTATGACTTTTCATCACCAAAAGTATGGGCAGAGATATGCTTTCTACAGAAAGGTATGGTTGTAGAAGCCTTGGGATTTGCACCACGTCACTTCTTTGGACAAATTAGCCATTGGTTACTTTAGAAGTAGCACCACATCTAATCAAGTTTACTATGGTTCAGATTGTTTTTGTTGTTCTGATTGTGTTTGTTATTCAGAGGATTGTTGTTTTTGTGATTCAGATGATGGTTGTTATTGTGGTTCAGATTGTTTTTGTTGATGGGGTTGATGTTCAGATGATTTCTGTTGAGGGGGTTCAGATGGTAGTTGAACAGAAGATGGTTGAGAATGTGTATGAGATAAAATGGGTTCAGATGAATGAGGTTCAGATGGTTTAGGAGGAGATGGTGGAGGTGAAGGTGAGGGTGAAGGTACAGATGGTTTGGGATCAGATGTTAATACCTGGTGAATTGTTTCTCTGATTTCTTCCACAGTAGCTTCTGGAGGATTTTCCTTTTGCTTCTTGTCCTTCTCAGGCTTGCCACCAGCATTAGAGGCTTTCCTCTTGGGCTGTGCAACAGATCCTTCCTCAACCTTTCTCTTCCTGCGCCTTTCTCTCAGAAGATTTGGCAATACTTCTCCTTCCTTCTGTACTATGTTAGCAGGCAGAGGAATACTATCTCTTAAACATTCAGCAATGTATGTCAGAATGATGTGCCTAGGTTCATCAGCACTGAACACAGGAAAATCTACTAAAGGAATTCTCCTTCTGCTGACGTCTTCAGAGTGAAATTTCTTGGGTTTTCTAGCAAGCTCTGAAATAACCTTCATTCTCTTTAGAGTGTTCCCATTTATGACAGATCCTATAACATAGGACAGATCCTCTGTCACCCCAGCATCAAACAGATGTTTCACAAGACCATTCTCTATTAGAATGTCTGATATCAGTCTTCCCATAGGGATCCAAGTTCTGATTTTTCCAGCTTTAACCCTTACTTCTTCTCTTGTTTCTTTGATATGAGTCAGAAGATGATTGAACAGAAGATAAGGTAAATCCACCTTCTTTCCTTTACTCATACAGAACATGAAGTACATTTGTTCTGAATTTACACAATCTGGTGAGTTAGAAGATTTCCTATGAAATATTGAACTCATGAAGATCTTAGCCCAGATTCTGTAAACAGGCTTCAGATCTCTGACCTTATTGGATGGTTCCCCAGAAACACAAACTTCTTGAAAAATTTCAGCCAAATCCACATGATTAGTAGCCATACTTGTGATTCCCTCAGTTTCCTTATACTCAAGTAGTTGTCTGGTTAATTTTTCAGTGATGATAATTTCCTTCCCAAGAACAGATGAATGAATGAACTTAGGGAAAACTTGAGCGTGTATCCAGAATTCTTTTACCAAAGTTGGATAAACAGGACCCATCATCCTGTCAAAATACTTTTCCCAGTTCTGAGTTTTGATGGTTGAAAGGAGATCAAAACCATTTTCGTTGATGGATTCAAAATCCACAAAGTTCTCACACAAAACTTCAAGTTCTTTGATTGGAGTGAGAAGAGTTATCACAGGTGCTTTGTACACAACAGCAGTTTGGGATGGACTAGCAGCATTAGGAGAAGATGCAACAACAGTTGAAGTTTGCATCTGAGCAGATGTTGATGATGGTGAAGCCATTGAATTTCTTAAAATGTGTCTGGGTTTACGAGAGTTTTTGGGTTTTGAAATGAGATGGAAACAATAGAGAAGGAAGAAATGCATATGAGAGATGAAAAGAGTGTAAATTGTGATTTGTGAAGTGTTGTGAGAATTTATAGAAAAAATTAGGGCATGCAAAAAGACACACAATCTCAAGCGTGCACAGGCATTAAATGAAGTGAAACATAATCATATCAAGCAATTAATGCAAGGAATAAAATCATATCAAGCATTTAAGATTCTGACAGAAGGGGGGGAAATCAAGAGATTTTGGATTTTCAAAGCAATACCTCAAACGTCACTTCAGTATGGTGCACTCTACCTTTCCAGATTCTGAGCTACACGTGTTTGCTTGCATGTGCCTCTGAAACTCTTTGAGAAATGAAACATTAGGCAATGTTCAAATCCTCTAACCCTTGTTAGTTCAGATTTACACACAAAGAAATAAACACAGAATTCAACAGAAGAAATACTTCAGAGTTTAGACATTTATCATCTGGAAAAAAATTTCATCTGATGAATATTTTATTCTGGACAGAAGTCCATACTAATATTTTTCAGAATAAATTTAAATCTATCTTCAGCAAGGGGTTTTGTAAAGATATCAGCCCACTGATGATCTGTATCTACAAAGTTTAAATTGATAATTCCCTTCTGAACATAGTCTCTGATGAAATGATGTTTAATCTCTATATGCTTAGCTTTAGAGTGTAAAATGGGGTTTTTAGATAAGCATATAGCAGAAGTATTAACACAGAAGATAGAAATGTTACTCTCAAAGATCTGATAATCTTCCAGTTGACTTTTCATCCAGAGCATCTGGGTGCTACAACTAGCAGCAGCAATATATTCTGCTTCTGTTGTTGAAAGTGCAATTGTGGGTTGCTTCTTGCTGAACCAGGAGATCATATGACTTCCAAGAAATTGGCAGCTTCCAGAAGTACTTTTACGTTCTACTCTGTCTCCAGCATAGTCAGCATCACAGAATCCAACTAATTTATACTCATCAGATCTTTTGTAACACAAACCCACATTAGTAGTACCTTTCAGATACCTTAGAATCCTCTTAACAGCTGTTAAGTGAGATTCTCTAGGATCTGATTGGAATCTAGCACACAGACACACACTAAATAAAATATCAGGTCTTGAAGCAGTCAAATATAAGAGAGATCCAATCATACCTCTGTAAAGTTTTTGATCAACTTTCTTACTTACCTCTTCCTTACCAAGTGTGCTTGTAGGATGCATTGGAGTCTTTGCCAATTTGCTTTCATTCAGATTGAATTTCTTCAGAAGCTCTTTGACATATTTAGTCTGGTGAATATAGGTGCATTCTGGAGTCTGATTTACTTGGATTCCTAGAAAGAATCTAAGTTCTCCCATCATGCTCATTTCAAATTCAGCCTGCATGGACAAAGCAAACTCCTTTCCCAGCATAATATTGGTAGATCCAAAAATAATATCATCCACATAAATTTGACAAACTAGTAAATCTTTCTTAAATGTTTTACAGAAGAGAGTTGTGTCCACTTTGCCTCTGATAAAGTTCTTTTCCAGAAGAAAATTACTTAATCTTTCATACCAAGCTCTGGGAGCTTGTTTCAAACCATAAAGAGATTTTTTGAGTTTGAAAACATGATCTGGAAATTTATCACTTTCAAAACCAGGAGGTTGATGGACATAAACTTCTTCTTCTATAATACCATTTAAGAAGGCACTCTTAACATCCATCTGATATAGAGTGATGTTATGTTGTGCAGCAAATGAAATAAGAAGGCGTATAGATTCTAACCTTGCCACTGGAGCATAAGTTTCAGTGTAATCAATACCTTCTTGTTGACTGTACCCTTGAGCTACCAGTCTTGCCTTGTTCCTAACAACTTCTCCTTGCTCATTTAATTTATTTCTGAATACCCACTTTGTTCCAATAATGTTGAAATCTTTTGGTCTAGGAACCAGATCCCACACACCATTTCTTGTAAATTGATTTAGCTCATCTTGCATTGCAAGTATCCAATCATTGTCACTCAGAGCCTCATCCACAGATGTTGGTTCAATAATAGACACCAACCCAAGAAGTGATGTTCCAGATGATCTGATAAACGACCTTGTTCTTATAGGGTCATCTTTCTTCCCAATAATCATTTCTTCTGGATTAGAATCCTTGATTCTGGATGATCCTTTAACTGTTGGTTCTTCAGAAATATTCATGTTATTCATCTGAGCAGCTAATGGAGTTGCATCTGGCGTAGCTTCTTCTTGAGCTTTCTCTACCTCTGGTTTCTCAGATTCTATGAGAATAACTTCTCCATCTGCAGAGTTTTCAATCTGCTTTGGCTTTTGATTGCCAAGCTTATCATCAAATCTAACATGTATAGATTCCTCCACAATCTGTGTCTCAGTATTGTATACTCTGTAGCCTTTAGAGCGTTCAGAATATCCAAGCATGAAACACTTTTGTGCTTTAGAATCAAACTTGTTAAGATTCTCTTTAGTGTTTAGTATAAAACAAATACATCCAAAAGGATGGAAATAAGAAATGTTTGGCTTTCTATTCCTCCACAATTCATAAGGAGTCTTTTCCAGAAGAGGTCTAATTGACACTCTGTTCTGAATGTAACATGTTGTGTTAATTGCCTCTGCCCAAAAATGTTTTGCCATGTTAGTCTCATTGATCATGGTTCTGGCCATCTCTTGCAAAGTTCTATTTTTCCTCTCTAAACTCCATTCTGTTGTGGAGTTCTAGGACAGGAGAAATCATGAGCAATGCCATTTTCATTAAAATATTTTTCAAAATGTTTGTTTTCAAATTCACCACCATGATCACTTCTGACTTTAACAATTTTGAAATCTTTTTCAGTTTGGACTTGTTTGCAGAAGTCAAAGAACACAGAGCGTGACTCATCCTTGTGTTTTAGGAATTTTACCCATGTCCATCTGCTGTAGTCATTAACAATGACTAATCCATACTTCTTGCCTCTGATGGATGCAGTTTTCACTGGTCCAAATAGATCAATGTGAAGTAACTCTAATGGTTTTGAAGTTGAAACAACATTTTTGGATTTAAAATATGACTTTGAAAATTTTCCTTTCTGACATGCTTCACAAAGAGCATCTGAGTTGAACTTCAGATTAGGAAGTCCTCTGACCAGATTAAGCTTATTAATCTGAGATATACGTCTCATATTAATATGACCCAATCTTCTGTGCCAGACCCATTGCTCCTCATTAACAGACATAAGGCATTTAACATTCTGAACCTTAAGTTCTGAAAGACTAATTTTATAAATGTTGTTTTTCCTTTTACCATTAAAGAGGATTGAGCCATCCTTTTGACTAACAGCTTTGCAACACTTTTGATTAAAGATAATGTCATAACCATTGTCACTTAATTGACTTATGGACAATAGATTATGAGCTAACCCTTCAACTAGCAAGACATTAGTTATGGAAGGAAGTTTACCATTGCCTATGGTTCCATAGCCAATTATCTTGCCCTTCTGATTCCCTCCAAACTTGACATCTCCTCCAGATCTAAGCTCCAGAATTTGGAACATAGAACTTTTTCCCGTCATATGTCGTGAGCATCCAGAGTCCAGGTACCATGATTGGAGTCTTGACTTTGCTGCTAAGGATGTCTGCAACATAGATTATCTTATCCTTAGGTACCCAGATTTTCTTGGGTCCTTTTTGGTTAGTTGCCTTAAAGCTTTTTCTGAACTTCTGTCTTTCAACATAAGACTTGTTCTGATTAGCTTTAGATTTATTAAACACAGATTTGTTCTGATTAGAACTTGTGTGTTTAATATCATTTAAGTGACCAAATGTAAACTGAGAATATAAGGGAGGATACTTAATATCCAGTTTATCTATAGATTTTGGATTTGAATCTTCATAAGAGAAAGATTTATATCCAACACCTTTTCTATAGTTCCTGCTAATACCATAGATCATTGAAGCCATTTTGCTTCTATCTAGGCTTTTAGTTAGAAACTTCCTGAAACTATAGTCATACTCTTGTAAAATATTTTTAGAGCATGATTCAGATTTTGAATCAGAGTTTAGTTAAGCTGTTTCTAAATTATTTTTCAATTGAAGATTTTCGGCTTTTAGTTCAGCTATTTCTGATTCAAACTTGTTACTCTCAAATTCAATATGCTTTAGAAGCATTTTGTATTTGAGTTTAACTTTACTATAGTTTTCAAGAATATCAGATAAACTTTCAACAAGTTCCTGTCTAGAAAGTTCAGCAAATACCTCCTCAGAATCAGATTCTGATTCTGATCCAGATGATTCAGCATTGTCCTCAATGTCAGCCATGAATGCTACATTTGCACATTCCTCTTCTGACTCTGATGACGAATCAGATGCATCTGAGTCATCCAGGTAGCCATCAGAACTTTCTTTTTGTGATCTGACTTTCTTTTTGGGTTCTCCTTCTGAAGCTTTGGACAATCACTCTTGTAGTGCCCAGGTTCTTTGCATTCATAGCAAACAACCTCTCTTTTTCTAGATCGTCTGTGTCCAGAGGATTCTCCAGATCTTCTGTATCCAGAGTGTTCTCCAGATCTTCTGTGCCCAGAAGATTCTTTGTGTTGATCTGGTTTTCTAAAGTTCTTGAACTTCCTTTACTTATTCTTCCAGAGTTTATTGATTCTTCTGGATAGCAAGGATAGTTCTTCTTCATCTTCAGAAGCAGACTCTTCAGAGCTTTCTTCTAATACCTGCAATGCTTTAACAACTTTATTAGATTTTAACGCAATTGACTTACCTTTCTTTAGAGGCTCATCTTCCTCTAGTTCAATCTCATGACTCCTTAGAGAACTGATTAGTTCCTCCAGCGTAATCTTGTTCAGATCCTTTGCCAGCTTCAGAGCAGTGACCACGAGTCTCCATCTGGTTGGCAAGCTTCTGATTATTTTCTTGACATGATCTGCTGTAGAGTAACCCTTGTCCAGAACCTTTAGGCCAGCAGTGAGAATCTGGAATCTGGAAAACATTGCTTCAATAGATTCAGATTCTTCCATCTTGAAAGCTTCATACTTCTGGATCAGCGCCATAGCCTTGGTTTCTTTGACTTAAGAGTTCCCTTCATGAGTCATCTTCAGGGATTCAAATATATCAAAGGCAGTTTCTCTGTTGGTTATTTTCTCATACTCAGTATGAGATATATCATTTAGCAATATAGTTCTAGCCTTGTGGTGATTTCTGAATTCCTTCTTTTGCTCCCCAGTCATTGATTTTCTGTTAACTTTCTTGTCATTCCCATCAGTGGGATGAACATATCCATCAATAACTAAGTCCCAAAGATCAGCATCAAATCCTAGAAAGAAACTTTCCAGTCTATCTTTCCAATAATCAAATTTCTCTCCATCAAACATGGGAGGTTTTGTGCTGACTCTTTCTTCATATTTGTTGTTGTTGGGTGTTGAAGTTTCAGCAGCCATAATGTATATCAACCAAGAGTATCAAGAGTTTTTCCCACTCGATCTTTTCTGGTCATGGTTAAGTGATAGCACAAACAGAACCGGAGCTCTGATGTCAACTGAAGGTGAGAAAAACACTTAGAAGGGGGGGGGGGGGGGGGTTGAATAAGAGTTTTAAGAAATATGGGAATAAAAACAACTTAAGATTTTTATCCTGGTTCGTTGAACTCAACTACTCCAGTCCACCTTATCAAAGATGATTTTCCTTTCTCTGCAAGGACTTAATCCACTATTGATCAACTGATTACAATAGAAAGCACTAAGAACAACTGTCTAAGTCTTCTCAAGAACTACTGACCACACCTTGATCTTCTTAAGGAATTTCTTACAAATTAATGTAAACTAACAAGTGTTTGAATGCTTCTAATAAGTTGTATCACAAATGTGATATTTACACTTGAGATTAAGTACAACAAAAACTATATGGTTTTATGAGAGATCAAGTGAGTAAGATCTTTTGAGATTTTCTCTTTTATGAATCAAGTGTGTTTTTCTTTCTGAGTGATCTAGCAATGAGCCAACGGTGAGTAGTGAATTAGCAACCTCAAAATGTTGAAGTAGTTCTCCTTTTATAGCTTTTTCAAATGCTTTGAGTGATGTGCAGCTGAATATAATATTTGATTGTATGACTTTTCATCACCAAAAGTATGGGCAGAGATATGCTTTCTGCAGAAAGGTATGGTTGTAGAAGCCTTGTGATTTGCACCACGTCACTTCTTTGGACAAATTAGTCGTTGGTTACTTTGGAAGTAGCACCACGTCTAATCAAGTTTACAGCTTCTTCAACAAGCTTCCTTCAAGATGAAGTCTTCATAATCTGCACTTCAGAACTTGTAGTAAGCTTAAAAGGTATGGAATGCTTTAAGATGATCAGAGCTTAAGATGAATGATAAGTTCCGAGTCTTGATAGATGATCAGATCTTTAATGTATCAGAGTCTCAATCTTGATTAGAGTCTTCATTAGAGTATGCAGCAGTATGTGCTAAGAGTGTGAATAATAATGATAAGAGTCTGATTGTCAAAGCCTCAACTTTTGTACACTCCTTTCATTAACGCTTCAGATCATTCTGTAGCTTCTGCTTCAGATCCTTCTGGCAGCGCTTCAAGATCTTCTGATAGTCTTGCATCTGATGCTTCAGAGCTTTGCATAATTTCTTTGTACTTATGTATTTTGCTTCTTTAAGAGTATTTAATTTTATACCTGAAACAATAATACTTTGAACAAATTTTAGAGTGTATGTTTTCTTACTACAAAATTCCATAACAGTTATCATCAAAACATAGAGATATAAGAAACACCAATCTGTGTTCTAACAATACATACCCAATGAATACACATTCATAGGCTCTACAGGCAGCCCCATGTTCTTAAATAAGACAAGTTTGGTTGTCTTTTCTTTAATACATCATAAGGAGAGATCATACATTTTGACTTGGGAACTCGATTCAGGATATAACAAATAGTCAACAAAATTTATCCCCACTAGTGAGGAGCAACACTAAAATTCTTCATAATTGCCACAACAAATTCAGTAAGAGTCCTATTCTTTCTTTCCACTTTACCATTCATTTCAGGGGAGTATGATACATTCATTTCACGTACATTTCCATGTTATTTATAAAATTCATTAAATAACCCAAAATCGTACTCAGTTCCCCTATCACTACCAAGTCTTTAATTTTTTTTTACTAAATTGATTTTCAATTTCGTTCACATACATCTTAAACGTTCCAAGCGCTTCACTTTTATTCTTTATTAAGTATACATAATATGAAAAGTAGTCCAAAAACTACGTTGCCTACAAGATAAAACAACCCATATCAATTGTATGATTACTACTTGCATGGTATGTAATCTTTCTAGAATTACACCCTCTGATGGAGCAAGAACCACTCGATGATTGTGTTTAAAACCACTCATAGTTTTTGGCAATAACCAATCTTAGATGGCACGGATAAGGAACTCAAAAAATAGAAAAGAAAATATTTAGAAGAGGCGAATATGAGAGGCAAGAGAGAGATTTCAAATTGTGAAATCTGGTGTGTTGAAAAAGTGATGGAAATTCGATATTTGTAGCTGAGGATCTGACCTGAATGGAGTGAAAATTATGGTAGATAGTGGAAAATTTTGGCCCATTACTAGCCATTTTTTTACTTGGTCAACAAAACACATATTGAATCTTGAAGGGAAAGCAAGACTCATTCAAAAAATAGGTTAAGATGATTTTCACCAATTCATTAATTAATTCATATTAATTAATTTCCACCAATTTGGGTTCCAAAAAAATGATTGACTAAGGTCGGACTGAGCCGTGCCGACTGAACGAAGACACACATGAAGGTGGCTTGGCGGTGTGTTCTCAATCCTTTACAAAATCAGGTACCCCTTAGGGCCAAACTATTTTTCCCACTTGGAATATATATGCACTACTAATATGTGTGCTCCCTTCTATATGAGACTAAAATGAATCTTTTCAAATTCACTTTCATTCATACTATAGCTCATACTTATGCTCATTAATGCCAATAAGTTCTTCCAAATCCCCACTCCAAATTTTCATCATCCAAAGAATTCCAACATATATATGTTGTTGAATTAAACATCAAGTCTAATTGGTTTCCTATGAATTAAAATGAATATTCTCATGCCTTAACTTGTATTTGATATGCAATAGTGAAATTTATCACCATTAACATTTTAAACCCTTGTGCAATTTTAACTTGAGAGTAATATGATTGGAATGAGTATATATCAATGAACCAATATCATATCATAAACAAACACTACTAAGTAAAGAAAACGGTGCAAGGAAAATTATTAAATGCATTTGTCCACTTAGTCACAATGACTCTATATCATATCATAAACCATCACTACTAAGTAAAGTCCCTTTCACCATGGTTATAAAAGGAATATCATCATAGTTGATCAGTCGTGGTAAGGTAAGGGGTGGTAGTAAGTGTGCTACTTTCCACCATAGGTTAAGGTCTGCTGTGAAAAAATGGATCATGCGCTACATTTCGCTACAGTTGGAAATTCCCACCGTGGTGATATGTAGTCAGACCACTTGTCAGCATGTTGGAACTTTCAACCATGGTGTAATGTCAACAAACACACTTTTAACCATGATTGGAAGTTCCAACCGTGGTGAAAAGTCAGTCAACCAATTTTTTTTATTTTTGCCACATGCTTTAGCTGACTACATTGAGAATTTTCATCATAATACAAAATATCAAATATTTGTAACACAAGAACAACAAGAACAAGAAAAATTACTAGAACAACAAGAAAAAGAACAAGAAAAAGAATAAGAAAAATTACTAGTACAACAAGAAAAAGAACAAGAACAAAAGCAACAACAACAAAATCAATACAATTATTAAACATTAAATCTCAACAACAACAAAACAAAATCAACACAATTGTTAAATATTAAATCTCAACAACAATAAAACAAAATTAACACAATTGTTAAATATTAAATATCAACAGCAACAACAATAACACAACAACAAGAGAAAAACAATAACAACAACAATAACGAAATCAATAAAATTGTTCAATGTTAAATCTAAAAATAATAAATATTGAAAATTTTACCTAACACAACAACAACTAACATTGCTAACTTGAATTCATGTTTTTCTCACCTCTTTCAAGTTGGAGAAGAGATTATGGAGTTTTGAAACTTGTTAATGGAAGAAATGATGTTTTTCTAGTTTCGTTTATGGAAGAAATTGTGTTTTCGAGTTTGATTTCGTAAATGAAAAATTAAGTTTGGAGGTAGAAGACGAAGTTCGTCTAAGTTTATTTAGAGAAAAAGTGAATGAACATGGAGTATTATATATCTTGGAAATATAATTTATTTTTAATTTAAGAATTTAAAAAATAGGAAAACGCCATTTTTCACCACAATTGGAATTCCAACCGTGGTAAACGTGGCTTAAAAATAAATAAAAAAGAAAATTAAAGGTGTTGAGATTCAAACCCATGATCAGACGCCATTTTTCATCAAGGTTTGAATTCCAACCATGGTAAACATTGTGTTAAAAATAAATAAAAAACCCAAATTGTTAGTGCTAGGATTCAAACTCATGACCAGACACCATTTTTAATCATGATACCAATTGTGGTAAAAAGTGACTGAAAATGAAAATAAAAGAAACGCGCCTAGTTGAGTAGATTCTACCATGGTGGATAATTTGGGTGAGGTAGTAGTTCGTTACGAAAGGTATATTTTATAGTAGTGCAAATACTATTCTAGAAGCTTATTGTGTTCTTAGATGAAAATAAATGGGTCGTGTTGTTTTATACTAGAGAGATAAGTGAATGAAATGGTATATTTTAAATTTTATTCCCATTGAATTCTAACATAGGGAGAGAAGGATGACAAGATCAATACACTTTGTTATAATGACCCTAAGTTCCGCCACTATCAGGATATCAAGGAAATTCCTCCACACAGGCTTGTTGAAATCATAAGATTCATTGAGGTATGTGTCCTGTAATTTGAATCTTCATATGTATAATTGATAATAGTATTAATATTTACTTATAACAGTTGAAGGTGAGAAAATTACTTAGAAGGGGGGGTTGAATAAGTATGACAAATAATCAAAGATTTAAACACAGTTATTTTTATCCTGGTTCGTTGAACACAACTACTCCACTCCACCCTCTCAAGAGTGATTTGCCTTTCTCTGTCAATGACTTAATCCACTATTTAATCAAACAGATTACAATAGTAACACCTAAGAACAACTGTTCTTAGTCTTCTCAAGAGCTACTAATCCCAACTGGATCCTCTTAAGGAAAACCTTTTACAAACAATGTAAAACTATTACAAGAGTAAGAATGCTTCTAATAAGCTGTTATCACAACTGTGATATTTCTCTTAAGTTAAGAACAATATTATAGCAAAATAAGATTATAAGAGCTTTGAGAGTTTTGCTTTGATGAGTGATTTTTGCAAGAAATTCGTTACTGAAGAAGATGGAGTGGATTTATTTATATAGGCACTTAGATCCATGAAGTCTTCTCAACGTTGAAGGCTGTGCTGAAAAGCCTGGAGCCTTTTGTCTTTACATTGGAGGCTGTGCTGAAAAAGCCTGATGCCTTTTGTCTTCACTTTGCAGAAACTTTCCTTAGAATGGAATGCACAAATAAAACCTTTTTGTCTATGTTCTTGTGTCTAGCACAAAAGAGGAAAGAGCTGTTGAGATATGCCAACGTACATATTTAAATCTTCTTCACTAAGTAAGTTCAGCTTTCAACATTAGAGTCTGAATCTTCAGAATCTCCAGAGTAGAGATCTTCTGGATCTTCAGAGTCTTGGATGTTCTTCAGATTGAGCTGAATCAGAGTATGTGCAGCTTGTATGCTTGAGCGTGTAAATCTATCAGAGCAGAGTCTTCTATATCAGATTCTCAATACTTAAGCAGCGCAGTATCTTCAGAGTCTTCTGATGACTAAGCTTCTGATCTCTCAGAGTCTTCTATTCTATAGAGGCTCCTGCTTCAGAATCTTCAGTAGACAGCATTCAGATTCTTCTGGGAGCAGCGTTCAGATCTTCATTTAAGATGCTCTTGAACCTTTGAAGCCTTTCATAATATCATTGTTCAGATGCAAACTTGCTCTTTTAAGAATATTTTCTTTAGTACCTGTAGCAAACAGTCTAGAACAAATTTAGAGTATATAATTCTTGAATACAAAATTCATAAGTGTTATCATCAAAACATAGAGATATAACTAAGAAACAATCTGTGTTCTTACAATCTCCCCCTTTTTGATGATGACAAAACATGAGAAATTTTGTTCAATAAAAAGTATGAATTATAACTCCCCCTGAGATTAACAATCTCCCCCTGAAATAAATACTCTAATAGACGAGAATACTTCCCTTTTTGATAAAGTATATTTCAGATTCAGAGCCTAATGAAAGAGTTTTGACTTTCAGAATCAAATCTTGATGCCAGATAATTATGACTTCCTTCAGTCAGAGCGCCTGGTTATCATCTTGCTTGAATTCTCTTTCAGAGTAAAGGTATCAGAGTAAGATATCAGAGTTATCAGAGTTGATTGAATACTCATATTTTCTTTGGAAGATCAGGTTCTGGTTGGAAAAGTCTCAGGGTAACTTCAATGAATTATGTCAGATATATCAATGTAATCTGAAAGACTTAAATTCAAAGTAAGTTAATAAAATGTCTGAATTTCAGTTTTAGTAATTGCTTATAGGTTGAATACTCAGTTTCTCTTTTTCTCCCCCTTTTTGTCATAATCAAAAAGATTTTTAAAGACAGAAAGATACATAAGAAAGGAAGCATATAGAAGCAAAAACATTAGCATGCAATTAAACAAACCAAAGTTCACAGTCAAACGGGTAGAAACCAAAAACGCATAACACAACAAAAAGTAAACAGCAAAAGCAGTTCATGTGCAAAAAACAACAAATAAAACTAAGTCTGGCGAGAGGCAATAAGGGTCAGAAGCTCTGTCATCTTGGCAGCTGACTCTTCTTGCTTAGACATCCAGGTCTTGATTTCATCAGCTGTCTTCTCTTGCTTGATCATCCAGTCCTTTATATCCTTCACATCATTCACAAGTTCTGCAACAACAGATGAAGATGGAGCAGATGCAGTAGCAGCAGGGTTCCCTTCAGATTGGTTATCTTCAGAAGCTTGTTCAACCATTTCAGATTCAGGAACTACTGGAGGAGCAGCTTCCAAAAGTAACACAGGAGGAGGAGGAGGCATGTTCATCAGAGTTACCTTGATTAATTATGCAAACTTAGTCTTAGCAAGCTTAGAGCATTTAGCTTTAACTTTTAAGGCAGCTTTGTTGAACATCCAGATGAAGCGCTTCCAAGCATCATTTGAAACAGTTGGATCCAAACTAGACATGCATACATCCTTAACACGAGTATATTCAGAATCTAACTCCTTTTTGAAAATTTCAAACATAGTATTAACACATGATCCTAGATCTGACTGTTCAGACTGTTCAGAGGGATTAGGATTAGGGGTGTTAACAGGAGTAGGTTCAGATGGTTATGGTTGAGGTGATGTTGGTTGAGATGTTTGGATGTCAGATTGAGGGAGTTCAGATGGTTGAGGAATGGTTTGAGTTTCAGATGGATTGGTTTCAGGTGGTTGAGGAATGGTTTGGGTTCCAGATGTTTGAGTGTCAGATAGTTGAATTTCAGATGGATGAGGTTGAGGTGGAGAGTTTGGTGGAGTATGAAACATGGAAATGTTAAGATGTTCCTTCATAACACTTTCAGAACGAGCTTGTTTGAGTGACTCTGATTCAAGATCAGATGAATCAGATGAATCAGAAGATTCATCTGGGTGAACAGATGTTGAAGAAATTATAATTGATTGATTGAGGGGTTCTATATCAAGAATATTGTCAGAAAGATTTGGATCTTCTAATGGAATTGGTTGTTCAGAGTGTTCAATTTGAACATTCTCTGGTTGGTTTGGTTCTGAAATGATTGTTTCTGGTTGGAGAGTCTCTAATTGGGGATTCTCTGGTTGTGACATTGTTGGTTGTGGAATTTATGTTTGAGTAGTTTCCGGTTGAGTTGTTTCTGTTTGTGGAATTTCTGATTGAATTGTTTGAGGTTGTGGTTCAGAGGGAATTGGTATAGGAGATGGTTGTGAATGAACTGGTTCAGATAAAGGATTTTCATATTGTTTGGGTGTTGAAGTTCTTTGACTAAGATTTGGAGAGAGTTGAGGTGATGAAAGGGGTGAATGAACAGCAGGTGTAGGATCAGATGTTAATACCTGATGAATAGTGTCTCTGACCTCTTCCAGAGTGGCATCTCTAGAGCTGATTCTGGCCTTCTTTCCTCCTTTCTTCTTCTTCCTTGAAACTTCAGATACTTTCCTTTTCTTCTGAACTGATCCTTCTTCAGCTTTCCTCTTACTACGCCTTTCCTTCATCAGATTGGGCATTTCTTCTCCTGGTTTCTGAACAAGATTAGCAGGTAGAGGAATTCCTTCCTTTAGACATTCTGCAATGTACATCCAGACAAATTCCTTTGGTTCATCTGCACTGAACATTGGAAAGTCTTCCAAGGGTATTCTTCTGCCTTGGACCTCCTCAGAGTTTATCTTCCTTAGTTTTCCATTCAATTCTGAAATGAGTTTCATCCTTTTCAGATTGAGTCCATTTATCTCAGATCCAATGATGTAAGACAGATCTTCTGTAATCTTTGCATCTGTCAGATGCTTTACCAGCTTGTTTTCAACAAGGATGTCTGAAATCAATCTTCCCAGAGGTATCCAAGTTCTAACTTTCCCAGCTTTAGCTCTGACCTCTTCTCTAGTTTCTTTGACATGAGTCAGAAGATGACTGAAGATCAGATAGGGCAGATCCACCTTGACATTATGGCTGATGCAGTACATGAAATACAGATGTTCTGAACTCACATAGTCTGGTGAGTTGGATGACTTTCTGTGAAAAATGTACTCATAAATATCTTTGCCCAGATCCTATAGATGGGTTTCAGATCTTTAACCTTACTCGTTGGTGTTCCAGCTACAGTGATTTCTTCATAAACCTTAGCCATATCAATACGTGAAGAAGCAAGGTTTGAAACTCCATCAGATTCGGTATAACTGAACAGTTGCCTGATCAGTTTCTCAGTAATTACTATCTCCATCCCAAGAACAGATGAGTGAATAAGCTTAGGACCAGCGCTAGCGTGAATCCAGAATTCCTTAACAAGAGTTGGATACACAGGACCCATCAATCTCTCAAAGTATTTCTCCCAGCCTTGAGCTTTAATGGAAGGTGTTAGGTCAAACCCATTTTCCTTTAATGATTCAAGATCAATGAAGCTTTCACACAAAACCTCAAGATCTGCTACTGGAGTAAATAGGGTTCATTCTGGTTTCTTGTACATTATGGTCTTGTTGGATTTTTCAGCAGTGTTTGATGTAGAAGCCATTGATGAAGAAGATCTTGATTTGGGTTTAGGGTTTTGGTAGAGGTTGAAGAGAGAACAGAAACGCATGAATGTAGTGAATGTGAAAAGTGTGAAAATAGTGTGATAGGTGGTATTTATAGAGAACCAAAAATCAAGCATTGGGCACAACAAAAGACACATACGCACGTTTGTACAACATTTAATGAAAGTAATCATTTCACATTAAATTTATGACAGCTGGGGGGAAAAACCAAGAAAAATGAGATTTTCAAAGCAATACCTCAAACGTCAATTCAGTTGAGCACTCCATCGTTTCAGATACTGAGTGACACGTGTTTGCTTTGTATGTGCATCTGATGTCTCTCAAGAAATGAAACATTTTCAACTTTCAGATCTTCTGAGCTTGTTAGTTC
The DNA here is from genome assembly GCA_963859935.3 of Lathyrus sativus. NCBI lineage: Eukaryota > Viridiplantae > Streptophyta > Magnoliopsida > Fabales > Fabaceae > Lathyrus > Lathyrus sativus. The sequence goes on along the minus strand of OZ012735.1, from coordinate 575,929,010 downwards.
AGAGTTTCACACAAATAAATTAATTAAAGATAAATGAACACAAATCAGATGAAATACTTCAGATCATTAAACATTTTGCATCTGAGAAGTTGCCTCTGATAAATATTACTCTGGACAAAAATCCATACAAATATTTTTCAGAATAAACTTAAATCTATCTTCAGCAAGGGGTTTTATGAAAATATCAGCCCATTGATGATCTGTATCAACAAAGGCTAGATTGATTACACCCTTCTGAACATAGTCTCTGTTGAAGTGATGTTTAATTTCTATATGTTTAGCCTTAGAATGCAAGATAGGATTTTTTGACAAACATATAGCAGAAGTATTATCACAGAAGATAGAAAGGTTACTCTCATAGATCTGATAATCTTCTAATTGACTCTTCATCCAGAGCATCTGAGTACAACATCCAGCAGCAGCAATGTATTCTGCCTCTGTAGTTGATAGTGCAATAGTGGGTTGCTTCTTGCTGTACCATGAGATCAGATGACTTCCAAGAAACTGACAGCTTCCAGAAGTGCTTTTACGTTCAACTCTGTCTCCAGCATAATCAGCATCACAGAATCCAACTAATGAAAATTCATCAGATCTTCTGTAACACAGACCCATGTTAGTAGTACCTTTCGGATACCTTAGAATCCTCTTAACAGCTGTTAAGTGTGATTCTCTAGGATCTGATTGGAATCTTGCACATAAGCAGACACTAAACAGAATATCTGGTCTAGAAGCAGTCAAGTATAGAAGAGATCCTATCATACCTCTGTAGAGTTTCTGATCTACCTTCTTACTTACCTCTTCCTTACCTAGAGTGCTTGTAGGGTGCATTGGAGTCTTTGCCATTTTACTATCAACCATGTTGAACTTCTTCAGAAGTTCTTTAACATATTTGGTTTGATGTATGTAGGTGCACTCTGGAGTCTGGTTGACTTGGATTCCAAAGAAGAATCTCAATTCTCCCATCATGCTCATTTCAAACTCTTCTTGCATACATTTAGCAAACTCCTTTCCAAGCGTAATATTTGTTGATCCAAAAATAATATCATCTACATAAATTTGACAAATCAACAAATCTTTCTTAACAGTTTTACAGAATAAAGTTGTATCCACTTTTCCTTTGATAAAATTTTTCTTCAGAAGGAAGTTGCTCAACCTCTCATACCAAGCTCTGGGAGCTTGTTTTAATCCATAAAGAGATTTCTTTAGATTAAAAACATGATCTGGAAAGTTTTCACTTTCAAAACCAGGAGGTTGGTGGACATATACTTCCTCTTCTATAATACCATTAAGAAAGGCACTTTTAACATCCATCTGATACAGAGTGATGTTATTCTGTGCAGCAAATGAAATAAGAAGACGTATAGATTCTAACCTTGCCACTGGAGCATATGTCTCTGTGTAATCAATACCTTCTTGTTGACTGTATCCTTGAGCAACCAGCCTTGCCTTATTCCTTTCTACTTCTCCCTTTTCATTCAACTTATTCCTGAAGACCCATTTTGTTCCAATAACATTAAATCCTTTAGGTCTAGGAACCAGATCCCAAACTTCATTTCTGGTGAATTGATTTAGCTCTTCTTGCATGGCAATAATCCATTCATTATCTTTCAGAGCCTCATCCACAGATGTTGGTTCAATTATTGACACTAAGCCAAACAATGAAGATTCAGATGTTCTGAGATAGGATCTTGTCCTGATTGGATCATCTTTCTTTCCAATAATCACATCTTCTGGGTGAGATGCCTTGATTCTGGAAGAAGATCCTCTGACATTTGATCTTTCAGAAATGTGTAAGTTGTCCAATTGAGAAGATAGGTGAATAGCATCTGGAGTTGCTTCAGATTCCTTTTCTTTAGCCTTTTCTGCCTCTGATCCTTCAGAGTCTGTGAGAATCACTTCTCTATCTGCAGAATTCTCAAACTGCTTTGGCTTTTTAGAGCCAAGCTTATCATCAAATCTTACATGAATAGATTCTTCCACAATCTGTGTTTCAGTATTGAATACTCTGTAGCCTTTAGAGCGTTCAGAATAACCAAGCATGAAACACTTCTGTGCTTTGGAATCAAACTTGTTAAGATTTTCTTTAGTGTTAAGTATATAACAAGTACATCCAAAAGGATGAAAGTATGAAATATTAGGCTTTCTGTTCTTCCACAGTTCATATGGAGTCTTTTTCAGAAGAGGTCTTACAGACACTCTGTTCTGAATATAACACGCTGTGTTGATTGCTTCTGCCCAAAAGTGTTTTGCCATATTTGTCTCATTGATCATGGTTCTGGCCATTTCTTGCAGAGTCCTGTTTTTCCTCTCTACAACCCCATTTTGTTGTGGAGTTCTAGGACAGGAAAAATCATGAGCAATGCCATTTTCAGAAAAATATTTTTCAAAATATTTATTTTCAAATTCACCCCCATGATCACTTCTGACTTTTATAATTTTGAAATCTTTTTCAATCTGGACTTGCTTGCAGAAGTCAAAGAACACAGAATGTGACTCGTCCTTGTGTTTTAAGAACTTTACCCATGTCCATCTACTATAGTCATCAACAATGACTAATCCATACTTCTTGCCTCTGATGGATGCAGTTTTCACTGGTCCAAACAGATCAATATGAAGTAGTTCTAGTGGTTTGGAAGTAGAAACAACATTTTTTTATTTAAAAGATGTTTTTGAAAACTTCCCCTTTTGGCATGCTTCACAAAGAGCATCTGAAGTGAACTTCATATTAGGGAGTCCTCTGACAAGATTAAGTTTATTAATTTGAGATATACGTCTCATATTAATATGGCCCAATCTTCTGTGCCAGACCCATTGCTCTTCATTAACAGACAAGAGGCATTTAACATTTTGAACTTTAAGTTCTGAAAGATTTATTTTATAAATGTTGTTTTTCCTCTTACCACTAAATAGGATAGAGTCATCCTTTTGACATATAGCTTTACAACATTTTTGATTAAAGGTAATATCATAACCATTGTCACTTAATTGACTTATGGACAATAAGTTATGTTTTAGTCCTTCAACAAGTAAGACATTAGTTATAGAGGGAAGTTTACCATTTCCTATAGTGCCAGATCCAATGATCTTTCCTTTCTGGTTCCCTCCAAACTTCACGTCACCTCCAGATCTAAGTTCCAGGCTTTGGAACATAGACCTTTCTCCTGTCATGTGTCGTGAGCATCCAGAGTCCAGGTACCATGACTGGCGTCTGGATCTTGCTGCTAAGAACATCTGCAACAGGAATTATTTTGTTTTTAGGTACCCAGATCTTCTTGGGTCCTTTGGGGTTAGTTGGTTTGTAGGTTTGTCTAAACTTCTGTTTTTCAACATAATGTTTATTCTGACTTACCTTAGGTTTAAACACATAAGTATTCTTCTCAGAGCTTGTGTATTTAATATCATTTAAGTGACCAAATTTAAATTGAGAATACAGAGGTGTCTTCTTGATGAAAAGTTTGTCAACAGATTTTGGATTACTTCCAGATGAAGATTCATATCCAATACCTCTTCTGTTGTTCCCACTAACACCATAGATCATAGAAGCCATCTTGCTTCTGTCTATGCTCTTAGTAAGGAATCTCTGAAAGCTAGAGTCATATTTTTCTAAAATGTTTTCACATGACTTAGTCTCAGATTTAGATTCTTGTTGAGTTATTTCAAAGTCATTTTTGATTTTCAGATTAATTTCTTTTTGCTCAACAAGTTCTGTTTTTAGAAGATCAATCTCAGATTCAAGATTGCTTTTCAGCTTCTTGTATTTGAGTTTGATATTGTTATAACTTTTAAGAACTTCTGTTAAAACTTTTGCGAGTTCTTCTTTGGTAAGTTTAGCCATTACCTCTTCTGCGTCATCATCAGATTCAGATTCTGATTCATATCCTGAGGTTCCTTCCTCTTGATCTTCTGTGCTGGCCATCAGTGCAACATTAGCACATTCTTCTTCTGATTCAGAAGATGATTCAGAATCATCTGAGTCATCCCATGTTGCCATCAGAACCTTCTTCTTTTTGTCAACCTTCTTCTTAGGTTTTTCTCTTTGAAGTTTGGGGCAACCATTCTTATAATGCACAGGCTCTTTGCACTCATAGCATACAACTTCTTTCTTGCCAGATCTTCTGTGCCCAGAAGATTCCTTTCTATGATCAGATTTTCTGAAGTTGTTGAACTTCTTTCCCTTGTGCTTCCAGAGCCTGTTGATCCTTCTGGACAACATGGATAATTCATCTTCTTCTTCAGAAGAAGAAGATCCTTCAGAGCTTTCTTCAATAACCTGCAAAGCTTTAGCAGATTTATTAGATTTTAAAGCAATAGATTTACCTTTTTCTTTCTTCTGAGGTTCATCTTCCTCAAGCTCAATTTCATGGCTCTTCAGTGAGCTGATGAGTTCTTCTAAAGAGATCTTGTTCAGATCTTTAGCCATCTTCAAGGCAGTCACCATTGGTCTCCATCTGGTAGGTAGACTTCTGATGATTTTCTTTACATGATCTGATGTAGAGTATCCCTTGTCTAGAACCTTTAGACCAGCAGTAAGGATCTGGAATCTAGAAAACATAGTTTCTATATTTTCAGATTCTTCCATTTTGAACGCTTCATACTTCTGTATAAGCGCCATAGCCTTGGTCTCCTTCACTTGAGAATTTCCTTCATGAGTCATTTTAAGTGACTCAAACATTCCATGAGCTGTTTCTCTGTTAGTAATCTTTTCATACTCAGTATGAGAGATTGCATTAAGCAATATTGTCCTAGCTTTATGATGATTTTTGAAATCCTTCTTCTGGACTTCTGTCATTGATTTTTTGTCAACTTTCTTGCCATCCTCATTTGTAGGATGTTCATAGCCATCAATAACCAAGTCCCACAAATCAGCATCATACCCCAGGAAGAAACTTTCTATCCTGTCCTTCCAGTAATCAAATTTTTCTCCATCAAACATGGGAGGCTTTGTGCTGATTCTATCCCCTTCATATTTGTTGCAGCTGGCTGTATTGGATGTAGAAACGTCACCCATAATGATAATCAAATATATACCAAAGTAACTTTTCTCACTGGATCTTTACTGACACGGTTAAGTGATAGCACACGCAGAACCGGAGCTCTGATGCCAACTGAAGGTGAGAAAATTACTTAGAAGGGGGGGTTGAATAAGTATGACAAATAATCAAAGATTTAAACACAGTTATTTTTATCCTGGTTCGTTGAACACAACTACTCCAGTCCACCCTCTCAAGAGTGATTTGCCTTTCTCTGTCAAGGACTTAATCCACTACTTAATCAAACAGATTACAATAGTAACACCTAAGAACAACTGTTCTTAGTCTTCTCAAGAGCTACTGATCCCAACTGGATCCTCTTAAGGAAACCTTTTACAAATAATGTAAAACTATTACAAGAGTAAGAATACTTCTAATAAGATGTTATCACAACTGTGATATTTCTCTTAAGTTAAGAACAATATTATAGCAAAATAAGATTATAAGAGCTTTGAGAGTTTTGCTTTGATGAGTGATTTTTGCAAGAAATTCGTTACTGAAGAAGATGGAGTGGACTTCTTTATATAGGCACTTAGATCCATGAAGTCTTCTAAACGTTGAAGGTTGTGCTGAAAAGCCTGGAGCCTTTTGTCTTTACATTGGAGGCTGTGCTGAAAAAGCCTGATGCCTTTTGTCTTCACTTTGCAGAAACTTTCCTTAAAATGGAATGCACAGATAAAACCTTTTTGTCTGTGTTCTTGTGTCTAGCACAAAAGAGGAAAGAGCTGTTGAGATATGCCAACGTACATATTTAAATCTTCTTCACTAAGTAAGTTCAGCTTTCAACATTAGAGTCTGAATCTTCAGAATCTCCAGAGTAGAGATCTTCTGGATCTTCAGAGTCTTGGATGTTCTTCAGATTGAGCTGAATCAGAGTATGTGCAGCTTGTGTGCTTGAGCGTTGTCGCTACTGCGAAAATCGGCGCCGGCTGACAGAAGAGTCGCCACCGTGCGTTATTTATCCCAACGGAGGGAAAGGAAACGCTCGAAGTAAACCTTGCAAAAACGGGAAAAGGTATGGTTATCGCAACTAAAACCTGGATTCGGGAGTCGGTTACGCAAGGGGAAGGTATTAGCACCCCTCACGTCCGTCGTACTCGACGGGATCCACGCTTGGTGTTTATAAGGAAAAGGGTGTGTTTATCTATCTACGCTAATGGTCGGTCTGAAAAGAAAAGAAAAGGACAGGACTCGACAGAACATACGGTGTTCTGGGCCTACGTACTCCCTCGTGCAATGGGAAAGTCAGAGTCAACGTAGTTCGACCACCTACGTCTAGACAGGGGAGAGGTTGCTCGCCAGGACATCGCATCCTGTGCCTACGTACTTCCACACGGCATGGAGGATCAGAGCAAACGTAGTTCGACTGACTACGGCTAAACTGGGCGTTCTCACACAGCAGTGAGAAATCAAACTGGTTTTAAAGGTTCGGGAACCTACAACTACGGTCTGGTCTCAAATGCACTCGGGCAAGAGAAAGGGGTAACATCAATTGTCAACGGGAAAGTCTCGATCGCACAGCCGCGAGAGAACAAAAGGTTAGTTGTTAGTGTGCTCGCTAGGATATCGCATCCTATGCCTACATATCCTCGTCTGGTACGGGGAATCAGAGCAGCTGTAGTTCGGCTAACTACGACACAAGCTACTCAAGTGCTTCTATTGAAAGGAAAGATACACCCTAAAACTATGGTTGAAAAGGGGAATCTACCTATTGTTATCATGCCTGGTTGACCATCCTAATGTCTATCATAACTCCTCCGCAGCGGAGAAGTTAGAGCTCATAAGGGATCATGGCAACAGGACTAAACAGCAAACAGGAATCAACTGCAAAGTAAAGAAATACTGGAAATATGCATGAATGCAACAACCAAACAAGTAAGGCACAAAGGCCGCAAACCACAGAGGTAAGGGAGCTCAGCTCTACCAAATACCAACAAGCAAAGCCACTCAATAACAAACAAGCAGAAGGAGGACCACCTCAACTTCTCATGCACACAAAGCCTATCTCTAAGATGCACCTACCTCAGAAATATCTAGATGAACCCCTAAGTCTAATGCAGCACAACACCACACAAGTCAAACAACACAAAGAGAAGGCGAACCAGCCTGACAGACTCCTATCCACAACTTAAACCAAAACCCTGAGCAGGACCCCTAAACAAAAACCCTAATCAAACCCCTGAGCAAAACCCTATGTAAAACCCTAAGCAAAACCCTAATCAAATACCTAAGCAAAGCCCTAACACAAGAGAAAACAAACCAGACTTCAAGCTTCAGAACAATCTTACCAAAGAAGGGGAGCTAAGCAGACAAACCCATAGTGCCTTCCTCAGGAAAGTACCAGGAGGTTACCACTCAGGAATCATATCCTATGCGGCTCAACAACTGTGAACGGTTTACATTCCTCCTCAGGAGAAACTAAACTGACATGAAGGCTCCAACATCATTGGATACTTGAGAAATCCTACCTGAACTAAGGGAACTAAGTGAACAGACCCATAGGACCTTCCTTAGGAAAGTACTAGGAGGCTTCCACTTAGGAATCATATCCTATGCGGCTCAACAACTGTGAACGGTTTACATTCCTCCTCAGGAGAAACTAAACTCACATGAAGGCTCCAACATCATTGGATACTTAAGAAATCCTAGATGAACTAAGGGAACTAAGTGAACAGGCCCATAGTGCCTTCCTCGGGAAAGTACTAGGAGGCTTCCACTTAGGAATCGTATCCCATGTGGCTCAACAACTGTGATCGGTTTATATTCCTCCTCAGGAGAAACTAAACTCACATGAAGGCTCCAACATCACTGGATACTTGAGAAAGAGGTGAGAAGAAAGAATGAAAGACATCTACAGTGCCTTCCTCAGGAAAGTACCATAAACTCCCTTCGAACTTCATGATCTCAAACCTCACAAACAGAGAACAAACTCCTAGACCAGGTCTTCAATCTTCTCCTCATCATGCTCCTTCAACAAGGTCTTCAAAGCAAACCAAGCCCCACAACAATACCCCAAAGATAAACCCCAAAGATAGACAATCAACACAAAACAATCAGTACAATCAGTCAATTCAGAAAATACCCTAAAAATACTAAAACAAGGGGGGAAAATCTAACACTTATTCACAAGGGTCTATTATACTTACCCATAATACCCTTATATTCCCATACCCCAAAATCAAATCAAAATTCCTAAAAGAAAATGATTTACTTCACCTATGTCACACCTAAAACCCTAATTTGGTCATGTTAATGTCAATTAATCAAACTATCCAAAATAAGCTCCTAAAAATTGTGGTATAAAAACCAGGGGATCCTAACATTCATATCTAATTGTACTAAGAAGAATGAATCAAAAATATTATGGGAAGATCATGAACGAAAATGGAGAAAATCATGTATGAACTAAAAGATATTAAAAAGTCATTTAAATGGAAAATATGCTAAAAATAGCAAACAAAAATAAAATGGCATTTTTATTTTCATATAATTTTCTAGACATTTGTATGAGGTGGTAGAAAAAACAAGAAATTAAAAATCAATTATTTTCATTTTTTTATGAATTTTTGAAGATTAAATGAAAATAGAAAGAAATTAAAAAGAAAAGAAAGAGAGAGGTGTAGAAAGTAACAAAATCAGCTCATTTGCAATGGGCCAGCTGCGCAGGGAGGTGCGTTTAGCAGTTAGGGCTTAAGCCCAATCCAATATCCTATTCAGCTTTCTCATATGCAGGGGGGGTGCGGCGCTAGCAACTCTCTAGTTGCTTTTCCAAATGGGCTTATACACGGGGGTGTGTATAGCACTTGGGGCAAAGCCCAACCCAGAATCATTCTATCTCCTCACAGCCAGGGGGTGGATACTAGTAAATGGGGTATGTGCTTCAGCAAATGAAACTTGGGCTCGGCCCAACTGAAACCCTAACCCAACTTAACAATCAACAAAACCCTTTTTCCCATCTATCCTTTCGGTTACTGTTCATCCAATCTAACCCTAACGCCGCTCATGAATCTCCAACACCCCTCTGCAATTTCTCTAACAAACCTTCACCAATCTCAAACAAGACACTATTCCCCAGTTCAAAACCAATTAACCCTAACCTAAACTCTAACCGGAACAAACTGACATTCAAATCTTCAGATACGAGCCCTAATTCAGCGAAAGAACAACAATGGAGGCGAGAAGAAAGGAACCTGGAGACGATGACGTTTCTGGAACTTCTCGAAGGTTCGCTTGAAGATCAATCTTTCTGGGAAAAACTGAAGAAGATGAAGATCTTTGAAGTGCGTGTTGATGATAAGTTGAAGTTCTGGGAATCTTCAATTGAAGGCGAACGAAGATCAAGAAGATCTAAACAATTTCTGGTGATCTCGTTGGAATTTGTTGTTCTGGAAACCAAAGGAGGATGATCGTGGACGAGATTCTGGGCGTAAGCTTTGGTTGATGCAGTTGAAGGTCCTTGGAAAATTCTTGAAGAACGATGAAGTTCTTGAGGATTTTTCTGGAATTCCTTTGAAGAACGATGAATGTTCAAAGGTTTTCTGGAAACTTTGATGAAGAATTTGGGATGGATGAGCATTAGTGATGAGTTTTCTGGCATGCATATGAATTTTCCGGCGGCGTGATAGATGAAGAGGGACGGAGGAGGAAAGGGGAGAACGAAGAAGCTTCACGGATTCTGGGTAAAAATTAACTCCGACAGGTGGTTGCGGTGGCCGGAAGGCGTTAGGGTGGCCGGCGGTGAGGCGGTCACCGGACTTGCATGGCCGGCGACGAAGGGTTCCGGTGATGGCTAGGTGGAGACAAGTGTCTCAGTGGTAGGGTGCATGCGTGGCACGTGTCTGAGGCGTGGAGAGAGAGGGAGAGATAGTGGGACGTGTGGCAGAATGGGAGAGAGAGTGGAAAATGAGGTGGGTCCTTCTGAGTGCAAAACGTGGCACCATTTTTATAGTGACAAGTGTCACTCTCTTTGGACAAAAACGAGCAAAAACTGGACTGAATACATTATGGGCCTCCAAAAACCTGCTTCTGGGCCCACGAAAATTAGCCAATAAACTCCAAAAAACTGAATTAAAAGGATTAATATGAAAATGGATTAAAAAAACTGATTAAGTCTAATTAAAACTAATCAAAACCTAATTAACTAATTAACCTGACTAATTAATTCTAAAACTACAATTAAACTAATCTAACTCTAATTAAATCTAAATGACTCAATTAAAATCTAACTAATACTAGACTCTAATTAAACCAATTAAGTCCTAATTAACTCTAAAAAATGATTAAGATCTAATAAAACTCTAATAACCTCTATTATCTAAAAAAATCATTAAAACTCTAATGACTCCTATTTAAAATTCTATTAAAACCCTATTAATTCTAATAAAATCTATACCATTTATTTAACACTATTAAAAAAGCTATTATTAATAAAAGAAAAACTATATTCTTTCTATTTTATTCTAAAAACATTTAAAAACTATTTAAAATCTATTATATTCTAAAAATGATTAAAAAACTATTAAACCTATTAAAAATTCTAAAAAAAAGATTTAAAACTATTAAAAAATGTTAAAAAAATCTATTTAAATCCTAAAAAAATCTAAAAAGCCTATTAAAAATATAAAGATCTATTTAAATCTACAAAAGAGTTATTCAATCCTAAAAAAATGCAGACACATGCAAATAACCAACATGAAACGAGAGCGCGACCGGATTAAAGCAAACAGTAACCCCTGGCATCAGAATATCCCGAAAACCACCATGTGAGCTGCAAACACCGAGGAGCGCACAATTTCCCGAAAATAAAACCCTGATTATCTAGACTGGATCTGAAATATCCGGTAAATGAAATCCAAACTGTAACCCTGACATCCTCTGTCTGTGCACAAATGTCATGCATCTGATATGCGAATATGAATTTAAACCACGAGCCAGATGGGAGAATCGGTTGGTCAAATTTTAGGGTGCAACAACTGCCCCTATTCAAGCGACTTGGACCTGAAGGGTTGAAGAGCGCTCAGCCTTCAAACATTCGGAGGTACGAGACGGTTGAATACCAATAAAACCCGAAAATTTGCCAACCGCAGAATATACTGCAAAACTGCTTGGGGAATAAAATCCAGAAAACCGAGTCCAGTCGTCACGGCAATAAAATGATCAACCATCTGATAAGGAACTCCTGATTTTAACACCCGTTACCTGTGATATCCCAAATAACAAACCCGAGGGTTGCAACAAAACACCTGATCCTCTCACACCGTCTACTGATAGCCAGGAAGAGAAATATACTCACATCGTCTAAAGATAGACGGAAAGACACCCTTAATCCATACTCACATCGTCTAAGGATAGACGGGAAGACACCCTTAAATCCATACTCACATCGTCTAAAGATAGACGGCAAGACACCCATAATCCATACTCACATCGTCTAAAGATAGACGGCAAGACACCCATAATCCATACTCACATCGTCTAAGGATAGACGGAAAGACACCCACAATCGAATACTCACATCGTCTAAGGATAGACGGAAAGACACCCAAAATCCATACTCACATCGTCTAAGGATAGACGGGAAGACACCCAAAATCCATACTCACATCGTCTAAGGATAGACGGAAAGACACCCATAATCCAATACTCACATCGTCTAAGGATAGACGGAAAGACACCCAAAAATTCAATACTCACATCGTCTAAGGATAGACGGAAAGACACCCAAAATCCATACTAACATCGTCTAAAGATAGACGGAAAGACACCCAAATCCATTTCAACATCATCCCTCAAATTTCAGAATCCTTTCGTCTACGGGGACTGATGGAAAGAACGATATCCTTGAAGGGGCCACATCATCAGTAAGGACCGACGGGAAGAAAACCACCTTCGAAGGACCATGCCGTCAATAAGAATCGACAATCAGGAAACCCCTCTTGAAATGCCATCTCATCCAATACACAGAAAGAAAACCACTATCCGAAAGATTGCTTTGAAACCCCTCAACATCTAAAGATAGCCGAAGAAGACTCGCTGGGGAAACATCGTCCCTATGATCTGACGATAAGAAACCCGCTGAAAAATCACCTGCAACTTCACATCGTCTACTGATAGACGGGAAGAACAGCCACTTAAAGAAACCCCATATTGAAACCCCACTGAAAAAACCCGAAACTTCACATCGTCTACTGCTAGACGGAAAGAAAGCCATATTCAAACTCAAAACGTCTAATGATAGACGGAGAAATCCACTTATTGGAGGAACACATCGTCAATATGAATTGACGGGAGAAAAAGTTTGTCGATATCAGATGACTGATTGGTCAAAGCATAACCGTTGTATGATCTGAAATATAAATAAGTCGCTGAATGGTCTGAACATTGTTGCTGGATGAATGCCCTTAAGCTGATCACAGAGTAGTTCACGCGCCATATGAGGCTAATAGAAAACCTGGCTTATGCTTCGTATGCATATGCATATGTTTGAATCTTCCTATGGCATAATGCTCCATTCAGGATGGAAATGCTACGCATTTTGAACATGAAATGCAAGTATGATGCAAATATGATGACATGCAACATGCTAATGCAGGCTCGGGCTGCTGGAGAAAGATGGGTACAGAAAACCATTTCAGCAAAATAAATGCTGAAGAGGAAGCCAACTCCGCTGGGGATAAACCGGATATCACAGAATTATTCCAGCAAAGTAAATGCTGGAAGAGTGAAATCAACTCCGCTGGGGAAATTGGGAACTTAACCGAACACCTCGTTGAAGTAACACCCTGCTGAGGAATATAACTCTGCTGGGGAATAGCAGATGTGCCAAGTATGATTGGACTCTCTGGGGATAGCTCACCCGTGCCAATGAAAAACCGGACTTTGCTGGAGGACATCAGACGGAGTCTTCCTGCGTACTGACGAAGATTAGATTTGGAAACTGGTGCGCCAACACGGATGGGCCTCCCAGTGACCGCCAACATGGGTTTAGACTTTTAGGCTATCTGTGATGGGTCAGGTACAACTGACGCTGGAAAACATTCTGTCTGAATACACAGTCTCCTGGTTGAAGAGTCAAGGGATAGTAACACGACTTCCGAACGTTCGCCTTGCACTCAAAAATTGGCTGAATCTGCTCGAATAGCTCTGAATAACCCTGATGATACGGAGAAGAACAATCCTTTCGCTTCTGATATGCCCCGGCCTGCGGGATCTCTGTGGGGATAGTCCTCGAGAGGAAGTCTGAAAATTTGTTCCCTGATAGTCTGATATAGAATGCCCCAGCGTTCTGAACTTCGGAGAGATATTTCACATCAAATGCTCCTCGAATAAAGAACAACCTCTGCGCTCTTAAGATGGCCTGCCCCTGACTGCAATGACTTTGCCCATGATTATCCGATTCAGAGCAGTGCCCCTGATTACAAGATATTTACCGAATCTCAATCCTGATTGCCCCAGGATAACTGACTTCGAAAAGCTGACCTGACTGGGGATCACGATGATAGCTTGCCCCTGCTCTCGGAACATTCGGGTGTTCTGCATTCTATCCTGTACATACCCTCCATTGCGGAAAACTCTCCTGCTGTCAAGCGCTTACTCGCGAGTAAAACAAGTTGTTCTGCGTGAAAGATGTATTAATGCAACACATATGACAGCTTTGACATCCAATCTGTTCACTGGGAAAGGAAAAACGGTTTATGGCAAATAATGCACAAAACATTTATCAAGAATATCAACATCATTACCAACATGGTAAGAGGAACCCTTTTAGGAGTCAGAATCGACGCGACCTTTACCGAAGTATGCTTTCGAACCAACCTGCTTCAATTAGGACTTTTGAAGGTTGTAACGTGGTCAGGTTCACGGCTTTGAAGGAAAGGATAAAGGCTCAAAGTTTATTTTAACCCACCCATTCTCCTTGATGTTCTTCCATCCTACGTTCAGCTAATTCGACCTTAGCGCTCACCTCTCAGAGGCTGAAAGATAGGAGTGATAGTTCGAGAAACCATGAGATTTTGGAGTGGCAGCCACTCACTCTTCGTCTTTGACACTTGAGGTCACACAACTCGTATTTCATTTGAGGATTTTTCCATCCTTTCATCTTTTTCCTTTTCAGATCCCTAACTTTTGCCTGGACTGACTCTTTTGAGTTCTTTTGGTTTTTTGAGTCCAGCGGGATGCCCTCATTTTTGCCTAAGTCAACTGTTTTCTTTTCTTGACTTAGCGGGCTTTTGATTTTTTTCTTTCTCTTTTTCGGAACAAGTCGTGTGACGCTGGTTGTTTGACTCATTGGGGAATAATGTGACTGTCTCACTCTTGATTTAACCATTGTGGTTTTTTAGGCACGACCTCTAGAGGTGTGATTGATCCTCGAACGGACACTCCCTTTGCAACTCGAACGCTCGGCCAAATTAGCTAACACCTACCCTGCCCCAGGTTAAAGATGAAGGGTTTTCTCGTTTTCAGAAAGAACTCCTACTACTAGGCTCAAAGGGGTTGACAAGGGATTATCTTCCTTATATCACCGGTGTTTAGGGATTTGAAACAATGCCTGTACATCATCAGCAGGTTTTATTTCAAAAGCATACCATATCGGAAGTTGCATGTCGTTCATTTTCGTCATCCTCCCCAGATTCCTCTTAACCAGGCGTTGGACATTTGAAAAAAACAATTAGTGAACACGAATGGATTTAATCAAAACATGCATATTTATTTCATTATCATCAATTGAATGAAAACAACAAGTTTTACAAACAAGCTTGCAATTTAAACAGGAAAGAAACTACAAACGTAAAGAAATGACAAGATACAACAAAGAAAAATGCTAGCTTCCGAGAACCGGGCTTTCACATCTGTCCTGCTGCTGAACCAGCTATCTTCACAATCAGTCATTAGAGGCAACCTGAAGCTGTCCTGATCTGCTTTCCGCGACCCAACCAAATTATAGAGCCCCTACTCCTCATTCAGATGATTTTGGGCCCTTCCTGCCCGAAGTTGATTGCTGCACTATCAAGTAGGTCCTGCACTTTGTGCTTGAAGGCCAGACAATCTTCAATGTTGTGCCCCAGTGCTCCTGAATGGAAATCACAGCGCTCAATGATATTATACCCTGCTGGAGGCGTGCCTGTCAGCAGGGCTAACTTCCTCTTCTCAACCAACTGTAATCGTAGCAACACCTGAAGAAGTTCGGCATATGGCATCGGAGGCATACTAAATACCCTCACCGGCCTCTAATTTTGAGCTTTTCGCTGATTGGGATGCTGCTGCCTTTTCCACTGTTGAGATCGTTGCTGTTGTTGCTGGCATCGGGTTGACTGTTGAACCACCTTTGTAGCAAATACAACATCGGTTTCTTGACTTTCACTGTACTGATCAAGGCACTCCTTATGCTTAGCCATTTTCTTTCTCAGATCTACCCCAGGAATAGGCAACAGTTGTGGGCATGGAGATTCTGACACCGTGGAGTCTAGGATACGTTTCTGACCTACTGCAGCCTTAGAAACATCCATCATCTTAGCATCAACTGAGACAGGAGCAATACGTACAGCTACACCGCTCGGTGTGAATTCAATATCTTGCGAGTCAATCAGGTCTTGAACATTGTGCTTAAAAGCATGACAACCCTCAATGTCGTGTCCGAGTTCCCCAGAATGAAATTCACATTGCTTACTGGCATCGTACCCATAAGGAAACACTCCTGTGGGTGGTTCCAACATTCTCTTTTCAACCATCTTGAACCTCAATAACGTCTGCAAGAGCTCAGCATACATTGTAGGTGGCGCCTCAAATGCTCTCTTTGGCTTACCCTCCTGAATCCTCCGTTGAGCCGGATGCACCCTCTGTTGCTGTTGCTCAGGTTCCACAGGCACAGGTGGCACGAGCTTCTTCACTGCGGCTTCAAATAGCTGATCATCCTCTTTCCTAAGCACCTTCTTGACTACTTCCATGATCAAGCTCATTTGGGTCTTCAGCTGCCTATTTTCCTCTTTGAGGATCTTCTGCTCCAGACGCATCTCTTGCATGTCTCTCATCATCTGCCCCAGCTGGCTTCGGACTTCAACCAATTCAACCTGATTCTGTTCCATTTCTCTGAAGGAATTCCTGCAACAAACTGGACGATGAGGAAATAAGATCCACGGTTCTGATGTACCTGTTAAATGATAATGCAACGCAGAAAGCAAACACATATTCAAGACAAGACAAAGAGAAACTCAAGCTATAAGCACCCAGACGAACATCTTCCGCACATGTACAACCAACAAAAGCAGCACGTAAGTACAAATGAGTACGAATACAATGACCCCATCCAACAATCCTGGTGATGGTCAGCAAACACCGGTGCACAAAAGCTAAACGGATTAGGTAGAGAAAACAGAGGCGACACCCGGCACAGAAACCTCTAGAAACTTCTCCCATATTCAACCGAACTCTCCGATTGACATTCTTCAGAACACACACTTCCCACGGAGTCTTCCATGACATTAACTGACGAACCCACACAACTGGATGACGGAGAATCGCTAATCTGAACAAAACCCTGGGGCGTGATGAAAATCCGGTTAGAGTCTAACAAATCCTGAACCTGACTTCTAAGCACCTTGCAATCATTTGTTGAATGCCCATGTGCCCCAACATGGTACTCACAGCGGGCGCTGGCATCAAAACCTGGAGGATAACGTGGAATCACTGGATTAGTCTCTTTCAGCACTATCAATCCACTTTTGACCAGATCTGGCAACAACTGACTGTACGACACCGGTAGCTGAGTAAACTGCCTTTCAGGTTTCCTTGGTCTTCGTTGGGCGTGCTGACGCGCTCGACGATAGGATGACCGTTGACTTGAAGTGTCTGAAAACCGATCCTGAGATGCTAGAGATTCTGAGACGACATCATTTCCTTCCCACTCTTCTTGAGAACTGACAACCGATTCAGCCTTATCAACTGGGATATAAGGAGCATCTTGAAGCTTTCCACTCTTGAGTCCTCTCTCAACAAGCTCCCCCATTCTCATCAGGCCCACAAAGCTTGTGCAACCGAACAATTTGTCATAATAATGACCTTTCAGAGTACCCAAGAAGACGTCAACCATTTCTCTTTCCTGAAGCGGTGGTTGAACACTAGCAGCTAATTCTTTCCATCTTTGCAAATACCCCCTGAATGATTCATTCTCCGCCCGAGATAATTCTTGCAGATGTACGAGACTGGGAGCCAAATCCAGGTTGTAATCGTACTGCTTCACGAAAGCTCTGGCTAAATCCACCCATGATCGAATCTGATTACTCTCTAACTGCACATACCACCTCAAAGATGCCCCAGTCAGACTATACTGAAAGTAATGGATCATCAATTGGTCATTTCGCACAAATGCAGTCATTCTTCGACAGAACATCATCAAATGCAGCTTCGGACAGCTATCTCCCGTGTACTTTTCAAATTCCGGCATTTTGAACTTGTAAGGCCACACCAGGTCAGGGACCAAACACATGTCTACAGCATTCAGGTTAACAACATCTTTGACCTCCAAAGCTTTAACTCTTTCTTCCAGTCCTCGAAGCCTTCTATCACTTTCAAGAGTTCTTGAGTTTACAGTCCTGGCTACCGGGATATCTCTGCGTGGATTCCTCTCAGGGAAAATGGCACCTTGATTGTTGACAGGAGGAGGGCGTTCATTTCAGGCAACAAACTGCTCATGTCGATCTTGGTTCTCAACAACTTGATCTGCAGTAACGTTGTTCGCTTGCGGGAAGTCTTCCATAGAATCATACCGATGGTTGGACGCCATAGTAAATCCCGTCAAGGTGTTAGGAGCCTGGAAATTGCCTTCAGACATAGCTATCAATTACCTGTAACCGACTACACTGCTTGATTCTGCCCAAATCAGCTTCAGCCCCTTGGTCGTCTTCAACACTCCACACTTGCCTCGAACAATCCCCCGAGAATCACCCTCTGGATAGCAACAAAGGCTGGATAAGTGCTCTGGCCAGCTAGAGAAATGCTATGCAATATGATTTATGCAGACAGAATAAAAAAAAATGCTAACGTGCGTGTGTGCATTGGGGATGTTTCCCCTCCAATTCCAGTGTCAAGGTAGCAAGACAAGATAAACCATAAAGACAATATTTAGAAAAACCCTCATGTATTTATTGGAATGACAGTCTTGTCAAGACATTACACAACTATGTTCCATACAACTGAGATGATAAAGGAGGATCCCAACCAACATGCCTGGTGGTGATCTCAACATACAGAATACAAGAGAGAAATCAAGTGCGGGTACGGTCTCGGAAATCCTCAACCAGCTTCTTCGTCTCTGCGTGATCCGGTCGATAAATCAAGCCTTCTATCAACTGATCCCTTTTCCTGACCGTTCCCTGGATATCTCTGACAAAATCTTCCCAAGCCTTATCCTGGGCACCATCCCCAGGTTTGGGCCTCTTGATGTCTGCTCTGCGCTGACAATCTTCCAGATTCTTCATGGCATCAATCAGTTTGCGTTCGGCCTCGTATCGACGGCATGATTCTTCTTCAAGCTCTTCGGTCTTCACTCTAACCTGTTCTCCCAACTGAGCAACCTGTGTCTTTAGCTCTTCTTCCCGTTCTTTGCGTTTGGCCATAGTGAGATCCCAATGCTCTCTGAACTTAGCTAACTTCGTGTAGGCCCTCTCCAACTCTTGTTTCTTAGTAGCCAATACACTTCTAACTGAGTCTACATCTAACTCCAGACGCTTCTTGGTTTCAGTCAACTCCAATAAAGTAGTCTTCAGATATTTCAAAGTTTCGGCCTGTTGCTTGGAAAAATATCATGTTTCAATCTTTTCATGACGAAGTTGGGCATTCTCTCTCTCTAAAGCCTCTTTAGCCTTTGCTAACTCTTCTTTCTCCGCCATCAGCTGCTTGTATACCTGCATGTCTATAGTGGTGGGCTCCTCCACCGGAGAAGGATACAATGGCTGAACTGCAGGATAAGGCATAAGGAATTTCGTAGCTCGTTCACGAATCCATTCCACATACGGACCAAGAACTCGAGTACCCCCTCTGCTACCTGAAGGCTTCCCTCTCTTATGCAGATTCTTCCATGCTTTCTCAAGCTTGATCAACATCTTTTCCTCTATTGCCCCAGTGAGATACAGAGATTCCTGTATCTCCTCGGGCTTTGGCGCTTCCTGAGGTGCATACCCAAACTGCCTGATTAATAAGGAAGGGTTGTAATTGACACACCCTTTCCTTCCTATCAGAGGAACATTAGGGAATCCTTCGCATCTGTATATGACCTCAACTCCGAACACCTCCTCATTAACCCACACCACATTCTCATAAGTCAACCCCATCAAGCGCTCAGGTCATCCTAAAGAATCAATAGAAGTGACGAAAGGCCCTGACTTCGGCATATGACTAGTGAACCACCTGCACAGTAGAGGTACGCAGCAAGAGACATTCCTTCCTCGCCGCTTTTCATTTTGGTAGTGAGTGGAATGGTGGATATCTCCTAGCAAGGTAGGAACCGGGTTCCTTGCAGCCAGAATATAGAAAGCATCTGCATCAACAAAATCAGGAATGTTTGGGAACAATACAATGCCATAAACACACACAGCAAGAATGGCGTCAAAAACAACCCAACCACCCTTCTTGGCATACTCCCGAGCCTTCTCCACCAAAACATCCAACGGAAATCCCCACACGTCTCCCCTTCTGATCATCTTCCCTGTCAGCTCAAACTCTCTTAAGTACAGAATAGCAGAAAGCTTAGCCGGATCAGGCTTAGCGTCCGTGTGATAGAAAGGCATCTGCTCGCGAATCGGTACATCCAAGAGTGCAGAATACTCCTCCAGGGTAGGAGCCAAGACAAAATCAGGAAATACGAAACACCTGAGCTCCGCATCATAAAACTGCAACAGGGTGTAAATGCCGCTGATCTCATAAGCCGAAGGCTGGTACACATAAGTCAGGATCCTCCCATACGTCTTCCTGAAATCTCCCATCACCTTCTTCCCAGCAATAGTAATTAACTCTGACAACAGACTGATATCTGGAGACGGGAATTTGTAGGGTAACACTCTCTTCATGGCTTCCATGTCTTGCTAGGAAACAAACACCGGAACTGGGAGGGAAAATATGTACCTGCAATACACACACGTTAGTTGGATGCAAATGGTGATGCAATAATGCAATATGATAAATGATGCAATCGGTGAACACAGGGGCCATGCTGTAGCCTGAAGAGGGACATCTCTGTGATATCAAGAACAGAAAACCACCATAGTCACCAGAACCTCATGACACTAACTATCATCTGATGCTCAAAATACCAATCCCCTGGTAAGAAAACCATCTGAACCTCTGTATCTGACAAGAAAACCATTTGATGATAGTATCGACCTCATACAAGAAATCCATCTGATCCAAACAACACATCAGTTAACGAACCAAGAAAACCATCTGATAAATACTGAACCATGGTTTCTGAAGGCCAGTTTTCCTGCAATAACCCAATCCCCCTCACAGGTATGGACCTAATCCACGGACAAAAGTACGGCATCCTATGCGGTCATCAGCGTCACAGACTTTCATGAGTGACGATACGATTCCCAGAAGGAGTGGCATCATCAAGTCATGAAGAGGCCTCACTTAGCTGACTTCCAAATGATCGGTCCCCAGAGTCGACAATCCTCACGTCTGGACTCCCCTCAGATCCTCAGGACCGGAAAGGAGCACCTCTGCGAGAACCTCGTCTGAGCGCAGATTTCGTAGGGGACTGTGCCTGCTCAGCAGACAGGTTCGTCTACTACTCTCCACAACTATGTCTAGGTGCATACTCAAGCCCAGGTCCGGCTTCTCACTCATAGTAACCTCCCTCTCCCACAGCAATAATCATAATAATATAGTGCTGAAAGTAAATGTGGAAAGGTAAAAGTACGGAAAAGTAAAGTGCGGAAAGATAAAACACATATGCACAACACCCAACAGATAAACACCCAAGCGCTAGGATTGACTCGCGTAGGGGACGGGAAACGGTCCCAGCATAAGGGATGGGAAAAGTCCCTAGATGCTACAGTCCTCAGCAGAGTCGCCAGCTGTCGCTATTGCGAAAATCGGTGCCGGCTGACAGAAGAGTCGCCACCGTGCGTTATTTATCCCAACGGAGGGAAAGGAAACGCTCGAAGTAAACCTAGCAAAAACGGGAAAAGGTATGGTCATCGCAACCAAAACCTGGATTCGGGAGTCGGTTACGCAAGGGGAAGGTATTAGCACCCCTCACATCCGTCGTACTCGACGGGATCCACGCTTGGTGTTTATAAGGAAAAGGGTGTGTTTATCTATCTACGCTAATGGTCAGTCTGAAAAGAAAAGAAAAGGGCGGGACTCGACAGAACATACGGTGTTCTGGGCCTACGTACTCCCTCGTGCAATGGGAAAGTCAGAGTCAACGTAGTTCGACCACCTACGTCTAGACAGGGGAGAGGTTGCTCGCCAGGACATCGCATCCTGTGCCTACGTACTTCCACACGGCATGGAGGATCAGAGCAAACGTAGTTCGACTGACTACGGCTAAACTGGGCATTCTCACACAGCAGTGAGAAATCAAACTGGTTTTAAAGGTTCGGGAACCTACAACTACGGTCTGGTCTCAAATGCACTCGGGCAAGAGAAAGGGGTAACATCAATCGTCAGCGGGAAAGTCTCGATCGCACAGCCGCGAGAGAACAAAAGGTTAGTTGTTAGTGTGCTCGCTAGGATATCGCATCCTATGCCTACATATCCTCGTCTGGTACGGGGAATCAGAGCAGCTGTAGTTCGGCTAACTACGACACAAGCTACTCAAGTGCTTCTATTGAAAGGAAAGAGACACCCTAAAACTATGGTTGAAAAGGGGAATCTACCTATTGTTATCATGCCTGGTTGACCATCCTAATGTCTATCATAACTCCTCCGCAGCAGAGAAGTTAGAGCTCCTAAGGGATCATGGCAACATGACTAAACAGCAAACAGGAATCAACTGCAAAGTAAAGAAATACTGGAAATATGCATGAATGCAACAACCAAACAAGCAAGGCACAAAGGCCGCAAACCACAGAGGTAAGGGAGCTCAGCTCTACCAAATACCAACAAGAAAAGCCACTCAATAACAAACAAGCAGAAGGAGGACCACCTCAACTTCTCATGCACACAAAGCCTATCTCTAAGATGCACCTACCTCAGAAATATCTAGATGAACCCCTAAGTCTAATGCAGCACAGCACCACACAAGTCAAACAACACAAAGAGAAGGCGAACCAGCCTGACAGACTCATATCCACAACTTAAACCAAAACCCTGAGGAGGACCCCTAAACAAAAACCCTAATCAAACCCCTGAGCAAAACCCTATGTAAAACCCTAAGCAAAACCCTAATCAAATACCTAAGCAAAGCCCTAACACAAGAGAAAACAAACCAGACTTCAAGCTTCAGAACAATCTTACCAAAGAAGGGGAGCTAAGCAGACAAACCCATAGTGCCTTCCTCAGGAAAGTACCAGGAGGTTACCACTCAGGAATCATATCCTATGCGGCTCAACAACTGTGAACGGTTTACATTCCTCCTCAGGAGAAACTAAACTCACATGAAGGCTCCAACATCATTGGATACTTGAGAAATCCTACCTGAACTAAGGGAACTAAGTGAACAGACCCATAGGACCTTCCTTAGGAAAGTACTAGGAGGCTTCCACTTAGGAATCATATCCTATGCGGCTCAACAACTGTGAACGGTTTACATTCCTCCTCAGGAGAAACTAAACTCACATGAAGGCTCCAACATCATTGGATACTTAAGAAATCCTAGATGAACTAAGGGAACTAAGTGAACAGGCCCATAGTGCCTTCCTCGGGAAAGTACTAGGAGGCTTCCACTTAGGAATCGTATCCCATGTGGCTCAACAACTGTGATCGGTTTATATTCCTCCTCAGGAGAAACTAAACTCACATGAAGGCTCCAACATCATTGGATACTTGAGAAAGAGGTGAGAAGAAAGAATGAAAGACATCTACAGTGCCTTCCTCAGGAAAGTACCATAAACTCCCTTCAAACTTCATGATCTCAAACCTCACAAACAGAGAACAAACTCCTAGACCAGGTCTTCAATCTTCTCCTCATCATGCTCCTTCAACAAGGTCTTCAAAGCAAACCAAGCCCCACAACAATACCCCAAAGATAAACCCCAAAGATAGACAATCAACACAAAACAATCAGTACAATCAGTCAATTCAGAAAATACCCTAAAAATACTAAAACAAGGGGGGGAAATCTAACACTTATTCACAAGGGTCTATTATACTTACCCATAATACCCTTATATTCCCATACCCCAAAATCAAATCAAAATTCCTAAAAGAAAATGATTTACTTCACCTATGTCACACCTAAAACCCTAATTTGGTCATGTTAATGTCAATTAATCAAACTATCCAAAATAAGCTCCTAAAAATTGTGGTATAAAAACCAGGGGATCCTAACATTCATATCTAATTGTACTAAGAAGAATGAATCAAAAATATTATGGGAAGATCATGAACGAAAATGGAGAAAATCATGTATGAACTAAAAGATATTAAAAAGTCATTTAAATGGAAAATATGCTAAAAATAGCAAACAAAAATAAAATGGCATTTTTATTTTCATATAATTTTCTAGACATTTGTATGAGGTGGTAGAAAAAACAATAAATTAAAAATCAATTATTTTCATTTTTTATGAATTTTTGAAGATTAAATGAAAATAGAAAGAAATTAAAAAGAAAAGAAAGAGAGAGGTGTAGAAAGTAACAAAATCAGCTCATTTGCAATGGGCCAGCTGCGTAGGGAGGTGCGTTTAGCAGTTAGGGCTTAAGCCCAATCCAATATCCTATTCAGCTTTCTCATACGCAGGGGGGGTGCAGTGCTAGCAACTCTCTAGTTGCTTTTCCAAATGGGCTTATACACGGGGGTGTGTATAGCACTTGGGACAAAGCCCAACCCAGAATCATTCTATCTCCTCACAGCCAGGGGGGTGGATACTAGTAAATGGGGTATGTGCTTCAGCAAATGAAACTTGGGCTCGGCCCAACTGAAACCCTAACCCAACTTAACAATCAACAAAACCCTTCTTCCCCTCTATCCTCTCGGTTACTGTTCATCCAATCTAACCCTAACGCCGCTCATGAATCTCCAACACCCCTCTGCAATTTCTCTAACAAACCTTTACCAATCTCAAACAAGACACTATTCCCCAGTTCAAAACCAATTAACCCTAACCTAAACTCTAACCGGAACAAACTGACATTCAAATCTTCAGATACGAGCCCTAATTCAGCGAAAGAACAACAATGGAGGCGAGAAGAAACGAACCTGGAGATGATGACGTTTCTGGAACTTCTCGAAGGTTCGCTTGAAGATCAATCTTTCTGGGAAAAATTGAAGAAGATGAAGATCTTTGAAGCGCGTGTTGATGATAAGTTGAAGTTCTGGGAATCTTCAATTGAAGGCGAACGAAGATCAAGAAGATCTAAACAATTTTTGGTGATCTCGTTGGAATTTGTTGTTCTGGAAACCAAAGGAGGATGATCGTGGACGAGATTCTGGGCGTAAGCTTTGGTTGATGCAGTTGAAGGTCCTTGGAAAATTCTTGAAGAACGATGAAGTTCTTGAGGATTTTTCTGGAATTCCTTTGAAGAACGATGAATGTTCAAAGGTTTTCTGGAAACTTTGATGAAGAATCTGGGATGGATGAGCATTAGTGATGAGTTTTCCGGCATGCGTATGAATTTTCTGGCGGCGTGATAGATGAAGAGGGACGGAGGAGGAAAGGGGAGAACGAAGAAGCTTCACGGATTCTGGGTAAAAATTAACTCCGGCAGGTGGTTGCGGTGGCCGGAAGGCGTTAGGGTGGCCGGCGGTGAGGCGGTCACCGGACTTGCATGGCCGGCGACGAAGGGTTCCGGTGATGGCTAGGTGGAGACAAGTGTCTCAGTGGTAGGGTGCATGCGTGGCACGTGTCTGAGGCGTGGAGAGAGAGGGAGAGATAGTGGGACATGTGGCAGAATGGGAGAGAGAGTGGAAAATGAGGTGGGTCCTTCTGAGTGCAAAACGTGGCACCATTTTTATAGTGACAAGTGTCACTCTCTTTGGACAAAAACGAGCAAAAACTGGACTGAATACATTCTGGGCCTCCAAAAACCTGCTTCTGGGCCCACGAAAATTAGCCAATAAACTCCAAAAAACTGAATTAAAAGGATTAATATGAAAATGGATTAAAAAAACTGATTAAGTCTAATTAAAACTAATCAAAACCTAATTAACTAATTAACCTGACTAATTAATTCTAAAACTACAATTAAACTAATCTAACTCTAATTAAATCTAAATGACTCAATTAAAATCTAACTAATACTAGACTCTAATTAAACCAATTAAGTCCTAATTAACTCTAAAAAATGATTAAGATCTAATAAAACTCTAATAACCTCTATTATCTAAAAAAAATCATTAAAACTCTAATGACTCCTATTTAAAATTCTATTAAAACCCTATTAATTCTAATAAAATCTATACCATTTATTTAACACTATTAAAAAAGCTATTATTAATAAAAGAAAAACTATATTCTTTCTATTTTATTCTAAAAACATTTAAAAACTATTTAAAATCTATTATATTCTAAAAATGATTAAAAAACTATTAAACCTATTAAAAATTCTAAAAAAAAGATTTAAAACTATTAAAAAATGTTAAAAAAATCTATTTAAATCCTAAAAAAATCTAAAAAGCCTATTAAAAATATAAAGATCTATTTAAATCTACAAAAGAGCTATTCAATCCTAAAAATATGCAGACACATGCAAATAACCAACATGAAACGAGAGCGCGACCGGATTAAAGCAAACAGTAACCCCTGGCATCAGAATATCCCGAAAACCACCATGTGAGCTGCAAACACCGAGGAGCGCACAATTTCCCGAAAATAAAACCCTGATTATCTAGACTGGATCTGAAATATCCGGTAAATGAAATCCAAACTGTAACCCTGACATCCTCTGTCTGTGCACAAATGTCATGCATCTGATATGCGAATATGAATTTAAACCACGAGCCAGATGGGAGAATCGGTTGGTCAAATTTTAGGGTGCAACAAGCGTGTAAATCTATCAGAGTAGAGTCTTCTATATCAGATTCTCAATACTTAAGCAGCGCAATATCTTCAGAGTCTTCTGATGACTAAGCTTCTGATCTCTCAGAGTCTTCTATTCTATAGAGGCTCCTGCTTCAGAGTCTTCAGTAGACAGCATTCAGATTCTTCTGGGAGCAGCGTTCAGATCTTCATTTAAGATGCTCTTGAACTTTTGAAGCCTTTCATAATATCATTGTTCAGATGCAAACTTGCTCTTTTAAGAATATTTTCTTTAGTACCTGTAGCAAACAGTCTAGAACAAATTTAGAGTATATAATTCTTGAATACAAAATTCATAAGTGTTATCATCAAAACATAGAGATATAACTAAGAAACAATCTGTGTTCTTACAATAGTAATTAGTATTCCTTTTAACTTATAGATACATATACCAAGTGTTCTCACTATTTCACTTTTAGGGAATAATTTATAATTATTGTCAGATATGACAACATTTGAAAATCAACCCCACAGAGTGTTCTCGCTTTACTACTTTTAGGAAATGTTTTGCATTCATTACAAATTATAACAACATCTTAAAAACGTATAACCTTGTCTTATATTTTAGTTGACGTTTTAGAGAAGTATGGCCAAAAATCATTAAAAAAGGTTGCCTTAAAAAATAGGCAACACTCGCTGCAAAATGTCCTTTATTCTTTACGTCTG
The DNA here is from genome assembly GCA_963859935.3 of Lathyrus sativus. Classification (NCBI taxonomy): domain Eukaryota; kingdom Viridiplantae; phylum Streptophyta; class Magnoliopsida; order Fabales; family Fabaceae; genus Lathyrus; species Lathyrus sativus. The sequence continues at coordinate 575,902,139 of OZ012735.1, read as the reverse complement.
CAAAATGTCCTCTATTCTTTAAGTCAACATTGTTTTGAGTTCTGTCAACACTTTTCAGTTGTTTTCAAAGAAGAAAAATATTGTAGCGGCATGTCTGACTTTATGTTGTCAGGGATCAATGTCTTTGGTTGTACTATGTGTAGGGATTTAATAGGGGTTTTTCAAAATTTTAACCTCTTAGCGGAACAATCCCGATGAATGGATCATGATTAAACCAATAATCAAAAATGAAATACAACATAAGGTTACTGAATTACCTTGAAGTGTGTTTTAACTTTGATCACGAACGTGAAAAATATCACCGTCTCTACAAAGTCCACACGAGTATAAAATGGAACGCGGTGCTACCCGTCTCTTGTTATGAGAAAATTGAAAAATTAGGATTGACATGGGAAATAGCTTCTCTATTTATAGAGAGCTACTAAAACCCTAGTGCTCTTATTTTGGGCTTTTCCAAAATAGGCTCACTCTTATTTAACTAAAACTATTTTAATTAAATAGATATTATTTATATTTAATTAATTTTTTTAAATAAAATATTAATTAAATTAAATCACATATAATTTAACAACTGTCCATTCCCATTTATTTAATTAAATTAAATTAATCAAATGAATTATATATGTGCTAATGTATTTAACAATTTAAATACTATCTACACATAATTAAATTAAATCTTATTTAATTTAATCATCAATTCTACTACCAGTACTATATACTTGTGACCCTATAGGCTCTCATAACATTGGGAATAATATTAAATTACCTATTTAATATTATAAACAGTGAGCGGTATCTAGCAACACATCACTGCTGCCCAAGTGACGAGAATGTCGTGTGATCTGACATAAAATTTATGTGATAATGATCATATGCATAATTACCCTTTTGCACTTATATCTACATTGAATACAAGGCATATATGTCACCCTTTTATCGTCCAATATTTTATTCCTCGATCATTGAGTATACTTGATAACAACAAATAAGTCTAATATCTCATATAGACTTATTTGAGCATGGTCATGCATTTTACAGTCATACTCTATCAAGGGGCCCACATATATTGCTCCCGTATATGTAGGAGGAGAAAATCTCGTCTAGGTCACTCTTGTCCCTCAGCATGATTTTTAAAGTACCAATAAACCATCTAAATGGTCATTCTATTACAGACAACGTTTGATTGACAATAAAGTACTCAACTCCACATCTATGGTCCATAGTAGTTTCAGGTCGAAGGTTGGTATACATCACTATTACTATGAGAATAACTTATGACACTTACATAACAAACTATGTAGTATTCTCATGGTGGGTCAATCCAGTATACATATTACTCCTAATATTCATACCTACGTGAAAACTTGATATCTCATAGCCACGACTTGTGAGATACAGTCTTCAGTCTACTTCCATAATAGTCTCCATGCATTATTGTTGTTCTATTTGACAATAAAGCTTAACTACAGATACTTTAATAATAACGTCCTTATGTTTAAGAGGTCTCACGATTAGGTCACACTTAATAGGTCATTAATATACTAATTACTCTACGGACTTTATTATGTCATATACAAATAACACAATAAATACAATGTCTAGAAAGTATATATATTAACAAACAATATATATCAAGGTCATGATACAAAATCATATTAAGCCAATATTGATTGGCTATTAGGGCTTACTCCAACAATCTTCGCCTAGAATTATAGCCAATCAAATATTAATTTAACATTTATCTGCCCATTGTGTACATCGAGCATCTCCTCAGCATGCACTATTATGGAAAACCCATATCACAACGGTTGGAAAAAGGGATACCATCATGCAGGTCCAACCGTTGTAACGTAAAACCACGGCCGTGCGACCATGATGGTATCCAAGTAGCGCGTTACCTACCACAATGTTTTATTTAAACAACGATTGTGGTATATTAAAATGCAACATATTTAACAACAGTTGTTCTTGAAAACTGTTGTTAAATAGCTCCGAGTTTATTATAAATTATGTGGAATGCTTATTTCGCCAATACTCACTAAACATATAACCTTCCAATCTGCACTAGAACATTATAATATGACAAATTATGTTTTATTAGAAGAATAAGTACAAGTTCAATGCTTGAAAAGGGTTCTTCAACTCCTTATCTATATTTTGTTCTTTGACAGTAAGAGCTTGGTTTAATGATTCTAGTTCTTCAACAACCATTGCCTTCACCTCTAATTCTTTTTTCAAAATATTATTTACTTTGCAAATAAAATTAGAGATGGAGAGAGGGGTGGTTGAAGATCTACAATCACTAAACCAAGTTCTAACGGTCAAAGAACAATATGCAGTTAACAGTGTGAAGAATACTTGTCAAGAATTGAACATGTATTTATTTTCTAATACAATTTTATCTATCATATCATAATTTTCTAATACAATTTTATCTATCATATCATAATTTTCTAATGCAGTTTGGGAAGTTATAGATTTGGTAAGGGATTGGAAAAACACTCAAACCATATAATATATAATAAAATCATCTTTTAAACAGACATTAACAATAACATTCATCAAAAACATTCATCAACAACAAACAATAACCAACAAATACGATGCAACAACCATATTAAGGCATAAAATGCTTCAGAAATATACCATACATGTCAAGTCCCATAATGGCGTGTCAACAATGAAATACGGATGAAGATAAATTTAAACCAGCAAACTTGTGTATATTTTGAATGGATGTCATTCTGGATCTTTGACACAAGTTTGTCAGGCTAAATTTATCTTCGTCCTCTTTATTGCAATAAGCATTCATACCTACAAGACGAAAAAAGTAGAAATTAGTTCAAACATCATGAAACAAGCTATTGAAACAGATTTTGAAAAAAAATACTACAGAGAAAACGAATTTGTAAATACCCATTGGCTAAGATTTGTTGTTATAATTTTGTTGTATGGTTTCCATATGAGAGAGACGAGTGACAGATTTGTTAGGGTTTTGTTTTGAGATACGAGTGAAAGAATTATTAGGATTTTATTTTAAGAGAAATGACTGTTATATACTGAAGTGATAGATAATTTCGCTTATATATAAATAAATATCACGTTTAATCACGGTTGGAAAGAACATCTGTGGTGATATACATGGTCAATAACATTTTTTATCACGAGAAATAGCTAACTGTTGGTGATGGAATTCGAACCATTTCACTCCATGTACTTTTCACTACGGTTGCTACATTTGTCCGTTGTGACATGTCATCTAGTAAATAAATAAAAAATGCGCCCATGATTAATCTATTACCACGGTTAACACTTTGGCCGTTGTAATATTGGTGTTACGAAAGACTTATTTTGTAGTAGTGATGATACTTTATTAGGGTATAAGGAACTCTTTCCTATGTTGGTTATATACACCTCTTCCAATTTCAACTTTCGATCTTCTATCAAAATATATTGAAGTGTCAAAATATATATACATGGATCACTAGTAAGATCTAGCTTTCTAAACTTGTAACTTTAACCCATTATCATCGTGAATGAGATCAATAGGATCTGCAATACAAGAAACACAACTTTCTTCCTAAGAATTAGAAAAGCGACCCAAATCATATATTTTACCTTTGTACTAGAAACAATAATTGTCTGAAGCCTTTTTCAACGTATACAATTATCATCCAAGCATAACATTTAAATTATAGTGTGATATAAATATATAGTTCATAAATTTTGGAATAACATCATTGTAACTCCTTTACGATGATTATTCTCATCTACTCTCAAGAAAAGGAACACCATGTCCTTTTAAGATATCCACAAACCTTCTTGATAGTGATCTAGTGACGAATATTTCAATCAATTCGGTACTTATTGTTTATGCATATAGCATATGATGCATCTAGTTCAATATACATCATGGTGTCCCTTTTCTCATTCAATGAGGTTAGACACTGTCCATTAGACAAAACATTATGCCACACATGCAATAATCTTTAATGTGAAATTATGCATATTAGGTGTCTCAACACTTCGTCAGAATATGTACTTGTGCTAGGATTGAGATTTATCAATCATCTATCTCTATAGATTCTGATTCCTAACCTTTTAGGAAATCTCTCTGAAGCATTTCATTAACCATGTCCTACATTGGTATTGTAGAGAATTTGTTTTAATGATTAGTGTGTCACCTACATACTATACTAGATTAATGCAAATACTTCCACCAACCTTCTTATGTGCAAAAGATTTAAACTTGACATTGATTAATCCAAGTTTTCGCAAAACTTCATTAATAAAATAATTTAATTCCAAGAAGTTTTCTTTAATCCGTAAATGGATATAGACAACTTACATACTTTTCAAGTATCTTATGCCACACGAACCAATTATCCAACAACAACTCCCTTGTTGAATTGTTTCATGTTCCATTCTTATGAAGATATGTATTTTATGGTGCTTGGATTTCTTTCAGTTCTACATCACTCCCATTGACTAATTTAGATATATATTATCTCTAATGGAAGACTTCAGTTCTAGCAACAAAACATATTTGTCTTATAACGTGTTATAGAATATGTGTCCCTTATTTCCATTGGGATACATCCATAAATACATCTTCATCTAGATTGTAATCAATTTTACTTAATAAACCTTACAACCCAGATGATCAAAAAGACAAACTAGACACTCTTACCTCCATATCAAATATGGTGTCTCTACGACTACTTTAAATGAAATTGGTTATGGATAGGAATAATTGTATGAAATAAAATTTATAAAGAAGAGTCACAAAGACACAATTGAACTATATTAGATCGAACAATGTTAAACATGATACAATTTAAATGGTCATTATATTATTTATATAAGTATTTACCATAATGAACAATTCGTATGGTCTTAATACCTTTTCAATTTGTTTCCTTTTATTTTATTCTTGAACTCTTCTCAAAATAATTCTAACTCGTGTCACATATACAAATTCATAATTATTGAGTTTGTCAGTAATATAAATGAAGTAAGAGAAAAAAATCCATCTAGAAAATATGTTTAGAGGTCCATATGCATCATACATATATATAATCAAGATATATCATATGCCCTTTCACTTAGTCGATGATTTGATACATTAGATATATCTTCTAAAATCAAAACTTGCATATATCAAATGATATAAAACCAAATGAATCCAACAATCTATTTTCATAGACTTTGAAAATCCATCTCGTACTTATTGGACTAAGCATTAATGCTATTGATATACATAAGGTTCAAATCTTATTTGATCCATCCTACATTTGTTATAGACGAGCTTATCAAGATCGTATAACTCAAATACACTACTTGATTTAGTATTGAAACCATTGTTTTAGATAATCATAACAACACTTGTCCATTATCAAAACATGCATTCCTCATCTTGCCAATACAAGACTTAGAGTTAGTGTTTATTACAAAATGAAACTTAATAATAATTATTTGGTTTCATTCCAAGCTCTAATTTAAGTGTAATCATAAGCTCTTATAGTCAATGAAACACATTGTTCCATTCTAGACGTAAGCTGATTCAAATTATAATCAATGTCCTACTCCTTAAAAGACTCCTCACATTCTTATAAATTTGAGATCAACATCTAGTATCACATGCCCAAGATGTAGAAGTAGACAATTTGATTTTCTATAACAATTCGTATGAAGAAAAACTTCTTTCTTCTACTTTGACTCTTTTGATAATCATTAACAATTTTTTTCTTTCAACACATGAAATCACTATCTTCCTTTAGAACCATGTTCTTCTGCCAATGTTCAAAAGAATATAAAATTAATCTTATTCCTTTTATAATTAATCTATTTAGCATCACAAACTATTTTCTCTTCTTATCAATAAGATGTGGTAGATATATTCAAAAATTCATTCATAAATAATTTAATCTACCTATCCGAGACAATCTCAAATAGAACTTTTGACCAACTATTTGGTCTATAAGAAATCCAAATTTCAAATCTCAAAACTATTTTAGATCCATTTGGATTCCTAACTTGTATATAAAAGACCTTGAAAAATTTTACATTTCTCATATATTGTAATTCTTATTTAAAAGAAAATTCTCGAGGTTAATGATCATACCAATTTCTGTGACGACTATAATTATGAGATATGTTATATCTAGACATTCGACTTGAACCTTCTCACAAGCATCGTTCTTCGAATCTAGTTATATTTAGTTGTTAGGAATTGGTTGCTTGAGAACATACAATTTTTCTTGTGCTTGAGAATAATTCTTAGTTTCTGTACCAACTCAGAAACTTCTTTATGATCCTTACATCCTTCATAAGGATATTTCACAGTAAAATATAAAATAAAATGCAAAAGAAATTCCAACTACAAAACGTGTAAAAAAGTTGTATCAAATTAAATCATTTTAATACGGACTTTTATTAAAATGCTCCCACTATTTTTACTCAAATCAAATGACCCTCAACATTTGATTCGAAAAATGTCGTTGGAAGATTTTCTAGCGCGTCGAGATCCATGTTTCACTTTATTTTAAGTCTGCATAGGTAAATTACACAACTCTGTTATTTAGGTATGAACTATTTCCAATTGTATCTAATACTATTCTTGATTTTTATCAGTTAAGTGAACGGCTCCTTATTTTAATCCATCATATGAATTGTTCTCAACTCTCGCTTCTAAACACATATAATTATATTATAATTAGTTTAGTTAAGTCAAACCCGAAAATTTAGTAGTTGGATATTACATTTATTCCATCGCACCTTACTAGGGCTGCCAATGAACCGAACCAACTAGAAATAGTTCGGAATTCGATTCGACAATTAAACCGTTGAACTAGGTTCATGAACCAAATAAGTTGAGTATGATCAAAAAATTAAGTTCGTTAACTAAATGAGCTGAACTTGAACTATACATGGTTCGACTCGTTAGGTTCATGAGTCAACTCGATTACATATGAGAAGAATTATACTATCTTTAAGATTAGGTTTAAATATTTACTCCAAATCTTAGACAAATTTAATCTTCAATTTAGTACTTTTTGAATTAGACTCTCAAATGTATCTCTTGAAAGTTGTGTAGGTTTTGAATTAGTAGATTTCGAAGATAAAGTTAAATTTCAATATGATAACTTTTATTTTATTTTAATATTTTATTTTTAAAAAATATATTTATTTAAAATGTCAAATATACTAAAAAAATATATATTTAAAAAAAATAGTTTTTAAGTCCGTGAATCATGTGAGCTGAACCTAATGAAATGAACCTAACGAGTTGAACCGAACTGTTCGTGAACTTATATCGAGTCGAGTTTGAGCTTAAAAAAAGTTCGAACAATTCTTAACGAGTCGAGCCGAGCTGAGGTGAGTTCGACTCGGCTCGACTCATTTCAAGCCCTACACCTTACTAATATAAAACATGCACCTCGCGTTAGGCGAAACCTACATAATTCGATACTAATTTTGATGAGTGCTAAACTTTAGAAAGCAATTAACTTAATATTTAATCGAGAAATTTTTTATTAAGTTTGAACTCACTTATTTGTGTATCTCATACAATTTTATATAATCATACATTTCATGCATCACATACATAAAATAAAATTTGGTAATACGATTATGACCACATAAAACGCAAGAATTAAATAAACTAATTTATTACAATTCTTTGACCCACGAGCAAGCTTCTCAAGCCTATCCACTGACGTCATTGTTTGGCATTATCTTCTCTTTAGCTATTGAGCTCAAATAATTATAATATTTAAGTAAATAAAATAAATAATTAAATGGCACGACACACAGCTTGTATTTAATTATAATAAATCACGACACACACGTCGTATTTAAATAAATAAAATACAAGAATTAAATAAATTAATTTATTACAATTCTTTGACCCACGAGCAAACTTCTTAAACCTATCCACCAACGTTATTGTTTGACGTTCTCTTCTCTTCCGCTCTTGAGCTTAAATAATTATAATATTTAAATAAATAAAATAAATAATTAAAAATAAATCACGACACAAACGTCGTATTTAAATAAAATATACCACGACACGTAGATTGTATTAAAAATAAATAAACACTAAAATCTAAGTTCATAATCGTATACTAAATTATTTAATAATAAATAATAAAATAATTAATAATTTTAGATTATCAATTTATTAAATATTGCATTCAACGCTTAACATTTTTGTGAAATCTTAAAGGCACAATTCTTGACGCCGTGACAAATACTAATGCTACACATACACACCATCATAATAAATAATAATAAACACTTTTATTATTATTATTATATTAATTCTTATACTGTAATAATTATTATAATTAATATTTAAAATCAAATCTCACAAGAACCACCGCAATTTGAATCATATTATTTACAATAACCATTTATGACAAATTATCACAAAATCAAATAATTCAAAACAATATATTATGGTTATGGCAACATGTATTTTTAAATTACTGCATAATAATGCAATTAAAAAAAAATCATGTATATTCTCATTGTTGTCATAACTGCAATCATTTGAATGATAAATTTATCAATATGAATAACTTGTTTAATATATAGAAATACCATAAAATTTTAATACATATATGCATTAAATATCCAATATCGATTAAGACTATGTTAACGAATTTGAAGAAGGATAATAATGAACATGTCATTGTTAATTGTTATACCAATTTTACGGTAATACTAATATGCATAGCACTTAGAATAACTACCTTCAATTGAATCTTTAAATTCCACAAATTTTCATTAAGACCCGTTTAACAAATAACAAATTCTAATTTGTCACGACCATTTTCAATCATACATGATCAAACATAATTTTGTCATACAAAATTACATCATTATAATTACATCATCATATAATTATTATCATTCAAAAATCATATTTAAATTAATAATTTAATCAAAACCGGAGCTTTGACACCACTGTAGAGATTTAAGAGGGATTTTTAAAAAATTTAACCTTTTAAAGGAACAATCTCGATGAACAGATCTTAATTAAACCATTAATAAAAAAATAAAACACAACATAAGATTCTCGTATTACCTTGAAACGTGTTTTAACTTTGATCACGAACGTGAAAGTATCATCGTCTCTACGAAGTCCACGCAAGTACAAAATGGAATGCGGTGCTAGCCATCTCTTGTTGTGAGAAAATTGACAAATTAGGATTGACATTGTTAAGTATTAACAAGTGTGAGTAGTGTGGATAATAGTCCCACATTAGATAGAAATGTGGTGAATTGAGCATTTATAAGTGAAAGAACTCATATACCTATCACCTTAAGGTTTTGGGTGAGTATGTGGTGTGTCTCTCACAAAGGTGTTGCTCTAGAAAGAAAAAAGTCTCACAATCGTCAATGCTCTCTAGTTAAAAAATCTCCCCTAACTCTGGTATCAGAGCCGATAGAAATGTGTGACTTGAGCTTTTATACATACACCTACTCATACACCTATCACCTTAAGGTTTTGGGTAAGTATGCGGTGTGTCTCTCACAAAGGTTGCTCTAAAAAGGAAAAGTTCCACAATGTTCAATATTCTCTAGTTGAAAGCTCCTCTATTTATAGAGAGCTACTAATACACCTATTAGTCTAAAATAACCTCAATCATATTTAATTAAAACTATGTTAATTAAATAGATATTATTTATATTTAATTAAATCTTTTTATTTAAATAAAATAAAATATTAATTAAATTAAATCATATTTAATTTAACAACGGTCAATTCTCATTTATTTAATTAAACAAAATTTAATCAAATAAATTATATATGTGCTAATGTATTAAACAATTTAATTACTATTAACACATAATTAAATTAAATCTTATTTAATTTAATCGTCAATTTCATTATCAGTACTCTATGTGTGTGACCCTATAGGTTCTCGTAAAGTTGGTAATAATATTAAAATACCTATTTAATATTATAAACAGTGAGCGGTATCTAGAAACACATCACTGCTACCAAAGTGATGAGAATATTGTGTGATCTGACATAACATTTATGCGATAATGATCATATGTATAAAATACCATTTTACCCTTATATCTATATTGACACAAGGCATATAATATGTCACCCTTGTATAGTCCAAAATTTTATTCCTTGATCCTTGAGTATACTTGATAACAACAAATAAGTCCAATATCTCTTATCGACTTATTTGAGTACGACCATGCATTTTACAATCATGCTCTATCAAGGGGCCCATAAATATTACTCCCATATATGTAGGAGGGGCAAATCTCATCTAGGTCACTCATGTCCCTCAGCATGATTTGTAAAGTACCCATAAAGCATCTTTATGGTCATCCTATTACGGACAACGTTTGATTGACAATAAAGTACTCGACTCCACATCTATGGCCCATAGCGGTTTTAGGTCGAAGGGTGGTATAGATCACTATTACTATGAGAATAACTTATGACACTTACATAATAAACTATGTAGTATTCTCATGGTGAGTCAATCCAGTATAAATATTACTTCTAATATTTATACCTTTGTGAAAACTTGATATCTCATATTCATGACTTGTGAGATAGAGTCATTAGTCTACTTCCATAATAGTCTATATGCATTACTGTTGTCCTATTTGACAGTAAAGTTTGTATACAGATACTTTAAGAATAATGTCCTAATGTTTAATGAGGTCTTACGATTAAGTCACACTTAACAGGTCATTAATAGACTAATTATTCTAAGAACTTTATTATGTCATATACAAATAACATAATAAATACAATGCATAGTAAGTATTTATGTTAACAAACTATATATATATATATATATATATATATATATATATATATATATATATATATATATATATATATATATATATATATATATATATATATATATATATATATATATATATATATATATATATATATATATATATATATATATATATATATATATATATATATATATATATATATATATATATATATATATATATCAAGGTCATGATACAAAAGCATATAAACCAATATTGATTGACTATTAGGGCTTACTCCAACACTATGGATTTCCTATTGCTATGCACATTTACTAAGAAAATAATGTTGTAGAAAACATCACATTATCTTGATGTTGTACCGCGATACAAGCATATCAATGCTCAATAACTTAAGCATAACATTCGGTATGATTAAGGAACAAAACATATAACAAGGTGGGGTGACCGCAACTTATTTATTTTCTTTTTTGGCCTTTTTATCAACATTTTGGAGGGTTGATACCCATCCCGTTGAGTTATTTGGAGAGGGGGTGACGTTGAGCTTCATGGCTATGTCTTCTCCCTGATTTTTTGGAGAGCTTGGTATATTCTTTTTGCTCTTTCTAAATCAGCATTGATGGTAGTTGTTCTCCCAGTAGATTGTGGTATTTAAGTTTGAGTCACAGAATCCCACCATAGAACGACTAGGAATTTTTACTGGCATATTTCCTTCTTTACAGTAGACAACAATCATCTCTGTGATCTCGGATACCCCCTGTAATGGTAGCAATATAGAGGCGTTTGCCTTTTTGGCTTCCTTGTTCTCTTCGTTTGTCCAGTTATATTGGCCTTTGTGGGGGATTTACCTCTATGATATTCTTCATGTCTCACTTGTCTCCCTTCAGTATTCAGTCAGACGACCTCTCTTCATCACTCTTTGATAACATCCTTCAAATGGATACAATCATCACTGTTGTGGCCGCGAAGTTTATAGAATCGATAATATTTTGATATATTCGTCCAAGATGTCTCTCTGACGGAATATGGGGGCTGGATTCCTGACTTCCAAAATTCAATGTTCACACGCTATTGATAGATCCTCTCACGAGATACCATCAACTGGGTGTATTCGACATATTTTCCTTGTACGTTTTGGTCAGAGTCATCTCGATGTTGGTAAGGTTCTTTTCTAGATAGGCGACGACTCACTAGATGCGGGGTTATCAAAACAGGTGGTCCATTTTTCTTATAAAATCATAAAAGTTCCGGTCGTGGTCAACATCTCTTGAAAGGATTTGACATTCCTCTTCCCCAACTTTTTCTGAAAGGATGGTCGCTTAGAAGGCCATTCTAAAAAATCTAGCATTTTAGGCCTTGTTGAGCCCCATCTATTTCAATTGAGAATTAAGTAAGTCGATTGATATACAACCACAAGCTTTCTTTCTTTCTTTGAATGATCCTTGTTAAAGCGACCTCGGTGATAGAACTTCGTTTTTGAGCCGTGATTTACACCAAAAACCTCTTACAAAATTCCGCCCAGGAATCAATGCATCCATCAGGTAGGTCGTTGAACTATAATCGAGCTAGTTCAGCCAAAGTGCAAACAAATTGCACTTAGAAGCGTCGTCAGCACTAAAGTAACTCAATTGTACATCTACTAGTTGCACATGTTCATCGAGATCTCCCTTTCCATAATAATCGGTTAGCTTGGATGACATATTCATAGACTTTGAGATCCTGCTTTCCAAGATTTATACCGACAAGAGGTGCTTTGATTGAACCTTATTCAGGCGAATTTATGCAGGAACTAGAGTTAGAGCATAACTTCCCCGGTCTCCTTCGGGGCTCGAAGGAGTAGTCTGATGTTTTTTACTTCTGTAGTGATCCTTAGACCAGGAAACCTTATTTCCCTTTGTCCTAACTGGTTCCGGGATTGCAACACAAGTCTTTCTCGAAAAGAGTTATTGAATTGTATTCTCGCGTGAAGAAGCATAATGGAGGCTCTCTTCGAGGCGTTGAAGCTTTTCTTCAACATCATTTAAGTTTTGTTGTCGAACAATGTTAATCACATTGTTCAATAACTCATTGTGCCTTGTACGCCAAGATTTGCTTGTACCTTGTGAAAGCCATGTAAGATTTCGTGTTGCATAGCTGGAAGCAGAACGGGAGTTTCCACTGGATTGGCTGGAACTGATCTAGGCACTTGCGAAGCTCGAATTGGATCTGAATGCGAATAAACTACCACTTTAGGATATGTGGCATTTTGTTGCAAAGGAAGAGACGGTTGATTACTTGTTGTTAAGGTAGCAACGAAAACTTTTCGTGCAGTGGTAGATCTAGTATCCTTGAATCCATAAATATTATTGAAGATGAAAATTGGAGATCCGAACATCTTGAAGAAATGAGACTAAAGTAGCACTAAGTCGAATCGGAATACGATAAATCTTCACATTTAATTATGATTCCTTGCTCCGGTGACCGGAAAGAGTAACAAGCTGCAAAAGTCGAATAACGAATGTGAATTTGCAAAAATTGTAGGAATCAATAGTCGACTTCCACTTACGGCACCACTGTTCCGTTCTAGAACCATGAATCAGAGACGATGATTGATTGCAACTTCCGATGTGATGGATTGAGGGGATACATGTAAGGTTAGCACTCCAACGCTCAAGCCAGTATGTTGAGAAAAGGAGTGAAATGAAATTATATTTAAAGTCTGTTACCTCTATTTAGTGCATGCTTTATATTTAGAGGAAAGAAAATAATGAACTAACTATTTGGTCGCCGTCCTTTGCAGATGATCGTTGGATGTTTCTTTTCGGTCGACATCTCTTGGGATCGTATAAATAATTATCTTTACTCATTGGGAAGATTCATGATAGAACGAGACCATGATTCCAACACAGGATGAGACAAAATAGTAGGATTAGCTCGTTCAGGGTCTTTCTAACCGACCCAAAACAAAAATAATTTTAATTTTTTAATATTAATGTTATTACTTTTCATATATTAGTTTTATTTATTAATTATATTTTATTGGATATTTAATTTTTTTTCCGAGGAAATGATGTATTATAAAGAAAAATAATCTCTTTAATTTTTCATCGTTGTGTTTTTTAAAGAGAAAATTATATTACATTAATTCTATACAATATGATATTTCTACTAAAAATTAAAGTAATTAATGATGTGATCGCTTTAACTAGTTTATGAGCAACTTCACTTAATTGTCTCTTAATACTTCACAATGGAGATGTTAAAATATGTAAAAAGAAAATCTCTACACTGACTAATGATATCACCAAATTGAGAGTTCTCACTTTGTTGTTCAAATACGAAAAAGGAAGCATCCACGTTACATTTTGTTCTGGTCTAGGCTCAGCCTCGCGGTCCAGCCCAATATCGCACATGGCCCATTAAGTGGACTAACCCGACCGGGCACACGCGCCCCACAGAACGGGCAGGGCACGCTCCCCGCCGGGATGGACGACGCGTCTGATAGCGTCTCAACATCCTCTCTTGTCGGCCGAACAGGGCACACCCCGGTCCGTCGAGCAAGACCTTTGGTTCCTCCGCATCCTCGCGTTCTCCTCGCGGAGAACAGCGTGCCTCCGGGGAACCTCCCGAGCTCCCCTCCGCGGGGAGAACAACGTTCCCGGTGCACGTTCTCCACGTGCTCCCCTCCCCGGGGACACGTCATCAAACAACTGTCCACCTCCGAAAGAGCAGGTCAAACCCACTTTCCGGAGATCAAGGAGCAGTTGGACTAGGGCGAAGACCACGTCCTGGTCTTCACTACGCCACGTAAGCCCTAGCAGTCACCTGGGTTGGGCCTGGCAATCCAGCCCAACGCAAGTGGCCGTTGGCCCAGCGCTGGGGTCTCTCTATAAATACCCTCTTCCTCAAGAGGGTCAGGTAATTCACTTCTTACCCTTTTCTGTACTCTGCCCGCACTCTGCCCAACTCCTTACTTTGGCATCGGAGTGTTTTGCAGGTACACCCTCTTTCTCCTCCTCATCACCGTGGAACAGGTAGCAGTCCAACAGCGTGTGGTCAGTCCGTGATCCCCTTCTGATCAGGTCAGATCACATTTCAATCTCCTTCTTATTTCACTTGTTACAAAAACTAGTTTGATAAGGAGAAGGTGTTGTTTAACATCATTAGCAAGTTTTCAGGACTTGAATAACTCGACTATTCTATTAAAAACCGTCCCTTGTTGCTCCATAACATTATTTTCTAAATTTTATTATTTCTTTGCATCCAAATACAATAACAGTGAAAAAAATTGAAAAAAAGAAAAAAGTCATTTTCAATAAATATATTTTGAATGGTGTTGAAAAAAATTGTAGAAGCATTGGCTCTATTGTTGCCTACTTCACAAATAATAAAATAAATAAAGATTTGACGCCAAATTTGTTGACTATTGGAACAATTTAAAAAACATGAAGAAAAAAAATCTTCAATACCATTATCACATAAAAGTGAAATCCTTTCCTTAAACAAGTCCTTTTTTCAATCTCTTCTTAAAATGATTCTAAATGTATTGATAGATTTCTCTTTTCTAAAATATTCTCTCTTAAGAAACAACTTTTTTTTCAATATATTTTTGAAGTCATTTTTTTTAGTAGACAATACTCAAAAGTAAATAAAATCTTCAGATAAGTTGTTTATACTAAAATTTATAATCTATTTTAAATATTAGTACATATTTTATAATGAAAATTATTTCAAAACATTATTTAACATTTCAATCAAATTATTTAAAATAATAAATATTTTAATAATTTAAAAGATAAATATATTTGTGATCCTCTTAAGTATTTTAAATTTCATTTTTAATCATTCACAAAAATCTATTGCTAATTTAGTTGCTAAATAATAAACCATCACTAAATCGTCTTTAATTCAATTGTTAAGTCGTAAAAATCATTGATAAAGTGTAAAATAGATCAAATGTGTGAATGAAAAATTTTAGAAAGGTCATTTTTTAAAAAGATTATTTAGAAAAACTAAAAATAAAATTTAAAATATTTAAGAAAAACACAAACATGTTTATCCTATTTAAAAATAACAAATTTGTTAACCCACTCATATAAAAAAAACTTTTTATTGTGGTAACTTAAAGACTTACTGTGGAAACAAAATATAACATAAAAACCAAATCGAGAAAAAGAAAGCTTAAAAACAAATTCTAAGAGGATACATCTAATAGTCAAACTTATAAAATCGCATATTTAACCTTAACGGAAATGTCAAGAAAGAAACGTTTCATCCCCATTCACCAAAAAATGAGAAACTAGAAACTGAAGTCACATTCAACATTACAACTTTTTTAAAGAGCAAAATTACAAGAAAAACTAATAAGACACCATTCGACCACAATCATGAGTAGCCACACTTACCACTAATTAACATTTAACCATAAATAAAAGCACTGTTATACAAGAGATAGAAATGAAGTGAGAGAGATCACTTGGCCATCATCACCTTAACGAATTCCTCGTAGTTTATTTGGCCATCACCGTCAACATCAGCCTCTCGAATCATCTCATCGACTTCTTCATCAGTGAGCTTCTCACCAAGGTTGGTCATCACATGGCGAAGCTCGGCAGCAGAGATGAATCCATTCTGATCCTTGTCGAAAACCCTAAATGCCTCTTTCAGCTCCTCCTCAGAGTCGGTGTCTTTCATCTTCCTTGCCATGAGGTTGAGAAACTCAGGGAAGTCAATTGTACCGTTTCCATCAGCATCTACTTCATTGATCATGTCCTGAAGCTCTGCCTCAGTTGGGTTTTGTCCCAATGAACGCATAACAGTTCCAAGCTCCTTGGTTGTGATGCAACCTGCAAGTTCACACCATATATAATCATCATCAACAACAAATTCTCATTCATGACAATTTCGAAGCTAACACCACACAAACTAGTCGCATATAGCAAATATGTAATAAAACTTTTCTAATTCATGACAATTATGGCTAGTATTAGTAAGATTCAATTCCTCTCCAGCACTCATCCTCTCAGACAACTATACAGACAACTATACAAGCCACAAACAATAGTCAATTTTTTTCATTTATTAAAACTCAATCACAAACCTTTGTGTATAGTGTCCGATTTATGAAGACATACAACTAAAATATGACAGATAAACTGACACCGGTAATAATTTGAAAAAAAAAAGAAAAACTAAACATAATCACAAATATCAATGTCAGCGACACACTTTTTTCCAGATGCGTCCATGGGACATAGTATCCAATATTATCAAAAACACAAACACAAATGGTTACCTTCAATACTTTTATTTTTTCAAATTATTATGGATGTTTTGCATGTGGCGACTAATAAAATAAAATCAAGATGTAGCACCAGAATTATCATAGCTGGAACGTATATGCTACAACTTATTTCTAATAAATTGCAATTTTCATAAGCTTCATACTTTTTTTTCCTTAAAACACTTAATTAAAATTTCCGATTCCATTTTTTTGGAATCATGCATTCATCTAAATCAACAAAACTCAAATCGACTACAAATTAACATAACAACCGTAATAATGATAAAACCTAAAAGAAATTCAAAACAAAATAAATAATAATCAAATCATAACCAAAAACAATCAAAATTCCTAATCCAAATCACAGAACAATTCAATCAAAAGCAAATCACAAGAAAAAAACCGATCTACAAAAAAAGATCGCATCAAAATCAAAATAAATATAAAAAACGAAAAAGTGATAGATTCGATTCGATTCTAACCATCGCCATCCTTATCGAATAGGCTGAAAGCTTCCTTAAACTCAGAGATCTGGTCGTCTGTGAGTTGATCTGCCATGGTGTTGTTAAGAGAGAGAAAAGGAAACTCGGTGTTTTTTTCCCTTTGATTCGAGTTTCTATGATGATTATGAAAGAGCGCGTGTTTGAATATTCGATGAAATGAAACGGTTGCGTTTTATATATTAATGGAGGATGCTTTGTTATAAATTCCTAACTGCGCAACACGGTCTCCACACACTTTTACCAATTATGCCTTTTTTCTATTATTATATTAATAACCTACGGACGGAGTATTATTTATTATTTTTCTATCGACAGCATTTTTCAGTCAACTAACTTACTTAAAACTTTTATATATATATATATATATATATATATATATATATATATATATATATATATATATATATATATATATATATATATATATATATATATATATATATATATATATTTGTCAAATGGCCCAACAAGACCGATCCAACAACAAATGTTCAATTCAAAACACCCTTATAAAAGAACAATGGGTACATGATTATTGCGAGAAGGCTATACACTAGATATGAATCACTTGCTCATCATCAACTATTAAATTCAATTCTATAATCTTTTATATTCAGTGTCGCACTAACATTGAGTGGTTTTAACCGTCCACTATATATGAACTAATCTATACATTGTAACATGTTCCATCAATTATTGTTAAAGTATGTATGATTAACCTCACTTAGCATTAGATTGTTAACTATGCAGACACACCTTCGATCCACCGTATCAAAGACTTGCATCGTTGTTTCAAAGAACTTCATATCAACATGTCTTCACAAAATTCCACGCATAATTCATTAATTCCTTCTTGTTGCACTATCACAATTGTTTTATATTACTATTTTTTTAACTATGAATTTCATTTAATGTCAAAAAAAAGACTTCTAGTAAGATTCTGTTAGTATCATTAGTATCAAAAAGGTTTGGTTCTACAGAATATTTGACCGCTAGAAAATAGATTCTAGAATTCCTAATTCTTACACACTATAATTATTATATATTATTGGGCCACCCAGAAGAAGTAAATCAACTAATTACTTTTTTCTTTTATTTTTCTTTCAAGTTGAAAGAAAAAGTCTCAACAGATATTATCCAGAAAAAATATTTTGAACCAATTAATGAAGTTCCTTTTTCATTAAGATCCTAAAAAAAGGAAATAGAATTTTTGGAAACATAGAATAAAGTTAAATCACCATTAATTTTCTCAACCCGACAATGATGGTTTCCAAATCAGCTCAAATAACCTTTCACTGTAACACTCATCACGCAGTTGATGTCGTCGCTTTGTTCCTCGCTCCAACACAAGAAGTTACATTTCCTTTGTAGGGAGAGGCAATGTGGTTCTAAAAACTTCTTTAAATGTTTCATCTCATTTACCTATAGCTCCCCCGTCGACCGACCAAGGAAATTTTTAGATCTTGGTATCGTTCAAACCTTTTTAGTAGTTACTTCATAGCCAAAATTCTAAGCAACCTCAATTGCAAGCATATGCTCCTAAACCAAGAATGTTCTTGGGCCATCAACAACATTAGACCTTACTTGGATTGCAAAAAGCGAACCAACTCATCAATAACATTTACAATCTGGTACAATAGTAAAATGTATACCTTTTGAATGAGAGATTTCGACTAGTTGAAGAAAACCAAAAAATAACCCCATCGTGGGTCCACATACAGCAGAAGGTATTCTAGCACGGTGACCTTGGAGTTACACCTATTATGGATCTCAGTGACAGCACCTCATAACATATGAGAGCCTCCACATGAACACTGCCATCCTCGAGCTAACCAATCTCCTCCTCACAGTTTTAAGGGAGGAAATGGTAATCATACACCCCTTCCTTGAAGATTTTCCGCTCTAGGAGATCTCTATCACACCATTCCTAGAAAAGAGACATGTAGTGTGCCAAGAATCAACCCATTTACCATAAGACGAATCCATTCTCAAAACACATAATCGACAAAAGAATTTCCAAATGTTTAGAAAAGTCATCGAAACTGGACAATAACGACTAAATTGGGGACCCAGACGAGCACATTGAACACATATATACCATGGTTTACTTCACAGTGCTAGGAGTGCAGCGAAACACATGTTTTTAGTGATAACTCTCAAAGTATTTACCATGACATAATTCTAAACTCTACTAAATGGTTCCATCAACTTTTGGAAGAAATTTTGTGTGAATTTATAACTCAACTCATAGTACAAAAGTGATAAGAAAAGAGGATAGCCGTCCTCAACATGATCCATCATAAATATAAGGAAACTCTATGGGAGTATATTGACCGATTCACAAAGGTTGAAGTATGGGTAAGTACATTAAATGACTGGCTGAAGTGTTGGATCTTTGAAAAAGGATTGAGGGCAGACTGCATGTTTTGTGAAAAGTTAGGATTGAAAGGTGCTGGAAGCATGAATAGTCTCCTCACTAGGGCCCAACCACATATCAATTATGAAGAGATGTTGATAGTAGAAGATGTATGTTGCACCCCAAAATTTGCCTAACCTTTTCTTACTTGGTTTATGTTTCATTGCATCATCATATAATTGGTCTAGCATTTGCATAGCATAGCATTATTCATTTAGAAGAGGATCAAGTGTGGTTTGTATCAGGAGGAGCCTATCTAGAGGTCTTATTCAAGCTTGAGAGATCACCAAAGTCATCAGAAAGTGGGTTGTGTTGTTGAGAAGTTTGGATGCTGGTATGTGGTTCATCTCCTAACTTGGGGGCCAATTGAAGACTATCAGTGGGTTGTGAAGCCTTGATCATGGATAGGGTATGTGGATAGAGCTCATTGTAGGCCTTGAGGGTCATGGTAGAGTTCATTCAAGTGTTTATGCCAAGTGTGGAAAGTCACAGTTGAAGGTGTTGCAATTAGGGTTTTCATCTGGTCAACCTTGAGTCAACTGTGCAATTGAAGGAGGTTGAGACTCAATTCTAAGTCTTTGTGATAATGGAAGGTTGTGTTGAGATGCATGAGGTGTTATTACCAGATCAATTCAAGAAGAACTCAAAGTGTGAGGAGTTGCTAAATTAGGGTTCTCAGGGTAAAATCCCCTATTTAGTGCATGACTTCAAGACCACTTATCTCAAGATACAAGTTTCATCTCAACATTTGACCAACATGAGACTTGTAGAGTATGTTCTTAGCTTTAATTTGAGTACTAGAAGTCCTTGATTGGGTTTATAGAACTCAAGTTATGGCTCATACAAGTTACAGGTCATCAGATGAATATGAATTTTATCTATGAAAGTCCACCAACTTCCAAGGAACTTTTGACCTAGAAGAATGTTTCTCCTCAACTTTTGGCCAACATGAAAGTTGTAGGTCTTGGTCTTAGTGTTCCAAATTGTACCAGAAGTATTTCATCTGATTTGTAGAACTCAAGTTATGAGGTTTACAAGTCAGGGGTATTTTGGGAAAGTAAGATTATAGGTCATTTTGGACTATGGATCATTTTTACTATCTTGCACACTTCAAATGAAGTTTTTTCCAACACAAAACTTGCTCAAAATGGGATTTTAAGGTCAACCATGTATCTATGAAGCATTGATTTGGCTTAGAACAAGACTTGGTTTGAAAAATTGGACAAAGGCATTTTTAAAAGGATTAAAAGGAGAAAATTCAAAAAAAAATCACAAGTGTTCAAAACTTCACAAGTTTATGCATTTTCTGACTGGAAATGATATTTTGAAGAGAATGGCAATATTAGAAAATCAAGTTGGAGCATGTTTCATGGTGTTTCACACCGTTACTTCATGGTGAAGTTATAAATCAAAACTCCACCCTTGGATGGAATTAAGCACTCAATCTTGTCCATACACTCTCACCAAGCCACAAGCAAGTCAGGTGAAGCTTCTAGAAGGCTGAAACAGCTAGAATTCGTGCAGGCCATAGTTGCATTTTGGAGGAAAATTTGAAAGTTGGATATCCTGAATTGGGCCTCCAAATCATTCAATCAGCTTCTATTTAAGTTCACAATGAGATTCAGATCAAGTTTTTGGTGGTTATTTGGAGCTAGAACCAGAGATTGCAGTTAGAGTTTTCAAGCTTCAAGTGCAAATCGTGTTTTCTATTCCAGAGCAATTCAAGGCAAATCAAGGTTTCCATTAGCTTCAGCATTGATCCTTGAACGAATCTGCACAGTTGGAGCTAAGAATCACCTTGTAACTGCCTCAATTTCAAGCTACAAACCAGGTTGGTAACTTTCACAATTGCTCTAGTTTTAGGATGATCTAGTATGAATTGAACTGTGGTTAGGAATTAGGAAGGAACCTAGATGGATTTCAGATGATAATTATGGAGTTTATAGACGATCTAAGTCATGATCAATTTTCTGTTTGGATTTGAATCAACCTGATTTTGAGGTGTTAACATGAGTTAGATAGTACATGATGATCTATGAAGAATGAGGAAGAGATCTGTGGCCTTAGTTATGAGTTTGGTGATGATCCATAATTTGATGCATTTTCTGTTCTTGATCGTGTTTTAATATCCATGAGGAATCAATGGAATTGGAGAATGGATTTGAACTCAGCATGAAAAACTGAAGAGAATGGTATAGGTTTTGTTAAGATTTGACCACCTGTAATTGATGCCTCACCGGAGAAGAGGGTGGCGCAGCCGCCGGACCACCGCCCTGAGTATTTCCCTCCTTAACTAGTTCAAATGAGAACGATGAGGGAGAGCCATTGGATCGTGTTGAAGCAGCTGACCTTTTCTTCTCATCCAACGCCTGGGATTTAACCTGAGATTTGGACTTTGACCAAGCTGAAACGAAGTCGTTTCATTAATCCTACTTGGCAGTTGAGTTGTCACGCGCGCAGTCCTTGGATAAGCATACCTGGTCTTTTGATCCAACTGTCCTGATAACTTCTCAGCATTTAATTTCTTTTAATTTCATTTTGGATTTATTTTAATTGCTTTTATCATTTTTAATTCATATTAATTTCATTTTTCATCAGAAAAATAAAACAAAAATATGTGGATGCTCTTCATTTAATTTCTGATTTTTTGGCATGCTTAGATTTTATGTTGGTGCAATTTCCAATTTATTTGCTTTTTTCCATTTTTGGTATTTCATTTAATTTGCAATTTTGGCCTATCTTCCTTCTGATTTTTGTATGCAAGTTTGGTGTGGAATTTGGTCTTAATTCTTTGTTGGTTTGTTATAGACATATTAAGGTACTTTCTTGATTTTTAGGGTAATTTTTAGGTAGCTTTAGGTTCTGTTTTGAACTAGACTTTTAGGAGCTTCCCCATTTGACCTCCCTTTGGACACTTTGTGATTTAGGATTTCTTTAGTTATTCTCCCTTTAGATTCAGTCCCTGACTTTTCTACCATAGGTCCCTAACCCTCTTAGGATCCCTTAGAAAATTCCCTAGAATTTTAGGACTTGATTTCATATTTTTCTTAGAATTAACAATTGGACTAGTTTTATGATGCTTCTAACATGACCTTTCCTTTAGAATGACCTCAATGGTGACCCATAGCATGAAATAAATTTCCCATTCCTTTTGGATAGTGCTTTAAACTTGTTAGAGCTTCTGTATGCTTAATTGTAATGCTTGATTTGGTGTTTTGGTTTCCTTTTAGTAGCTTTCTTTGAGCTTGTAAGATTAGGGTTTAGGAAGAGCTTTAGATTTGATCCCTCTTTCTCCAATAAACATGGATTGCCTTGATTGCTTTCCATTCTCATCCAATGATTCAAGGTCCCTATGTGGAAGCCTCATCCCTCCTTTGGAAGGATGTGTGGCATATCACAAAAGGTAGAACCTTTGAGGATGCCTAGCTTGGATGTATGGTTGAGTGCCATGATGGATTCCCTTGGTTTCCATCATGCTTCCCATCATCAAGCATTGATCTTGATGTTGATTCTCATCTCTCTTGTTGGATCAAGTTGAAGCTTGAAGGTGAAGGCCTTATTCCCTTTTCTCTTGAAAGATAGCTTGAACATGGAGATCAAACTACAGACTGTTGGGCTGCTTTACTGCTAGAAGACTGCTTTGATGTTGAGTTGCTGGCTTATTGTCTGTTTGTTATTCTTGTTGATTGACTGTATTTGTGTGACTATGTGTTGCATTAGAATAGGCTTTCATGTAGTTGATTTAGGCCTAAGTGCATTGAAAGGTTGATCCTGGCTCCCTTTGCTTGTCTGCATTAGAGGTTGAGTCTGTCTCCCTCTGCTTGTCTGTTACTGTTTGGCTTTGCTTGTTGGCTGAAGGTTGAGTTTGTCTCCCTTGCCTGTGTTTTGTGTTGATTTTGCTTGCTTGCTCTAGAAGTTGAGTTTGTCTCCTTCTGCTTGTATTGTTGCATTGCATGCATTTTACTTACAGTTTTATTCTTTCAGTTATTTCTCTTGCTATTGCTTTCTTTTGCCGTGTTCCCCTAGGATTTCCGTTCCTTCTTGTTCAAGTTGGAATGTGACAGACATTAGGGTTCTAACCATGCATGATAACATTAGGTAGATCCCTCCTAACCTCAATCATAGAATCAACTTTGCATGACAACTTTAGGATTGGATTAGTTCCCCTTTAGTGCGTCCTTTCTCTTCTCATCTTCAAACATCTTTAAAACACTTAATAAAGATTAACGCGTGTTGTACGCTACGAGCCTTAAGCACTTGAGAAAGGGTTGTTGGAGAGTTTCTCTTCAATAGCTTGGGTGTTTAGTATGGTACCCTTTTGGTGACATGCGACGCATTCACTCTTAAGTCCAAGTCTTTAGTGTAGCATGAGTTACAAACAAAACTCAAAACACTTCTTCTTTAAAAGACTTCAAAACAAAGATCAAGCTTCTTTTTTTCCTCTGGGACCCTTAATTCCTGGAAATCATTTTCATAAGGAGAGTTTTGTTAACTCTCGGTTCTACCGCAAATGGTAAACGCCTAAGTCTCCGACGAGCGAGCTACATACATCAACTGCTGGAACCGTTTGTTAACCCTACTCGGGTAAAACTTTTGAACCAACCTGTGGTCTTGTTAGCCCGAACTACGTTTGCTCTGATCTTTCACGCCGTGTGAAAGTATGTAGGCACGAGATGCGATATCTCATCGAGCAACCTTCCCCCCTTTTCACCCGTAGTTAGGCGAACTACGTTGACTCTGATTTCTCGTTCCAGACGGGAATACGTAGGCATAGAACTGTTGTGCTCTGCCGAGTCATTTTATTTTCTTTTCAGACCAGCCTTGATAGGTAGATAGTAAAACCAACCCATCAGATAAACACAACAAGCGTGGATCCCATCGAGTACGATGGACGTGAGGGGTGCTAATACCTTCCCCTTGCGTAACCGACTCCCGAACCCAGACATGGTTACGATGATCTTGTCTTATACCTTTTCGTCAGGTTTTTCCGATCGTTTCCTTTCCCTCCCTGTGGGATAAATAACGAAAGGTGGCGACTCTTCTGTTTTGCCGGCACCTAATTTTCGCGGTAGCGACAATGTAGAAAGAAACAAAGAATTGGGAAACCAACAAATGGTCAGTCTAGAGATAAGAACACACACTAGTGTAAAGATGACAAAGACAAGGACGTTCACCGAGGGCTATGTCGCACCTCGGAAAAATCACGGAGACATTTTGGAGAACGCGACCCTCGCGCGAAAGGCGCGGAAATGCGGTTCGACAGAGTCGCCACCGAACTTTATTTTTCTCGAACAAACGAGAAAGGAAAATATCGAGAAAACCTCTTAAAAACGAAAGGATAGGAACAGGGCTGTCGCAACCATGTTCCGGGTTCGGGAGTCGGTTACGTGAGGGGAAGGTATTAGCACCCCTCACGTCCGTCGTACTCTACGGGAACCTCTTAAGGTAAATGTGGGGAGTGTTGTTTAGGTTTACTTGCTTTCTTCTCGTCGCAAAGGAGAATTGGTAGGGGAAAAGGTTAAAGACGCAAAGGAGAGATGGGTGATTAGATGATAGGGTGCTCGCCAAGGATTGGTGCCCTTGTGCCTACGTATGCTCATTCGGACGAGAATGAGAAATCAGAGCGTCGTAGTTCGACTACAGGAAAGGATGGGGGGTGGACGAAATAATGGAGGAAGATAGAAGTGTGCTCGCCAAGATCATCGTAATCTTGTGCCTACGTATCTTATATTCAAGAATGAATAAAGAATCAGAGCGTCCGTAGTTCGTGGTAACAACCACGAAATGATGAGGTTAAATAGATTGGAAGTTTGAGAAAGAGACGAAAGAGTGACTGACAAGCAACCCAAGAGCGCGCCTTAAGAACTTGTCACTCAAAAATTCAAGGAATGCGAGAATCCAAGAACTCAGTTCTTTCGGGAATTGACTGAATAAGTTGAAGATAAAGAGTTGGATGTTTTAAAATTGAAAGAATGAACTAATAACAACTTAAGGGCGCACCTCGAGAGTTACTCATTCGAATATTCAAAGAATGCTAGATTCTGATAATATCCCTCTTTCGTAAGTTTTAAAAATGTTTGTGAAAAGATTGAATCGAAAAAATGGCATGCGAGGCCAAAGGAAGTTGTTTTGAAGTAGCTCGACGATGTGTCGAGGATTTGATTGAAAATGAAACCGACTTGACGACGTGTCAAGGGTTAAGATTGTGAGAAACGATATTAGTCCCTAAGGGTGCCCCTAATATCGAAACCATGGTGAATTGTGAGGTGTGTGCGAAATGTGGGTTGCGAATGCGTACGAGCATTCTACTTAGGAGAACATTGGAAAATGATTGAGTTTGAAAAAGTCGAAAGGTTGGGTGAATAACAACTCAAAGGGCGTGCCTCGAGAATTATTTACTCGAAAATTCAAGGAATGCTAGATTCCAAGAATCTCCTTCTTTCGGAGTTTTAATCGAAAAAATGGTTTTGAAAAAATTTGAATCGAACCGAGAGTATGAAATGAGTTTGTGGAATGAGAAGTGAGAATACAAGATTGAATTCGAAAAGTATAGGAGAAATGACGATTATTTAATAAATGAGACGTCGGCCTCACAACTATTTAATCGGGGTATCATTTGGATGCTAGATCCTAACAACACCTTTTCATTCAGAAAATATTTGGATGAACAGCGGAAATATCACACAGAATGCTAGATTCCTATGATATTTCTTTGCCCAAAATAGCGTACTAAACGAATAGTAGAACGACATATTATTTAAGGTGTACACCCCAATAATGTTCGTCCAAAAATCCACATAAGATTCTAACTAACAGGTCATTAATAATTTATCATTTTTAATTAGATAATGATGCTAAATTTTCTAATTAGTAATTTAGTAGCAAAAATAAGTATTTTAAAAAAATATTATTGTTTCAAAATTCTTTCTCTTTAAAAGAAAATCTTTTTTGAAATTGTCTTATAAAATAAGTTACTTAATAAGCGATTTTGATTTGATTTATGAAACATTATAATAAACAACGAAAGTATCATGTGGAATGCTAGACTCCAATGACATTTCCTTGTCTAAATAATTAAAGGGCGTATTTTGAAGCGAAAAGTCGAATAATGTACTATCTAAGGCGTACGCCCCAATAGTGATTATTCAAGAACTTAAAAGATGCTGGACCTTAAGAGTTCTTTTTCATTATTAATTAAGAAAATGATTTGTATGTTGAAAATAAATTGAATTAGGATAAAAAATAATAATTAATCATATTTGAAATTGATTACTCAAATTTTGAAAAGAAGAGAGAAACTTAAAATGACTCTAAACCTTTGCTCTTGGCTATTAAAAAAAACACATGATCTTAATCCCTTCAATTCCTACTGGTCATAATAATATCTATGAAAAAAACAGAGTATTGAAATCTTGAGATTTCCGTCCGTGAAGCAACACGATAGCCAACGAGATCTAACGTAATTCCTTGATTGGAATCTACTTGCTATATATAACCAAAGACTACACAATTGAATTTACCAAGTTGGAACTGTTTGGAAAGTGAAACAAGGATAATACAGTTCACAATATTCTCAAATTGATTGACAAAGAAAAATAGTAAACAAAACTGTATTTTCATGTGATATTTCCTACCCATCCGCAAGACAACAATATCATCTTATGGGATTCAAAACCAAACTTCAATCATTTGCCTATTGTACACCACAATTGGAACAACAATATATTCACCAAAAACAATATAGCATCAAACAGTGACCGAAAATAAAAGCTCAATTGACTTAAAAAAAACTGTTA
The DNA here is from genome assembly GCA_963859935.3 of Lathyrus sativus. Classification (NCBI taxonomy): domain Eukaryota; kingdom Viridiplantae; phylum Streptophyta; class Magnoliopsida; order Fabales; family Fabaceae; genus Lathyrus; species Lathyrus sativus. The sequence continues at coordinate 575,874,371 of OZ012735.1, read as the reverse complement.
GAATTCAAAAGCACACCATGACAGTACTACTCATCAGTAAATTTAAGGTGGTATTACCAACCGAAATAGTTGATGTCGCCGATAGTGGAAACAAGTAATGTGTGAAAACTGTTATTACTCTCAGTCGTTGGTGAAATTGAAGAGAGTTTGCAGCATTGTGAACACGAACACCGTCGAGCCTGTGTTGAAGCGTTGTTGCTTGTGACTGTACGCCTTTGCTGTTGTGGTGTTTGAATCGAACCATTATTGCTAATCAATCCCCAACCTTTCCTGCAACGATTTGAGATGAGTAAAGGCGTCATCATTGGAACGATTCTCTATGGTGCGCTGCTTGCAGCTGAGTTGCGGCCGGAAATCATGTCGAGGTAGAACTTCGCAGCACCGTCACTACTTGTACTGCTACCATGGAATGATTTGCCGCTACTAACTGAGGATGTCGCATCCTAGTTTTGTAGCTTCCGTTGTTATCATTTTGCTGCAGTTGTGACAATGTTGTTGTTGATATTTCTAAACCACACAATGCTTCAAGATCTTTTCGTACAACCAATGATTCGGCAACGCCGTCACCTGCGTAAAATCAACAGCCATCCAAATAGAAAAAGAAAACAGAGTCATTGAAAACCAAAATCCTCGCGAACAGATCTGAGTTGAAGATGCAACCAATTTTTTCAACAAAAACACAACCTCCCAGTTGCAACGCATCAACAGAACAACAGACATACGATATTATATTAAGCTCTTAGCATAAAGTGCAAAATAGCTGAAGAAACATAAGCGTAACAGTTGAATTCCAAAGTGATTTAAGAGCAACAACAATCAGCAATATCCTAAACCAGTACCAAACACTGATATACACTATAACAGGGCCAAATTTCGGCAGAAAAATCGCTCACAGGCTGAGTAGTATGTATGCTTCAAAGTTCCACATACGGTAAGACTGCAGACTAAGTGGAAAGAAAGTTGATTAGTGATGAACATGATTGAACCACAAAAAAAAGGCAATAGGTTTCCTTGCATCTAATAACTGAACTACTAAAACAAACACTCACAATTATACCAGAATAATAAAACTGAGTTCACAAACAATATGGAATATCATAAACAACTTTGTTTACCCCAGATGCGGAGTATACTGCTCACAGTGAAAAGTCGAAATCAAAGTAACCATATTCATCCGTATCCTTCGCTATTCATGATGTATACCCAAGCAACCTCAACTTCGAGTTTATTGAGTCATCCGACTTTGGGCCCTGCTTGTCACCACTACCTTTCGAGTTCTTGTTGCTGCTGAAAGTCTTCACTCATCAACCCCTTTTTTGCTCATTCGAAACCTGCATAATGTGTACACTAAAACACCACACCAACCCAGAACATCCTTTGCGAGTGTGTTAATGGTTAGAAATATCGATAGGTATAACATAGATTCCTAACAACCAAACTTACACCAATCAACAGAGAAATAACATAAACCCAATCATGGTGTAAAACACAAGTTACAATAAATGGAAAGTGAAACGAAAACACAAGAAAAAAGCTAAATATGATTTCAACAACATGAATGTGAGTTCCATACAACCTCTAAAACAAACATCTCAAATGGAAAATCCTTAACAGATTGGACCAAATACTAACTTAAAGTACATTCTATGCTGAAATCGATAGTACTGATGCAAAGAACAACTTATAAACCTCAAATGATACCAATGAGATATCCTCGGATTTACCGTTTACGCCGTGATTTGTCACTATTGAAACTGCAACATGTGGAAGTACACTCTCGTTACCGCAACTGAGGGAGCGTCGTTATCGCGAAATAGAAAGGAACTCCGGATTAGCAAATCATTTAGAGTACTCCAAGAGTGAAACCGGTGGGAGCTTGTGGAGTCATCGTGCAGATAAAGGATTCCCAATCGGAGCTTTCCGTCATTTCTGAAGAATCGATATCCAAGAGTGGTGATTTGCAGCGGTGATTCGTATTTGGATGGTTCGATGGTGGTTGTGATGAAAGTCTAGGCGACGGAAAAAACAATGAAGAGTTCAGATGTGGAATCTAAGGGGTTCAATATGGGTTTTGGGGGTGAAGTGATTCGATTAGGGATGAGGGATTTTCGGAGGGGCTTCGTGTGATGGTGGTGATGATTATGGATGAAGATGAACGAGGAGGCAAGGAGGGTGACGGCGGATTTTGCAATTAGGGTTTCAGAGGGAATTGGGGCGCCCTTTTCGTGATGAACAGTACTTAGGGTTTCTTTTCAATGATTTTCCTCCCTCTCCCTTATAGTGTCCGATTGTGGGCATTCAATTCACTTGGGCCCAAGTCTGGACCTTCTCTTTTGTTAATCATCATAAATATTACAATTAATAAACTATTAACACAATCTAATAACTATAATGCTAATTAACTTGACCATAATAACTTAATAGTAACAATATAAGCAAACAAATTAAAATTTGTATTCAATAAAAGGCAATATTAACAAAACGAAATATATGTATAAAAATTTATTATTTTTTAGTAATATATTTTTTCAAAAGGAAAAGCTTAAGAAATTAAGAAAAATTAATATTCACAAAAAGGTTTTTAGGTCACGTGTCACACCTTAATTGGGTGAAAAAGAATAAATTTGAAAAAATGCTCAATTACGGGTGGATACGTGTCTAAACGGTATGAAACAATAAATGCGAAAATATTTACGAAAGGGGTAGGACAAATTTAGGGTATGACAGGCTACAATCCAGATTTTTATTTTACACATTTCTTAACACCTCAGAGAAAAGATTTTACAAGAGTGAGTAGATACCTACTTCAAATAGGTCAGAGTAAGGTACATGTATCCCGTCATAGAATTAGTTAATACAGATAGGTTAAGTTTTTTCCACTTCAACAAAAGCCACAGGCATAACACAAACAAGTTTCCATATAAAATATGACATTAAAGAGTTAATGATTAACGGAAGATTAAATCGGTATGCCCAAGAAGATGGGAGGAAAGAAGATCGGGAGAGAATATGTGGCTCTCTAGAGATTCTAAGTGACGAGATGACTCACCAAAAAAGAAGCACCCCTCCCTCCTGTCATAACAAATCATCACCAAAAAAGATGAATGAAGTCGTCAATAAGACCAATAAAGAAAAGGATAACACACAAGGATGAGGAGGAGATTTGAAGAGGGAAACAATAATTCATAACCTATTTCGCAGGGGAATTAACTTCGTCATATCTATTAAGACACAATCAGAAGGGATGATGAAAAGGAAAATTGACAAGTTGGTGGCAATTAATAAGAATATAGAAACGACTGCTGAAGAGAAACCAATCTAAGTTGTCAGTCTCTCGTTCAATTTCATCACATAAGTCTAAGTTGTCATTACATTTGGGTTTAGTTTCATCGTTATGAATATCTTTATTTATAGTAGTCTCTTTCTCTTTAATTTTTTAAAGATCTTTCAACTCTTTTAAAATGTATCACGATTTCTCAAGAATACTAGCTAGGTCTTTAGGAGCAAATCCTAAGTTATAGAGACTGTAGATGCTCTAGATTGCCAACAATATTTGTTAAATTCAAGGATTTGGGTGGTCAAATTATTTTTTAGAGTTTCACCAAGAGTTTTGATATAATTTATAAAACCATTTCTGCATGTTCCCTTCAAAAGTTTCAGGTAATTCAAAATCTTAATCAAACGTGTTTATTCTAGAATTTTTTATCGAAAAAATATCTTCATAAATAAATTTTATGGTGTCTTACATTTCTTTTTTAGTGCGATTTTTTGATACATGATAGTACTCTCTAGTTCCTAAGGCTCTAGTTCTTAAATATCTAACTTTTAAACTATGTTGCACTTTTTATTTTTCTTCTATGGTCTAAAGAGTTCTCGATTTATTCACAACTTCATTATTTATGAAATGCATGAGAATAAATGGATCATTTTTAATTGAATCCACACATTAAAGTCAAAAGTTTTAAGAAAAATGTTCACTCTTACTTTCCACAAAATATACATTTTATCATTGAATGGTGGAGGTTCATGGAAACTTCTATTTTAAAATATTAGTTTGAAGTCATCATTTATCCTTAGAGGATTAGTTTTTAAATAGGAATTAGTCTATGATGACACTTGTTGGCCAGGTGACTTCAAACACAAGAAGGAAAGTTGTGATATAAAATTTCTTTGAAATTTTAAAAAGTAAAGTTGTTTTAAGGTTGGTTTTAAGAAGCAAGACAAAAGATAAAGAAAGGTACAAGAAAATAAAGACAAAAAAGTAAATAGATAAGAGATTAGAGAAGAACACACCATATTTATCATAGTTCAACCCAAAACCACGAGGCCTACAATCAATCTCCAAGGAGTGGCCCTTGAGATTTCCACTATCATATAACTTCTCAAGTCCAGCTTGCAAACTTTATATATAAGTATCATAGTCAATAGAATAACCCTCGCTCTATTACAGTTAGAGATTATCACCAGTTCACATAACATAACTCTAATTAAATATTTTTCTTTCTCAGCACTTGTTATGGCAGACCATAATGGCTATTGGCCGAAGAAAAAGGAAGCAAGGATTCACCCAAAGTGATTACGACATAGAGGAATTAACCTACGAAAAATCACATGAGATCTAGGCCCCAGATACATCTAATGGCTTCTACGTCATACGCCTCTAGAACAATAGATTATTATAACTGCCCCATTATATAAAGAGTACATACGCTAATTTCAGGTATACAATTTGGAGTTCAAAACTTTATTCACTTTTCTCCTTCATATACTAACTTGAGCATTGGAGTGCTAACCTTGCAGCTCAGCCTCTTCTCATCTGCATCTCAAGTTCAGGTCTACTGTTGTTCATCACAACCACTAATTCTTTGATCAATTTTGGTTCTATAACATAACAATGGTGCCATCTATGGGAATTGACTTCAGATTCCTATGTTTTCCATAATCACACATTCTCTCTCTGATCCATCGATTCAAAATCTCTTTGGATTATCAGATTTGAAGTTCTCAAAATAAAACATTGGATTCATAATGTTATACCTAGTCGAGTAGCGGGTCAACCTTGATTTTTAGATTTTCTAAATTCCTTACTTCCAAGTTGATCTTACTGGATCAGAAAGAGGATTAGCAGCCAGCAACAAGTCGTGAGCTCCAAGTTTGTCGGTGGTGGAAAAGAGAAGAGGGTGTACCTGTAAGATACTCTGATGCCAAAGTGAGGAAGGGAGTGAGAGAGAGAAAGAAAGTACCGAAATTGAGTATGAGTTAGAATACCTGACCCTTTTGTGGAGGAGGGTATTTATAATGTGCCCCCAACGTTGGGCCAACGGTTATCTATTTTGGGCTGGATTGTGAGGCCCACAACAAATGACTGCCAAGATCCTACGTGGCAGTAGGGAAGATCCGTAGGTGGTCTTGTTCCTAGACCAACTGCCCCAAGAACTCCGAAGAGAGGAAGACCTGTTCCTTCGGATGTGGGTAGTTAGTTGATGACGTGATCCTGCGTGGGATGCACGTGGAGAACACGTGAGGAGCATGTGAGGTGCATGTGGTCTCCAACGATTTAAGTAAGCTAGGCCTTTATGTTGGACCCTCCCTGATGTGGAGTTGGGTTGGGCCATGGCTGAAAGTGGGTCAGCCCTAGGCCCAGTCTAGAATAGGAGCCCTCTAAGTTGTTGCTTCAATTTAAGGGAGTAATGACTTAGATTCAGTTTGCATGTCGAGGATGGATAGAGGAAATCCTCTCAAGGAGAGCATCTGCTTGGACTCGTGGATATAAGCTCACGAAGTTATGCTCGCGAGGAACGTGGAAGTTGTTTCTTATTTCCGACAGAGCGACCACATGTGAGATATTTCGAATTCGCTGCCCGCGCAATCTTTGGATTTTTGACAATAGGATTTAGCATGATTATTTTGGGGACATGTGCCCGTGAGGGTAGGACTCAGCTTGCTCTAAGCATTGCCTCGGGATATGCCCGCAGGGTAGAGAGGGAGTCGAGCACGCGGGCAAGGCTTGGAGTGATGAATTCGGATGAGATAATAAAGGGGAAGGGACGAACACATCATTTCCTTGAGTCGTGCGTTAGAGGATGGAAGATACAGGTGTGACGTCTTCTTGAGCCATATGTCATAAGTAATAAATGCCTTTAACGACCTATGAGTAAAGGCGCTTGAGTGCCTTGGCGATGATTCGCCTGAGTGCCAGTAAATATAAATATGAGGAAAGGGGACTCATTTTTCATGCTCTTAGTATTCAAACTCTTGCACAAATTTCTCAAGCTTTCCGCTTTATCCATTTCTCATTCTTCATCGTCGTCAGTTCTCTTCATGTTGCTGCCGCTTTCTAGAATATTTTACACATGTAAGTTTTCTCCGTCTTTTCTATATAGCATGGTAGTGGTCATCTTTAGGAATTTGTGTTCTTGACGCCCACGAACTTCGTGATGAAGTTGCGCATTTTTTTGGTGAAGTTATGAATTTCCCGACCACGTACTTGAACTTTCGGCAGCCTTCACGAGGTTCCAATGAAGTTTCCAGAAATTTTCTGGAAAAATCATGAAGATACCGGGGAACCCATGTAGTTTTCGATGAATATTCTGGAGAGTTCTTGAAGTTTCCAACGAAGGTCCCATGGAGCTCTTAAGGCCTGCGCGTCCCCTCCAGATTCAATGTCAAGGAAAAAATCTCCTCGCGGGGGGCGTGGATACTTTGAGAAAGTCTTTTGCTAAGGAGACCTCTTCCGCTTAGTTCAGACGAGGAACCTAAGTGTCGAGGAACCTCCCCCTCACAAAGAGGGGGTCACATGTCTCGTGTTAAGGAGATCTCCTACGTACTCGCCGATAAAGGCTTCGGTCGGGGACGTTTCATCGCGCTTTTCTTCGCCCTTTCACTTGATTTACAGTTGAAGGGTGGTTTTGATCTTAACGTCAAATTCAGTGTTTTCCTCTGCTTTTCAGGTTAAATGGACCCAAAGCTCGAGGACGCTGTTACAGTCGACGAGACCATAGAAGTTGACTTGGTCGATGCAAATGCCAAAGTGGACTTGGTCGACACCGAGGACGAAGCCCCGTCGGATTGGGTCGGGCAGGAGCCTCGAGCCATTGCTTCACGCTTCATTTTCGACGACTCAGATGCCTCCACGACCATCAAGGACCTGGTAGAAGGGTCCTTCGTGAACTGGGAGGTCTATAATCCTAAGGAAATAGATATGATATGCTCGTAGTTCAAGGGGTTGCGCTTACCCATGTACGAGTTTTCCTTCCGGGAGGCAGGTCCTCATTTGCCTTTTATTAATTTTCAAGCAAGGGTATTTCAATGGCTAGAGTTAGCACCCTCACAGCTTCATCCTAATGTGATCGCGTTTATGCGGGCATTCAAGATTGTGTTCCAACACCTTTGCATCGGCGCCACGCTCCCTCTGTTCTTCTGCCTGTTTCACATTCAGCGGAAATCTTCACATGGATGGCACAACTAGGTATCTTTGAAGCAGTTGAGGAATTTGTTCAGGACGTACCTGGATTCAATCCATTCTTTTAAATATAGGTACTCCTAGTGCAGCTCTTGTCGCACGCCATCGTCGATTCTTTATTCGACCACGTAGTTAAGCATGTGGATGGGCGGGAAGTGGAAGAGCTAGAAGCGAAGATTCATCTTGAGTGGCAGAGGGCCAAATTTAACAAGGGAACAAACTATTACATCACGAAGCCCCATGAACTGGATGATGATGATAAGCCTACCTATGAGAATATCGTGGCTTTCATCGACAACTTCACTCCCGCCAAGTTAGTGAACAAAGATGGGATTTTCATACGCGACGAGAACGGGGAGATTTATTTCGAGGCCCGATTAATTAATACCAAGGCGCTCCTTAAATATGGTACTGACGGGGAGGCCTTGAGGCTCGTAGGTAGTGAGCGTGTTTCTAACTTGTGTGTTCGCTTATTTTTCTTTGTTATATTAACTTGTTATTTTCTTTGTTGCAGGCCAAATGTCGAGCCTTCACGAGTGCATGATGAAGATCGTGGCAAACAGGGGCACCAAGAAGGACCCCGACGACCGTGTTTCCCAAATTCAACAGTTGTCGAAGGTTGATCAACACCCCGAGGGTTCTCCTCCTCTCCTTAGAGAAGCCAGTCTCCAGTTTCCCAGGAACATTTGGCCAATAAGCAGCGGGTAGAGGAGACTGGGTCCGTTGACCTTATGGAGGGCGTTTTCGGGGATAGGTTTGTGTTATCCCTTTCCATCTTTAGCGGGGAATTTTTGGCGAGGAAAACTCCATGATCTTGCTTGCGGCAGAATCCAGAGCAATTCTGGGGCTCGATAAGGAGACCAGGAGGAAGGGGCTGTCTAAAGATGCGGTCTTCGTGATGAAGGTCCTTGAAACAACTTTGGCTCTCAATGATGGGACCTGCTCCCTTGCCGAGCTGAAGAAGTTACGGGCAGAGATCGTGACCCTCGGGACAGAGAAGACCCATATGGAGCACGACTTTTTCAACTACAAGGAGTAGTACCATATCCAACTCAACCTCTACCGTGAGATGGATGAGATGAAGGAGAAGGTGAAAAAGGTCATCGAAAAGAAGGATAGGCTCCAAGTGAGGGTTACCGAGTTGGAGGCCGCTGCCACGTCCGCTGAGGATGAGACCGCCAAGGAGAAACTCTTGGTGACCCATGGTGATTTGGTCTCTCGGATCAGGGAGCTCGAGCAGGATTGCCTGAGTACCCTCGAGCTAGGTTTTAGTACCGCAGTGGAGCAACTTCAATTTGTAAACCCTATGCTTTAGATCATCACCGAGGGGATCAAGGCCTTTCCATCGAGTGATCGACGACTAGATAATAGCCCCAGCGGATCTCGGGGAAAGTGGTGATCAAGCCGATGGGGAGTCCGGGCCTGTTGAGGAAACAAATGTTTAGTTTTTTCCTTTGTTTGGCCTGCACGCCATATTTTGTATTTTGATTTTGCCTGGCCTGCGCGCCATGGCTTGTAATATTTTAATAGTGGGCTATGTCCGATGTTTATAATTTGAATATTCGATTTACAATTCTAATATACTTTCTTTTTTGCTATGTGTGTATGCCATTGTACATCGAGTACTTATTTTCCTCGTTGATATGTATGCAATATGTACTTGCTTATTTTAACTAAGTGTTTGGGGCCTTTGCTCGTCATAATTTTTCATCAACCATGTAGGGACCTGGCCGGGTGATCGGAGTTGACTTCCGATCGATAACGAAGCTAAGATCTCGGCCGAGGTCTTTGCTTCGCGGTGTGAACTTCTCATCACGAGCTGGGTGTTTTGCCTCATTGGTACAACAACGGTGGAGCTCGATCGAGGTGCCCCGTTGGGCCAATAATCTGCTCACACACACAAGAGCAGGGACTTGGCATTTCATTTCAAGTTGGGAAGTCTTGCTTGTACCTTAGCATGGTACTGTGGTCGGGACGTACTTAGTTGTGGTCGAACCGAGTATGTCGACTACAGTGTTTAACTGTAATATTGTTTGAGCTTTTCAACGTTCCATGGTCGAGCAAGTTCCTTCCCGTGAAGGTTTTCGAGGTAATAGGCTCCGTTGTCCGTTTTCGCTCGAACATGATAGGGACCTTCCCAGTTCACGAAAAGTTTGTCCTCACGCGAATCCTTTTGATTTCTTCATAGGGAAAGGCTGCTGATTTGGAATTCGCGTCTTATGACTTTTGTGTCATGTCGCATGGTGATTTTTTATTTCAACGAAGCTTCACGGAGGGCTTCCCTCGACCGAATTTCTTCGACCAGATCGAGTTTCTCCCTTAATGCCTCGTCGTTCATCTCCTCTTCAAGGAGAGATTCGATCCGCCTAGAAGGCTCTCTGATTTCCACCGAGATAACCACCTCGGTTTAATAGGTCAGTCAAAAGGGAGTCTAAACGGTGTTCGAGTGTGGAGTCATCCTATAGGCAAAGAGTATGTTATGTAGCTCCTCGACCCACCTCTTTTTGGCCTCACCCAATCTTTGTTTGAGGCCTCGTAAGATCACGTTGTTCGCAGCTTCAGCCTGCCCATTCGTTTATGGGTGCTTGACAGATTTGAAATGTTGTTTAGTGCCTAGCTTGGTGTTCGAACTGCAGTAAAGCGGCAAGAAGCAAAATTTTAGTTTTTGAGGAATTCCCTATGGGGGTTTATATCGTCTCCACAGGGATCGATGCAAGGGAAATAACATCGTTCAACGGTCTCTACATTTCTAAGCTTCTTGCAAAAATTTGGTTAAAAAATTCATGTTATCATAAATAAAGGCATAAAATATAAAGTAAAGACTGAATTATAAACGGAGCCTTGTTGGGATTGGATCTCATCAATTGATAACACATGCATTCTTCTGATCATGTTAAACACAACTCAATCATTCGTCTAATATCCTCATGTATCACCCACAACAACGGTTATTTCTAGTGCAACATCGAGAGAACAACCCTATTGTCTCATTGGTGATGTCTCACGCAACAAAACTAACACAGAGCATTAAGAACTGATACTCACGCAAATGCTAAGCCTAAATCTATGTCTAGAGTTTAGAACCTAACAGGTAGTCATCTTAGATCCATATTTGAAGAGTATATGTCTATAGCGGTTCAAATCAAAGATAAACAGATAACCAAGGATGACACCCAAATCAGATATATGACTGCTTCATATTAAACACAATGATCAGAATACGTACATACGTTTAACCCTTTTTACATGTATTCAACTAATCTTCCAAATGTATGTGAACATCGTTCTTCATCACTAATATCATGCATCCTTGCAATACCATATTGATCCTACTCATGCTACTTAATCAACACAATAAAATAGAAATGATGCAAATGAATATCAACTTACAAAACCATGTCAAAAGTTTGCTCGTTGATAGATGAAAACATAAGATCAAAGATTTGAAAAGAGTTCTGTCAAGACCCACAAATAAGCAATCAAAGATAATCAACAATAATGAACTAAAACTAGTTCACAAATATATATTAGATGAAATATATAAGGTATCAAAATATTACATCTAAACCCCAACAATATATCAAAGATCTTACCTTCTGTCTCTTAGGGTTTGCATTTCTCTCTCTAAAGTAAAATTGAAATGAAGAGAGATAAAGTTCTGATGTGAAAAATATAACAACTTATTCTAAAAAGCAAGAAAAGTACTTATATAGTAATTTCAGGATCTGTCGTGTTCGCACTGTGAACAGATTATTCGCCTAACGAACATCAAATTAGGCACTTGATGTGCCTATGAATAATTAAACCACCCTTGAGAAATATCTGAAGTTCTTTGTGCGAGCAATTCTTTGCATTGCGAACTACCTCGCTATAAGTGTGCATAGCGAACTTAGGGTCCTTTAGCTACTGACTTTAGTCTGGGATGGTTCGTTGGTCCTTCGCTGCAACTTCGCACAACGAACGTTCGCTTCTTGTTCGCACAACGGACTTTCTAGTTCTTCTTCACTTCTTTGTCTTCCTTGTCCAATTCACTTGTGTCTTAATCATTGATGTTTTATGCCTAATTGCTGCACAATAACACACACATCAAAGAATTCAAAGATATTTGCAATATATGTGAAGAATCACACAAGAACATGAATTAGATCTATGAAAAAATGAGAAATGAGTTGAAAAGTACCAAGAAAGATAGTTCATTTTAAGTCAAAATTTGCACTTATCAAACTCTCCCCAACTAGACTTTTGCTTGTCCTCAAGCAAAGTATGCCTCTCATTAAAAACAATAGGATTTGCTCAAGCATTTAATTCAACCAAGAATAGAGATGACAATTTAAATTCAAACAAGAGAATTTTGCTCAAATAAGAGGATTTGGTCAAGCATGCAAATACGCACAAGCAATGTTCACCACTCAATAGAATCGAACAATGTCAAAGAATTTAGTTCTTAAACAAATATCATACAATGTTTCAAATAACAACTAAATTCTCCTACTTGAATCATTCTAACACTCCTCTTCAAAATAAGAATGAAGAAATTAACGTGTTTGCAACCGCGGGGCAATTTCACTCACCTGACAAACAATGCTAATAACAATCCAATTCATACATTCATCTAACAATAAAAAATGAAAACATGGAAGCAAAAAGATCACTAAGGGCTTTGAAGGTTGTATCTTGGTCTGGTTCACAACAAAGGGTCATTTCTAAAGGCCATGGAATCGAAATTGCTGATGCAAAAGAAATATTCACTATACGTGATATTTACACATCCCAACTTCATTCACCACTTTCTTTCCTCTATTACAAACCTTCTCAAACTTCATTTTATACAACTATTTTATTCTCTATTTTTTTTCAAAAAAGTAATTTTTTTCTTTTGTTTTTCATATTCCTATTCACACTTTTTCTTTTCATACTTGCTTGAAATTTTTCAAAAGTTTTATCAACCTACCATTCTTGTTTTTCATTATCCCCAACTTAAATTCAACCAAACCTCAAGTGAATGCTCCTTGCCATAAAATGGCAAGGAAATCAATTTAAAACAATGTTCAAAGGTTCAAGAATTTTTTTTAGAATCTCACAAAATTCAATGATGAATTAAACTTTCAAATTATGTACATAAACCAAGTTCATCACTAAAATAAGATCTAAATTATTTAGGCTCAAAGGGGTTAACGAATACTCACTATTCACAGGTAAGTTACTTTTGAATATGGTTGTGCTCAATATAAATAAATGCCTTGATCATTTCTAATGCTTCTGATGGGCTAAAGACGTGTCTACTTATGCGTCTAGCGGTATTTTACTGCAAGTGCACAGCCTATCGAAGTAATATTTAAGATTATCGATCCACAGGGATTCTATTGTTACTTAGTGCTAGATGAACTTCTAGTTTAGCTAAGGCGAATGGTTGTCACGCTTGTTGTTGGTTTTTAAGACTATTAAAGGCGGAATTAAATTTAAGTTTTTAATAAAATAATACTAAGACGGTCGGTATGTAATTATACTAACTTAGGTGGGTCAATCTAACCTAGGCTTATAAAGATGTTCACTTAATCTATTCGGTAGAGATTACCAGTTTAAATACCCTCAACTCACACTCTCGTGGTCTTATATCAGATCTTATCCCTAAAGCCCTATGCCTGCTCTCGCTAGCCCATAAGTGTTTAGAGGTAATTTTTGGAAACAAAATAATTCTAATTTATCTTAAAGCGCTCTCGCTGTGTTTAATTTAAATGCCTAACTTTAGCTATCTGGTTAGAATCTCACACTCTCGTGGTCTTGACCCAACCTAATACCCTTTTCTTACTCTCGTAACGAAAAGGTCTATTTCAATTAAAAAGTATCAGCCAAAATGTTAAGTGATTAATTATTTTAGCCTATGGTTATATTTTACCGGTTAAGTTTGTTATAACTACATACCGCCCTAAGGTATTTAGCTACTCATCGAGGTTGAATCAGACACAGAATTAAATAATAACTTACTCATGGCAGAAGAATAAATAGGCATTATAATTAAATTAAAGTGCAATAAATTGAAAAACCTGATCAACAAATATTTGAGTAGACTCCTTCTTCCACAGACCGGAAGGCTTGGAGTAGGCGGAAATAAAAATTAAAACGAATGCTGAAGGTTGGAAACAAATAAAAGTATAACAATTCCCTAATGTTGGAAATTGTTACACGGTTGGTTTGGATACAAATAAAACAAGACAGAAAATAAAATAATGCTGGAATGAAAATTCTGGTTCGTAAGGTAATTTGGCAGAGCTTCCGCAGGAATTTTGGATACTGAAGTCTGTCCTTGAGTTCACCTGAGCTGGTACTATTTATAGAGCCTTTAATGGGCTGGAGTCTTGGTCTTCTGTTTTTTTGGGCCTTGCTGAAGTGGTTGAGGAAATGCTGGAACGTGGCAACATAAAAAATGGGAGAAGTCGTCTTCACGTGCTGCCTGGAGGAGAAATAAGAGGAGAAGTGGTCTTCAGTGGTGGCTTGACGTAGTCTGAGTCAAAACCAAGTTTTATCCTTGTCACGGGCGTGACAAGGTCTTCACGTTCGTTATTTGAGGATTTTAAGTGTCACGGTCGTGACTACTTCCTCACGGTCGTGATGGCCCAAATTGGGGTGTCACGGTCGTGACACCCTTGTAACGACCATGGCTGTAACAAATTATGCAGACTTTTTGCAGGCTTCTGCCTTTCTTCATCTCCTTGTGGTCTCTTTCGTTCCTTTCCTCTTAATTCATGATTCGGCCTTACATAACGATGTACCTGCAAAATAGTAAGAAAAACTCTAGAAATCGAGCGTTAAAACGGTGAATACGCGGTAAAACGTCAATGAAATCTAGCGATATAATCGATGCGTTTTCTCGTCATCAAACTTCCCCAAACTTAAACCTTTGCTTGTCCTCAAGCAAATAGTCGGTTGAGAATCGGCGGACAAGATTTTATTCGCGCATACTCATAACAAACCGTACGGTGGATCGTTTTGTCGGATAGTCCGGTACTTTGATAGAACACTACCGATACACTAATGACACAAGCAACAAGCTATGTCGTCGACTTCCCGTCAAGCGAAACAATCGGCAATCACATTACAATTTCACCTAGAGTTTTTCGATCTTATTTCGCCCGGTTTGGTTCTAGCGCAGTCACATTAAGCCCTTTGCCTTAGCACGCACGTAGTGGAGTAGCCGGTTAGCGATTTTGATCCTTTTTTAGCACGGGGTCTGGTACACGAGTGTGGTAACCCTTCATGTTTTATCCGATTCGGAGGTTGTGGGGGATCGAGCCGTAGCACGCCCTACCGAGTTCAGAACCAGTACCTCTGAACCAACTCGAAACGGATTCCTTCTCATATTTCTCGTTTCTTATCTGCGACCGTGTACTTTGGTGCAATTTCTTTTCATTTTGCATCGAGATACGAAGGATCATTATTGATTAGGCATCAAACGCTTATATTCATCGGCTCCCCACATGGTTTGTGTTCAGACGGTGCTGACTGCTAGTATAAACTACTGGGGGTTACTTTTGAACTGAAACTAAAGGTGCACTCGCAATGGTGATCGGGATGGAATTTCTTAAGCAGGGGGTCGAAGATGTCAAGATTGTATTGGTCTTGTTTAATCGTTCCCGGCTTCGTAGTTACGAACCATTCGGTGGTAAGTCGGGTAATGCGAGTAATTAAAGGTTTTTCTGGTATGGCTTAATAATCGGGGAAAGCTCGAAATTAAAGAAAACAGTGCACAGATTTGCTCATTTCATTAATTTGTTAAAAGGAATACAACGGAATTGAAAATACAACGAAATGAAAAAGTGCTGAAATGAAAGGTACCTCTCCCACACTATATCAGACATTGTCCTCAATGTTGTGATATAAATGTGGCACAAATACAGTACAAGGCTAAAATGAAAAACAACATAAAAGTAAACTACTGCTGCTGAGGACCGCGGGCTCGGCCTCTGGTGCGAGAGCGGCGTCTGGAGGGAGTCGCGTCGGGATCAGAACCGGTGCCGGAGGTAGCAGTAATGCTGATGCGGAGCGCTTCGAGCTCGCCGAAAAGTTCTCCAAACCGCTCATTAGTGGCCTCCTGGTTGGCAGCAATAGTGCCGAGTAAAGCATCATACTGCGCCTTCTGCCGTCGCTCCAGTGCGGCGTTCATCTGGTTCTGCTGATGAATCGCCAGGAGGACTTCCTCAAGTGTAACTGCGGGAGCAGGGGGATGTCGGGTAGATGTCTCTGGGATATCCTGGACAGGCTCAGCTGCATCCATAGCGTCCTGCATCTCGTCCTCTGGAGCGTCTGCCTGATCATCATGAACCGGGACGTGATCGGCAGCAGCTGGTAAAGCAAAGAGCCAGTTGGCTAGGTTGGATGGGTCGATGCGGGTGCGGGACGGCAGAGTGATGTGGTGGAAAATGGTGCCATTGACAACAGGGCTATACCTGCCATCCTCTCGCTGCGCGATCAGGTGGGCGGACCGGCAGTAGCTCATGGTCAGGAATTCGGCGGCGAGGTGAGGCTGATTAACGAGCGCGTCACCAAGCCCCAACTGAATGGCGAGGGCGGTGACAATGCCGCCTATGAAGAACGGGGAGGAGCCTCGCTGTGCAATGGCCTGAATGTGATGAAGTATGAACGGGGCAGCGTTGATCGGCTCGTCATGAAGAGCGCAGTATAAGAACAGAAGCTCCTTGGAGTTGAGCTTGTGGTTGCTTTCTCTAGCAAAGATTGTGTTGCAGATGACCCGGTGAAAGTAGCGGATTGCCGGGTTGTGGATGTGTGTGGCGTTGAGGCTCTGGAAGGTGGATGCACGGGTGTTGGTAAGGTCGTGCCATAGAGTGAATGCTTGTTCACTGAAATTATCGGGCACGCGACGGTGGGCTTCGGTGCCGTGATCGAAACCTAACAGCTCGGCGATCCTGGTTTGCGGGAGGTTGAACTCCTGGCCGTGCAATCGGAATGTTACGATGCCGGTAAGCTGACTCTGAGAACCGGGAGGGGTGATGTAACTGTAAGAGCTGAGGAACTCCAGCGTCAGAAGTTCGAAAGTAGGCTGAGGCTGACGACAGAGGTCCCACAGACCGACCTTTTGCAGTAGGCTTTGCACGCTGCCCAACATTCCGAGTTCTCGCAGGCAGTCAGTGGCAATGTAGCGGGTAGGTTGCAGACCGCGGTTCTGGAAGCGGATGAAACGGTCTCTCTGGTTTACTCCAGCTTCGCCTTCTCTAAAGATGATGGAATCCATAACATGCAAGAGTGAAGAGTGAGGGAGGAAGGATTTTGTGAGGTTTTGTGAGAAAAATGGTAGAATGAGGGAGATAGAGGTTCGGGTTAAATACGGGAGAGTGTAAATGAAATGGTTGATGATAATGGAGGATTAATGGGGGTAGTGGAGAGGTTACGGCGGTTGTGGAATGAGTGGGTAGTGTTTTGGGTAGGTTATGGATGGAGAAGAAGAGGGGACACGATGAGAAACAGTTCTGTTTCTCACGGTTCCTGTAATAGAGGTCGTCACGGTCGTGACAGGGGCGTGACGGTCGTGACACGCTAAATGAGCACGTCACGATCGTAAGTTAGGTGTGACGACCGTGAGGGCATATTTTGCTAAATAATTCCCAGAAAAGAACATTGTCTCACGTTATTTATAAATTGATAATAATTTATTTTATTCAGTAGCACTTATATTAAATACACACCATATTGTTTATCATTTGCAACACAGTAGTATACGAACTTAAGATTGTATACATGAAATAATGCAGTCATACAGTATATAGAAAAAATATATAAATTGCTAAAAATGAAGAAATAATTGAATTAAAAGGTGCATGACATAAAGGAAAAAATGAAATTACTGAAACGGAAATTATGTTATGAAATTGTTGCGAAAGATAAATTTTAACTAGAAACGAAAATAATGAGAAAAAAATACTGAGAAAAAATAATAAACTAAATCACTTATAGCCGTTCAAAGGCGTTTCTTCAGGTCTTCGATGGCGGAGTCCAAATGATAGAATTGTTCGCAGGCCATGTCAGTCAATCCTATGATGTCCAATCGCATACTCTTAATGTCTTCTCTGAATAGATTAATGTCAGTTTGGTAGGCATTGAGAGTGTGCATGATGTTTTGTAAGTTGTTAGCGTACTCTCCTTGATTCGCTCCAGGGGTTTCATGTACTTTGTCAGTTGGATCAATGTCATGGTAACCAGGAGGTGTCTCGGGGTCAGTTTCAACAGTGGTCATTATATCATCTGCTATCCTGTGAGACTGAGGTGTTTCAAGAGTGGCTGGATAATCAGGTGGGTTTAACTCATAAAGCCAGTTATCCTTATTATGAACACTTACTTTAGCATGATTGGGCAATGTGAACAGGGTGACTACTTCGTTCCGGATTAGGTACTCAAAAGGTGGGCGTCCTAAATTCCTTATGATATGTCTATTGAAGCAGAATTTAAGATTCATTGGGCGGATGGTTCCCAGACGGGTGCACCTGTCCAGTTGGTACCTATGTCCTAAGGCATCAGCAAACATGGTTACAAGACCTCCTACCACTATAGGTAATTCAGGTTCTTCTTGGATGCGGGTGAAGGTTTGCATCATGAAAGGTACACCATTAACAAACTGTCCATTAGTGAAACATGACATAATAAATAATTCATCTTTAGAGACTCCGGTAATGTTTTCTTCTTTTCCAAAGAAGGTGTGGGCAAGGAATTTGTGGAAGTAACGGAGAGCAGGATTATGGATCTCATCATTGTTCATGTCATTTGGTTCAGGGTGGTAGTTTCCGGTTAGAGTTCCCCAAAAGAAATCTAGCTCTACATCCATCAATTCTACCTGTGTGGTAGTAAAAGCAAAAGGTCCACTAGGGAATCCTAACAAGTCAGCTAGTTCTTTATGGTTAAAGTCGTATTCTATCCCAAATAGGCAGAAACTAATAAATCCTTTCCTAAATCCAAAACCGCGCTCAGGTAGGTAAAGTAAGGAACTAAGGAACTCAAGGGTGAGCTCACGGTAAGTCGCAAACTTATGTTGGATCATTGCATTCTCCCATCCGAGTCGGTTGAACAAGTACATGACACTATCATATATACCTAAGGTTTCCATAGTCCTATCATCTGGGTACAGGGTCAAATCCATCTGCCTCTGTGATAACTCTTTGAACTTCATTCTTTGGTTCCTACCTCTAAATTTGGTTTCCATATAGTTAATTGGTTGGTTAGCCATGGTCAGTGAAAATACGGGGGAAACAAATCAGTGGAAAAGACTTTAGAAAATCTGTAAAAAGTGGTTTAAGATAAAAATAAGAAAATGAAATGCTAAAATGTAATGGCGATAATAGTAATGTAAAATAAAACTGACAAAACAATTTAAACAAATAGTGATAACGATAATTAAAAATGCTCTAAAAGAAAAGAATAGTTTAAATAAGTAAATAAGTAAATGGGTTGCCTCCCACTAAGCGCTGTTTTTATTGTCAAAAGTCTGACGTAATGTTTTGGTTTAGATTAATCAGGGGAATTAGTGGACAATTCTAAAAGCTTTAGATTATTCGTATAACCTCTATTTTCAACTTTATGATAGTGTTTTAGACGTTGTCCGTTTACTATGAATGGTTCACTATCCTTACCCTTAATTTCTATTGCTCCACTTGGGAATACTTTAGTTATATCAAAGGGTCCTGACCATCTAGACTTTAATTTTCCAGGAAAGCCTAAGTCTTGAATTAAAGAGGAGTACAACGTCTCCCACACTGAATTCTTTCCTAGATAGGTGTTTATCATGCCATCGCTTAGTTCTTTCTTTATATATCTTAGCATTTTCATATGCATCTAACCTTAATTCTTCTAATTCGTTAATGTCTAGGATTCGCTTTTCTCCTGCAGCATTATAGTTTATATTGAGAGTTCTGATCGCCCAATAAGCTTTGTGTTCTAGTTCTACTGGGAGGTGACAAGATTTTCCATAAACTAGTTTGAAAGGTGTAGTACCTATGGGTGTCTTGTAAGCGGTCCTATAAGCCCATAGAGCTTCATTAAGTTTAGATGACCAATCTTTCCGAGATATGGCGACAGTCTTTTCTAAGATTTGTTTAATCTCTCTGTTTGAGACTTCGACCTGTCCACTTGTTTGTGGGTGATATGGTGTAGCCACACGGTGTCTTACTCCATACTTAGATAGTAATTTGTCAAAGATTTTTGAAATGAAGTGCGAGCCACCGTCACTTATGACGAGTCGAGGCACACCAAATCTGGGAAAGATTATATTTTTGAAAAGCTTTATTACTACTCGTGTATCGTTTGTAGGAGAAGCTATGGCTTCAATCCATTTCGAGACATAATCAACAGCTACGAGTATGTAATTATTACCGAAAGATGATGGGAATGGTCCCATGAAATCTATTCCCCAGACGTCGAAGATTTCTACTTCTAAAATTCCCTTTTGGGGCATTTCATCTCTTCTTGAAATATTGCCAGTGCGTTGACACCGGTCGCAATTTATAACAGCGATGTGGACATCCTTCCATAGATTAGGCCAGTATAAGCCGACTTGCAAGATTTTTGCACAAGTCTTGGAAGTGCTTGCATGTCCACCATAAGGAGATGAATGACATTGAGCAATGACATCTTCTATTTCTTCTTCGGGAATACATCGGCGAAAGATTCCATCTGGTCCTCTTTTAAACAATAATGGTTCATCCCAATAGTAATGTTTCAGATTATGAAAGAATTTCTTTTTCTGCTGATAGGTTAGATCTGGTGGAAAAGCTCCTGCGACTAGGTAGTTGACAATGTCAGCGTACCATGGCAGTCCTACAGTTGTCTGTAATGTTTCCATGGGTTCTGGTTCATTTATATCTAACTGAGCTAGGTCGCTTCCTATTTGTGCTATCAGCTGTTCATATGGAAAATCATCGTTAATCGGCACTTGTTCGGGTTTAATACCTTCTATTCTAGATAAATGGTCCGCTACGACGTTTTCAGTACCTTTTTTATCTTTTATTTCTAGATCAAACTCTTGTAAGAGTAAAATCCATCTTAAGAGTCTTGGTTTAGCATCTTTCTTAGTTAATAGATATCGGATAGCAGCATGGTCTGTGTAAATGATTATTTTCGCTCCAACTAGGTAAGAGCGGAATTTGTCAAGCGCAAAGACGACTGCTAGCAATTCTTTTTTTTGTAGTAGCGTAGTTCATCTGGGCAGAATCCAAGGTTCTACTGGCATAGTAAATCGCATGGAGTTTCTTTTCCTTTCTCTGGCCCAGGACTGCGCCTACAGCATAGTCACTCGCATCGCACATGATTTCGAAAGGTAATCTCCAGTCAGGGGGTTGCATGATTGGTGCGGTGATAAGGGCTGTTTTTAGAGTTTCGAATGCTTTAAGACAATCTTCATTGAATATGAACTCAGCGTCTTTCATTAGTAAACCAGTAAGAGGTTTAGTAATTTTCGAGAAATCTTTGATGAATCGTCGGTAAAAACCGGCGTGTCCTAAAAAGCTTCGTATTTCTCGAACGGTTTTAGGGGGTTGAAGATCTTTTATTACTTCAATCTTAGCCTTATCAACTTCAATTCCCTTGTCTGATATTACATGACCTAATACTATTCCTTCGTTGACCATAAAATGACATTTCTCCCAGTTAAGCACGAGATTTACTTTTACATATCTTTCTAACACCATTTCTAAGTTCGATAAGCATCCTTCAAAACTTTGCCCACATACAGAGAAGTCGTCCATGAATACTTCCATGATGTTGTCTATAAAATCTGCGAAGATTGACATCATACATCATTGAAAGGTTGCAGGAGCGTTGCACAATCCAAAGGGCATTCGCCTGTAAGCGAATGTTCCATAAGGACATGTGAATGTAGTCTTCTCTTGGTCATCAGGATGGATAGGGATTTGGAAAAATCCTGAGTACCCGTCAAGATAACAGAAGTAAGAATGCTTGGCTAATCGTTCTAACATTTGATCTATAAAAGGTAATGGGAAATGATCTTTTCGAGTGGCTTTGTTTAGTTTACGATAATCTATGCACACTCTATATCCCGTCACTACTCTTTGCGATATCGATTCGCCTTGTGCGTTTTTCACCACAGTGATACCTCCTTTCTTTGGCACTACATGTATTGGACTAACCCATTCACTATCAGAGATTGAGTATATTATCCCGGCATCTAATAATTTCTTGACTTCTTCCTTTACTACAGTGCTAAGGGTTGGGTTAATTCTTCTTTGAGATTCTCTGGAGGTTCTGCAATCTTCTTCTAGCAGAATGCGATGCATGCAAACTGAAGGACATATTCCTTTGAGATCAGATATGTTATATCCTAATGCCGTTGGATATTTCTTCAAGACATCTAAAAGTTTCTTTGTTTCTATAGTTCCTAAACTGGAATTTACTATAACTGGTCTTTTACATTCAACGTCTAAGAATTCGTACCTTAGGTTATTAGGTAAAGTTTTTAATCCTAATGTAGGTTTATCTTTACTTGGTATGGGATCCGGTGTAAGTGCTAAACTTTCGCTTAGACTATCATCCTGATACGGTTTTCGCCAATTATCATCTTCGAAAATTGGAGGGATTTGAATTTTCATTATTTCAGAATAAGTGGTCTCCTTCAGCTCCATTTCTCTTACACATTCGTCAATCACGTCCATTAGATAGCATGTATCCTCTATAGCTGGTGATTGTAAGAATTGTGTTAAAACAAATTCAACTTTCTCTTCACCTACTTCAAAGGTTAGCTTTCCTCTTTTCACGTCTATTATGGCTCCGGCGGTAGCTAAGAATGGTCTTCCTAGTATGATAGGTGTAGTGGAGTCTTCAGAGATGTCCATGATTATAAAATCAGTAGGAATGTAGAATTGTCCTATACGTACTGGGACGTTTTCTAGTATGCCTACAGGATATTTAACAGAGCGATCGGCTAGTTGAACAGACATTTTAGTTGGTCTTAGGTCTCCCATGTCTAGCCTTTTGCAAATCGTTAAGGGCATAACACTGATACTGGCTCCTAAATCGCATAGAGCTTTGTCAATGACGAATTTTCCTATTACACAGGGTATAGAGAAACTTCCTGGATCTTTTAGCTTAGGAGGCATGTTATTCTGAATTATGGCGCTACACTCGGCAGTAAGTGTAACTGTTCCGTTATCCTCTATCTTTTTCTTATTGGATAAGATTTCTTTTAAAAACTTGGCATACGAGGGTATTTGGGTAATTGCTTCTGTAAACGGAATAGTGATATTCAACTGTTTCAGAAGTTCGACAAATTTCTTAAATTGACCCGTCGTCTTGGAACTTATTAATCTTTGAGGGTACGGAATTGGTGGTTTATAGGGTGGTGGAGGCACATAAGGTTGTTCTTTCTCCACTACCTCTCGACTTTCATCTTCCTTTTCTTCTGGATCATTCGCCGCTTCAGTCGGTTTATCCGGTTTTTGGTACATGGCTGGATTGTCAAGTCTTGGATCGGTAGGTCCGTCAAGTTCCTTGCCACTTCTTAATATTACAGCGTTAGCATGTCCTTTCGGGTTAGGTTGAGGTTGTCCAGGGAATACTCCAGCTGGTGCAGCAGTAGGTGCTTGTTGTTGAGCTACTTGTGAAATCTGAGTTTCAAGCATTTTGTTATGTGTAGCTAATGCATCTACCTTGCTCACTAATTGTTTAATCTGCTCACTAGTGTGAATGTTTTGGTTTAAGAAGTCCTTGTTTGTCTGAGATTGGCTAGCTATAAAGCTCTCCATCATCAATTCAAGGTTCGATTTTCTAGGGATATTAGGAGCAGTCTTTTGATATCCTGGTGATGTAGCTGGTGCTTGACCTGGTGCGTAATAAGCATTGTTATTCTTATAGGAGAAGTTCGGATGATTCTTCCAACCTGGGTTGTATGTGTTTGAGTAAGGGTTTCCTTGAGCATAATTCACTTGATCAGTGGGAGTTCCTGTCAATAGTTGACAATCAGAAACTTCGTGTCCTGGGACTCCACATAACTCACAGTTAGGTGTTACTGCAGCCACGGTGGCTGCAGGTGTTATGGCCAAGTTATCGATCTTTTGGCTTAGTTGGTCAAACTTCGCATTGACTTGGTCCATACTACTTACTTCGTACATACCTCCCTTTGTTGGTTTCTCAGTTGCGACTCTCTCGCTTCCCCAAAGGTAATGATTCTGAGCCATACTTTCGATAAGTGCATAGGCATCTCTATATTCTTTGTCCATCAATGCACCACCCGCGGCATCGTCAATTGTCATTCTTGTATTGTACAAGAGTCCATTATAGAAGGTATGGATGACCATCCAGTCTATTAATCCATGATGTGGACAAAGTCTAAGTAGATCCTTGTAGCGTTCCCAAGCTTCGAATAGTGATTCACTTTCTCTTTGCTTAAATCCGTTGATCTGAGCTCTCAGCATAACGGTCTTGCTAGGTGGAAAATACCTATTCAAGAAAACTTTCTTAAGCTCTGCCCACGTAGTTACTGAGTTCGAGGGTAGAGATTGAAGCCAAGCTCTTGCTCTGTCTCGAAGTGAAAAAGGAAATAAACGTAGTCTAATAGCTTCTTGGGTAACTCCATTGGCTTTCACGGTATCTGCATATTGCACAAAGATCGAAAGATGAAGATTCAGATCCTCGGTAGGATTTCCAGCGAATTGATTTTGTTGCACGGCTGATATCAACGAAGGTTTTAGTTCGAAATCATTTCGGTTGATAGCCGGCGCTGCAATGCTTGAATGCGGTTCACCTTGCGAAGGATTAGCGTAATACTTGAGTGGATGAGTTTGTTCTTCAGCCATCCTTGTGTCTAGTTTTACGACTGGTTTAGGCGGATCTAATTGAAGATCTGGAATATTGGAATTATTTTCGAAATCGAATATACGTCTTCTTACGTGTAAGAAGCGTTCTGATTCAGGGATTAGAGGTTGCAAGTCTTCGCTTTTAGAGCGAGTACTTGGCATACACTCGGAGATTAGATTAAATTAAATAGTTGATACCTTAGTCTAGACAATGCTACCTAAATGCACTAGTAACTAAATTAAGGAATCCCCGGCAACGGCGCCAAAAACTTGATGGGCTAAAGACGTGTCTACTTATGCGTCTAGCGGTATTTTACTGCAAGTGCACAGCCTATCGAAGTAATATTTAAGATTATCGATCCACAGGGATTCTATTGTTACTTAGTGCTAGATGAACTTCTAGTTTAGCTAAGGCGAATGGTTGTCACGCTTGTTGTTGGTTTTTAAGACTATTAAAGGCGGAATTAAATTTAAGTTTTTAATAAAATAATACTAAGACGGTCGGTATGTAATTATACTAACTTAGGTGGGTCAATCTAACCTAGGCTTATAAAGATGTTCACTTAATCTATTCGGTAGAGATTACCAGTTTAAATACCCTCAACTCACACTCTCGTGGTCTTATATCAGATCTTATCCCTAAAGCCCTATGCCTGCTCTCGCTAGCCCATAAGTGTTTAGAGGTAATTTTTGGAAACAAAATAATTCTAATTTATCTTAAAGCGCTCTCGCTGTGTTTAATTTAAATGCCTAACTTTAGCTATCTGGTTAGAATCTCACACTCTCGTGGTCTTGACCCAACCTAATACCCTTTTCTTACTCTCGTAACGAAAAGGTCTATTTCAATTAAAAAGTATCAGCCAGAATGTTAAGTGATTAATTATTTTAGCCTATGGTTATATTTTACCGGTTAAGTTTGTTATAACTACATACCGCCCTAAGGTATTTAGCTACTCATCGAGGTTGAATCAGACACAGAATTAAATAATAACTTACTCATGGCAGAAGAATAAATAGGCATTATAATTAAATTAAAGTGCAATAAATTGAAAAACCTGATTAACAAATATCTGAGTAGACTCCTTCTTCCACAGACCGGAAGGCTTGGAGTAGGCGGAAATAAAAATTAAAACGAATGCTGAAGGTTGGAAACAAATAAAAGTATAACAATTCCCTAATGTTGGAAATTGTTACACGGTTGGTTTGGATACAAATAAAACAAGACAGAAAATAAAATAATGCTGGAATGAAAATTCTGGTTCGTAAGGTAATTTGGCAGAGCTTCCGCAGGAATTTTGGATACTGAAGTCTGTCCTTGAGTTCACCTGAGCTGGTACTATTTATAGAGCCTTTAATGGGCTGGAGTCTTGGTCTTCTGTTTTTTTGGGCCTTGCTGAAGTGGTTGAGGAAATGCTGGAACGTGGCAGCATAAAAAATGGGAGAAGTCGTCTTCACGTGCTGCCTGGAGGAGAAATAAGAGGAGAAGTGGTCTTCAGTGGTGGCTTGACGTAGTCTGAGTCAAAACCAAGTTTTATCCTTGTCACGGGCGTGACAAGGTCTTCACGTTCGTTATTTGAGGATTTTAAGTGTCACGGTCGTGACTACTTCCTCACGGTCGTGATGGCCCAAATTGGGGTGTCACGGTCGTGACACCCTTGTAACGACCGTGGCTGTAACAAATTATGCAGACTTTTTGCAGGCTTCTGCCTTTCTTCATCTCCTTGTGGTCTCTTTCGTTCCTTTCCTCTTAATTCATGATTCGGCCTTACATAACGATGTACCTGCAAAATAGTAAGAAAAACTCGAGAAATCGAGCGTTAAAACGGTGAATGCGCGGTAAAACGTCAATGAAATCTAGCGATATAATCGATGCGTTTTCTCGTCATCAGCTTCCACAAAATCACAATAACCAAAAGATAAAGTATGAGTCAAACGAATTAAACAAGCATTATCAGTCATCCTAAGCATATAGTAAACAATTGAGGTTTCTCACAATTTTTGGCTTTTGGTCCTAAGTGAAACAAGAATTCAAACAAGTTGCAAAATGAAACAAGAATACACATTTACACAAAGCATAAATTTTTTAAACCATTCTAACATTCTATAAAGCGGTGCAATTTATCTTGCTTGCATTCACATACTCAACATCCTAACATCACTATCCAAACTCGGTCAAAGCTTCATTGAATACTTTTATACAAATAACAACCAATCTAGAAGAGGTTCCCATCACTTATTCCTACCAACACTAGATAAAACGTGAAAAGAAATAAGTATATATACAATATAAACAAATGTACAAAGCTCAAAAATATAGAAACTATTGCAATGCACTTCAATATCTAAACACCAATCCCCGGCAATGGCGTCATTTTGTTCGAACTACAGTAAAGCGGCAAGAAGCAAAAATTTAGTTTTGAAGGAATTTCCTCCGGAGTTTATATCATTTCCACAGGGATCGATGCGAGGGAAAGAATCTCGTCCAACGGTCTCTACATTTCTAAGCTTCTTGTGAAAATTTGGTTAAAAGATCCACGTTATCATAAATAAAGGCATAAAATATAAATACGGAAAATATAAAGTAAAGGCTGGATTATAAATGTAGCCTTGTTGGGGTTGGATCTCATCAATTGATAACACATGCATTTTTCTGATCATGTTAAACACAACTTAATCATTCGTCTAATATCCTCACGTATCACCAACAACAACAATTATTTCTAACACAATGTCGAGAGAACAACCATATTGTCTCATTGGTGATGTCTCATGCAACAAAACCAACACATAGCATCAAGAAATGATACTCACGCAAATGCTAAGCCTAAATATATGTCTAAAGTCTAGAACCTAACAGGTAATCATCCTAGATCTTGATCTGAAGAGTATATGTCTATAGCGGTTCAAATCAAAGATAAACAGATAACCAAGGATGACACCCAAATCAGATATATGAATGCTTCATATTAAACACAATGATCAGAATACGTACATACGTTTAACCCTTTTGACATGTATTCAACTAATCTTCCAAATGTATGTGAACATCGTTCTTTATCACTAATATCATGCATCCTTGCAATACCATATTGATCCTACTCATGCTACTTAATCAACACAATAAAATAGAAATGATGCAAATGAATATCAACTTACAAAACCATGTCAAAAGTTTGCTCGTTGATAGATGAAAACATAAGATCAAAGATTTGAAAAGAGTTCTGTCAAGACCCACAAATAAGCAATCAAAGATAATAAAAAATAATGAACCAAAACTAGTTCACAAACATGTATTAGATGAAATACATAAGGTATCAAAAGATTACATCAAGCCCCAATAGGAGATCAAAGATCTTACCTTCTCCCTCTTAGGGTTTGTATTTCTCTCTCTAAAATAAACTTGAAATGAAGAGAGATAAAGTTCTGATGTGAAAAATATAACAACTTATTCTAAAAAGTAAGAAAAGTATTTATATAGTACATTCAGGATCTGTCATGTTTGAACTGCAAATAGACTATTCGCCTAGCGAACATAAAATTAGGCACATGATGTGCCTCTAAATAGTTAAACCACCATTGAAAAATATCTGAAGTTCGTCGTGCGAGCAATTCTTTTCACTGCGAACTACCTCGCTACAAGTCCGCACAACGAACTTAGGGTCCTTTAGCTATTGACTTTAGCTAGACTGGTTTGCTAGTCCTTTTCTGCAACTTCGCACATTGAACATTCGCTTCTTGTTCGCACAACAAACTTTCTAGTTCTTCTTCACTTATTTGTCTTCCTTGTCCAATTCACTTGTGTCTTAATCATTGATGTTTTATGCCTAATTGCTACACAATAACACACACATCAAAGAATCCTAAGGTATTTGCAATATATTTGAAGAATCACACAAGAACATGAATTACATCTATGAAAACATGAGAAATGAGTTGAAAAGTGCCAAGAAAGATATTTCACTTTAAGTCAAAATTTGCACTTATCACTTGGAAACGAAGTCTTGAAAATTCTTGTCGGTGAATTGTGTCCCGTTGTCAGTGATGAGTGCCTGTGGGATTCCATACTGAGCGAGTATATTTCTCTTGTAGAAATAGAGTATGTTATGCGCGGTGATTTTGGATAGGGCCTTACCCTATATCTATTTTTTGAAGTAGTCGATGTTGACTATCAGATTTTAGTTCTGTTACGACCCCATGGTGAAAGGTCCGAGGATGTCCATCCCCCACCAGGCGCAGAACCACGGGGACGATAGCGTTTTGAGCTCGTTGGGAGTTGCCAAATGCAAGTCCCTGTGTTGCTGGCACTTGTTGCATTTATTGACAAGCTCTTTCGCGTCCTGCTGCATGACGGGCCAATAGTATCCTACTTGCAGGGCCTTTCAGGAGGGGGATCACCCTTCGAGGTGCTGGGCGTTGATTCATTCGTGGATCTCCCTAAGTATGTAATGGACCTTGGTCTCCTCGATACACTTGAGAAAAGGGATGGGGAATCCTCGTCTGTATAGTTTATCCTCGATCAAGACATAAGAGCAAGCTCTGCACCTTACGGTGCTAGCTTCTTTCGAGTCGGGGGGCAGTTCCCCCATGGTAAGGTACGTCTACACCGGGGTCATCCAGCAGTCGCTATCACTGATGGTGTTCACGTTGATGATTGAGGCGAGTTTCTCGATGCTTGGTCGAGATAGTACCTTCTGGGTGACAAACTTGTTTCCGCCATTCTTCTTCATGCTCACTGTCATACCCCAAATTTGTCCTACCCATTTATAGCTTTCATTCTGTACATCCATCCACTAACCATTATTCATAAATTCAAAAAAATATGTTTCTTCTACTTGTTGTTCAAGTCCAATTTGTTGCAAGGATGAATTTAGGCATGATTTATCAGTATGAGCGTGTGGGCTCAGTGATGATTGAAGATCAGTTAGGTCTGACCTAATCTTGGTCAGTCAAGTTTTGTTTTAAGATCAAGGCCTAGGTTTGTTTGATTCAAGTGTTGTGTGTGAAGCCTCAAATTAGGGTTTTGTGTCATATTTAAGTCATTCGTGTTTAGGTCAAATTTTTAGGCTGTGCAGAGTCGAGTACTTTAATGACTGAGGATTATCACTAACTGGTTCATTTTTCAATCAGGGTTTTCATGCAGTGAAGTTCTTCATGGTTGATTTTATGATTCAAATTTCAGAGGCTAAGACTAATAATCTCTCAAGGGCAATTCATAATCATTCACATTTTATCCAAGTCCATCCACCTCTATTTTTATAATCCATTTTGAACCAAATTATCCATTTTTATTCTAGATTTCCATATCAATCTCTATATCCATATTCATTCGAATACAAATTTTCAAACCAATTCTTCAAATCCAATTAAATTTTTTTTCATAACCATGTTCAATCCCAAAAAGCATATCCTAAGAGTTCATTTCACTTACAATAAGCTCACTAAAAATTTTTTTGTACCAAAAAGAATTACAAAAAAATAATAATACAATAAACAAGCCCTTTGTCCAAATAGTTTTTAAAAAAAAGAAGAGAAACAATAGATTCACACGGCCTACACCTTCCTGCAAGAGCCAATTCCAAGTTTCTTAGGCCTACCCCACATAACCCTCACAACAATGTTACAAACCATGACCAGGCCATACTATTCCACAATCCCGACTTCTAATTTATAAGTGATCACAACAAGCCTTGCAATAACTATGCAACAACAAAAATCACGCACAACCTTCACAACACAAAACTGGTTCTCATTTTGTGAACAATTTCCATACACGAATTACTACGTAACACCAAGCCGACCAATTCACACAATAACGCATTCATCAAACCTGCACAAAGTTCACACCAATGCACACCATAACAAAACCATTCCAAGAAAATGATACACACTAATTTTCACTCATCCTCATAGGCCAATGTTGCACCCCAAAATTTGCCTAACCTTTTCTTACTTGGTTTATGTTTCACTGCATTAGCATTGTGTTAATCTAACATTTTCATAGCATAGCATTGTTCATTTTACAGGGGATCAAGAGAAGCCTAGCCAGAGGGTTATTCAAGTTTGGGAAGTCACCATAATCATCAGGGAGAAGGTTGGGTTCTCAAGAAGTTCATATGTTGGTACGAGGTTTATCTCCTAGCATGAGGAGCCATTTATAGAGTATCAGAGGTTGTGAAGCCTTGGATGTGGATATGATATGTGGATAGAGCTCATGGAGTTCCTAGAGGATCAAGACAGAGCTCAGTCAAATGTTTGTAGTAAGTACAAGAGTCACAGTGGAAGTTGGCAGTACTAGGGTTTCATCTGGTTAATCCTAGGCCAAAATGAGCAATTGAAGAAGATCAAAGCCTACTTATAGGTCATTGAGATCATGAAATGATATGTTGAGGCATATGATAGGTTGTTTCAAGATCAAGTTGAGAAGAATCAAGAGTGGTTGGAGTTGCTAAGTCAAGGTTCCTAGGGTAAAATCCCCTGTTTAGTGCCAAACTTCCAAGCCATGTAAGTCAAGATACAAGACTCATATGACTTTTTCCTCCACATTAATGTTGTAGAGGATGTTCATAGCTTTAATTTGAGTACTATAAGTCCTCCATTGGATCTATAGAACTCAGGTTATGGTCCAGACAAGTTACAGGTCCTCAGATGCCTCTGAAATTTGTCTGTGAAAATCATCTGACTTCCAAGTTATTTTTTACCTAGAAGGAGGTTTCATCTGACCTTTTTGTGAACATGAAAGTTGTTCCTCGTGATCTTAGCTTTTCAAAATGTATTAGAAGTCTTCCATCTGATTTGTAGAACTCAAGTTATGAGGTTTACAAGTTAGGGGTATTTTGGGAAAGTGAGATTATAGGCCATTTTCAATTATAGGTCAAAATCTCCAACTTGCACATCTCAAATGGAGTTTTGTTCAACATGGAAATTGCTCAAAAATATGTTTTTTAGGTCAACCAAGAGCTCATGGTGAATTGATTTGGTCCATAGTAAGAGTTAACTTGAGGTGGTTTTGAAAGAAGAGAAATTAAAGGCATTTTTGGTGGGAAATTCAAATAAATTGTTATGTGCACAAAATATGTCAAATGACAACTCAATTTGATCAGAAATAATATTTTGAGAAGATTGGCATTTGTATAATTCCATTTTGAAATTTGGTTCATGGCATTTCATGAGGTTTCTTCATAAATAAGTTACATTTCCCAAATTATTCCTAAGGCCAAATTCAAGGCTCTAGCCAAGCTGAATTCACTCAAGGTGTTTTGTGTATGATGCTAGAAGCTTCCAAAGCAAGCTTGTGAGCCAAATTTGAGCTTGCCATAATCAAATTTTTGGAGAAAAGTTTGGATTTGGATTTTTGGATTGGGCTTGGATTGGGCCTCTAGAAGGTTCTTTGGTGCTCTATAAATGTTCAAAAACGAAATTGGATAGAGGTTGTTGGAGCTGAAGAGAGAGAGAAGCCATTGGAGCAAGTTAAAGAAAAAGCTTGAAAGTGAATTTTCGGTTTTGAAGAATCAGAGGGTTTCATCAAGAATTGATTATCAAGAATCGTTCACCATCAATCATTGAAGCTTTCTGCACTTGTTGGAGGAGAATTGAGGTCTGAAACCACCACAATCGAAGCTTAAAACCAGGTTTTTATTTCTTGAATTTTCTCTCCATTCATGCGTTCTTAGTGGATTAGATTCATGTGGTTAGGTTGCAATTAAGGTATAGATGATTTCTGGACAGAAAAATTAAGGTTTAGTGACAAAATAGGAATTGATCCATTTTCGGTTGAGATTTGGATTTCTTTATTCTTGAGGTTTTAGTGTGATTCATTAGTATCATTAGAATCCTCGTGAAATTTCATACAACTTTGGTTCAAGAATCGTGGCGTTTGGTTGAATATTGAGAGAGTTAGAGATTGATGAACATGGCCATGGGAGCACTCGGTTTCACGTGTTCTTGTTGCTGCATTTTCCCAGCCGAGAATTCCATTGGAGAAGACAACCCAGCACCGTCCGATCGGATGAAGATGGGAGACTTAGTCTCGCGATCAAACCGCTCATAACGCGCCACGTCCCCCCATGCCAAAACGCGGTCGTTTTGGATAAGTGGATCCACCAAGCTTGTTTCAGCGCTACGTGAACCCATGGGACGCGGGTTCGATTCCCTGCATAGCCTCTTTTATTAATTGAAAGCTAATTGGACTTGTTTGTTTTGTTTTGGGCTTATCACGTTGCTGCTATTCGCCCCTCCCCTAGCAGGCCCAAGCGAAATTACAACTTAAAATCCCTGCCAAGTACACCCCCTGGACGTGTAAATGAGAATTATAGTAAGCTGGATTAATTCCTCCAATGGGCCTAGCACCCAGGTGCTTTCAGCACCCCCTTCATGGGCCCAAGCGAGAATTGTACTTGATTTGCTTGCTAGTTGAACCCCTTCTATGTTAATTGTTTTTAATTTCTTTTCTTTATTTTTTTCTGTTTTAATACGTGTTAGATTTAATTCACACAAAAATAGTAAATGTTGATATTAAATTCTGGAAAAATTTGTAGATATAGACTGAGATGTTTAGGATTTTGTCATGCTTTTCATTTTAATTTACCATGCATTTTCCATTTTATTGCATATTTTCTAGTGTAATATGTTTTTAATGGTGGAATAATTGTGTGCTGATTTTGTCCATTTTATTTCTCACTCATATTTCTGAGTTTGATCTTGAGATTTTACAGGCTGGTTATATACATGTTAATGATGCTATGTGATTTTCGTTATGTTTTTTTTAAATCATTTTAAATAGGATTTAGAGATAGGTTTAGAGCCTTTCCCCATTAATGGTTTCCCTTGATACCTTTCAACTTAGGATTTTATTAGAGGACTTAGAAATTGAATTAGGTCCTGATTTTTGGACTAGAGATCACTAACAAATGCATGTTCCCATAGAAAAATAATTAGATTTTTGTGATGTGTTTTGATATTTTAGATAGAATATTCAAGTTGATTGTTCATTTGGTGCTTTAACTTTGGTGATGATTTTGGAATGGACTCAAAGTGGGCTTTTCTTGCATGGTGGGCTTCTGGTTCTTATTGGAGGATATCATGGACATGATGAAGCTTTTATGGAGTGGCTGGTAGAGCTTGGATTGGAGCTTTTCTTTCCTTTTTGTTAGCTTTTTGTAGCTTTTAAGATTAGGGATTTTAGGAGAGAGCTTTAGAAATAGTTTTTTCTTCAAATAATGGTTGGTTTCATTCACCTTCCATTCCCATCCTATGATTCAAAGTCCTCATGTTAAAGTCTCATCTCTCCTTTGGAGGTATGTGTGACTTTTTACAATGAGTAGAACTTGTGAGGATGCCTTTCTCTGATGACTGGTTGAGTGTCAGATGGGATTCCTTTGGTTTCCTGTCTGCTTCCCATCATCAAATACTCATCTTGTTGATTCTCTTCATTCTTGTTGGAGTGGCTTGGTAAAGCTTGAAGATGGAGCATCCCTTTCCTTATCTTGAAGATGGTGTGGACTTGAAGAACAGTTACAGACTTTGGATTGGATTGCTGTCAGAAGATTGCTCTGCTGTGGAGATTGCTGGCTTGTTTTCCCTGTTTGTCTGTTTTCTTCTTGTTTTGCTGTATTGATGTGACTTGCTTGGAGTGTTGCATTAGATTTAGGCTTCATGTATATGATCATAGGCCTAAGAGTATCTTAAGGGTTGAGCTTCTCCCCTTGCTTGTATTGCATTAGAAGTTGAGTGGAACTCCTTCTGCTTGTACTTTTACTGTGTGGCTTTGCTTGCGGGTATTTGGTAGAGCTCAGCTCCCTTTCCTGTGTGGTTTGTGGCCTTTGTGCCTTGCTTGTTTAGAAGTTGAGCTTGACTCCTTCTGCTTGTGTGATGCATAGCATGCATTTTATTTACAACATTTTGTTTACAATAATTTCTCTTCAGTTTTTTCTGTTTACTGTTGTTTCCGTTGCCATGTTCCCCTAGGAACTCTGACTTCTCTTATTCAAGAGAAGTTATGACAAACATTAGGATTCTAACCATGCATGATAACATTAGTTATTTTCCCTTTAACCACAACCGTAGGACGAATATTGCATGATAACTGTAGGATCGAGTCAGTTTCCCTGTAGAGAGTCTGTTTCTCTTCTCATCTTCAAATACAGTTAAAACACTTAATAAAGGTTAACACGTGTTGTGCGTTACGAGCCTTATGCTACTTGAGGAAGAATTGTGGGAGGGTTTCCCTCATATAACTCGAGTGTTTAGTGTGGTACCCTTTGGGTGACATACGACGCATTCACTCTCAAGTCCAAGTCTTTAGTGCAACACGAGTTATAAACAGAACTCAATTCACTTCTTCCGTAAAAGACTTAAAAAAAAAACAGTCAAATCCTTTTTTTCCTCTTGGACCCTTAATCAAGAAAACCCTTTTCTTAAAGGAGAGTTCTGTTAACTTTCAGTTCTACCGCAAACGGTAACATCTAAGTCTCCAAGGATCGAGCTGCAAACACCAACTGCTGGAACTGATTGTTAACTTTACTTGGATAAAAGATGTTGAACAAACATGTGTTCTCCGTAGCCTGAACTATGTTTGCTTTGATCTTTCATGCCGTATGAAATTACATAGGCACGAGATGCGATATCTCGGCGAGTAACCTTCCCCCTTCTCCCGTAGTTAGGCGAACTACGTTGACTCTGATTTCTCGTTCCAGACGGGAATATGTAGGCATAAAGTGCGACACTTTGCCGAGTCATTTTATTTTCTTTTCAGACCAAATCCTTAGTGTAGATAGTTAAACAAACCCGTCAAATAAACACAACAAGCATGGATCCCATCGAGTACGATGGACGTGAGGGGTGCTAATACCTTTCCCTTGCGTAACCGACTCCCAAATCCAGACAATGGTTGCGATGACCTTGTCTTATACCTTTTCGTCAGGTTTTTCCGATCGTTTCCTTTCCCGCTCTGAGGGATAAATAACGAAAGGTGGCGACTCTTCTGTTTTGCCGGCACCTTATTTTCGCAGTAGCGACAGCCAACACAACTCGTACAACCTGTTCAATCGTGCCTTCACAAACCAAGCCACTTCAGCAGCTCGTACAACCACAACACAAAAGCCTGCGCAATACAACCACGCCACATGAAGCAACACAAAATAACAAACCATTACAACGTTACAAATCTTCAGCCACGCACAACGCACATGTTGCATACCACTCAAAACCACTAAAGCATATAGCAACAATATTTTTAATTCCTTCCAGATTTACCCTCAAATTCCCCTATAAAACATAACCCATTCATTCTTCTGAGGGGGACTCTTTCAAAATTAACCCTTCACCTTCTTTAATCACAAAACCTTCATCCTACCCAAATCAACCCCAACCAAGTTCAAACTTTACCCCTCCACTGTTCTTCATCAATAAACCCCAAATCGATATCAAAACCCAGAAATGGAATCAAAACTAGAAGGAGAAGAAGGAGATGATTTGAACCAAACACAAAAACATACAAACCTGGAATTTGAGGTTGATTAGAATCAAATTGAGAATTAAGAGAGAGGCGAATCAGAGCAAGATTGTGAAGGTTGAAATGTGATTTGTTGCTGCTTCTCTTTATTCCTTTCAAGACTGTGTCTTCTTTTTCCCCTTTGGCTTATTCACAATTTGCTTTTACTTAAGAGAAATATTGAATCTGGTGGTGTTTTTTTTCTCATAGTTGTGCCCTGTTCCTCCTTTTTTCTTCATAGTTTTTTCTATGCTGATGATGGTATTTCATAACTTGTTTCTTAAAAAATAAAAGGGGTGAAAACTAATATCGTGGTTGTGCAATAACGTAGGGTTGATGTTGAGTTTTGTTACCCTTTTGGATCAAACAGATCCTATTTTAGGGAGTGATGGGTTTTCGGCCCATATGACCCTTCATTGTATTCATTTACACCTCCCATATTTTTTTGTCACGCCACTCCAACCATATTTCTTTTCATGGATGAATGGGCTTTAAGCCATGGTGATTCCATGTCAATACACACACCCTGTTTCCATCGCGCATCTCCCCTCTCTCCTTTGTTATTTTGTTTTAAGTTTTTATTATTATTACTTTCTAAATTTCTAACAATTAGTTTATAAATATTTTACTATTAATGCTTTTCTTTATTAATGTTTATTTCTAGTTCCATTTTGATTTTATTTCATATTAATTTCATTTTTATTTTATATCAAATTCGTTCAACTTTGATTTTCATCTTCCTTTTTCTTTTTCAATTTTTTTTTTGTCCGTGAAGTCTTTCTATTCACGAATGTTGATTGGTTCAAGTTGTTAACCTTCATTATTTCAAATATGTAGTAAATGATCATTGAGATTATTTTTTTATACTTTGGGATCGTGATAGGTTACCTTCGATTAATTAACACAAGTTTGTGATTAAGACGAGATCGTCACCTTTGGTTCGTGTGGCATGATTACTTTGGAAAATGATCCTCTATATCATTTCTCCGTCGTGTTTTTAGCACGAATATAAACTTGTGCGACCTCCAATAGTTTGATCTTCGTCATAGATTGATCTACCACAGTTTAGCACTATATTTCATCCCGATTCATTTAAAATCAACTAACAACTAACTATAACTTCCGTCAATATATTCTTATTTTAATTTCAGTCAATATATCTTGATTATATTATCATTGTTCATATACTTGTTAATATTATCTTGATTATATCATTGTGGATATTATCTTGATTATATTGTTATATATGTTACCATATTATTCATATTGTTCATATCATCATATCATATTCATATTGTTCATATCTTGTTCATACTATTCGAAAATGCATTAATAATTATCGAAACCTAAAAGCCTAAATTGGTGGACTGTTGGTTACTTTTCCGAGCAACGGAATTTGACTTTGTACAGAAATCCTAGCTTGGAGCTTTTGTCTGACTCTTGTTCAAGGCATAGTTTAGGACACTTCGCTCACATACGGCTTCCTCTTGGGCTACCTTACGATGAACCCTTTTATTTCGTGCAATCCCGTGTAACTTACATGTACCCCTATCCCATTTTATTGTACGCGTTCGTATTTGCTTTGATTGTGGTTTATCTTCAAAACGTTCAATCTTTTTCTCAAACCCTTTTCAATCAACTCCTGAAAGAACTGAGTTTTTCGAATTTCACATTCCTTGAATTCTTGAGTGACAGCTCTCGAGGCATTCCCCTTGGGTTGTTTTTCATTCAATCTTTCGTTTCTAAACCAAACTTCACCAATTCAACCTATCTCTTTTCGTGGTCGTCTTCATGAACTACAGACACTCTGATTTTTCATTCTCGTATGTATGTAAGATACGTAGGCACAAGTATGCGATGATCTTGGCGAGCTAACTTTTTCTTTTTCCACCTTTTCCACACTTCCATTTTTCTCCGCCATTCTATTACCTACTATCCATCTTTTGTGTTCCCCTTAACCTTTCCCGTAGTCGAACTACAAGAGCTCTGATTTCTCATTCTCATCTGAATGAGCATACGTAGGCACAAGGGCCCCAATCCTTAGCGAGCACCCTATTCCTCTAACCATCCATTTCCTCCTAGCATTGTTATCCTTTTATCTTACTGTTTCGCATTTATCATTGAGAAGAAAATAAGCAAGCTTAGATAACGCCCATCACAAATCATATTAAGACGTTCCCGTTGAGTACAACGGACGTGAGCGATCCTAATACCTTCCCCTTGCATAACTGACTCCTAAACCCGAAACGTGGTTGCGATGATCATTGTTCTTGTCTTTCTTTTTAAAGGTTTTCTCGATATTTTCCTTTCCCATCTTTTTGGGATAAATAAAGTTTGGTGACGACTCTGTCGAACCGCATTCTGCGTCTTTCGCACGAGGGTCGTGTTTTCAAAATATTATCATTTTTTAAGGTGCGACACTCATGAGCTTCGACTAGATATCTGCCCGAGTGTTGTGTTTGCGTGGAACATGTTGCACTTCCATGGAATTGAAATTTTTCATCCTTTCTTTAACCAGGGCTAAGTACTCAATGAGGTTGTCGTTTTTGGCTTGGTACTCTCCTCGTACCTGAGAGACGACCAACTGCGAATCGGTAAAGATCTTCACCTCCTTCGTGGCTAGATCCTCGGCTAAGCGTAGTCCTACTAGGAAGGATTCGTACTCGGCCTGATTGTTCGAGGTTGGCAAGGATAACACGATGGAGACTTCGATTAGGATGCCTTCTTTGTTCTCCAGAATGATTCCCGCGTTGCTTCTTGTCGAGTTTGACGCACTGTCCACATAGATGGTCGACTTGTGGGCTCCATTGGCCAGGGGCCGACGCGACCATCTCTTCCTACCTTCGTATTGCATGTAGAACTAAGATATCTCCAGCGACCATTTGAGCATCTTGCCCGCCATGTCGATACGGTCGAGTAGTTGCTTTATGGGTTGGTTGGTCCGTACCATGATCGTGTAGGCCAGGAAGTAATGTCTTAGCCTCCTCTCCACATTGATGAGGGACAAAATGACCTTTTCGACTTGTTGGTACCTGAGCTCGAGGCCCTGCAGGGCATTGCTAGTGAAGCAAATTAGCTTTTGTCTCTCAAGGGTCTCGCGAGTGAGAGTCGCGCTAACCGCCTCGGTTACAACGAGGAGGTACAAGTATAAAGTCTCCTCGTCTTCTGGCCGCGAGAGGATTAAGGGTTGTGACAGAACTTGTTTGAGATGGAAAAAGGCTTGCTCGCATTCCTTTGTTCATTCGAACGCGGCCTCCTTGCGCAGAAGTTTCAAAAATGGAAGCGCATGTTGGGTAGATTTGGCCGCGAAGTGAGACAGCAAGGTGAGCATCCCATTCAGGGATTAGATTGACTTCTTTGAGCTCGGTGTTGGGAAAACTCGGAGAAAACCCTACTATTTCTGTGACAGTTGCTTCTGTAGAAAGAAGTTTTTCAAAATTGAAGTTGTTAAAGACTTATTTGTGGTCTTCCATGTCACAAGAAAGGATTAATGGATTGGCATTAATAGCAGTTGAAAATGATATTTTGGAGACAATAATATACGAAGACTTAGTTGACGAATTTGCTTTAAAAAGTGTTCGTAGGAAGGCTATTTTTAAGTAGTTAGATACTTAAGTTGTATGAAATGATGTTTATAGTTTAAACAATACTTTGAGCTTTTTGGTACTTCATTTGATTAATATATATTTTCATTTTTTGCTTGTGATTTTTAATTATTAAAATTATATATTTTTTTAATTTAGGCCCATTTTTAAAATTAGAACATGCCTCTGAATTGATTGGGTCGGCTCTGGTACTAAGATACTCGTATCCGTATCCATACCCGCTTATTTTAGTAGGTAATTGTTTGTGCTCGTGCCCATACACATCTTGCAGGTTTTTACCCTACCCATTATGGGTAAATTTTGCGGGTATCCACTGGAGATGAGTACAACTTCCATCTCATTTATCACTGTATATTTTCCGAAGTTAATTTTCTCTTGTTTTCCTATCAATTAAAATTTTTCAAACAACCCCCATTTTGTGTTACATTAACTCACACTTGTTTTTCTTGTTAAAATCCAATCCTCGTAAAGACAAATATTATTTTATTACTTTGATACATACTAATACAATTGTTAGTTCTGTCAACACTCGCCCCGAAATGAGGGAATCACCACTCATTAAAAAGGATGCCTTCAGTTGAGGGACTCACCCCAAGCTAAGGGACTCACCTCATCTTAAAAGGTTGCTTTCACCCAATGAACTCACCCTAACTTGTGAGATATACCTTAATAATAAGAGAAAAATTAAAAACACTTCGCCCTTTGTAAGCTCTCGTGCTTGAGAGACTGTGTAGTGTTATATTTATGAAAGCCCCAAGCACGCAAGACTTTATGGTCCCTGCCTAGTATGATATTTCTCAAGAAACATCATCGAGGGACATAGGGGATCACCTTGGGGTAGACGACATGTACATTACCGTTATATTCCACTAGTTATATAAGAAAGAGTCACACCATGACTCCCAAAAAAGTAGGTGTTCAACAATCCTCCCCTAGTCAAGGGGAGTGGTTACTGCCTCGGGGGTTCCTAAATCCTAGGCCCAAAATGTTATATAAATACATATCCTTTAATAGAGAAAAGGACAGATCCTGATTCACATGCTTACCTATAAGCATCACACTGAGATACAAAGTCTCTCACCTCACGTCACCAGATCTTCTAAAACTACTGCAAAACCATCATACATGGTTTCTTGCTTCCGTGGGAAAGTCATAACCACCACAAACTATTATAAACCTAATAAGGCCTCTGAGTACCCCTGCCCTTGCAGAGGTAACATGTACACTTATACTTTTTGACAAGTACGATAAATAAATAAACAAATATAACACATGATACATACAAGTTATTCACAATTGACATTTCTCGGTGAAGTTATTTAACTTTAATTCTTTTACAAAGATTATAAAAAACCTCTCACTTTGTTTATTTAATTCACACTTAAACTTTGTTTGATGATGTTTTATAGTTTTTGCCTTAATATCTTTGTTATCATTAAAACCAGATCTACATGTTCAAAACATAGAACCACATTTTTAATTTGCAACCTATGTGAATCAAACCTTGAAACTTGGATTTATTTATTATGTTTTTATGTTATATTCCAATGGTATGTAGTTCTTAAAATTATGGATATTTGGCTTATTTTAAATAAAGACTGTAGTGTTGGAATCAAATTGGGTTCAAGGATAACAAAAACCAAATGAAACATTTTCGTGAGCATGATATTGTTAAATACTTTCATGAATGCAAGTGCATTTAAGATAGGGGTGTTCATGGTTCATGAATTGAATTGAACCGGGCCACATTACTGGTTCAATGTAGTTCTTAAAAACCACTTTAATAAAAAGT
Source organism: Lathyrus sativus (assembly GCA_963859935.3). Taxonomy (NCBI): domain Eukaryota; kingdom Viridiplantae; phylum Streptophyta; class Magnoliopsida; order Fabales; family Fabaceae; genus Lathyrus; species Lathyrus sativus. The sequence goes on along the minus strand of OZ012735.1, from coordinate 575,833,219 downwards.
GATTAATTTGTTAAATCAATTCAATTCGGTTTAGAACCAGTTCGGAACCGGTTCATAATTTTAAACCAATTTAATTTATTTTAACTAGTTTAAAACCAATTTTTTAAAAAGAATTAGATTATGTTTTTCACAAAATTTTAAATTGGTTTTCTTATATATTTGAAAACCGTTTTTTAAAATAAAATTGAATTCAAATTTGAATTTTTTAAAAACATTAGTTTATATAACATTTTAAAAAAAACTTTTTTGTTAAATAGCAATTTTTCATCACCAATTGTGGAGGTTCCTATTCATATTTTCTTCATTGGAACCATGTCCTCTACGTACAAACATGTAGCATTATTATTACATCTTTTATACTTATGATCTATCTTTTACCTTTTTTGCACAATCTTTAGCTAGCTATGAGTTATGGTGTGTGGCAAGTGGCAGCTATGCAATTCAACTCTCCTTTTATTCCCGACCAAATGGTTCATCCCAATTTTTACTATAGATGTTAAATAGATTCCCCAATCATTAATGTACAACTATTACTGTACAGTTTTTACTATAGCTGCTAAGTAATTTTCACGCATAAGAATACAAATCAACATATTTCTCATCAATTTTCACATCCAGAACACAAGACACATCAAACAAATAATGATTAAGACAACAGTAAATAAGTTATTTCAATTTAAAGTGAAATTGAGAGCAGAAAGTAACATATTTACCATAAAAAGATTTGAGAGAAGAGTTTGCACGAACAAGATCAGAGTAGAAAAGGTGAAAGTATGTAAAATTGCTAAAATTGAAACTGAGTAAAAATGAAACCAAACAAAAATGAAATAGAGTGAAAATTGAAATCAATTGAAATCGAATGAAAACGAATAGAAGGCAAAATTGAAATTGATACTGAGTTTGAATTTATTGAATTTGTTAAATATTAGTATTTATATTTTGGATAAAATTGTGGAAATAGTTTTGTTCTGGAGTAGGCCTGAGGTTGGCCCACCGTCGGACACAACCCAGTCCAGCTCCATGTCGAGGAGAGTTCAACATAAACCCAATCTTCCATAGCCGTTGGATGTCACACCCTCCAAACGTTCCTCACACGTTCTCCACGTGCTCCTCACACTAGAACATGTCACCAGTTGTACCCACGTCCTTGAGAATAGGTCATTCACTTCCCAGAGTTCGTGGGCCGTTGACCCAGGACGAAGACCAAGTGCTGGTCTTCCCTACCTCCGCTTAGGATCTTTGCAGTCATTTGTTGTGGTCCTTACGATCCAACCCATAATAAATGACAGTTGTCAAAGCGCTAAGGGCACATTATAAAGACCCTCCTCCACATGAGGGTCAGGTATTCTAATTCATATTCACTTTCTGTACTTGCTCTCTCTCTTTCACTTCGAACCTCACTTTGGCATCATAATGTCTTGCAGGTACACCCCCGCCTCTTCTCCATCACCGGTGAACTTGGAACTCACGACGTGTTGCTGACCACTAGATATTCTTTTGATCCCAGTAAGATTAGTGGCACCGTCTGTGAGAACTTTGCTCCCATGTCTTTTCTTTCCTTGAAACTTAAAGACCAAAGCAATTGTTCAAATACCTACCTTTCATCATGGTCGATCAACATGCCGACGATCATGTTCACAAAACCTCTTTTGCTACCGAAAGTGACCAGAACGACAACAGAACTACCGTTGCTGAAGAGGGTGACCCTAGAGACAGTCTCACCGCCTCTCCCTCCTCTGACGATGTGGCCTACAACGCCGCCCAACATCAATATTTTGAGAATCTGGGAGTCTTTCAATCAATTCTCATACCACCTGGCGCCGACCCTACCACGATGGCCTTGTTCGTTGCGATCAACCAAACCAATCCCATGATCTTCCAACATAATGAAAGGATAGGAATGCTGGAGAAGGACCGTCAGTCACACTCTCCCCCGCGGAGACACCGATGGCCTGGCCTCGTAGCCCGTCTTCGCGATGACGAGACACTCGTCCTCACTCTCCCCCATGAAGACACCAACGGGATGAATCTCAAAGCCTCTCCCCACGATAACCCGGACATTGGTCGCGTCTAGAGAGGCTACAAGCCGCAATTACCCAGAAGCGGTATCGCACTCCTCCCCGCAAAGAGCGACGTTCCTCGGCTCCCAAAAGGAGTAAAGCCTACGGGAAAATGGAGAAGTCAAAAGGTCGAACAAGAAACTCGTTATGCTGTGGCAGAAGCCTTCGGTACGACCACTCCCTGTCGCGCTCACCAGTCCGAAGCGAAAAAGACGACCCCCGCGGTCTACAGTCCCGAGCAATTATGGAGACTCCCCTCCCTTTCGGGATGGAAAAACCGCCGAGTCTGGCAACCTAGGATAACACGACGGACCTAGATGATCACATCGAGAACATCAATGCGATGCTAGATTATCGCAACGTCGGAGGCACCATCAAAGTGTTGACTTTTCCCTACGACTCTGAGGAAGGGTGCCATGGCATGGTATAAGAGCCTTTACTCTAAGTCCATCACCTATTGGAAGGATCTGAAAACACAGTTCACTCGACACTTCACCACCTCTTGTCGACACCCGAAATCCGAGGTGTCGCTTGAGTTAATCATTCAGGGGAAGGAAGAATCTCTCAGAGACTATATATAGAGGTTTATTCGAGAAAGCTGTTCAGATCACCATGACTGAATGAATGAAGAGATACCTGCTCGAGCGAGGGTTGCACCCATGCAACGACTTCGCCAAAGCAGTTGGCATCGGGACGCCCCATTCACTGGACGCCCTCCTCCTCAAGGCCCAGACCTACATCCAATACAAGGAGAAAGAGGCCGTTAACAATGTCTGCGACTCACGGAACTGAGAGAACACCAAAATCTCAAAGTAAGACGAATCGGTGGCTCCCCCGACGTGGCGGGGAGAAAAGAAGAGACAACAAGCCCCGCGACTCTCGCGAACATAAGGGACCAGGAGGCTGTTTCACTGAGTACACATTGCTGACCGCTTCTTGTGAGTGCATCTTGGCCGAGTGTATAAACTCGGATTTCCAACAGAGTGGGGTTCGTTTCCCCAAGCCGACGCCTCTCAAGCCAAACGTCAACAAATTCAAGTACTACTGGTTCCACAAGAGCCACGGGAACGTCATGGAAGAATGCATCCACCTCAAGGATGCAATCAAAATCCCGATCAAGGAAGGATGCCTGAAACAATACGTCAAGAGGAGTGAGGTTCCTCGTCAGACCTTCTAGCGACACCGGTTTATAGGTCACCCTGTGCGTCTCTTGACCTGAGGACTTCTACGTCCCCGGTGAAGTCGTCGTGCTCGTGTCCACTCACAACACATGAAAGAACTCCCCATTCGCTATAGTTATATCCGGCGGAGGATTCAACAAGCTCACCGTGGGATCGGTGAAGAATAATTTTGACGAGCTAATCGAAGCGAGCTCGAACCAGAACATGATCCTCAATAGGTTTCAGGGAAAACCAAATCCCATCACTTTTTACCTTGAGGAGCTGCCGGGAGGTTCCCCTAACTCCAACATTACTTTGCTCATCAGAGCATAAATGGTGAGCTTCTACGTCCACCACATCCTGGTCGACCAAGGGAGCTCCATTGACATAATGTATGCTCACCTGTTTACCACTCTCTAGCTCGATGAGAGGCATCTGACACTGTATGTAGGCTTCGACCTGCAAGGCTTCAATGGAACCCCCACTAAGACATAATGCTATGTTGAGCTTCTCGTCACTTTCAGGTCCGAGGAGACCGCCAGGAAGGCCAAAGTATGGTTCTTGGTGATAGAGTGTCCGTCTATGTACCAATGCATCCTTGGAAGACCAACTATGGTTGAGTTGACCATAGTACTGTCCACAGTCCACTTGAAGATGAAGTACTATACAACCAGCGTCGCGTCATCACTCTTCATCGGGACATTGAAGTCGCGAGAAGATGCTTTGAAGTGGCCATAAAGGGGATGAACTCGACAACATGACGCCTAAGACTACCAGCAAGCCAGCCCGTTCTGAGGAGCGGAGGTTGTTGCCTCACTGATCGCGACTTTCTATGTCTAATACAACTTAACTGCAAGTACACAGTCTATCGTGTAGTAATAAAAGATATCGATCCCACAAGGACTCGTAATCAAACTAGTATTCTCGGGAGTTACTGTGTTTAGCTAGGTAGATAATGTTTAACGGAATAATTTCTATCACTAAAGGGAACTAAAAACGTTACTTGAATTATAATTACGCGAATCGATATGCAATAATTATGTTCTTCGGGGATTTGACAAGTTACCGGTATATAAAATATTTTTCTGAATTTATTTAAGAAGAAAATAGTGATCTAAAGACCTTCGTCTCACGATGGTTGTTGACGCTAGTCGCAACTTTAAGGCGGAACGTATGCTGTCGCTATCCCGTTCAGGGTTAAAATAGCTTTTTGGAAATCTCTAAGTTCTAATCTATTTTAAAGTGCTTTCGCTGTTATTAAAACAAATGCCTAGTGTTTACTATCTGGTCTTAGCCGCAGCTGTCGCTTGTTGGTTCGTACCTTAATTAATTTCCCACTGTCGTGGCAAAACTATTTTTAAATAAGTTCTCGCTGTCGCGACGAACGTTTATTCAGGAAATAAGTTTAAACACTCAGGCCATAAACAACTTTTGAAAAAGAAAGGTTTTAACCGGTTATTATCAAATCTCGTCTGAATTATTATTACATATCAATTACTCTGGTTTAGCTAGACATGGATTTGGAATAAGTAAAGCGTAAATAAAAGTAGAAATTTAGAACATTCATATTGCTGGGAATTAAAGTTACAATTAACGAAATAAAAAAAAACCTGTAACGTATCCAATTGGCTTTTGGCCAATTCCCAACGATGTCGGCAGGATTGTGTCTTCAAACCAATAGAGCGCACAAATGAATATTGCAGAAATGGAATACAGGAAAAAGGAAAGGAAACAAAAACAACAAGACTGAAACTAAATTTGTTCTGGAAAATAATTTGGGTAGCACTTCGTTATCTGAATGCGGCTCCCTTTCTCAGCTCCCCTCCTTCCCCTTTTATAGAGGTGAAATGCTAACGGTTGTAATTTGCAGAAGGTGGACTTGGAGTCAGAAAAATTAGGGAGTAGTGGTCCATTATTTGGGACTTGGAACTGGTTTTTGCACGTTTAAATGAAGCTTTGCATTTTTTCCTGCATGACGGTCGTCATGGTGTGTGACGGTCATCACCCGTGTGACGGTCGTCATGGATGTGTGACGGTCGTCACAGCAGCAAAATGCGCATCCGCTGTTTTTCATGTTGTTTTCATCTGGTTTTCGTCCATATTTCATCTGTAATTGCTTCTTTTCTTCATATTGCTTTGTTTGGACATGATCTTCAAATACCTGCAAAATATCAGACAAATAACAGGGAAAAAACCCGAAATCGGATTGAAACCAGTCGAATATTAGTTGAATTATACGTCAATATATATATATATATATATATATATATATATATATATATATATATATATATATATATATATATATATATATATATATATATATATATATATATATATATATATATATATATATATATATATATATATATATATATATATACGATTTCGCGTTATCAAACTCCCCTAAGCTTGAATCTTTGCTTGTCCTCAAGTAAAAACAGGAAGAATAAAAGTCGGCAAGCACGAGGCAGCTTCCTCATTCAGAAAGTTGGGAAAAACCGGGGTTCTAAATAGGAACAAAACGAGTACGGTGACGACACTGGACTATAAGTCTTCGGAGGTCTCCCTTTTATGCAAATCGGTCCCAATCACGCTACTGCAGCTTGGTATCAAGGTTCTCGCGTCAAGTTTACCCTGTTTGTTCTAGCGCAATCACATTAAGCCCATTGTCCATACACTTTCATGGCAAGTCAACCTGTTAGTGAATATGATCTCATTGCTGTTTTGATCTTTTCATTGCTCATAAGCTTATACTATTGATTTTTCAATGAGTTTTTGTACCGTTGGGCTAAATGCTCGGGTGAGGAGCACCTAACTTAGAGGGAACATGTCTCTATACTTAGGCTATATGACTTTCTTTTCATGATTTTTCATCTTTTTAGAGATCATACACTTATTTGCATTGGTCGCTCGCTTAGAAGTGTTCAGGATGGTGCTGACTGCTTATATAAACTACTTGGGGCTGAGTTTGCGTAGAAACTTGAAACTTTGGTACACGTAGGTAGTGAAACCGACTCGCATAAACCAGAGGTCTAAGGTGTCAGGACGGTACTGGTTTTGTTAGAATTTTCGTCTCGGAGTTTCAAAACTTGGTTTGAACTTTGGCGCATTCTCGTGATGCTTTTGCTTTTGAGGAACGACTGAAAAATTTTGTTTATGTCGAATAAAGTGGGGATATTTGCGTAACGGAAGAAGATATATAAAAGAGCTTTTATTTGCTAAAATGGGAAAATGTTTGAATTGAAATTACTGAATTAAAAGTACAAGGGAACGGGAAATAAACGCTCCACTCCCATACTATCTCAATCAGTGTCCCCACTGATTTGAAAGAATGCGAGAGGGAAATACAAGGGAAATGAAAATACAGGAAACGGAAAATATAGTAAACAAATAAGGAAAGAAAGAACTAATCACGGCCTCTGCCTCGGTCGCGTCCTCTGTCTCGTCCTCTACCTCTGGCTTGCTCGACTCGGGCCTCAAAGTTCAGCGCTCCGGTGTGATAGACATAATCTCGGAGTCCTTCGAATTGCAAGGTAAGATTCACCAAGTTCTCAGTGATGGTTTCCTGGCCAGTTTGGAGCTGTTGCATCGTGGTCTGATGCCAAGCTTCGAATTGCTCTGCTCGCTGATTTTGTTGCTGCATCATGGCGAGTATCTGTGCTTGCTGGTCGAGGGATCGGCGGAGGTCTTCTTCAGAGAAGTCGGGCTCTGGACGTTGGCGGCGGCGACGGTAGGATGTGCCTTCAGAAGGAAGTGATTGCGATGCCTCAGGTTGCTCAGTTCTGTCCAACTCATCTTGCATTTCGTCAACAGAACTTTGGGTGTTGGTTTGAGGTGGGGCAGCGGTAGCAGCAGGGGCATTGAGGTCAAAAAGCCAGTTGGCATGATCCTGTGGGTGCATCCGAGTACGTGACGGCATGATGATACTTCTGACGGTTTTGCCACGCACGACCGGATGGTACTTTCCATCGGCCCTGGAGCGGATGAGGTGAGAAGCTCTGCAATGGTCGGTGTCGAGAAATACCGAAGGAATTGTCTGGAGATTCTGGAGTTGGTTACCGAGGTTCAGCCCTAGTGCAATGGAGGTAACAATCCCGCCAAAGTAAAATGGCTTAGAGCCACGGTTGCAGTTGGCCTGAATGTGGGCCAGGAGGAACAGAGCGGGCGTTGATGGGCTCGGAATTGAACACGCAGCGGAGAAAGAAAAGTTCTTTGGAGTTCACCTTATGGTTGCTATTCTTTGCGAAGATGGTATTGCTCAGTGCTCGGTGGAAATACCGGATGGTTGGGTTATGGATGTGTGTTGCATGCAGAGAATCCCAGCCGTCAACATTGATTCCAGTCAATTGGTACCAAAGCGCAAAGGCTTCATGTTGAAATTGTTCGGTAATGCGGCGGTGAGCATCGTCGCCGCGAGGGAAATGTAGGATGTCGGCAATCTGATTTTGATTCAGTTGGTAGTTCATGCCGAACATATGGAAGCAGGCGGCGCCGAAATGTTGGCTGAGGTCACCGCTGGAGGTGAAGTAACTGAACGAACTGAGAAACTCAAGGGTGAGTTGTTCGTAAGTCGGCTGCGAATTTGTGCACAGATGCCAAATGCCGGCTCTTTGGAGCATCCAAGTGACGCCGTCAAGGAGGCCGAGCTCCGTGAGAGATGGTATGTGCGGATAGTGGGTCGGCTGTAGCGACCGTTGATGGAAGGCGACATAGTTTGCTCGTTGTTTCTCGCCGGAGTCGCCGTCGCTGAACATGATAAGCTAAGGTCTGGGGTTTCGTTGTTTCTTGCCATGGCTGGATGATGTTGATGAAATGGGGATTAAGTTGTTTCTGTGGAATGAGAAATGTCACAGAAGTGGATTAGAAAGATGAAATGGGAATTGGGATTATATGTAGTAAGGAGGGAAAACGAAATTTTGAAGTGGGGTTTGAGTGTGTGATGATTGGAAGTTGATAAGATGGGAGTGGGGGAGAAAACGTAACCTCTGTTATAGCAGATAACAGGTTTTGGACTCGTGACGGTCGTCATGCATCTGTGACGGTCGTCACCCGTGTGACGGGCGTCAGGCTTCTGTGACGGTCGTCACACCAGCAAATTCTGCAGAACACAGAATTTTGCTACAGGGGTGCTTTTGTCATGGTTTTAAGGCTTATAATTGATATGGCAATGTATTAGATCAGCCAAGAAGCATATGATAACGTAAAAACAGAATAAAGGAATAAAGGATAAAATTGAAATAACATTTAATTAAAATGATTGTTTTTAATGTAATACATAAGTGAAATGAAACAATGCGAAAATCAAAATAATTGAAAACGGACGGAAAACAGAAAAAATAAACTAAACTAAAGCTAAAATCTCAGTCCTTGTGTGCCTTCAATTCATCAAACTTACGGGCGTAGTAATCGAGCTGGTCACAAACTAAGTCCATGAAAACTGCGAGTTCGCTGTGTATGCTTGTGATTTCTTCTTTTACGGTGGTCAGGGCTGCGTCGACGTTGTCTAATCGATGCAGAACGATATCCATTTTGTCAGTGGTTTCCTCAGGAATGGGCTCAGGATAGGTGTTATAATGCGGAGGGATCTCAGGGTCTACCTCAGCTTCTGATACAACATCCTCATAATACATATAATCATGTGCTTCAGAGATGTGATCACTGTCGTACATGTAATTCTGTGGTGTTGATTGAGATGAAGGAGGTCCCATAGGCTCATCCAATTCATAAACCCAATTGTCCTTGTTATGGATACTTGTCATCTGATGATTTGGCAATGTGAATAGCTGGACAGGTTTGTCATTGATGAGGTACTCGTAAGGTCCAGGTCCCATGGTTCTTAAAATGCGCCTGTTAAAGCAAAACTGGATATTCATGGGTCGGATGGTGCCAAAACTAGCGCTTGCATTTAGGTGGAATCTAAGGCCAAGCTCGTGGGCAATCATTGTCACGAGGCCTCCTATTAGAATAGGTGATTGTGGTTCCTAAATGAGGCGTAGGAAGGATCTCATCATAAAAGGTACGACATTCACTATACGGCCCTGAGAAGCACAGAACATGATAAATAACTCTTCTTTAGATACTGTAGTAATATTTTCTTCTTTTCCGAAAAGGGTGTGAGCTAAGATCTTATGAAAGTATCTGAAAGCGGGGTTATGAATCTCATCGTTATACATGCCATTTGGGTCAGGGTAATAGTCGCCTGTGATTTTACCCCAGAACTGGTTGAGTTCAAAATCAAGATCGTCATCTTCGGCACTGATGAACACATGTGGTCCGCTAGGAAATCCTAAGAGGTTAGCTAATGACATACGGCTATGGGTTTGGTCCATTCCAAACATCCTAAAGGTGATCAGCTCTGTGTTTGATCCAAAACCATAGTTGGGTAAGTACCGGAAGGAACTAAGGAATTCGTAGGTGAGGTCCTTATAGGTAGCAAAACGGATTTTCAAGGAGGTGTTCTCCCAGCCTAATTGATTAAACAGGAATTGAATGCTATCAGTAATTCCTAGTTTCTCCATGGTAGACTTATCATAATACAGTGTTAAGGCTATGTCTCTCTCAGTTAATGCTTCAAATCTTGCCTTTTGAGCTAATCCTCGAAAATGAACCTTTGTGAAGTCGTACGCGGCCATACCCGCAGGTTAGTCGGAGAAAAACAGGAGGAAGGTTTTGAAGGCTTTTAAAATCCTGAAAAGTTTAAAACATAAATTTTAAGTCAGAATTTTTTTAGAAACAAAAGGTGGTAGAAATAAAAACAAAGTTTAAATAAAAGAGAAAAATAAAATAAAATAAAGTAAAAATAGTAGCAATTTAAGTTTAGAATTTTTGTTAAAATTTCAAAGTAAGATTTCAAATAAAAATGAGAATGAAATACAGTAAAGAGGGAAATACGGGAAAATTGGGTTGCCTCCCATTAAGCGTTGTTTTTAACGTCAAAAGCCTGACGATAGCTTGGTGACAAGCTATTCGGGTGTTTGAGCAGGAAGCTCGAGCAATGTTATACTGCTGACTTGAGGGCTGTTTTCGTTCTTATTATAATGTTTTAGACGTTGCCCGTTTACGATAAACGGTGCATTCGTCTTATCGATAATTTCAACAGCTCCACTTTGAAGTACTTTAGTCACTTCAAAAGGTCCAGACCACCTAGATTTTAGTTTACCTGGGAAGAGTTTTAATCTTGAATTAAATAGAAGTACGATGTCTCCCATACTGAATTGTTTCCGGACTGAACGTTTATCGTGCCATTTTTTAGTTTGTTCTTTGTAGATACGGACATTTTCGTAAGCGTCCAATAGAAGTTCTTCTAATTCGTGTAAGTTCAAGATTCGTTTCTCTCCTGCCTCAGTGTAGTTGGAATTAAGTGTCTTAATGGCCCAGAAGGCTTTATGCTCTAATTCTACTGGGAGATGACAGAATTTACCGTAAACTAATTTGAAGGGTGTAGTACCTATTGGTGTCTTAAAAGCGGTCCTATAAGCCCATAAAGCTTCATTTAGCTTTGATGACCAATCTTTCCTTGAGGTAGCGACAGTCTTTTCCAATATTTGTTTTATTTCCCTGTTCGAGACCTGTACTTATCCGCTAGTTTGCGGATGATAAGGGGTAGCTACTCGATGTCGGACTCCATATTTAGAAAGAAGTTTGTCAAAGATTCGCGATATGAAGTGTGATCCGCCGTCACTAATGACGAGTCTGGGTACACCGAATCTAGGAAAGATTGTGTTTTTGAAGAGTTTGATTACTACTCGTGCGTCATTTGTTGGAGCAACAATGGCTTCTATCCATTTAGACACATAGTCTACAGCGACGAGTATGTAGTTATTACCAAAAGAAGACGGGAAGGGTCCCATGAAATCTATTCCCCATACGTCAAAGATTTCTACCTCTAAGATTCCTTTCTGAGGCATTTCATCGCGTCGTGAGATGTTGCCCGTTCGTTGGCATCGAACACATTTTAGCACAACAATGTGAACGTCTTTCCAGAGGTTAGGCCAAAATAGGTCGGCTTGGAGAATCTTAGCGCACGTCTTGGATGTACTGGCATGACCACCATATGGTGCTGAATGGCATTGGGAAATGATATTTTCTATTTCTTCCTCTGGGACACAGCGACAGTATATGTTGTTGGCCCCTCTCTTGAAGAGTAGAGGTTCGTACCAATAATAGTGTTTCAGATCGTGGAAGAATTTCTTCTTTTGCTGATAAGTGAGATCCGGTGGAAGCACGCCTGCAGCTAGGTAATTAACGATGTCGGCATACCAAGGTAATGTGACTTGGGCATAGACGGCTTCTACGGCTTTTTCGAGTTCTGGATCTTCCGAGATTAAGTTAGGCATATCACTTTCTAATTTGGCTATCAGATGTTCGTATGGAAAATCGTCATTTATCGGTACTGGTTCATGTTTGATTCCTTCTATTCGGGATAAGTGATCTGCAACTACGTTCTCGGTTCCTTTCTTATCTTTAATTTCTAAGTCAAACTCTTGTAATAATAGGATCCATCTCAATAATCTTGGTTTGGCATCCTTTTTGCTTATTAGGTACCTAATGGCAGCGTGGTCTGTGTATATGATAATTTTTGCTCCTACTAAGTAAGAACGGAATTTGTCAAGCGCAAATATAACTGCTAGAAGTTCCTTTTCTGTTGTAGCGTAGTTCATTTGGGCAGGGTCTAAGGTTCTACTGGCATAGTAGATGGCATGAAGCTTCTTGTCCTTCCTTTGTCCTAGAACTCCGCCTACAGCATAATCACTCGCATCGCACATGATTTCGAACGGTAGTCGCCAATCGGGGGGTTGCATAATTGGTGCGGTGATAAGGGCTGATTTTAATGTTTCGAATGCTTTTAGACAGTCGTCGTCAAAGACGAACTCAGCATCTTTCATCAACAGGCCAGTTAAAGGTTTTGTGATTTTTGAAAAATCTTTTATAAATCTGCGGTAGAAACCGGCATGTCCTAGAAAACTCCGTATTTCTCGTACGGATTTTGGAGGTTGGAGATCTTTTATAATTTCTATTTTAGCTTTGTCGACCTCAATTCCTTTATTTGATATGACATGTCTTAGAACTATTCCTTGTTGGACCATAAAATGGCATTTTTCCCAATTTAGGACGAGGTTCACTTTTACACAACGTTCTAATACCATTTCTAAGTTTTGTAGGCATCCTCCGAAACTTTGTCCACATACTGAGAAATCGTCCATAAATACTTCCATGATGTCGTCTATGAAATCTGCGAAGATTGCCATCATGCATCTTTGGAAGGTTGCTGGAGCATTACAAAGTCCGAACGGCATTCGGCGGTAAGCAAAAGTACCATAAGGACATGTGAATGTAGTCTTTTCTTGGTCATCAGGATGAATGGGAATTTGGAAAAATCCTGAATAGCCATCTAGATAGCAGAAATATGAATGTTTGACTAATCTTTCCAACATTTGGTCTATGAAGGGTAAGGGGAAGTGATCTTTTCGTGTGGCTTTGTTAAGCTTTCTATAATCAATGCACATTCTACTTCCAGTCACGACTCTTTTTGTTATTGATTCGCCTTTTTTGTTCTTAACTACTGTGACTCCTCCTTTCTTAGGTACGACATGAACTGGACTGACCCATTCACTATCGGAGATTGGATAGATGATTCCTGCATCTAGCAGTTTCTTTACTTCGTCTCTGACTACAGTGCTTAGGATGGGGTTCAGTCTTCTCTGATGCTCTCTAGAGGTTTTACAGTCTTCCTCTATTGCAATTCGATGCATACAGATCGAAGGACTTATACCTTTTAGATCGCTTATGTTATAGCCTAGCACGGTGGGGTACTTCTTTAGGTCTTCTAATAGCTTTACGGTTTCTAATTGTCCTAAGTCGGCGTTGACTATCACTGGTCTTTTTAGTTCATCGTCTAGGAATTCATATCTAAGGTTTTTGGGTAGTGTTTTAAGTTCTAAAGATGGGTTCTTCGGACCTGGCATATGGTTTGGGGTTAGTGCTAAGCTTTCGCTTAGACTGTCGTCTTTATACGGTTTACGCCAATCATTGTCTTCAGAAATATCGGGTATTTGAATCTTTATTATTTCTGAATACGTGGTCTCTTCATTTTCAAGTTCTCTTATGCATTCGTAAATTACATCTACTAAATAGCAGGTATCGTCTATGGCTGGTGCTTGTAAGAACTTGGTGAGAATGAACTCTATCTTTTCTTCTCCTACTTCGAATGTTAGCCTTCCTTTCTTCACGTCTATAATAGCTCCGACTGTAGCTAGGAACGGTCTTCCTAGGATAATTGGGGTAACAGAGTCCTCTTTGATGTCCATGATTATGAAGTCGGTTGGAATGTAGAATTGTCCTATGCGTACTGGAACGTTTTCCAGTATACCGACAGGATATTTGACTGATCGGTCAGCCAATTGTACGGACATTTTGGTTGGTCTCAGTTCTCCCATATTCAGCTTTTTGCATATAGATAAAGGCATAACACTGATACTGGCATCTAAATCGCATAGAGCTTTGTCTATTACGAACTTTCCTATGACGCAGGGTATGGAGAAACTACCTGGGTCTTTTAATTTAGGAGGCATGTGGTTTTGAATAATAGCACTACACTCTGCAGTAAGTGTGATTGTTTCGTTATCTTCTATTTTCCTTTTATTAGACAAAATTTCTTTAATAAATTTGGCGTATGACGGCATTTGAGTTATCGCTTCTGTAAAAGGAATAGTGATATTCAACTGCTTAAGGAGCTCTACAAATTTCTTAAATTGTCCTGAAGTTTTAGAGTTTATTAATCTTTGAGGATAAGGGATAGGTGGTTTATATGGCGTTGGAGGTGCTTGCGTTTTTTCACTTGCGGTGTCCTCCTTCTCGTTGTCTTCCTTCTTCTCTGACTCGGATTCCTTTTCTGCTTGTTCAGTTGGTTTTTGTTGCATGGCTGAGTTTTCGGTTCTCGGATCGATCGGTTCGTCCAATTCTTTTCCGCTTCTTAATATGACAGCATTTTCTTGACCTTTTGGATTTTGTTTGGGTTGTCCAGGAAATGTGCCAGCGGGTGCGGCAGCAGAGGCTTGTTGTTGAGCCACCTGTGATATCTGTGTTTCTAGCATTTTGTTGTGGGTGGCTAAAGCGTCTACTTTTCCGGTCAGCTGTTTAATTTGCTCGCTAGTGTGTATGTTTTGATTCAGGAATTCTTTGTTTGTTTGAGCTTGAGTAGCTATGAATTTTTCCATCATCAACTCGAGGTTTGATTTCCTAGGTGCATTCTGAGCAGCAGCTGGTTTCTGATATCCTGGCGGAGCAGCAGGTATTTGCAATGCATTATCGCTTTTGTAAGAAAAGTTTGGATGATTTCGCCAACCTGGGCTGTAGGTATTTGCGTAAGGATTTCCTTGAGCATAATTTACTTGGTCTGGTGGGATTCCGGCCAGCAATGGGCATTCGGGCGCATTATGAGTGGCGATTCCGCATAACTCGTAGTTTGGAGTTACGGCAGCGACGGTTGCAGTGGGGTTAACGGTCAGACTGTCAATTTTCTGTGCTAGAGCATCTACTTTAGCGTTGAACTTTTCAAGGCTGCTAATCTCGTACATCCCACCTTTCGCTGCGGGTTTCTCTGTTGGAATGCGTTCACCTCCCCATTGGCAGTGGTTCTGAGACATGTTTTCGATTAGTTGATAGGCTTCGTCGTATGGCTTATCCATAAGTGCACCGCCCGCGGCGGTGTCTACCGTTAATCTGGTGTTGTATAAAAGCCCATTATAGAAAGTATGGATCGTCACCCAGTCTTCTAGACCGGGGTGAGGACATGTTCTCATCATATCTTTGAACCTTTCCCACGCTTCGTAGAGAGATTCTGTATCTTTTTGTCGAAATCCGTTGATTTGAGCTCTAAGCATAGCAGTTTTGCTTGGCGGAAAATATCTCGCTAAGAAGACGTTCTTCAATTGTTCCCACGTCGTAACGGAGTTGGATGGTAAGGATTGTAACCATGTCCACGCTCTATCTCTAAGAGAGAAAGGGAAAAGACGAAGTCTTATTGCGTCTGGAGTTACTCCATTTGCTTTCACTGTGTCTGCGTATTGTACAAACTTCGTTAAATGTTCGTTTGGATCCTCAGTTGCATTTCCTGAGAATTGGTTTTGTTGTACAGCTGACAGAAGTGACGGTTTCAGCTCAAAATTGTTTCGAGTAATAGCTGGGGCAGCAATGCTACTTCTAGGCTCCATCTGAGAGGGTGTAGCGTATGCCTTCAGCGGTTTGTTTTGAGGTCCTTCAGCCATCTTTGGTTCTTCTTCAGATTTGGGAATGTGAGTGAGAGGATCGGGAATGTTATGTTTTTGTTGGTACTCAATGATGCGACTTCTTAAATGTAAGAAGCGCTCTAGTTTTGCGACTGAAGGTTTTAAGATATCGCCTTGTGGGCGATTACTTGGCATACAATCGACAGAACCAGTAAAGGGAAAATAAAAATAGTTAACCTAGTCTATACGGCGTAACAGAAGGTTACACTATTAACTAAACGGGTCCCCGGCAACGGCGCCAAAAACTTGATCGCGACTTTCTATGTCTAATACAACTTAACTGCAAGTGCACAGTCTATCGCGTAGTAATAAAAGATATCGATCCCACAAGGACTCGTAATCAAACTAGTGTTCTCGGGAGTTACTGTGTTTAGCTAGGTAGATAATGTTTAAGGGAATAATTTCTATCACTAAAGGGAACTAAAAATGTTACTTGAATTATAATTACGCGAATCGATATGCAATAATTATGTTCTTCGGGGATTTGACAAGTTACCGGTATATAAAATATTTTTCTGAATTTATTTAAGAAGAAAATAGTGATCTAAAGACCTTCGTCTCACGATGGTTGTTGACGCTAGTCGCAACTTTAAGGCGGAACGTATGCTGTCGCTATCCCGTTCGGGGTTAAAATCGCTTTTTGGAAATCTCTAAGTTCTAATCTATTTTTAAGTGCTTTCGCTGTTATTAAAACAAATGCCTAGTGTTTACTATCTGGTCTTAGCCGCAGCTGTCGCTTGTTGGTTCGTACCTTAATTAATTTCCCACTGTCGTGGCAAAACTACTTTTAAATAAGTTCTCGCTGTCGCGACGAACGTTTATTCAGGAAATAAGTTTAAACACTCAGGCCATAAACAACTTTTGAAAAAGAAAGGTTTTAACCGGTTATTATCAAATCCCGTCTGAATTATTATTACATATCGATTACTCTGGTTTAGCTAGACATGGATTTGGAATAAGTAAAGCGTAAATAAAAGCAGAAATTTAGAACATTCATATTGCTGGGAATTAAAGTTGCAATTAACGAAATAATAAAAAAAACCTGTAACGTATCCAATTGGCTTTTGGCCAAATCCCAACGATGTCGGCAGGATTGTGTCTTCAAACCAATAGAGCGCACAAATGAATATTGCAGAAATGGAATACAGGAAAAAGGAAAGGAAACAAAAACAACAAGGCTGAAACTAAATTTGCTCTGGAAAATAATTTGGGTAGCACTTCGTTATCTGAATGCGGCTCCCTTTCTCAGCTCCCCTTCTTCCCCTTTTATAGAGGTGAAATGCTAACGGTTGTAATTTGCAGAAGGTGGACTTGGAGTCAGAAAAATTAGGGAGTAGTGGTCCATTATTTGGGACTTGGAACTGGTTTTTGCACGTTTAAATGAAGCTTTGCGTTTTTTCCTGCATGATGGTCGTCATGGTGTGTGACGGTCGTCACCCGTGTGACGGTCGTCATGGATGTGTGACGGTCGTCACAGCAGCAAAATGCGCATCCGTTGTTTTTCATGTTGTTTTCATCTGGTTTTCGTCCATATTTCATCTGTAATTGCTTCTTTTCTTCATATTGCTTTGTTTGGACATGATCTTCAAATACCTGCAAAGTATCAGACAAATAACATGGAAAAAACCCGAAATCGGATTGAAACCAGTCGAATATTAGTTGAATTATACGTCAATATATATATATATACGATTTCGCGTTATCACTCACGTCAACTCAGTCGACCTCGAGGGCCGCTTCACCAATGAGCAGAAGCAGAACGAAGCAATATCAGACGCATCTCCAACATATGGGAATGACGGGGAGCCTTTCTATCCTATGTTCCCCATTCTAGATGGTGACTTCGAGCTCATTCCCCTCAGCAGTGACCCAGACAGAAGCGTGAAGATCGGCACCGAACTCCTCGACTTAACGAGGAAGCAACTGAAGGCCTTCTTAAGGGAGAATGCTGACTTGTTCGCGTGGAGCACCGCAGAGATGCCCAGGCTAGACCCCGACGTCGCTTGTCATCAGCTGACCATAGGTCCAGCTGCTAGGGCCGTAGTACAATGTAGACATAGGCAGTCTCCCGAAAAAGTAGAGGCTGCTGAATTAGTTTTAAAAGACCTCCTAGAGGAAAATTTTATTTCGGAAGCCCAGTATACAACCTAGTTGTCTAATGTTGTATTAGTTAAGAAATCTAATGGAAAGTGGCGTATGTTTGTTGACTATACCGATCTTAATAGGGTCTGCCCCAAAGATGCATATACTTAGCCTAACATCGATAAATTGGTCGACAACTCTGCAGGTTTCAAGCTACTGTCTTTCATGGATGCATACATGGGGTACAACCAAATCTCCATGGCAAAAACATACAAGTAATACATGGCTTTCATGATCGAGTCGGACAATTATTACTACAACGTAATGCCCTTTAGGCTGAAAAATGCAGACGCCACTTTTCAGCGGATGATGAAAAAAGTCTTCCGAGGTGAGATCGGTGACATGCTTGAGGTCTACATGGATGACATGATCGTGAAATCCCAAGAGGAAACCGACCATATCCTCCATCTCAAAAGGGTCTTCGATATGACGAGGAGGTGTCGAATGTGGTTCAACCCGGAGAAGTGCATATTCAGCGTCTGAGCAGGCAATTCCTCAGTTTCTACTTTACAGACGAGGAATTGAAGCGAACCCCGAAAAATGCAGGGATTTCTCTGAGTTTCCAACATCGAGCTCGAAGAAATCGATCCAATCCCTAAACGAGATGCTCACCTTGGTGTCTCGCTTCGTGGCTAAGTCTGCCCAACACACACTCCTATTTTTCAAACTTTTGCGTAAGGAAGCCGCGTTCGTATAGAAAAAGGAGTGCGAGCAAGACCTCCTTTATCTCAAACAAGTTCTTTCGCGACCAGTAGTTCTCTCGTGACCAGAAAGCGGGGAGACTTTGTGCCTGTACCTCTCCGTCGCAACCGAGGCCGTCAGCGCGACTCTCATCTGCAAAACCTTGAGGGGAAAAAACCTATTTACTTCACCAATAAAGCCTTGCAAGGCCCAGAGCTTAAATATCAGCAGATCAAAAAGGAGGCTCTGGCCCTCATTAATGCGTCCATAAGGTTACACCACTACTTCTTGGCTCACACAATCATGGTGCGGACCGACCAACCCATAAAGAAATTACTCGGCCGTTCTGGCATGACCGATAGGATGCTAAAATGGTCACTGGAAATCTCTGAGTGCGACATCCAGTACGAGAGCAGGAAGGCTCTCAAAGCTAATGTGCTTATCGACTTTGTGGCAGAAATGACCACCCTGATCTCCCCGGCAGACAGAGCCCACAAGTGGACCATCTATGTGGACGGGGCATTCATCTCAACGGGAAGTAGTGCGGGCATCATTCTTGAGAATGAAGACGGCATCCTGATCGAAGTCTCCCTCGCGTTATCCTTCCTGACCTCGAACAACCAAGCCAAGTATGAAGCCTTCCTCGCAGGGCTACGCTTAGCTGAGGACCTAGGCGCAAAGGAAGTAAAGATCTTTATTGACTCTCAGCTTGTCGCCTCTCAAGTATGAGGAGAGTACCAAGCCAGAAACGAAAACCTTGTTGAGTACTTCACCCTGGTAAAAGAAAAGATGAAATGTTCGCCTCCGTGGAGGTAAAACATGTTCCTCGCAAACACAACACTCGGACCGACATCCTGTCGAAGCTCGGAAGCACGAAGAAGAAGGGTAGAAACAAGTCCATCATCCAGGAGGTACTTTCTCGACCAAGCATCAACGTGAACCCCATCGGCAATAGCGACTGCTAGATGACCCCAGTGTACAAATAACTCACCACAAGAAAACTGCCCTCGGACGTGAAAGAAGCTAGCATAGTCAGGCACAAAGCTTGCTCTTACGTCTTGATCCAAGACAAGTTATACAGGTGGGGATTCTAAACCCCTATTCTTAAGTGTGTCGAGGATTCCAAGGCCCGCCATATACTTCAAGAAATTCAATGACAAAAACTTCTAGGAGTTTGTCGCCAAACTGGGCACCAAGCAACATTTCATGTCTGTCCAGCACCTGCAAACAAACATGCAGAATGAAGCCGCGAACAAAGTGATCTTGCAAGGCCTAAAACAATGATTAGGCAAAGCTAAAATGAGGTGGATTGAGGAGCTGCATAGTATGCTCTGGGCCTACAGAACAACCCCACACTCGACCACCAGGGAGACTCCATTCAGACTAACCAACGGAACTAAGGCAGTTATCCCAGTAGAAATCAGAGAGCCTTCTAGGCGGACAGAATCTCCCCTCGACGATGAGATGAACGACGAGGCACTAAGAGAGGAACTCGATATGGTCAAAGAAATCCGGTCGGGAGCAGCCCTCCGTGAAGCCTTGTTGAAATAAAAAATAATTATCCGACATGACACCAAAGTCATCAAGCGCGAATTCCAAATTGGCAACCTAGTCCTGCGGAGAAATCAGAAAGATTCACGCAAGTGCAAACTTGCCGCGAACTGGGAAGACCACTATCGTGTCTGAGAAAAAACGGACAACGGAGCCTACTACCTTGAAAACCTGCACGGGGAGGAACTTGCTCGACTATGGAATGCTAAAAAGCTCAAACAATATTATAGTTAAACATCATCATCGGCGCACTTGGTTCGACGACAACAATGTACGTCCCGACCACAAAGGCATGTTGAGGTACAAGCACGACTTTCGAACTTGAGACGAAAAGCCAAGATTCTGCTCTTCTGTGTGCGAGCAGACTCTTAGCCCGACGAGGATACCTCAATCGAGATCCTCCATTGTCGTACCAATAAGGCAGAACACCCAACTCACGATGGTAAATTCACACCGCGAAGCAAAGACCTCGATCGAGATCTTAGCTCCGTTGTCAATCGGAAGCCAACTCCGATCACTCGACCAGTTCCCTGCATATTCAATGACCAATTATGTCAAACAAAGGCCCTAGAAACTCAGTAAAAACAAGCAATCTTCCATAGCTGTTGGAGGTCACGCCCTTCACGCGTGCCTCACACGTTCGACACGTGCTCTTCACGCGGGAACACGATTCAATTTATTAACCATCTAAATAGTTTAAATTTTTTTATGGTTCAATTTAGTTTATATTAGATATTTGAATAAATTAACCAAAATTTTGAACACCTCTAATAGAAACTTTCATATATTCATTTGAGATTGACTTACTCCCTCCCAAGATTTCCTTTTTAAAGGAAGTTATATGGGCTCCTCTAATATATCGTTGGATTAAGAACAACATAGATGGTTTATCCCTTTGCAGCCTTGGCGGTGCCTCATTGATGGTACTTTTAGATCTGCATGGTCGCTATTTTTAGAAGGGTTGGTTCTCAATAATGATCACTCTTATACTCTTTATGATGAGCTCAAATGAGCAATGAATGCCATTGAAATTCCATTCAAGAGATATTTGATTAGAGTGCAGTTGAAAATTGACTCAAAGTTGATTTCGTTGCTTTAAATCTCTTTATAAAAAATAAATGGCGTAATTATATTAACTTAACTCTCAAAATGTTTTTTTTATGGTTACCGATATTTATAAGAAAGGAAATATTACGCGAACAAATTGACCACTTTAGATTTAAGCATTCAATATTTTTACTGGTGAGACATTGTTCCGAATTTTTTATTTAGAATAACCATATATTAAATTAAAATTACCATTTAAATGAATATTACAAAAAAAACTCCCAAAGTAGTTATAAATGAACCTTCTGCCGCCATGTCAATTGGAGACATTGTTGAAAATGATTCTGGGCCTAAGAGAATTCGCCAAACAGATTGGCGACATTGTTGAAGATGATTTTGGGCCTAAGAGAATTAGCTCATCAGAATGGCGACTTAGTTCATTAGAAATTAGGGTTTACCTTTTTTTAAATATGATTTTGAAATAAAGTTTTTAAATAATAAGCTTTAATTAAAAATAATCTTAAATTGATTTTATAAATTTAGGTTTAATTAAAAATAAACTTAAATTAGTTTTATAAAATTAGGTTTAATAAATATTTTTTTATACATTTAGGTTTAATATAAATATAATTGTGATATAATTTTAAAATAAAGTTTTTAAGTAATAATTATTGTTTTTAAATTATGAATATTTTTAAAATTTTATTTATAAATTAATTTAAATACAAAATAAAAATTGATTAACCATTTAATTTTAAAGCATATAAATTAATTTAAATTATAAATTTTAAAACATAAAAATTAATTAACCATTGAATTTTAAAGTGTATGAAGTTTGTAAGGGTATTTAAGACATATCATATGGGACACGTACTATTTTATTTTTCTATAAATACAACTGCAAACACATATATGTTTTCACAATATTGTATATCAAAGGACTGAAGTGTTAGTGCATTTTGAGTGGAGTGGAGTCTAGAATGTCTGCATTTCTAAATCAATGTTCTTCGTCGTCGTCATCAGCATCGGAGGAACCATTTCCAACATTCGATCTAATGAAAAGAAATGCCCTAGTTGTCTTTTCAGCAACAAAGTCTCTGATGAAGGTGCTCATGTGGAATACGCAGACGTTAGAGCACTTGCATAGGAAACTGAATCACTGGCTAGAAGGAGATATTTCTTCAAGAGAAAATATTAGGAAAATTGAGAGGTTGGTCGAGGAGGCTGGGAGAAACGGAGTTACTCGTGAATGGAGGAAAGTGGAAAATGATGCTGGTGTCCTTGTGATGATGTTAATACCAAAGAAGATAACATTGATGGTCATGATATCATAGACGCCTTGGTGCAGTGTTCTGTTTTATGTCTTTATGTTGTTGTTATTTTCGGAATGTTGTTGTGATATTAAGTTATGTTTGTTTAATTTATGTTGCTTTCTAATTGTAATCAGTTAAGTGTGTTTTTAATCGAATGAAATTTGCTATTGATTTAAAGGGACATAGTTATATATGAAACTATGATCTGCTGCTTGATCCTACGTTATGGCATTTTGTACGATTGTGTCCTGGTTGCCGACATGAACTACATAATCTTACCAGCTTATCTGCGGTATCTATCTCCGTTAGAATGCACGTGCTGTTAGGCCGACCCTTTTTCTTTCTGCGCATCAAGTCATTATGCCAGACAATTTTGCCTTCATATTGAGGCCAATAGTCCTCCTTTTCCACCACCTGAAAGCTACATGTGTAGACATTGCATAGACTTATCACTTGGTGAACTGCAGAAAGAAGGTTGGTTGGGTCCTGGTGCGCCTTCGAACATGCTGCTATAACATGAGAGCAAGGCATACGGAATGCCTGAAACTTCCTACAATCACACCAGCTTTTATCCAGTTCAACACGGTAACATCCCCTAGGCCTTCCTTCGTTGTGATCAATCGACTCGGCAACATTGAACCAACCATCTGTACGGTCAAAGATTGTGACCACGTGTGTGTTGGCTTTGACAGCTTCGTCTTTCATGAATTTCATTGAAGTATCATTGTACAGCTGACCCGATTGTAATACTGAACCCTACTTTGTACGTCTGCTATCAAAGAGTGATCCTAGCCTAAAATATGTTGCCTTTACCAATGCAGCTATCGGGAGGTTTCGGATTCCCTTGAAAACAGAATTCATTGATTCGACGAGGTTAGTTGTCATGTGGCCCCATCGCACCCCATTGTCGTATGCTCGCGTCCATTTCTCTCTATCAATGTTATCAATCCATCTTAATGCATCCGCGTTTGTTAGTCTGATCTCGTCACGATAGTATTTGAATGTGGGTTCTGTTAGTGCATATCATGCGTTCACAACCTTCTTCCGTAGCGTCTTGTCTTTGATTTCCCGCATGAAATTTTGGGCGATATGCCTTATGCAATAGACGTGGGTCGAGGGAGGATCCTGCCAACCATTATCAAGGTTATTGTATACACTCTCGATTGATGGGCGTCGATCAGAGATCAAACATAAGTTAGGTTAGGGAGACACGTAAAAACGGAGATTTTTTTAAGAAAAAACTCCAACCCCCAACAGTCTCCTCTTCAACTATAGCGAAGGCTATTGGAAAAATGTTGTTGTTCTCGTCATGTGCCACAGTCATGAGTAGGGTGCCCTTATATTTCCCGTATAAACATGTGCCGTCAATTTGAATTATAGGTTTAAAATATGCAAACCCTTTGATGCATGGTTCAAATGCCCAAAAGAGTCTGTGAAAAATTCCATTTCCACCAACGCAAGTCCCGTCTGGTGTACACGCATGCATTGTCTCCAATATCGTAACAGTCCCTAGAGAGCAGTGTTTAAGAGCCACTAGGAATTTTGGAAGTTCCTTGTACGACTCCTCCCAATTTCCAAACACCTTTTCAACCACTTTAGTCCTAGCAATTCAGGCTTTTCGATATGAAGGAGTGTAATTGTACCTTTGAACCATATGTGCAATTATGGTACTCACCTTCAAAGACGGGTTGTTGTTAACGACTGACAGAATCTCATCGCAAATCAATCGAGAGTTGAGTTTGCGATGGTCCTGCATCAGATTTGAGATTATACAAGTGTGGGCCGAACCCATTGACCCTATCTTCCAGGAATCACTTCTCTTCCTGAAAGACGCCATTAATTGGAACGGGCACTCCTCGTTATGAAAATAGATCATATACCGCGTCGGATTTGTATGATCGACTCTATAATCGGCTGACAACTACATGTGAAATTGTTTGATTGCCCTGACACAATCTTCTTTGGTATGAAACTCGTCACCCTCTTTTAGTTACCCTTCTGTTGTGTAGTTGGGGTTGTAAAAAATATCCGTTGAGGGTTCATCGCCATCTAAGTCAAAAGTTGTCATGTACTGAGGTGGGCAATAAACATGGTCGGGTGGAACCCCGTTCTCCTGGTTGTTCACCATCTCGTCAACAGTGACTTCAGTTGCTTCTTCTTCTTCGTCAACGACATTGACTTCAGCGTGTTCCTCGTTATAATCGCAAAAAACTTAAGAAGAATCAAGTTGTTGAGACAGTTGTTGTTGTAACATAACATGTAAAACGATATCTGAGAAACCAGAATACTCGTGACTGCGGAACATGTTACGCACATCGTCATCGTCTCGCACCTTTAACGGGAAAATTTTGTATTCGACATGGCCACAAAAAAACACTGGATTTTTGTATATTATTTGCCCAACTGGACCACATTGCAGTTTTTTTTCTATTCTTGACTTCAGGTGTAAAAAATTAGACCTTCTGTCAATTAAAAATCTTATAACATCAGTGTTTCTGAAGTTGTAACCCGATATTTCACATTCGAAAACTTCACCGTTAAGATGTGCAGAAATTATATATTGTGGTGTTTGAGACATAGCGAAAATTGTGTTTGGAAATATGTGAAGACAATGTTATTATTATTACACTGTCACTAATTAAAAATATGTTCAACCTAATAACGAGTAAGTTTTAATAAAAGACACAACTCAATTTCTTTGACAAGACAACACATTGCTTCACAACTACAATCTGTCCTGTGAATTAATTCCTTGCATGCAGCATGCTTGACAAGACAGGACAAGGCAAGACTCTGCGGTTCACATGTGACCCTGCATGCCTACAATGACCCTGCAGTCCTACGAGATTCTTACTTTGCATGCAGCATGCTTGACAAGACAGGACAAGGCAAGACTCTGCGGTTCACATGTGACCCTGTATGCCTACAATGACCCTGCAGGCCTACGAGATTCTTACTCTGCATGCAACATGCTTAATAAGATAGGACAAGACAAGACTCTGCGGTTCACATGTGACCCTGCATGCCTACAATGACCCTGCAAGCCTACGAGATTCTTACTCTACATGCAGCATGTTTGACAAGACAACACATTGCTTACCAGCTGCACGCTTACCAACATGGCCACAGTAACAAGCAGAACACCGAATAATGCTTTTTTGAAATTTAATGTCTTTATACTTGCTGTTGCGTTAGTTGTAATATTATGTTCTACGCTAAATATATTATGTTTACATTTATTAAGCCAATATTATTATTACACTCTTACTAATTAAAAATATGTTAACCCTAATTAAAAGTATGCATTTTTGACAAGACAACACTTACCCCGCATGCATTTACAGGACACATGCATCAGGACACTTGTCCTGCATGCATTTACAAGACACATGTATCAGGACACTTGCCCCACATGCATTTACAAGACACATGCATCAGGACACTTGCCCCGCATGCATCTATAAGACACATGCATCAGGACACTTGTCCTACATGTATTTACAAGACACATGCACTCGTACAATATAAATAGAGGTTCTTTACCCAGCAAAATCTGCTCACACTTAAACGCTCAAACTCTCAAACTCTAAAACTCTCAATCTTTCAAAGTCTCAAACTCTTAAACCCTCAAACTCTGAAACTCTCAACATCTTAACATCTCAAACTATACTCACCTAGTAAATTCGTAAACCACAATGTCTCTACTCACAATGGGAAACTCTCACAGAGGCACGATTGAAAACATCACCGAGTTTGTAAGTTTTTAGTTCTTGTCTATGTTTACGTTCTTTAATTCTCCTATAAAACTAATGAAACATTAATTATTTTGCAGGATGCATCAAGGTTTCGATGTCGTGTGCATGATTACATACCACACGACCCCCACATAGCGGGGTACCTTCATCATTGTGGGTTTGGTGATTTGATCAAAATCAAATCATAGTCTCTCAATGTGAAGTTTATTCTAGCGTTGTTAGAACGCTGGAGACCGGAGACACATACATTTCACCTACCTTTTGGTGAGTGTACTGTGACTCTTCAAGATGTTTACATGTTGCTCAGCCTACACATCAATGGTAAGGCCGTCAACAACAAAGTTGGTGTCCCTGACCAACTTTGCGAAGATTTATTGGGCACCCCTCTTTGTGTGGGCGCAACTTAGGAAGAATGCGAGGGTCGCCCGAGGGGTCAGGGAATAAATCTTAAATACCTCAAAGAATAATACAACAATATTGTCTTAAGTGAGGATAGCACCGACTATGAGAAAATAGTCAAAATAAGGTGCTATGTTATGATTTTGTTCGGTCACTTTTTATTTCCAGAGGACACTAGAAATAGTGTAAATATTATGTATTTACCTTTGCTACAATATTATGTATTTTTGAGATGTGTTTTAGCTGCTAACTTATATGTTTTTCTTTTTTTTAGGTGGTCTGTTCCAGGGATGAATTATCAGAGATGTCCCAGGCACTCTTTAATTCAATACCGCAAACTCATCGACCACCTTGGGCCAGATGATGTAAGTTATTTACCTTTAATTTGTCTAACTTATATGCATAAACTTGTCTATCTCTGTCTGACTAAATGTATCCACCTTTATTGTAGTTTGTCTGGATGTCGTACAAGGGTCTCGACCACCAGCCCGACCCTAATGATGCTGCTGTGTGGACATCAAGAACACCCATCATTAGGTTCACTACGGTGGAGATGCACCAAAGTGACAGGGTGAAACTACAATTTGGGATGCATTAGGATATTCCAGATGCTCCAATATCATTGGGGCAGTGGCATAAAAAGCGGGTGGACTCACAGTGGAGTGTCAGTCATTGGAAGGAGTTTGCGAAGGAGATGTGTCAACACTGGAAGAACAGAAGGCAGCACGTCTTAACCGACCATATTGTGCATGGGGCTAGGCCAAGTCTTCAATATATGACTTGGTTTAGGTCGGTCACAACATCTCAGTCATTTCTGTCCGAGCCAACCTATTTGGTTGACCCAAGGCAACGCGCTTCTTCGTCAAACACACAACAACAGTCTAGTGCCCAAAATCAGCCTTACCATAACCCATACATGCCACCAAATGCCCCCATCAACAACAACATCCTTACCATGACCCGTACATGCCACCCACCCAGTCCCAGCATCAACCACCATACCATTATAAACTTGATACGTCTTTTGAGCCTACCCCCTCCACCTATAGCCCAGACAACTCATTTGACCCTACCCCCTCCAACTATCCACTGTTTGACTACCACACCCCACAACAACCAACACACCATTTTCAACCCAATTAGATGTACGAATTCGGACAACCATACCGTCCATACTCCATCCAACCTCTCCGACAATCCTACGAAAACATGGCCATTGGGCTTAACTACGGAAGCGCCGTTGATAGTGGACCTCCCGACTATGGGGGTCAAATGCTTCAAAAACTATCGGATACGCCGGGGCCGTCCCAACAAAACCCTCCTCCACAACTCAACACACAAAGACCAGACACACCACAACAATCTCGTCGTATACCTCGTTGCAACGCGCATCCCCCACAATGTGGCACCGGTGGTAGCTTGGATAGAGCCGACCATTAGTTTTTTTTGTTCAATTGTAATTTTCATTATATTGTAAATTAATATATTTTAATATTTTTTACATTTCTATATATTTTTAATGTTATTTAAATTTTAATTAATTATGAAAAACAAACAACATAATTTAATAACAAATATTTATTAATACATAATTAAAATATTTATAAATTTAATAACAAACTTAATGTTATTACCATTTAAATATTTATTTAAATATTTGATTTCAATTATATTGTTATTCTTTAAATAATTTATTAAAATATTTACATAAACTATTTCATTTATTTTTTTTAATAACAAATATTTATGAATTCATAATTTAATATTTTCTATAAAAAAATAATTAAAATTAAAAATTAAAACATTGATTAAAAATAGAAAAAAACGAAAACCCTACCAATTGGACTAAGTCGCCATTCTGATGGGCGAATTCTCTTAGGCCCAAAATCATCTTTAAGGAAATTTTACCTCATACCCCTACAATTTATTTTAATCTATTTATTCTGTAATTTGTTATATTTATTCTATTTATTTATTTAATAATAATTATCCCACTAATTTAATTTTTTATTATTAATAATAATTACTTCACTAATTTGGTATTGTTTTTTTTAATCAATAAAAATGAAAGTTGTTAACTAATTTATATATTAATTGTATTCTTACAAGAAAGAAAATTAACAATTTAATAATATGTTTATATGAAAAGTAAAAATAAATATCATATTTAAATTATAATCCTATCATTTCTTCTATAAAAAATTTTCACCAAAAAATTATAATATATAACATTTAAAATTATTTAAACAATATTTATTAACTTTTAAAATATTAATAACTAATTAAATCATAAAATAATAACATTCAAAACCTCCACCTTCACCTTTATGGTTGCTTAATTAAATAAAAAACTTATAAAATAAAAAAAAACACACCCCGCGTTTTCAACTATTTAACTAAACGACAACTTGGTTGTTTAAAATGACAACCTTCGTGTTTTTAATTATTTAATTAAATTAAATAAAAAGTTAAAGAAAAAAACTCACGCTAAAAAATAGACGTGTAACCCACTATAGCACCAAATTAATTATACATATTAATTTATTTTAATTTTTAATATTAAAAAAATTAAAAAAATTATAAAAAAAATATGAATCGGAAGACTTGAAAAAAGACTTCCGGTGAACAAACGAAAAAAAATATAAACCGGGAGACTTGCAAAAAGACTTCTGGTGAACAAACGAAAAAAATATGAACCGGAAGACATACTTAAAGTCTTCCAATAAACAAACGAAAAAAATGAGTATTTTGGTCCAAAATTTTTTAATGTAGGGGTATGGGGTAAAATTTCTCATCTTTAACAATGTCCAATCTATTTGACGAATTCTTTTAAGCTCAGAATCATTTTCAACAATGTCGCCAATTGACATGGCGACAGAAAATTCATTTATAGCTATTTTGAATTTTTTTTTTGAAATATTTATTTAAATAATAATTTTAATTTAATATATGGTTATTCTAAAAATAAATTCCATTGTTTCCCATTGTATTAAAGTTTCTTTTTTTTTTTTTAATTTAAAAGAGTCTTGATCTTCATTATTACCGATTTTGTAAGGTGATGTACTCCACTGTCATTTTATACTAACTATTTTCAAGTTTTATGTTTGAAGTGTTTTCATAAAATATATTTAAATAAACAAAATTTAAATATTATATAAAATAAAAAATATTAAAAAAATAAAAAGAAATCAATATTGAATTTAAGTCACCTACGTTCTGCCAAGTGGAAAAACGGGACATGTTACGCGTTTTGGACACGGAAACTATGAAGCACGGGCCCACATTAAAGTGTGTCAACTGAAAATTCTATTACAGGATTTTCATGATTTGACTCATTTATTTTCTTTCTTATTTTTTTACCTAATTTATTAAAAATATAATGAATGATGACAAAAAAGTGTATAAATAATATTGATCGAGTCACCATCAAAGAAATTTGGAGGTTTTATTTTATCAGTTAGGGGGAGATGCACAAATGACTCAACAATTCAAGATTCCAAGTGGCCATTTCCAACAAACTCTTTTTTTTTTCTTTCTTTCTTCTACTTCAATCTGAATTTTCTAACAATTTTTGTTCTCACTCTGATCTTTCTAATCTCCAATAAAGATGAAGAATTCAAATTTAAATATGTTTCTATTATAAAATTTACAGTATGACATAGTTGAATATATATGATTGTGATTGATTAACAGTATAAAATATATATTAATTAAATTATGTTTTTATTATCTGATCTACTCCCATCATTTTTTATAAAAAAAAAGTTCAAATACGAACTTAAACTTAATTAAAATGAATATTCTCTTTGAAATGACTTGGACATATCTTCACGGATATAAAGTATGGATACATCTTCACGGATATAAAGTATGTTATTATGCTTAATTCATAGATGTATTATTTAATTTATTATTATGTTTTCATTTAACAAATTAAAGAACATCATAGTCTTTAAATTCAAGACATTCAAAGATATTATTAAATACATTATTAGAAATATTGATCGGTTAGAGAGTTATTTAACAAAATTTCTACAAGTTATTAGTTAGTGACTGTTAATAAGAATTAATTATCAAATAAATAGATTTAATATTAAGTTTCATTCATTTTTTGCGTCTTAGCTAGAGAACGATACTGAAATATTATTCTTCTCCAGCAAGCAAAATCGAAACACCATTATTCTTCAAGGAGGAAGAAAGTGTAATACCCTAATTTTTACCTCTAAAATCTCACATATCATTTACATCTCATTCAACAAACAAGATCGCAAGCTTTGGTTCTCTTGTTTTCTTCTGTACGTTTATTCTCGAGATATCACCAGGCGCTCTTGTTTTCTGATTTGTTTGATATTTGTTTATGTTTATGTTTACTAACAATTGATTGAAATTTAAAAAAAAAATGTTTGTTTTTCCTTTACTAAATTTTTCAGGAAGAATTTGGATCAAGGATATCAAATACCAGTCCCTCAGCTCGAATGAATTTCATCTGAAAAAAGTCAAAATTGATCTGTAACAATTTAAAATAATCTAATCAAGGATTTCCAAGATTTAATTGATAATTATTCAAGAGACTCCAAGGTTCATGTGTTTATTTCCATGCCTTCTTTGACAAGCAAAATGAATCGAGACAGAGTCAAGACAACACATCAAATAACATTTTTTTCACAATTTTTGCATGTGGTAATCAATTACCAGTATTAGGGTAATCAATTACCCTGTGCGTTTATTGTGAAAATTTTTCAAATTCAAGTTCTGCAGCATTTTTGGCACCAAGTTCAAATATTTCATCATGAGAATAGTTTAAATCACTCCATTTTAATTCCCATACCTCATCATAATTAATTCTCACCATACACCTTCATTAATCACCACTTAATCTTGGTTTTGCCTCCAAATTTAAATTTCAAGCCTAATTTCGATTCCCAACCAAACTACAATCCACCAAAATTTCCAAGCCTAAATCCTATAAATAGAGGCCTCATTTCATTCATTTCCCAAGCTTTTGATATTCAAATTCACCTTGTCAAATTTTTTCTTGACTCTCTCAATTTTCTCCAACTACCAAATTCACCAAAGCTTATTCTTCCTTTGAAAGTTAGTAAGTTCATCATTAGAACTTACTAATATTTGAGCTAGACCTCCATCCATTCACTTTTTCATCATCAATTTCTGCAGATCAAGGCTTTGGAGTTGATTTGAAAAATTTTCAGATTTAAAGTGGTAAACTCTTGATCCATATTGCGGTGAGAATCGGATATCAAGCTATTAATTAACTTGAATCACAAATCTATGAAATTTACCACTGAGCTTTGATTTATCCAAAGGAAAGGGTAAGGATCGAAGAAAATCCTAAGTGCGCTATGTAACAACACAACTAAGAGATCTAAGGTTCGGGGGTTGGTTATACCTAGGGAAGGTGTTAGCATCTTAAGTATCTGTAGTACTCTACAAAAACCTCTTGTTAGTATTTGTGTTATGTTAAAGTTTGTTTGCTAAGGGAAATATGCTAAGGTAAATACCTAAGGGTATATACACTAAGTATACTCGCCAAGACGTCGCATCTCGTGCCTACGTATCATAACAAGGAAAAGAATCAGAGCATTCATAGTTTACCTAACTGGGGATTGAGGAACCTTTGACCATGGTCAAAATTCCAAGGGGAATGAGAGTTCATAACAATGACATTTATGTAGAGTTGACAAACTCTCTAAGTCTAAGTTGAAAATTCTAACTAGGGTTGACTTTAACGAAAGTCAAAGGAGAAAGTGAGTACTCATAACCATGATACTTACTTAGAGTTAACAAACTCTAGACCTAAATCTAAGTTATAAGACTTATTGGTTCTAACAAGATCAAGAAAAGAGTAGTAAGTACTCAACAAAAATACTTAAGCAGGGTTAACAAACCCTAAACCTAAAACTAGGTTAAGAGGGAAGTGGCTCTAACAAGGCCTAAGGAAAAGATTTTAACAAGATCAAGAAGAGGAAGATAAAGGTTTAAACTAATCTAGAAAGTGACTTACAAGTCAACAAAATAGCCTTCCTTTGGAATATGGAAGCAAACAAACTCGCAAAACAAAGTAAAGGAGTTATAAGCTTAGGAGAGGAAGATAACAAACATGGTGTCAAAGCCAAAGCATCTAAATAAGATAAGAATCAAAGGAGGGCAGTAGCTATTTCATATTATGCTCATCATGTCAAAATGATAAAAAAAACAAAGTTAAACACACACCAAAACAAACAAGCATACTTGCTACAAACATAATCAAACAAGAGAAGTGCAAAGAAAAAAATCAAACATGGAAGTTACAACTAAAGAAACACATGGGAAGTAGCATATGCATCTCATAAAACTCATACTCAACCTCAACATATCAATAGGAACACAAACAAGATTCACACCAAGGCCTAGGCAAGATCATATGCAAGGAATCAAAGCAAACTTCAAGCAAGGACCCAAACAAACCAAGGCCTATGTGGAAACCTAAACGGGCAAGAAATACCAACTTGGGATCATAAAGTAAGAAGTTAAACATACCTTTCAAACCAAACACAATCATATAATCATCATGACACGCATCCCAAAGAAGCAAGTTTAAAAACTAGGTCAAAGTAGGCATACTATCATGGACAAAAGATCATCAACATGGCATGTCATTCAAAAAATAGGAAAGTGATAAAAAATCCAAACTAAACCTCAAACTTATGTCATATGTGTTAAGAATCATATTGTAAAACATCACAACAAAATTGCAAGAGAACAACATCAAATGAATCCAACAAAGTTAAACATCCAACCAATCGAGCATATTTTGAGGGTCATAAACAAGCAAGTGAAAACTATGTCAAACAATACCACTCAAAGCCAGAAAGCACATTTGAATCAACCTCATAATATGTGTCAAAACACTCCAAAAAGTCAGCCCAAGAATAAAAAAGAAAGACCCTAACCAAGGCATCAATTTAAAACTAGGTCAAAAAGACACCTTACACCAATAATTCAAAATAAAATATTGAAATAAAATAAAAATAGAAATAAGAAAAATTAAATAAGATGTCAAAGTGTCTAAAAATTATTTTTGTTGATTTTTATAACATTTGGAATTATTAAAATAAAATTAGAAAGAAAATAGAAAAAAGAAATAAAAGAAAAGGAAATAAAGAGCAAAGGGGGTGTATGAGCAATTTCAGAAAGAACTAAAAAATAGTTCACATGTTGAAGCAATAAAGCAGCAAGCAAAAACTATTAAGTACCCAATTTTGTCGTCTCCACAGGGATTAGTGTGATATGAATGCCGTTCAACGGCCTCTACATTTCTAAGCTTGTTGTTCAAAAGTTTTGGTTTAAAAATTTCAAGGAACCATAAATAGAAATAGAAAATATAAAATAAAGACTGAAATATAAATGGAGCCTTGTTGGGATTGAATTTCATCAATTGATAACATATGCATTCTTCTAATCAACTTAAACACAACGCAATCATTCGTCTGATACCCTTATGTATCGCCCACGACAAAGCTTATCTCTAACGCAGTGTCGAGAGAACAACCATGTTGTCTCATTGGTGATTTCTCATCCAACAAAAACACAACACAGAGCATTACGAACTGATACTCATGCAAATGCTAAGCCTAAACCTATCTCTAGCATTTAGGACCTAACAAGTAATCATCCTAGATCCAGATCTGAAGAGTATATCTCTATCACGGTTCAAAACAAAGATAAACAGGTAAGCAAAGACAACACCCATATCAGATAAACGATTGTTTCATATAAAACATAATGATCAGAATATGTACATACGCTTAACCCTTTTACATGTATTCACCTAATCCTCCAAATGGTTATGAACATCGTTCTTCGTCACTATTATCACATACCCACACAATATCATATTGATCCTACTCATGCTACCCATACTACTTAATCAATGCAATACCAAAGAGGATATAATGAATATCAACTACAAAACCATGTCAAAAGTTTGTTCATTGATAGAAGAAAATCTGAGATCAAAGATGTGAAAAGGTTTTGTCAAGACCCACAAATACATAATCAAAGATAATCAATCAATAGAGAATCCAAACTAGTTCACAAACATAAATTAGATGAAATACATAAGGTATCAAAAGATTACATCCAAACCTCAACAAGAGATCAAAGATCTTACCTCCTCCCTTTTAGCGTTTTGTGTTCCTCTCTCTAAAATAAATGAAGAGAGATAAGTTCTGATGTTCCTAATGTTACAATCTGGAATAATGACCTAAAAAGCAAGAAAAATACTTAAATAAAACATTCAGGATCTGTCATGTTCGCCTAGAGAACAGATAGTGAAGCCTTCGCTCTGACTTCGCCTAGCGAATTTATGGTCCTTTTGGTTATGTCCAAGTCTGGGAGTGTTCGCTAGAGCTTCGCCTAGAGAACTTTAGGTCGTTTTCTTTGCTACACAGTTCGCCTAGCGAACTTAGGTTCGTTTTCTTCGCTAGTGCTTCGCTACCCCTTCGCCTAGCGAACTTGACAACATGCCCATTTTTGTGTGTCTTACTATTCACTTGTTTTGTGCCTAATTCCTGTACAATAACATACAAATCAAAGGTACCAAGAGATATTCTCATAATGTTACAAACCAACCAAAGCAAGAGTGGTTTTCAACACTTTCTTGACAAAAATGAGTGAAAGGTGCCAACATTTGATAGATCAAATAAGTGAAATTTGGCGTCTAACAACTCGCCTCAACTAGATTTTTGCTTGTCCTCAAGAAAAGTATGCCTCTCATTTCGCAACAAGAGGATTTGCTCAGGATTAAGATTCACCCAAGAATGGATAAAACTGGCTCAAACACAAATGATGCAACAAGCAATGGTTTCAAATGTTTAGAATCAAGCAATGCACAAGAACTAAATTCTTAAAACAAATATTAAGCCATGTATCAATCAACAACTATGTTTTTCATGAGTGAATCACTCTGTCTCTCCTCTTCGAATAAGGATTGAAGAAATTGAAGGTGTGAAAAATACACAAGAAAGGGGGGGGGGGGGGGGGGGCTTGAATTGGGTATTTGCTCCTTTAATACTTTTTCTCTTTTCTTCACTTGTTGCTTTCCAAAGAGTTCTTTAAGATGCATTGCGGAAGCATATATAATAAAGCATAACACAAGTAAATAACACATGATATATCCTGGTTCACTTGAGCAACTCCCAAGCTAATCCAATCCATGCTTCCAAGGTGATTTCGCCTCACTTAAGCAAGGACTTAATCCACTATAACCAAACTGATTACAGTTGCACAAACTAACTGCAGATGACTAACAAATAGACAATGACACGTTCAGGGATCCCTTAGGATATAACGTTCATTGACACCTAATAGAATCCTATCAATTAAGATCTCCTATTAGTTACCACAAATGACAACTGTCACTTGTCATCTCAAGTATTCTGATCTTCACAAGATCACTTGAGGAGCCACTAATTCTAAAATGAATTTGTGTTGCCGGATATTACATGAGTGCTTCTTGTCAAGCAGATTACTCCTAATTAAGTACAAGGAAAGTATTGAGCAACACCTTGCTTCCTAATACATAAACTAATCTAAAGATAAATCTCTATGAGATTATAAGAACAGTAGTTTCCATATTGCTTAAAAGCTTTCCTTGTTAATCAACTATGTTGCTAACTTCACTCGTCAGCATCATTGCTTCATAATCATCTCAAACTCTCCCTGCATCAATTTAAAAAACTCCTTGACCAGATTCATGTTGGTAGATTCGAATATGATATCATCTACATAAATTTGTACCAAAATTAAGTGTTTTCCTTGACGTTTAATGAAGAGGGTTATGCCAACCTTCCCTCTTGAGTACTCTTGATCAAGCAGAAATTTGCTAAGACAGTTATACCAACCCTTAGGGGCTTGTTTGAGTCCGTACAAAGCCCGTTTAAGCTTATAAACATGATCAGGATACTCATGGAATTCAAAACTAGGAGGTTGGGCTACATAAACCTCTTCATTGATGTATCCGTTTAGGAAATCACTTTTTACATCCATTTGAAATAATTTTAAATTCTTAGCACATGCGTAAGCAAGCAAAAGGCGTATAACCTCGAGTCGAGCAACAAACGCATAAATTTCCTCATAGTTTATGCCTTCCTTTTGGGTATACCCTTGCACAACTAAGCGCACTTTATTTCTTGTTATGACTCCATTTTCGCCAAGCTTGTTCCTAAACACCCATCGGGTGCCAATTACTCGATGGCCTCGTAGAGGAGGGACAAGGTCCCAAACCTCATTCCTTTTAAACTGATTTAATTCCTCTTGCATTGATAAGAACCAATGTTCATCGAGTAACGCCTACTTAGGGTTTTTAGGCTAATTCTGAGAGACAAAAGCAAACTGATAACAAAAGTTACTTAGCTTGGATTTTATGGTCACTCCTTTGAAATGTCACCGAGAATGTTGTTGGTAGGATGGTATTTAGAGGACTTCCAAG
This sequence comes from Lathyrus sativus, assembly GCA_963859935.3. Lineage (NCBI taxonomy): Eukaryota > Viridiplantae > Streptophyta > Magnoliopsida > Fabales > Fabaceae > Lathyrus > Lathyrus sativus. The sequence goes on along the minus strand of OZ012735.1, from coordinate 575,796,332 downwards.
TTGGAGGAAGGTTATCGTTATTAGTCGGATGATCCTCCTCAATCTCCTCATGATGGTGATCTTTTTCTTTCTTCAACTTTCACTACTTCAGGTTTATCAATTCCTTTTTCAGTGTATTTGAGTATGTCTTCTGAAGATATACAAGCACCATGAAAAGAAATACCTTTTCCGACATTTTTCGGATAAGTTTCATCAAAAGTAACGTGAACAGATTCCTCAATAATAAGTTACCTCTTATTATATACCCTATATGCCTTACTTGAATGAGTGTATCCAAGAAAGATACCTTCATCTGTCTTGGAGTCAAACTTGCCAAGATTCTCCTTATCATTGTTCAAAACAAAACATTTACAACCGAATACATGAAGGTGAGATACATTGGGCTTCCTCCCTTTCAAAAGCTCATACGAAGTTTTGTTAAGAATAGGACGGATGAACACCCTATTCAAAACATAAAAGCCATACTTATGGCATCGACCCAAAAATATTTAGGAATGCCACTTTCATTGATCATAGTTCTTAAAAATTCTTCCAAAATTCGATTTTTACGTTCCACAACCCCATTTTATTGAGGGGTACGCGATGCAGAAAACTTATGATCGATTTCATGCCTACCATAATATTCTTCAAAGAGATGATTTTCAAAATCACCTCCATGATCACTTGGAATTGTTATAATGTTTGTGTTCAACTTGTTTTGAGAAAGCTTGGCAAAATTTTCAAAAGCCGAAAAGGTATCGCTCTTTCTTTCTAAGAAGATAGTCCAGCAAAACCTAGAGTAATCATCGACAATCACAAAACCATAGTAGTTATCACCTAAGCTCTTCATTCTAGATGGTCAAAAGAGGTCCATGTGGAGGAGTTCAAGAGGTCTCTTGGTTGAAACAATGTTTTTAAATTTGAACGAGATCTTTGTGTTTCTTCCCCATTTGGCACACATCACATAAGTGATCCTTTGAAAACTTGATTTTGGGTAAGCCAATTACTAGGTCCTTAGAGACTATCTTGTTTAGCAAATCAAAATGCACTAAACTCCCATGTCACAACCATGAGTCTTCACTCATGGTGACGAGACATTTTTCGCTACTCAATGATACCTCACTCAATTCAAGCACATACACGTTATTCATCCTCAGGCCTTTAAACAAATCTCCCTTTTTATCATTATTTTCAATTATGCAACAATTTTTGAAAAATACACTTTATATCCCTTGTCACATAATTGACTAATACTTATAAGGTTGTGTTTAAGACCCTCAACTAACATCACATCAGAGATAGTAGTAGATGAGGGATTACCAACACTACCTTTTCCAAGTATTTCCCCTTTATTGTTGTCTTCGTAGGTTACAAATCCCTTCTTCTTTGTCATAAAGTCAATGAATAGAGATATGTCTCCTGTCATATTTTTTGAGCATCCACTATCGAGAATCCATCTTCTCTCTGTAGACTCAAGACTTTGTACCTACACAATTAATCAAGGGAAATAGGTACCCAATTTTTTATTGGGTCCTTGGTTGTGAGTGAAATCTTGGTTGCATTTGGGCAACCATTTATAAATGCCTTTAGGAACTAAAAACCTCCTAAAGATACATTTAGCAATGGTATGACCCCTTTTGCAACAATAAAAGCAAGTAAGGTTAACATTGGTATCACTTTTGTTAACTTGATCTTTGATCACATACGTATATTTTTTATATGAATTAATCATGTTTTTCCTAAAGTGTGATCCATCAATAGCAAAAGTGATATTTGGTTTTAGAGCTTTGTCAAGTTTGGCTTTAAGAGTTCTAACCTCTTTTCGCCAAATATGAGAAGTATCACAACTCCAATTTAACCATCTACTCTTGTCTTCCTCAACATTACCTTTGTTGCTTCCACTATAGACGCTTTGAGAGCCTCTAATTCCCTTTCGGAATCGGAGAGCTTTTTCTCCAAGTGGGTAAAAATTTGTTTGTTCGAGGCCAAACATTTAAAGGCTTCCTTAACCTCATGGTGTAAGGTGTCAAAATCATGTTGTAATTCAGAATGAGACAATTTACTAGAGTTATCATATTTAGCATGTCTTACCTTTTTATTCTTCTTCTTTTGATGAGAAGAGAGGAAAAGGTTAATGGATTCTTCTTCGTCACTTGAACTATCATCACCAGATTATTCACTATCACTTTCCCAAGCGATGTAGGCTCTTCTAGGCTTACCTTGTTTTTTTTGTGAATGATTCATTTCCTTCCCTTTGTTCTTCTTCATCAATGGATAATCCGACTTATAGTGCTCGGATTTTCCACAGTTATTTTAAGACCATTTTCCTTTACTACCCTTGTTGCCTTTATTTTTGGAAGACTTTGTTTGTCTTCTAAAGTTGACGAAACTCTTTTCGGAATATCGATACCATTTTTCTTTACATAGCGATAATACCGCCTCATGAACAACCTCATATCCTCATTCATTTCTTCATCATTGTCATCACACGATTCATTATCACTTAGCTCTTTTGCGAGGACTTTCAACAATAAGCCTTTAGAGTTATTGACTTCTTTTCCGTATCTTTGGTCTTTTATTTCTTTTCCTTTTTCTCAAATTGATCAAGGCTAATGAGCACTTGCTCATGTTCTTGGAGCTTTCCAAATAGAGTTGTAAGGTTCAAAGTCATAAGGTCATTGGCTTCCTTTACAGCCATGACCTTTGGTTGCCACTCCCTGGTAAGACACCTTAAGACTTTGTTAGTAGAAACGTCATTAGAAATTGGTCTACCAAGTGAGTTTAGTCGATTTATTAAATTATCAAATCTCTTTTTCATGTTGACAATGGTTTCCCCTTGCTTCGTGTGAAAGAGATCAAACTCTTGAGTCAAAGTGTTGATTCGAGCTAGTTTGACGTCATTAGTTCCCTCGTGGGAAACTTGCAATGCATCCCTTATAGCTTTAGCATTCGTACAATGTGAAACTCTATAATACTCATTGTCGCTGCTGCGAAAATCGGCGCCGGCTGACAGAAGAGTCGCCACCATGCGTTATTTATCCCTCAGAGCGGGAAAGGGAACGCTCGAAGTAAACCTCGCAAAAAACGGGGAAAAGGTATGGTCATCGCAACCATAGCCTGGGTTCGGGAGTCGGTTACGCAAGGGGAAGGTATTAGCACCCCTCACGTCCGTCGTACTCGACGGGATCCACGCTTGCTTGGGTTGTCTACTGGATGCAAAACAATCTATCTACGGCTGCTAAATCTAAACGGAAGGGAATTGACTCGATAGAGCGTCGCACTCTATGCCTACGTATTCTCAAGAGAGAAAGTCAGAGTCAACGTAGTTCGGGACTACGGGGAAAATTGGCTCGCCAAGACCTCGCGTCTTGTGCCTACGTACTTCCTCTGCATGGAAGATCAGAGCTTTACGTAGTTCAGACTAACTACGGCTAAACAAACATTCTCACACAGCAGTGAGAAAAACAACTGGTTTCACAGGGTCGGGAACCTATGGGCAAAACTATGGCTTGGTCTCAAATGCACTCGGGCAAGAGAGAAAAAGGGTACTCAATTAGTCGTCAGCGGGAAAGTCTCGATCGCACAGCCGCGAGAGAACAACAAAGTCAGTCGTTAGTGTGCTCGCTAGGATATCGCATCCTATGCCTACATATCTTCGTCTGGTACGAAGAATCAGAGCAGCTGTAGTTCGGCTACTTCGGGACCACAGCTCAAATCTCGTTTTATTAATCTCTGAAAAATGATTACAATGGGTGCATACTGCAAATAAATCTCCTAGGAAATACTATCCTATTCTATCCTGAAAATCGAATGGAAAATAGCCCCCTAACAAATGGGCTTCTAAAATACCTCTAAAAGGAAAATAAATTCTATGAAAATATCCTAAAAGAAAATGCTTAAAAAAATATTAAATCGACACTTTAATATTTTTTCTTTTTCTCTTCTTTTCTTTTCAACATATTTTTCTCTATATTTTTCTCTTGAATATTTCTTTTCTTTAATATTTTTCTATAATATTCTTTTCTTTTTCTATTCTTTTTCTATTTTTCAATATTTTCTTTTCAATTCTTTTTTCTATTTTTTCAAATATATTTCTTTTTATTTCTTTTTTTCACATTTCTCAAAACAAAAGAAAAATAACAAAAAAGGGGGGAGGGGTATACTGCTATTACAGGGGGAGCTAACAAGAAAATAAAAATAAAAACAAAACAGAAAACTAAAGGGCCCAGCCCAATGTGGCTGCAAAAAACAGAGGGAGGACACCAAAAACGGGGGGTATTGCTGGGAAATACGTTGGGCCCAGCCCACTGTGCCAAAAAAAAAGGAGGGGACAACCAAAAAAATGATTGGGCTCCCTGGCCCACACGCTAGGGCCCTTTCTCCTTCCTCTCTTCCCTCTCTGAACAACCCAAAGAAACCCTAATCTAAACTCTTTCCGCCGCCGTCGACCCTCCGTTTCTGAACCTTCATCTCCTCGTCTCCGTCTTTCTCCTCCATTCTCTCATACTCAACATCAAACACTCAACCTGTACAGATTCCAATCGCAGCTTGAAAATTTCAACAGAAACTGCTTAAGAAGATGAAGGTTCGTTGGAAAAGTTCGTTTCTGGAAATGTCTTGAAGGTGTTCTTGATCTGACGGTTTTGATGATGAGGATTTGTTGAACTGAAGTTCGTTGGAGCTTGCTTCTGAAAATGATGATTGATGAAGTTTCTGGAAAACTGGATTTCTGGTGATGATTGTTTGAAGAAGTTCTTCTGGAGACGCGTTCTTGAAGTTTAATCGAACGATGAAGTCGCTTTGATGATGTTCGAGGATATCAACGAAGATCCTTTGGAGACGTTTGGTGATTCTGAAGACGATCAGTGAACTGGACAAAAACCTATGGATCTGGAAAGAAGGTCGCATGAACATTTGATGGAGTTCATGGATCAACTTCTGGAAAACGAAGAACACTCATGGATATTCTTGATGATCTTGAACGGGATCTGGGAATTATATGAATGTGGTTGAAGGTTCGTGATGAATCCAGTTTATTGATGAAGATTACTCGCCGATGATCATCTGGAAAATGAAGGAGATCTGGGACGATGAATGTTTGAAGCTTGACGATGAATGTTCATCGTTTCCGATGAGTTTCTGGAGAGGACGACGGTGGCCGGAAGTTGGATAGGAGGTTTCTGGGGAGACTCACGGTGGTGATGAGGGGAAAACGATGAAGATTGGAGGGGAAGATGAAGGTTGGTGAATGATGACCGGAGATCTGGGCGTGTTGGAGTTCTCCGGTGAGCTCCACGGTGGCCGCCGGCCATGCAGGCCGGTCGGTGAAGATTTCCGGTGGGAGGCTGTGGTGGAGCCACGTGGGGGGATAGTGGGGTGGTGAGCTGCATGGCTGCCACCTGTTGGGTGGTGTGGCAGAGAGAGAGGGTCTGGGAAGACGCGTGGCGCGTGATGTGATCATGAAGCGTGGGCCATCCTCGAGCCAACACGTGGCTCTTGCATTTATACTCTGAGATTCGCTGGCACATTCTAGAAGATACTGGAAAGTGGTGGAGAGTGCTGGAAGGATCTGGACTCTTTCTGGACTTTTTGCTGGATTTCTGAATTACAAATTGGACAAAAAAACATGTATTGGGCCTGCGAAAAGCCCACACGAAAATGTATAATAAACCCCCTAAAAAAAACTGCAAATGATTAATGAAAAAAAAGAATTAACACTAATTAATCTAATTAAACCTAACACTAATAAAATCCTAATAACTCTATAATTAAATTCCACTATTAATAAAAGAAAAAAGCTATATCTAAAATAAAATCTATTTAATTCTATTATTCTAAAAGATTATTTAAAAAAATCAAAACTATTAAAAGCTAATAATATTCAAAAATCTATATTATTAAAAGAAAATCTATATTATCCTATTTAAAAAGATAAAATCTATTTAAATTCTCAAAAGGGAAAATGCTATTTAAAAATATCTAAAATGATTAAAAAATCTATTTAAAAAGAATTAAAAACTATTAAAAAATCCTATTAACCCTAAAAATGATTTAAAAGCTATTTAAACCCTAAAAAAATCCTATTAAATCCTAAAAATAGCCAATAAAATCCAGAAAAATCACAATAACACCGAACGACACATAACACCGCGAGAGCGCACAAAAATAACCGGTAAAAATAAACGGGCACCGAAACATCCCAAAAATCGATTCTACCTATCTAAACACCTGAAACACGAGACGAGAGCTGTGATCCCTGATAAAATCAAAACAAATAAAAAATGCATTGTATGCAATATACAGATGCGAATGCGGTTATGCGTCGAAACATCGAGCCAAATGCGAGACCCGGTTGGTCAAATTTTGGGGTGCAACACTCATCAACTCCCAAAGAGGAGATCAGAATATTTCTAGCTTTTCAATCGTAGTTATACTTTTTCTCATCTTTATAATTCCATTGTGCTTCCGGCTTAGGCATAACAACATTATTCTCATCGGTCATGGTAATTTCCATGGGACCTTTTTGTATAACATTCCATGCCTTTCTATCAATGGAATTGATATGTACGCGCACAATCTTTCAAATAACTATGGTTCTCACCGTTAAAAACTGGTGCTCTATTGTAAGCCCCTTTCGGTTCATTTTCCATATTCTAAAAAGTTATATGCGAAGCACGAAATGAACCAGGCTCTGATACCACTTTTTAGACGTCGACAATGATCTAGAAGGGGGTTGAATAGATCACTATTCCTAAACAGAGTCGTCACTTAAATGAAATTTAGTTTTTAAAACTTTATGCGGAAGCGAGCGAGGAACTAAGGTCGTCTAAACAAACTATTACTAAAAAGATTGGATATGCAATATGCCAAGATGGAATATCGAATCCAGTGAGAAAACAAATCAAAATTTTAAGACTATTCAATATAATTTTATTCACTTAAGGTTGTGCAATTTCTAATGGCTTGTGAAACTAAAACTCAAATTGACAATAGCACAAATGGTTTGTGTTCGATCAACTTTTCGAACACTTGGTGTGCGAAACACTCCAAGTGAAATTCACTAAGTAATGGTAATGCAAAACTTTTCTAATTAAATTAAGAGGATTGTAATGAGCTTTCAAAATATTTCCAGCACTACATTATACCAGAATTTTATCGAGCAATTTGATTGTTTACAAACGTTCAAAATTTAGAAGTGGAAAAATAGTGAAAGAGAGAACAACACCAAATTTGTTGAGGCAGTTCCCCTTTCGTTCTCACGTGGCGTACGTCTGCCTTCAATTTGAGAAATATAATTGAGATCTATATTAACCTATTGCAAATGTTGGTACAAGAGAAGAAATAGTAATCACAAACTCAAGCCTAGTTGTTGATGCTGAAATAATGTCTACTCTCCTCTTGATTCAAGATTAATCAAGTTCCTCGAATGTGTTGAGTAAACCTCTGATTCTAGCTACACGTTTGAACAACCCAACGGTCTTTAAATCTTTAGCCCGACTGATTTCAATCACACACAATTCAAACCCAAATCTTCCTTCCATAATCCTCTAGTTACTGCTACTTGTCACACCCTCCTTTTCACCCTAACCTTTAACCCTCATATCATTATCATTTGCACCTAGCATGAGTCTTAGACAGGGAATCAAGGCACCTTATTCAACAATCAAGAGAAAAGCTTCATCTTCAAAGCTCAATTAAGAGCTCAAGCTCAACTTTTTGGCAAACTTAAGTCACAAGGTATCCATCACCATCAAGGCATGTCACTCAACCACTTGAATCAAGAACACAAGTAGTAATTCTCCACCTCCTATCTCATGGATATCTATGTAGGGTTTTGGTTCAAATGGAGATTTTTGGTTAGTTTCTTTGAACAAGACATGATTCTAGAGCTCAACACACACCTTAAGGATACCCTACATGGATTATGTGTCATCTCAAGTCACTACAAGAGCCTCAGTCAATGGAAATGATCCTAGGATTTCATCTGGTCAACAAAAGTCAATTGTGGTTCAATTAGGTCAAGATCTTGGATCTCAAGGTCAATAAAGGGCAGGATAGTTGTTTTCAAGTGATTTCATGTGTTTGGAACAAGAAGAATCATAAAGGGATCATCAAAAAGATAAAGATGCTAAATTAGGGTTTTAGAGGTTTCTAAGTGTAAAATCCCATCTTTTAGCACTTAACTTCCTTGACAAGTTTCATTATGATACAAGCTCTATCTCATTTTTCATCAAACATGAGATTTGTTCCTTGCTTTCCAAGCTTTCTTTTGAGTAAAAGAACTCCTCCATTGGATCTACACACCTCAAGTTATGATGTCTTCAATTTGGTTTTACAAAATAAAAGATTTAGAGGGAATCAAAGGACCACCCTCTTCCATGACAATTTTCATGTGGATACAAGCTTTTCCTCAACTTTCTTCTGAACCTCTCATTTTAGGCATCAAAGTAGGTTCATATTGGTTGCATCTAAATCCCTACCATGTGTAGGCAATGTTTGAGTGAGTTTGGTGTCCATTTGAATGACTTTCAGTTTGTGTGTCAAAACTTTGTGTTGAGATTTCACCATGTCAGAGGAGTCTTTTTCAAATTTTAAGGTCAGATTCATATTCCTCATGAAATTCCCTTCATAAATTGGTCTTGGGTTTTGATTTTTATTGAGATTTACAGAGGTCACCGGTGAGACTCACTGCGGAAGACGACCGGAGCCCTAGCTCCTGCGTCTGAGGTGTTAGTTGAGGTATCTGGATGATTTGGCGTTTGACCTTATCCACGCGTGTGTTGAAAAGTGATGTGGCATGCCACATCCTTTAATGAAATGACATGTTTCATGTTTCTGGCTGAGTTTTTGAATCCTTTGGATTGGGCATTTGATTTTTTTGCTTTTCACGCCCCCTGATTTGGGCCCATATGCGCCTTGAACTATTTCTGAGTTCATTATGACTTTGCTGATGCACCCCTCTTGTTATTTATATTTCTTTTATTTTATTTTGATTCTTATTTTCTTTAGATTTTATTTTTAATAGTTAAAACATTTGTAAAATTATACAAAAATATTCTTTAGTTGCTTTGACATGTTAACTGATTTTTCATGTTTTTTATTTATTTTTATTTATTTATTTCCTATTTATTTTGGATTTAATTTGGATGAGTGTTTCCATTGATACCCTTGAATTAGGGTTGAGGATTTGAGTGCCTCGTGCTCATCTTTTGAGGCTAGTTTTTTAGCCACATTAGGACTATTGTATAAGGGTTATGTGATGTTGTTTTAGGCTTGGTTTGAGTTACCTAAGGTGACTTGCCATTTCTCATCTTTCAATTCCCACCCGATTGTAGGCTTATCTTGTGTGGTTCAACCATTTTGGGCTTTGTCCTTAACCTATCTTCTTCCCATATTTTGCAATTGTTTAAATATGTCTTTGAACTCTTGTTTTCTTCTTTTTTTTTAAGGATTTTATTTGAGTGTCTTGCTATTTTTGGGGGAAGCCTCATTGAGGTTTGTTGATAACTCTTCATGTTTGAGCCATAGGCCAAGCTTATTAATCCTTTGACCTAGTTAAGGTTGATCGTAGCTTATGACATTTTGGAAAATGATAACATGCTGCCTTGAGGTCATTTTTGGACCGGTATGCCTTACGTGCATGATGTGTGATATGTTGTGTGGTGAGTCGATCAGTAGGATCGATGCACTTTGTGTGCTTGTGTATGTATGCATATTATGATGCGATGGACCAGTGGGGTCGTATGCACTGTGTGTGTTGTGTGTTTATGCATAGTGTCTTGCATAGCATGTGGACGTGAGACCTGTGTGGCTCACGTGCTCCAAATGGGGAACGTGGACGTGAGACCTGTGTAGCTCACGTGCTCCAAATGGGGAGCGTGTGGACGCGGTGTATGAGTTACTCGCGTGCTCCAGTGGGGAGCGTGGACGGGAATTTGGATCGTTGCTCGGAAGGAGTGTATGCAACCACCCGTGTCCCAAGTGGGGGACGTTGATATGTGATTATATGAGCTCATGAGGAGCGTGGTAGGGATAGATCGTTTCTCAGAGGGAGTGTATGCGATCTATCCTGAGTTGAGTCGGTACCGCATATTGTCGAATCGAGTGCATGTGTTGCATTGTGGTTGTGTGTGTGATTGTTGATGATGGGACTGTAGGTCTGGGTGTGAGAAATATGAAATAATTGATTTATTATTTCTGCCTTCTATTTCATGTACATTTATACCGCTAATATTTGATCGTGAATTCTCACCCCTTTGTTGTTGTTGTGGTCTGTGCTTCTTCAGAAGTACAGACAATCCAGGTGTTTAGCTAGCTTGGATTGTGACGTCGTCGTAGGATTGCTCTGATACGTAACACCGGGGCTTTTTGGGAGTTTTATTGTTCCTTGTTGATTATGTGTGCCCCCGTGGCGTATCTGATCTTTGTGAGATATATGATGACATGATGTGTATTTTGGGCAGATGGTCGTTATTGTATATGACGATGTTGATGATATGGATAGTGTATATATATATATATGTTATGTGATATATGACAGACTACTTATTTCTTTTTCCGCTGTAAATTTTATTGAAAATCAGTTTAGAAAATGATTGGTGGAATTTTGTTGGAAATTGTGACATCCCGTTTGTGGGAGAAACTCTGATGTGTGCTTATTTTAAGTGTTTATTTTCTTTTGGGGAACGGGGTGTTACAAGTTGGTATCAGAGCAGGTCGGTCGGTCCGGCCAGTGTAGTGTGTTGAGTCTGTCTATAGGATAGAGTTGGTTGTTCTCTGTTAATCTATTGTTGTTGAGCAGTATGGCTGGGCGGAATGACGCGGCGTTGGCTGCAGCGATGCAGGCTATGGCACAAGCGATGGCCAACCAGAATCTGGCTGCGGGAGCTCAGTTCAGAGACTTGACGCAGTTCCAGAGCAACAAGCCACCAAAGTTTGAAGGTGGAATTCTGGATCCGGTAGCTGCACAGAAATGGCTGAAGGCGATAGAGAAGATCTTCAGGACCATGGGGTGCAGTGACGAGCAGAAAGTGAGATTTGGTACTCACATGCTTGAGGGAGAGGCTGATGCTTGGTGGGACAATTGTCGTAAGAGGATGGAGGCTTCGGGGACTCCGATTACTTGGAGGTGGTTCGATCTGGATTTCTAGAGAAGTATTTTCCAGAAGATATCAGAAGTGCTAAAGAGGTGGAATTTCTAGAATTGAAATAGGGCAGTATGTCGGTAGCCGAGTATGCGGCTAAGTTTGAGGAATTGGCTCAGTATTATCCTCATTACAATACTGAGGAAGCGATGACTTCTAAGTGCTTGAAATTTGAGAATGGGCTGAGGCCGGAGATCAAGATGGGGATCGCATGTCAGAAAATCAGGAGTTATCCTGAGTTGGTGAGTAGAAGTCGAATCTATGACAATGATAATCGTGCGAGGATTGCACATTACAAGGAGGTGAATGACCGCAAGGGTAAGCAGAGGTTTGGTGGTACACCTTACAATGCGCCAACCGGTAAAGGAAAGCAAAAGGCTGTGTCTAATAAGAGATTCTGAGAGAGGAAGGCATCGTCAGATTTGAAATGTTATCGGTGCGGTGTCGCTGGGCATCATGCTATTGATTGTCCTCAATAGGTTAAGAAGTGCTTCAAGTGTGAGAAGTCGGGCCATGTGATGGCGGATTTTAGGACTAATATGCCTACTTGTTATAACTGCGGTGATAAAGGCCATATTAGCACTCATTGTGAGAAGCCGAGGAGGGCTCAGGCGCCTCAGGTCAGCGGTAAAGTGTTTGTGGTGGTGGGTACTCAGTCGGCAGACGAGGAGCGTTCGATCAAAGGTACATGTTTTATCAATAACATTCCTTTGACTGGTATGATTGATATGGGTGCGACCCACTCGTTCATCTCTGTTGATTGTGTGAAGGGGTTAGGTTTGGTGCCGACTACTCTTGAGCGGCGGATGGCTATTGAAACTCCCTCGATTGGTTCAGTGACTACCTCACTAGTATGTTTGAAGTGTCCACTGACTATCTTTGGCCGAGACTTCGGTGTGGATTTGATCTGTTTGCCACTTAGGGTGTGTTTGGTTCGAGGTAGATGGAGGGGAGGGGAGGGGAGGGGAGGGGAAAATTTTAATTAAATATGTTTGGTTCAAAATTTAGGAGAGGAGGGGAGGGGAGGGGAGGGGAGCAAAATCCCTCCAAAATACACTTTTTGGTTCCCTCCGAATTGGGGGGATTTGGAGGGGAGGGGAGGGAATATGAGTTTTGATATTTAAAAGTTATTATATTTACTAAAATATCCTCAGTTTAATTTTATTATTTCAAAACTATTTGTTATCTTTTGTGTTACTGTTTTTTCTCGATTGTTTTCATCAACTTATTATAATTGTTCTCCACCTTCAAATTATTTTATAATTTTTATAATTAATATAAATCATAATCATTGTCTTTTTTTATTAAAAAAATTATGTTTCGTTATATTCATTTTTTTCTTTTAATTTTGTTATGTACTCTATCATATTTTCTTTTATATCAAATTGTAAACCATATCATTTTATTTATTTTTGTTTATTCATTTTATTAAATATTTTGAACCATTAATATTTAGTAATGAGTTATTTTATATATTTGTTTTGTTATATGATTCATCACAATTTAAACGATGTTATTGGCATATAGTTTAATTTATGTTAGAAAGTTATAAGTCGAATCGATTGTACTCAATTTTTTAACTTTATGTGACAAATAAGTATTTTTTTAATCATTCAATATTAGAAATTTTATTACCAACAAAAATACGCACAAATTTTTCACATTTTAATATCATATGACTTATATAAGATCATAAGGATAAAATTGTAAGTTATTAATAAAACCCCTCCCCTCCCCTTCTGAACCAAACACATTTTTAATTAAAATCCCTCCCCTCCCCTCCCCTCCTCTCTTTTGAACCAAACAGTTATTTGATTAAAAAATTCCTTCACCTCCCCTCCCCTCCCCTCCCCTTCATTAAAATCCCTCCCCTCCCCTCCCCCTCATTTGAACCAAACAGACCCTTAGTGGTTTGGATGTTATACTTGGTATAAACTGGTTGGAGTTCAACCGAGTGTACATTGATTGTTTACGGAAGGTGTTACTATTTTTGACTCCGAAAGAGGAAGCGTTGGCAGATTCCTTGTCCGGTAAGGAATTGAGAACTTTGTTGAAATATGAAGCTCAGGTGTTTGCTTAAATTGCATCACTGTCTGTTGACAACAAGGCATTGTTGGATGAGTTAGCCGTTATTAATGAGTTTTCGAAAGTGTTTCCGGATGATATTACAGAGTTACCTCCGAAGAGAGAGGTTGAGTTTATCATTGATCTGGTACCTGGTACGAGGCCTATTTCTATGGCACCGTACAGGATGTCGGCAGTGGAGTTGGCCAAGTTGAAGACTCAGATTGGAGAGTTGCTGGATAGGAATTTTATCAGACCTAGTGTGTCGCCGTGGGGAGCTCCAGTGTTGTTAGTGAAGAAGAAGGACGGTAGCATGCAGTTGTGCATCGATTACCGTCAATTGAACAAAGTGACCATCAAGAACAAATATTCTCTTCCAAGGATTGATGATTTGATGGATCAGTTGGTGGGAGCTCGTGTATTCAGTAAGATCGACTTAAGGTCGGGTTATCATCAGATCAGAGTTAAGGAAGGTGATATTCAGAAGACATCGTTTAGGACTCGATATGGACATTACGAGTATGCGGTAATGCCTTTCAGAGTGTCTAATGTGCCGGGTGTGTTTATGGAATATATGAACCGTATCTTCCATTCTTATTTGGATCAGTTCATTGTCGTGTTCATTGATGACATACTGATTTATTCTAAGTCTGAGGAAGAGCATGCGGAGCATTTGAGGATTGCTTTGCAAGTGTTGAAAGATAACAAGTTGTTTGCTAAGTTATCGAAGTGTGAGTTCTGGTTGAAGACTGTGAGTTTTTTGGGGCATGTTATTTCGGGTGATGGTGTTTCAGTAGACCCTTCGAAAGTTAGTGCGGTGTTACAGTGGGAACCACCGAAGACGGTAACAGAAGTTCAGAGCTTCTTGGGTTTAGCTGGTTATTACCGAAGATTCATTGAAGGCTTTTCTAGATTGGCTTTGCCGTTGACTCAGTTGACAAGGAAAGATCAAGTGTTTGTGTGGGATGCGGCTTGTGAAGAGAGTTTTAAGGAACTGAAGAAGAGATTGACTTCAGCGCCGGTTTTGGTGTTACCGAATCCGAGTGAGCCTTTTGTTGTTTATTGTGATGCGTCCAAAATGGGATTGGGCGGAGTTCTTATGCAGAATGGAAAAGTGGTAGCCTATGCTTCGCGGAAATTGAGGATGCATGAGCGTAATTATCCTACTCATGACCTTGAATTGGTTGCGGTAGTTTTTGAGTTGAAGATTTGGCGACATTATTTATATGGTTCGAGGTTTGAGGTATTCAGTGATCACAAGAGTTTGAAATATTTGTTTGATCAGAAAGAGTTGAATATGCGGCAGAGGAGATGGTTAGAATTCTTGAAGGATTATGATTTTAGTTTGAGTTATCACCTAGGGAAAGCAAATGTGGTTGCGGATGTGTTGAGCAGAAAAATAATTCATGTGTCGGCATTGATGGTAAAAGAGATGGAACTTATTGAGCAGTTTAAAGATTTGAGCATGGGTTGTGAATTCACGACAGATGGTGTGATGTTGGGTAAATTGCAAGTGAAGAATGATTTCTTGGACATGATTAGAGAACACCAGAAGTTAGATGTGAGAGTAGTGGATTTGATGAGAGGAGCCGGAAGTGACTCCGGTAGTGATTTCAGGTTGGATAGTGCGGGTGTATTGAGGTTTCGGGGCAAAATTTGTGTAACGCCCCGATTTCGATTGTCTCTTTTATCGAGTCCTTACTTAATTTGATTGGACGAATATTATTTTTGATATGGAATTTGTGTGGAAATATGTTAAGTTTACATATTATTCTATTTTAACCGATTTTGAGAGTTTTTGGGGAAAATAGTTTGGAGGGTATTTTGGACATTTCCTATTTAATGATAAGTGGGATATATTATGGGATATTGAATTAATAGATGTTTTGGAGAAATAATGAGAAGGATATTAAAAGGGAAATAGAAGAGAAAAGAAACATAAGAGAAAAGGAAGGAAAGAAAAGAGAAAGAAGGAAAAGGAGGAGAAAAGAGAAGAAGAAGAAGAAAAGTGTGGGATCATCAAGAACAGCTCAAAGCTTCGATTAATCCAAGGTAAGGGTGTGAAATCTTACTATCTAAATCAATATGTATGATTATGTATGTGTATGGTTGATTGAGTTAGGGTTTTGGAGAGTTTCCTATAATTTCCGTTTTAGGTAGAAATTGATTCGATTGGTAGAAATCTAGCTTTGTTTAATGAAGATGAGAATAAGTGGTAGGATTTATGTCGGGAAACGTTAGGTTATGATTACTGGAGCAAGTGGAGAATTATCGGGTGAATTTATCGGCTGTTTCGAATTCTGAACAGTGGGGAGAAGTTCTGTTTGCAGACGCTCGCAAGCAGCTCGCTAGGCGAGCAGGTCGCGAGTGTTCGCTAGCATCTTGCTAGGCGAGTGCGTAGCGAACGGTCCCAGACTTGGGACAGTGGTGTTTTGGTCTCCTTCGTTGGCAGCGAATGGAGTAGCGAATGGCTCGCTGGGGGTTCGCTGTAGCGAACGAGGTAGCGAACGAAGTCTGTAGCTTCTGTTCTTGCTCGCTAGCAGTTCGCTAGGCGAGAAGGTGGCGAACGTTCGCTAGCAGCTCGCTAGGCGAGCGTGTAGCGAATGTAGTAGAATGAGTCTTCTCTGCTGTTGGGTGCAGTTGTAACTTGGGGTTCCGATTGCGATCGACCCTTCCTTGATTTAGAAGATGGTGTGATGGCTCGTGATGTATTGTGGGTAGCCGATAGGCGTGAATCCTAGGTTATGAATTGTAGCCGTTTGGGCAATTTCGTGCATCGTTTAATTCGATTAAAAATGCATAACGATTTGGCATGAATGTTGAGCGTGTCGTGTAGTATACACTGCGGTGTATGATGATAGTATATATTTGATCCCGTGTAGGATCTGCAGAACCTCGCTTGATGCGATGGTTATATTTGATCCCGTGTAGGATCTGCAGAACCTCGCTTGATGTGATGGTTATATTTGATCCCGTGTAGGATCTGCAGAACCTCGCTTGATGTGATGGTTATATTTGATCCCGTGTAGGATCTGCAGAACCTCGCTTGATGCAATGGTTATATTTGATCCCGTGTAGGATCTGCAGAACCTCGCTTGATGCGATGGTTATATTTGATCCCGTGTAGGATCTGCAGAACCTCGCTTGATGCGATGGTTATATTTGATCCCGTGTAGGATCTGCAGAACCTCGCTTGATGCGATGGTCATATTTGATCCCGTGTAGGATCTGCAGAACCTCGCTTGATGCGATGGTCATATTTGATCCCGTGTAGGATCTGCAGAACCTCGCTTGATGCGATGGTTATATTTGATCCCGTGTAGGATCTGCAGAACCTCGCTTGATGTGATGGTTATATTTGATCCCGTGTAGGATCTGCAGAACCTCGCTTGATGCGATTGTTATATTTGATCCCGTGTAGGATCTGCAGAGCCTCGCTTGATGCGATGGTTATATTTGATCCTGTGTAGGATCTGCAGAACCTCGCTTGATGTGATGGTTATATTTGATCCCGTGTAGGATCTGTAGAACCTCGCTTGATGCGATGGTTATATTTGATCCCGTGTAGGATCTGCAGAACCTCGCTTGATGCGATGGTTATATTTGATACCGTGTAGGATCTGCAGAACCTCGCTTGATGCGATGGTTATATTTGATCCCGTGTAGGATCTGCAGAACCTCGCTTGATGCGATGGTTATATTTGATCCCGTGTAGGATCTGCAGAACCTCGCTTGATGTGATGGTTATATTTGATCCCGTGTAGGATCTGCAGAACCTCGCTTGATGCGATGGTTATATTTGATCCCGTGTAGGATCTGCAGAACCTCGCTTGATGCGATGGGTATATTTGATCCCGTGAAGGATTTGATAAGTGATAGGTTCATAGGAGAATTTGGCGGATGAATGAGTCGGTCCCTATGAGTTGCACTATCATCTTCAGATGATGAACGGAGAATAATCTCTAAGAATATAATAGTATATATGTATGTATGGTCTGATAGATGGGAGGATGACGTTGAAGTAAGCGTGGAAGAGTTGTATTCACTAGGGTAGGATGGCAATGTGTCGTTCCTAGCGAAGAAGTTACCGGGGTAGAATGACTGAGATGTTGTTCCCGGTAGGGCATGAGCGACATGCCCATAACCCGGAAAGAGGATTGAGGATATTAGATGAGTATTATACGAATCGCACAGCATGGTTGCGGTTGTTATATGTAATATGCATGCGTGCAGGGATTGATGGGACGCGGATAGTGAATAAATGAACGTGTAGGATATTGACTAATGGATGGATGGTTTAGTGTGAGTGTATATGTTTAAGTGTATTGGATGTGGTGAGAATTTATTATTACGCACCGTAGTGAAAAGCTGTAGAATATAGGCATTCGGTACTCGAGTATTTCTATATATATATATATATATATATATATATATATATATATATATATATATATATATATATATATATATATATATATATATATATATATATATATATATATATATATATATATATATATATATATATATATATATATATATATATATATATATATATATATATATATATATATATATATATATATATATTATGCCTTGATTATTATGATAATGTTTCTCACCCTTCTGTTGTTTTATGATGCCCTGCGAGGCATTGCAGATTAGGATTCGCTGGAGGTTTCCTCTGGAGTATAGTTCCTTTCCCTCGTGTCGGTCGCTCTGATATGTAACTTTGGGTAGATAGGCTTGTTGATTGCCTTAATGATGTTTTGTTTATATGTGAATAGAGTTGTGAACAACCAGATGACATGTAATTACGTTTTGTCATGTCTTAAGTGAATACATATATGTTTTAGTCTTCCGCTTTAAGAGAAAACATGAATATGTAATTTCGAAGAATCATGCATTTATTTTTAGTTGAGATTTACCCCTTTTGAGTTAATTCTTTTTAAACATTAATATTCATGTGGTCGTTTCGTGAGTATTGTGACGCACTTCTTTTATACCTAAATGTAAATATACTATGATGAAAATAAAAACATTTGTATTCATGACTATATGATTTGATATGTGATTATTTTGGGGTATAGAAAGGGGGTGTTACAAAGTGGTATCAGAGCAGGTCGGTCCATCCGGCCAAGTGTTTAATGTTGGTTGTTCCCTTGTACGCGACATGTGTGTGAAGACACTGTCGGTACGTGTTTGTTGTTTAACCATTGTCTGCAGAAGTAAGAATGATCCAAGTGGGGGAGAACTTGTGGTTCTCCAGGGTGCTACAAGTGTAGAACAGTAGCTCGGTGTATTGTTGAACATCGGGAGCTAATGTTATCCGTGTTGGGAGGGAGGCCAGTGTTACGTCATTGTGAAGAGGTTCGAGGAGTTTTGAGAAGGACTGTCAACAATCTGTGTGTTGGTTTGTCGAACCCGACCAAAACATATGTTGCGTTTCATAATGCCTTGGTGACACGCTGGGGAATGCGTAAATGCACACCAACAAAGTTCTAAGTGTGTTTTAAGGCAAATAAGAGGTACAAGAAAAGTTATCCGAAGATTGACTTAGAGTTGGTTGCTGTTGTGTGTTAGTGCCGAAGGTTAAGAGCTTCGATTGTTCCGTAAAGGTTTGAGGCGAGTGATAACCTTGAAAACTTAAGGTGTTTTACACGATAATGCTGATAATGGACTGAAGAAAATTTTTATGCAAGTTATAGCATGGAGGTTTGATCTTCTTTCCAATGTCAAGCCTGAGATATCAGTGCTATCGAGGGATAGTAAATGGATCAAACTTCAAAATCCAAGGAAGAGCTACGAGGATACCAGAAGGACTATTTTGATCACTGTTTACTTCATGCATTTTGTGAAGAAGAATCCAGAAACATCAGCAAAATCTGTGTGGGATAGCTTGAGTAAGAATAAGGATTTTAGTTACTATGAAGTTAAACCTTCGCATAATGATTTGTTAAACCATATGGCTTTAATGGGCGAAGCTACCACAAAGGATGTTGTCTTAGCAAAGTCCAAGCTTTTGCTCATAGTTCTGAAAGATAAGGATACAATGAGGAATATGATTTTAGTTAAGAGAATTCTGGGTTGAATAAGTGGATTGACCCTTTTCTGCTGATAAGGATTAGTCATTCTAAGTTGGAACTGGTTGTAATAAATATCGCTGAGGTGATAAAGATTGTATGTTGTATCGTCGAAATATGGAGTCAGATAAGAATCTGAAGCCTTGTATGGCAGGGGGCGTAGGGCTCCTTTGTAATAATATGATTCAGGAGAGAGTGTTGTACTCGGACCCGAGATTTGTGCGTGAGACGACTGAAGAGGATAGAAGATCCAAGAGAGGCCATGTTTTGAGGGTTACAATAGTAACCGGTGTTAGTCGAGCTTGAAGTTCGGGAACACACTGTGTCTTGTTGAACCTGTACCAGAGTAGCGCGACAGAAGCGTGGGAAATAGCATGTTAGATTGTTGTACCGCCGAAGAGAGAAGTCGGATTTGAATTCCGTTGATTCTGTGGTGAGTGGGAGCGAAGACTTTAGGATGATGATGATGGATAAAAGTTTGTATCCGAGATTCAAACTCATTGGGGGTAGAATGAATAGTGTGTCATTCCCAATGAGGTATAAGTGTTATGGTTGCAATCACTAGGGTAGAATGACTATGCGTCGTTCCTAGTGAGACGATCACCAGGGTAGAATAACTGAGATGTCGTTCCTGGTGGAGTGTATGTGGAGTGCCTGTAATCTCCAATGGAGATTGGTGTAGATTGACGGTCTTAATTGAGTCACGCGGCATGACTATGTTTGTGGTACGGAAGTATGCACGTGGGCGATCATGTGCAACTTGAGAATTAGAGAGCGGACGCGATGTTATGGTTTGAATCAGGTAATATTTTCGAGGACGAAAATTCCTAAGTGGGGGAGAGTTGTAACGCCCCGATTTCGATTGTCTCTTTTATCGAGTCCTTACTTAATTTGATTGGACGAATATTATTTTTGATATGGAATTTGTGTGGAAATATGTTAAGTTTACATATTATTCTATTTTAACCGATTTTGAGAGTTTTCGGGGAAAATAGTTTGGAGGGTATTTTGGACATTTCCTATTTAATGATAAGTGGGATATTTTATGGGATATTGAATTAATAGATGTTTTGGAGAAATAATGAGAAGGATATTAAAAGGGAAATAGAAGAGAAAAGAAACATAAGGGAAAAGGAAGGAAAGAAAAGAGAAAGAAGGAAAAGGAGGAGAAAAGAGAAGAAGAAGAAGAAAAGTGTGGGATCATCAAGAACAGCTCAAAGCTTCGATTAATCCAAGGTAAGGGTGTGAAATCTTACTATCTAAATCAATATGTATGATTATGTATGTGTATGGTTGATTGAGTTAGGGTTTTGGAGAGTTTCCTATAATTTCCGTTTTAGGTCGAAATTGATTCGATCGGTAGAAATCTAGCTTTGTTTAATGAAGATGAGAATAAGTGGTAGGATTTATGTCGGGAAACGTTAGGTTATGATTACTGGAGCAAGTGGAGAATTATCGGGTGAATTTATCGGCTGTTTCGAATTCTGAACAGTGGGGAGAAGTTCTGTTCGTAGACGCTCGCTAGCAGCTCGCTAGGCGAGCAGGTCGCGAGTGTTCGCTAACATCTTGCTAGGCGAGTGCGTAGCGAACGGTCCCAGACTTGGGACAATGGTGTTTTGGTCTCCTTCGCTGGCAGGGAATGGAGTAGCGAATGGCTCGCTGGGGGTTCGCTGTAGCGAACGAGGTAGCGAACGAAGTCTGTAGCTTCTGTTCTTGCTCGCTAGCAGTTCGCTAGGCGAGAAGGTGGCGAACGTTCTCTAGCAGCTCGCTAGGCGAGCGTGTAGCGAATGTAGCAGAGTGAGTCTTCTCTGCTGTTGGGTGCAGTTGTGACTTGGGGTTCTGATTGCGATCGACCCTTCCTTGATTTAGAAGATGGTGTGATGGCTCGTGATGTATTGTGGGTAGCCGATAGGCGTGAATCCTAGGTTATGAATTGTAGCCGTTTGGGCAATTTCGTGCATCGTTTAATTCGATTAAAAATGCATAACGATTTGGCATGAATGTTGAGCGTGTCGTGTAGTATACACTGCGGTGTATGATGATAGTATATATTTGATCCCGTGTAGGATCTGCAGAACCTCGCTTGATGCGATTGTTATATTTGATCCCGTGTAGGATCTGCAGAACCTCGCTTGATGCGATGGTTATATTTGATCCCATGTAGGATTTGCAGAACCTCGCTTGATGCGATGGTTATATTTGATCCCGTGTAGGATCTGCAGAACCTCGCTTGATGCGATGGTTATACTTGATACCGTGTAGGATCTGCAGAACCTCGCTTGATGCGATGGTTATATTTGATCCCGTGTAGGATCTGCAGAACCTCGCTTGATGCGATGGTTATATTTAATCCCGTGTAGGATCTGCAGAACCTCACTTGATGCGATGGTTATATTTGATCCCGTGTAGGATCTGCAGAACCTCGCTTGATGCGATGGTTATATTTGATCCCGTGTAGGATCTGCAGAACCTCGCTTGATGCGATGGTTATATTTGATCCCGTGTAGGATCTGCAGAACCTCGCTTGATGCGATGGTTATATTTGATCCCGTGAAGGATTTGATAAGTGATAGGGTCATAGGAGAATCTGGCGGATGAATGAGTCGGTCCCTATGAGTTTCACTATCATCTTCAGATGATGAACGGAGAATAATCTCTAAGAATATAATAGTATATATGTATGTATGGTCTGATAGATGGGAGGATGACGTTGAAGTAAGCGTGGAGGAGTTGTACTCACTAGGGTAGGATGGCAATGTGTCGTTCCTAGCGAAGAAGTTACCGGGGTAGAATGACTGAGATGTTGTTCCCGGTAGGGCATGAGCGATATGCCCATAACCCGGAAAGAGGATTGAGGATATTTGATGAGTATTATACGAATCGCACGGCATGGTTGCGGTTGTTATATGTAATATGCACGCGTGCAGGGATTGATGGGACGCGGATAGCGAATAAATGAACGTGTAGAATATTGACTAATGGATGGATGGTTTAGTGTGAGTGTATATGTTTAAGTGTATTGGATGTGGTGAGAATTTTACGCACCGTAGTGAAAAGCTGTAGAATATAGGCATTCGGTACTCGAGTATTTCTATATATATATATATATATATATATATATATATATATATATATATATATATATATATATATATATATATATATATATATATATATATATATATATATATATATATATATATTATGCCTTGATTATTATGATAATGTTTCTCACCCTTCTGTTGTTTTATTATGCCCTGCGAGGCATTGCAGATTAGGATTCGCTGGAGGTTTCCTCTGGAGTATAGTTCCTTTCCCTCGTGTCGGTCGCTCTGATATGTAACTTTGGGTAGATAGGCTTGTTGATTGCCTTAATGATGTTTTGTTTATATGTGAATAGAGTTGTGAACAACCAGATGACATGTAATTACGTTTTGTCATGTCTTAAGTGAATACATATATGTTTTAGTCTTCCGCTTTAAGAGAAAACATGAATATGTAATTTCGAAGAATCATGCGTTTATTTTTAGTTGAGATTTACCCCTTTTGAGTTAATTATTTTTAAACATTAATATTCGTGTGGTCGTTTCGTGAGTATTGTGACGCACTTCTTTTATACCTAAATGTAAATATACTCTGATGAAAATAAAAACATTTGTATTCATGACTATATGATTTGATATGTGATTATTTTGGGGTATAGAAAGGGGGTGTTACAATTTGCGTGCCGGATAATGATGAGTTGAAGAAGTCGATTTTGGACGAAGGACATCGTAGTAGCCTGAGTGTTCATCCAGGAGCTACGAAGATGTATCAGGATCTGAAAAAGTTATTTTGGTGGTTGGGCATGAACAAGGATATTGCTCGTTATGTGTATGCTTGCTTGGTTTGTCAGAAGTCGAAAGTGGAGCATCAGAGACCTTCTGGGATGATGCAACCGTTAGAGATTATGGTTTGGAAGTGGGATTGTATTGCTATGGACTTTGTTACAGGTTTGACGAATACGACGAGAGGATTTGACGCCATTTGGGTGATTGTGGATCGGCTTATGAAGTGTGCACACTTTGTACCGATCAGTATTAGCTTTCCGTTGGAGAAGCTGGCAGAGATTTATATTCGGGTAATTGTGAAGCTGCACGGTATACCGTTGAGCATTGTGTCGGATAGAGATCCGAGGTTCACTTCTGTGTTTTAGAAGAGTTTACAAGAGGCTTTGGGTACTGAGTTGAAGATGAGTTCGGCTTATCATCCGCAGACGGATGAGCAGTCGGAGAGGACTATTCAGACTTTAGAGGACTTGTTGTGGGCTTGTGTGTTGGAGAAAGGTGGTACGTGGGATACTCATTTGCCTTTGGTAGAGTTCACATACAACAACAGTTACCATTCCAGTGTCGGGATGACGCCGTTTGAAGCTCTTTATTGTAGAAGGTGCAAGACTCCTTTATGTTGGTATGAGTCGGGTGAGCGTGTTGTGTTGGAACCGGAGTTGGTACAGCAGACTACTGAGATAATGCAGATGATCCGTGAAAAGATGAAAGCATCTCAGGATCGGCAGAAGAGTTATTATGATAACCGCAGGAAAGAATTGGAATTCAGTTAGGGTGACCATGTATTCTTGAGGGTTAACCCAGTGACGGGTGTTGGACGTGCTTTGAAGTCCAAGAAGTTGGATCTGAAGTTTATCGGGTCGTATCAGATTTTGCAGAGGATTGGTGTTATGGCCTATAAGGTGGCGTTGCCGCCAGAGCTTTCGAACTTGCATGATGTGTTCCATGTGTCACAACTTCGGAAGTATGTGCACGATCCGTCTCATGTGATTCAGAGGGAGGAAGTCCAAGTTAGAGAGAATTTGACTGTGGAGACGTTGCCGTTGGGAATCGAGGATCGCAAGATGAAGTGACTCACAGGGAAAGAGATATCGTTGGTGCGAGTGGCGTGGGGAGGTGCTGCAGGAGGCAGTGTGACCTGGGAATTGGAGAGCAGAATGCGGGAAGCGTATACAGAGCTGTTTCCATCAGATATTTTCGAGGACGAAAATAATTAAAGTGGGGGAGAGTTGTAACGCCCATTTTAATTATTTTTGGTTTTCGTAATTATTTTATTTGAGATGTGCTTGAGGAATTATTTTGAAGGATCAAGAACTCATGATATTGGTATACAGTAATAAAAATATGATATTTAATAGTAATGTGATATTATTATTAATTATTATCATTTTTATTACTAATATTAATTTTATGAGTAAAATTAATATTTAAATGGATTTTTGGAATAAAAGTATTATGAGGAATTATTATTAAAATGAATTATTTGGATTAATAAGAGGATTGTTGGGACTAAGGGAAACATTGCCATTTTGGGAAAAAAAAATAGAATTGGAAAGAATAGGAGAAACACGGTTGAGCAAGAGAAAGAGGATGATCAAGAACAACAATCTAGCAAGCGGATTTCGTGTGGATTAAAGAACTTGTTCATCATCAAAGCTTGAATTGAGGTAAAGGGGGGGGGGGGGGGGAATTGATCGGTTGAATGGGTATTTACATGAATAATTGGTAGAAAGGGGAAAATCCCTAATCCCCATAGATAACGATTGTTTGATGTTGATTATACTTGCATGTTGTTGTAATTATCGTGTTGGATTGTGTTAATTTCATTGTATGTGGCTGTGAGAGTCGTTTGAGAGCGGTTGGGGTTTTCGGGTAATTCGAAGTTAATGCCGGAAGTTGGTGAATTGAGCAGAGGTGCAAATTTATCGGGTGAGATCAAGGATAGAGGTGTATTCAGGTTGTGGAACAGTTGTCGGGTATGATGGGGTTTGGCTTGGAATAGAATCGGCTGAGTTTGGGGCGTGTTGCCGACTCTGAGCTGAGAGTTTATTTTTCTGCAATCGCAGGCATTCCCTGGGTGAATGTGGGGTCGAGCCTTCGCCAGGCGAATTGGGCAGTGAATGCTGCCAATAGCTTCTGTTCTATTTCGCCAGGAGTTTCGCCGGGCGAGTTCCAGCGAGTGTTTGCTGCGAGGATTCTCCAGGCGAATGGTCAGCGAGTGTTCGCTGCGGGGCTTCGCCAGGCGAATGTGCCAGCGAGCCCGACAACAATTTGTCTTTCCACTGATGTTCTGTTGGCTTCCTTTGTGGTTCTGGATCCTTGTTGATCATGTTTGACGAAGGGGGTGATCGTGAGCCGTGGTGAGTGTATGTGTGGTGCAGGATGTGAATTACTTGATACTCACTTAATTGGAGGGATTGCATCAGTGTATGTTATGATACCTGTATGTGGAGATATAAGGGTGCTGAGTGCAATCGGATTGATGTGCTGTGATGATAGCTGGGTGTTGAGAGTATGTTGAGGTGCGGGAGGGTCGTGTGGCCAGCGTTTATCGCATTGGACATAATCGGTGAATTATGTGTTAAGTTTGGATAAGTATGGATGGGTATGGATGTGGATCCGTAGGATCGATACACTTGTTGTGCGTTGCGTTTGTATGTTGTGTGATGGATGTGGATCAGTGGGATCGACACGCCTTGAGTGCGTTGTGGTGATATGTTGAGATGAGAGGATCCGTAGGATCGATACGCTTTATATGCGTCATGTTTATGTGTTGTTGTGATGATTGGGTCAATAGGACCGGTATGCCTTAGGTGCATGATGTGTGATATGTTGTGTGGTGAGTCGATCAGTAGGATCGATGCACTTTATGTGCTTGTGTATGTATGCATATTATGATGCGATGGACCAGTGGGGTTGTGTGCACTGTATGTGCTGTGTGTTTATGCATAGTGTCTTGCATAGCATGTGGACGTGAGACCTGTGTGGCTCACGTGCTCCAAATGGGGAGCGTGGACGTGAGACCTGTGTGGCTCACGTGCTCCAAGTGGGGAGCGTGTGGACAAGGTGTATGAGTTACTCGCGTGCTCCAGTGGGGAGCGTGGACGGGAATTTGGATCGTTGCTCGGAAGGAGTGTATGCGACCACCCGTGTCCCAAGTGGGGGACGTTGATATGTGATTATATGAGCTCATGAGGAGCGTGGTAGGGATAGATCGTTGCTCAGAGGGAGTGTATGCGATCTATCCTGAGTTGAGTCGGTACCGCATATTGTCGAGTCGAGTGCATGTGTTGCATTGTGGTTGTGTGTGTGATTGTTGATGATGGGACTGTAGGTCCGGGTGTGAGAAATATGAAATAATTGATTTATTGTTTCTGCCTTCTATTTCATGTACATTTATACCGCTAATATTTGATCGTGAATTCTCACCCCTTTGTTGTTGTTGTGGTCTGTGCTTCTTCGGAAGTACAGACAATCCAGGTGTTTAGCTAGCTTGGATTGTGGCGTCGTCGTAGGATTTTTCTGATACGTAACACCGGGGCTTTTTGGAAGTTTTATTGTTCCTTGTTGATTATGTGTGCCCCCGTGGCGTATCTGATCTTTGTGAGATATGTGATGACATGATGTGTATTTTGGGCAGATGGTCGTTGTTGTATATGACGATGTTGATGATATGGATGGTGTATATATATATATATGTTATGTGATATATGACAGACTACTTATTTCTTTTCCCGCTGCAAATTTTATTGAAAATCAGTTTAGAAAATGATTGGTGGAATTTTGTTGGAAATTGTGACATCCCATTTGTGGGAGAAACTCTGATGTGTGCTTATTTTAAGTGTTTATTTTATTTTGGGGAACGGGGTGTTACAGTGGTCCTCTCATCGGCGATCACCTCCGCGCTGGTGGCTTGTAGCTCCGTCCTCTCGATGCCCGCGGGGGGTCTCCCTGTCTCGCGTGTCTCGGGCGGAGTTGGCTGCTTGGGTTTCCTCGAACCGGATATAATGCGCGGCTCTGTCGAGGAAATCCTGTAGGGAGGCTGGGCGGTGTATACCCACGGCCTCGTAGAACTTGGAGTCGCGGCGCAGACCCTGCTCTATTAGGTAACGCTTCATCTCATCTGACATTGTCACCTGCACTGCCTCCCGTGTGAATCTTTCGATGTACTTTCGGAGAGGCTCGTCGGGAGCTTGGATTATCGCGCCGAGTGCGGCTTCCGTATTCGGATGGCGTCGGGATGCTGTGAAGTGTTTTGAAAACAGGTCCTTCAGAACCCTCCACGACGTAATCGATTCGGGCTCCAGACTTTTGTACCATGTCATGGCACCTTTCCTCAGGGTCGTCGGGAATAATCTGCATTTGATAGCTCCTCAGACATTTCGGTAGTCGAGCATGGCCTCAATGTCTTCCAGGTGATCGTCTGGGTCGGAGGTGTCGTCGTACGTCGAGAGGGTCGAGGGCTTCTCCATCCCGTGGGGTATGGGGGCGGTCATGATTTCCCGGGACAAAGGAGTCATGTAGTCGTCTTCGTCGCTGAGAGCGGGCGATCGAGGGGGAGATAGGCCATTTGGTAGAGGCACCTGGTTTCGGCCCCTCGGCCTCCTGACCAGGGGTTCGATGCGCGAAGGCCTGGTCGGGGGTTCTGCCCTGTTTTGTCGTCTCTCGCGAACTTATCTCGTTGGGGATCTGGTCCTCTCCCGCACTACTTTGTTTCGGGGCCTCTCCAGCCGGGGTCGTCGATCTCTAGGACGAGGCGAAGGGCTCCTCGAGTTCCCGTTCTGATCTTCCCGCGGAAGGGACCTTAGCGGGGCCTCAAGCTCTAGTGCGCCAATCCATGCGTTCTGTTGAAATAACAGCTGGTTCGTCTGGTTGATGACTGCGAAGAGGGCGGCCACAGTCGGGTCCGCTCCGGCTGGTACGGGAACCGGATGGAACGCTGTCGGGCTCCGGGGTCGGTGGTCAGCCTGGTGTGCAGCTTCCGCGGACGAAGGGGACGCGGTCCGGCCGTCCCTCTCGTCGGTCTCCGATGGTCGGGACGTCTCCATTTGCTTGCCGCCGTTCGCGGCAGGGGTGAGGATGAAGTCGGGAATGACATCGTCGTGGCGTGGGCTAGCCATGATTATGGAGTGTTGGTGAAACTTTGGTTTGCTGCTTGGAGTAATGGGGAAGTTTCTGTTCCCACAGATGGCGCCACTGATCTGACCTGATCAGAAGGGGATCACTGGCTGGCCACGCTCTGTTGGACTACTGCCTATTCATCGGTGATGAGGAGGAGAGGGTGTACCTGCAAGGCACTCCGATGCCAAAGTAAGAATATGGGCAGAGTGATCACAAGTACAAAAAAAGGGGTAAGAAGTGAATTACCTGACCCTCTTGTGGAAGAGGGTATTTATAGAGAGACCCCAGCGCTGGGCCAACGGTCACTTGCGTTGGGCTGGGTTGCCAGGCCCAACCCAGGTGACTGCTAGGGCTTACATGGCGTAGTGAAGACCAGAACGTGGTCTTCGCCCTAGTCCAACTATCCCGTGATCTCCGGAAAGTGGGTTTGACCTGCTCTTTCGGAGTTGGGCAGTTGGTCGGTGACGTGTCCCCGCGGAGGGGAGCATGTGGAGAACGTGCGAATGGCACGTTGATCTCCCCGCGGAGGGGAGCTCGTGAGGTTCTCCGAAGGTGTGTTGTTCTCCCTGCGGAGGGGAGCACCAGAGGGCGTGGGAGGGACACGTTGACCTGCTCGTCGATATGGGGATTCTGCCCGCGGAGGGCTGTTCTGCCCGACTAGGGATAGCGATTGGCAGTGCCTTCCTGCGGAGGGGCAGTCGCAGAGGGCGTCCTGAGGCACGCTGTTTTCCTCGGCGGGCGCGTGCTTTGCCCGTCGAGGGGTCACGTGCCCGACCGTCTTACTAAAACCCTAATGGGCCTTATTTCGTGTATCCTTGGGCTGAGCCGCGAGGTGAGGTCGGGGTCCAGGCCAAAACATAAGTTTTTTTTTTGTGGATAATCATAAAATATATTAAATTTATTTTAAACTTAATTTCTTTTTTAATAAAAATCGTAGGAAGGTGATAATAATGAATGATTGAAATTTCTACCTATTTTTTATTTTCATTATTGTTTCATAAGAATAATCATTTTTTAAGTATTATAGATTAATGGTCTTTTTAGTTACACATAAATTTTGCAATATGATTTCTAACTTTTATTTGTTTGAAATTCAATATCTCTTGATAATAAAAATAGTGGTTGGTTCATAAATTAATAATTTATGATTGATAATTTATAGTTTATAATTGATTATTGATAAATTAATTAATATATTTGATAAAATTAGCCGTACAATTAACTAATAAATTAAAATGATATAAAAAATATTTAATATATAATTATTTAATTTAAATTAAAATAAATTATAAGAATAATACTGAATTTTAGTTAAAATAATAATGCCAAAATAAATCTTTTATTATCATGTTACTAGCATCCGGACAGGCACTCGAGTGCCCGTCTATCCCCTTTTTTATTGCACACATTTAAATATAAATGATATATTATAGGGAGTTATATGAAAGATGATAGTAGTAGTTCAATGAAAGTTATTGTGTAAGTTATATATTTTAAAATAAGAGTAAATTTGGTATAAAAGAAAAGTTACTTCAAAAATCAAGTATTGCCTTTTATATATGTTATAGATAAGTAAAAGATATCTTTTCAAACTGAACCTCAATAGATATGAAGTACTATTATGAAATTTGATTAATAATAATTAATTAATATTTTTGCATCTACCCTTGGTATCATTAATAGGGCGTAAACCATAAGCATTAGCAAGAAAGATAGCTTCGTTATTACAATTAATACAACATGAACAACTGCGATTGTTAGGCGCAAGTTGTTGACATTCACAGTTGGTAGCCATTGTCCATGATCCTGCCATGAATTCATCCCTACATCTACTTGAAATTGTTCCTTCTTCACCACAATTACCTTCTATTACATATTTACATCTACTGAACCATGCTTCTCATCTACAAAAATTGTTACCAATATTCGATTAAACATAAAACCAACATCTTACAAAAACTCATAAAAAATAGCTCACATCAATTATATAAAGTAAGTTCTTTAGTAGGAAATAGGTAAAGGCTAAATTTAAATGATATTTTTTTTGACCTTATAACATATCAGTTTATAGTTTATAAGTTTATCGAATAATAAAAGATATAGTTTATAGTTTATAACATAGTTTATAGTTTATCAGTTTCTAGTTTATAGTTTATTTTTTTAATTCATAATTTACTTTTTAGATGTGTTTTTAAATAACGTTTTAGCGTATATTCTTCTAATTCTATTATAAAAGACAATTTATATTTTAAATATATTAAATAATTAATATAATTAAATATATTAATTATTCAATTTATTAAAAAATTAAACAGTTTTTCATAAATTAGACCGAAAGGAGTAGCTTATAACTTCTCTTTTTCCTTCCACGTTTATCTTTATTATCTTAGCTAAATCCACTCCTTTTTATTATAATATATCTTAATTTAAAACAAAACAATTATGTATTAAATACACTTTTATATTATTTCACATTTATTCAATTAATTTATAAGACATCAATCATCTGATATCAACTATGAATTATAAAATAGTCAATCATAACTAATACTTCCTCTGTTTTAAAATGACTGTTATTTTAGAAGAAAAAAATTTTGTTTTAAAATGAATGTCATTCTCACTTTTCAATGTAATAATAATTGTTATTTTTTCAATTGTATAATATAATTATTAATATATACACTATTTTCAACACATTAATAAGATTAATTTAGTAAAAGTGTAATATCTTATAACAATATCATTGCATTCCTTAATCTATGTGCAAAAAAACCTTAAACGACATTCATTTTAAAATGGAAAGAGTAAAATATTAGTTAATTATTAACCATCAAACTATAATTCATAAGTAATAAGATATTAGTTAATTATGAACAAATCTCTATGTTTACCCAACAAAACAAGTTCCACCTGATGAAATCAGTTACAAAAATCAAGAGGACATTTGAGCCTCTCATAATAAGAGCACGTATGATTATGTTTATACCTAAGAGGAAACCACCACCAAGAAGACAAAATAATTATATCCACTATAACATCGGGATTACATACTTCATCATTAAAAATAATTTAATTCCTTGATCTCCAAATACACCAACACGACGCAAACCAGATTATGCAAGCAATAGGCTTTGAACATTTCCCTAACATAGAAATAACCCATTCAAACAAGTGAAGATGGAAATCCTATTCCAACATATAAGAAACCCCAACCCAAGCTGCAACTTTTTTCCAAACCAAGGAGATTCTAGGGCAAGAGAAAACCAAATGATTGTTGACTTCCTCACAATAAAAACAAAAGACACAAACCTTGTCATGAGCACTAGTGATTATCCTTCTATGAGCCAGATTGAAACGAACTGGCAGCCTGTCCAGCAGCATACGCCACACGAAGATCTTAACTTTCAAAGGAATTTTTTAGAGCCAAAATAGTTCCAGAGCAATTTTTCGATCGTCCTCCAAAGCAAGCAACCCAGAATCATGTAGAAGAGAATCATAGCAGGATTTGACGGTGAAAGCATTGCAGTCACTCATAGGCCAAACTAAGCAGTCAGAATAATCTCGAATAGATTAGATTTCCAACAAAATCTCCACCAGTTATGCATGTTCACTCTCCAAGGCACCCCAAGCCACCATAGTATTCAAACCAAGATTCCAATGCCAATCGTTCCCCACACAATTCCCAAAATCCTTAACAACACAAAACTTAAGAGTAGAAGCTTCAAACAAGGCAGGAAAAAGGCACATCAAAGTAGAGTTACCAATCCATCTAGATGACCAAAAATGGATGTCACGACCATCACTGAGTATGCAAGAAACAACCTTAGAGAAACCACCTTCCTCCAAAGAATCATCAAGTCCCGCCACCAAATCTAATGTTGGATTGATGCAAATGAAGCTTCATTAGATAAAACTCTTCTAGTTAAGTTCCCATACCTAGCCATCAGGATGCCACACCAAAAGGCTTATTTATCCGAAATGAATTTCTAAAGCCATTTAGAAAGCAATGCTATGTTGAAAGTGCTCACTTATTTAATCCCTAGCCCACCCAATTCCTTGGATTACACATGGTTTTCCAACTATTCATGGCCAAATATTTTGTATCCACCAAGCCAGACCAAAGGAACCTCCTCTGCAGTGAAGTAATTTGAAGAACAACCTTTGCAGGTGCTTTGAAAAAGGAGAGATGATGGATATGCAAGTTAAACAAGATGGAATTCAATAGTATCACCCTCCCACCAATGGATAACAACCTTCCCTTCCAATATGACAAACGAGACTTAAGACTATTTATGACAGGGCTCTAGAATGATAAACACCTATAGTTACCTCCAACTGTGAGGTCAAGGAATTTGAAAGAAATACTTTCCTTCTTACAAGGTAAGAAACGAGCAGCCGCCACCATTAAATAATCATCCACTTCAATTTCATACAGACAACTCTTATACGCATTAATTTTTAACCCCGAAACCAATTTGAAGCCTCTTAGGATAGCCTTCAAACCCCATATGTTTGACTACGATACATCACACACAAGAATTGTATCGTCTGCAAACTGCAATGAGTTGTGAAACACTTGTCATTAACTCTGAACCCGTTAAGTATATCCATCCTCGAAGCCTTACTCACCAAGGACGTAAGACCTTCAACCACTAGAGAAAATAATAAAGGGGACAAGGGGTCTCCCTATCTGAGACCCTTTGACATCTTCAAATCCTGAGTAATGCTGCCATTCACTAGCACAAACATGTAGCTTGTGAATACACCTCCCTTCTGTCGCAACTGCGAAAAACACCT
Organism: Lathyrus sativus; assembly: GCA_963859935.3. NCBI lineage: Eukaryota > Viridiplantae > Streptophyta > Magnoliopsida > Fabales > Fabaceae > Lathyrus > Lathyrus sativus. The sequence continues at coordinate 575,763,317 of OZ012735.1, read as the reverse complement.
GGCAAAAAAAATAGAAGAGTCGCCATTTAACATTATTTATCCCAACGCATGGAAAGGAAACGATCGAAGAAAACCTGAAGACAAGGTCATCGCAACCAAATCTTGGGTTCGGGAGTCGGTTATGCGAGAGGAAGGTATTATCACCCCCTCGCATCCATTGTACTCAATGGGATCCATGCTTGTTGTCTATTCAAAGGGTGTGTCATCTAAAGCCTACTGCTAAACGAAAATGAGAACGAAGAAAAAAAAGAAAAGGAAAGAGACTCGATAGGACATCTCTGCCCTATGCCTACGTATTCCCTCGTGCAATGGAAAAGTCAGAGTCAATGTAGTTCGGAAAACTACGGGTGAAAGGGGGAAAGTGTGCTCACCAAGACATCGTTGTCTTATGCATACGTATCCTCACATGGTATGAGAAATTAGAGCAGTCGTAGTTCGGCTAACTATGGGTTGCTTAGTATTTTTTTTATGAGCGATGTTAATTTCCCATTCCAGCAGTTAGGGTCGATGCCTGTTTGCGGTAGAATAGAAAAATAATGCACCCTTTTTGGAAAAAAAAGTTTGACAAACGATCCCTAAGGATAAAATATTTGCATTTGTTTGTGATTTTTAGAGAAGTGAATTGATCGGGTTTGAGATTCAAATCACACTAAAGTCTATGATATAGGAGAGAATGCATCGCATGATCGCCCCTAGACAGGATGCACGCTAAACACTTTAGACAAGCAAGGAGAGACCCATCACTCATCATTTCCCATAATACCTAAGGCTCATGGCATACAATGCTCATCATCTTTATTAAGTGTTTTAAAGTTGTTTTAAGATGAGAAGAGAAAAATACGCACAGAAGATCTAAGGGGAAACTCGGTCATAACGTTGTCATGAAAAGTGACCCTAAGCTCGGGATGCAAAAGGAAACTTCTATCCTAATGTTAGCATGCAAAAGATGGATCTAAGGTTGAGGTTAAAGGGGGCTAACCTAATGCTATAATGAATGGATTAAACTCCTAATTTCTATCCTACTCCAAGCTTAATCGAAAAATTAAGTTGGACTAGGAGGCCTTTAGGGAGCATGCAAAAACCAAGCCAAAAACAAGAAACAAGTCAAAAAAAAGCAGCTACGACAACGCTTCCTGCACAAAGCAGCAGTAAATTACAGCACTCAAGCAAAGCAGCTTTTAACAGCACACATTTTAGCATACAACAGGTGTAAAAAGGCAGCAGGCAGCATAGGTGCACATTTAACAGCACATGAAAATTTAGAGCAGCAGGTGTAAAAGGCCAGGCAGCAAGCATGCATCAATCAAAAAGCAACACTTCAAGCAAGCAATGGTAATAAATGAGCATGTATAACAAGCTAAGCACAAGCATTTAACAAGATTGTACAATCAAAGCTCAACAAGTAAAAAATGCCTTCCACATTGATTAATCAATTCAAGCGATCGTGCAAGATACGGAAACGGAAGCAAACAAACGAGCATGCAACATAAATCTAGTAAGATGAACATTAAGAACAAGCAATCATAATGGCACCAAGGATTATACAATATGATCATCACATGAAGAATGCAAAATGGATAAATCATGTACATGTGAATCAGAAACCAAAAGCTACGCGTCGAAGAAACTCAAGCATATTATCATGTGAGGTGAAACAGCTCAAGAACAATCCACAAATATGCATAATATAAATCCTGAAGATTAAAAGTGGAAAGGAATCAAAGCAAGCTTGAAAATGCACAATAATCACATTATGCATCAGTGTTAATCGATTAACCATTTATAGTTCAAAAGTAGTTAATCAATTAACCCTCTTTAAAAAGCCAATTAACCAGTTTTGCACTACAACTGGTTAATCGATTAACACTGATGCAGTAGCAGAAAATCAAGTTTTAAAAGCACTTTTCACCAATTAATCACTTATGCAACCATCCAAAATAGTGAGCAATCAATTTTAGACGAAAATCACATCATATTACAACAAGTAAACACCAATTACATTAACAAATCATGATCATCAACAATCAAATTCAAGCAAATGGGTCAAAATGCAACCAAAACCAAGGATCTACATTGCATAAGTTGAAATTAAGCTAAAACAAGTATATATCTGAAATTTACCAACCTACAAAGCTGAGACTTTCTTTGGTAAGTGTTGTAAATGAAAATGGACAGATCTAACACAAGAAATCCAGGATCCTAGCAAGAAACATCAAGATCCAAGAAATATGATGAACTTGCTTCAAAGCTCCTTCAAGAATGGCTTCCAAAATTTTGAATCTAGATCCAAACAAGCTTCAAATGCAGAATTGAACCAAGAATGGTGAAGTGATGGAGGTTTAGCTCAGGAATTCACAAATTATAATGCAAAATTTGTGAATCTATGGATGTGGAGCTTTGGTGTAAGGTTGAAGATGAAGATGGAGAATGAAAAGGTGAGAGAGAATTGAGAGCAAATTCTGAAATTGAGAGTGAATGAGTGTCAATTGTGAATTATGGTGAGATTTGGAGTGAATTGGATTAAATAACCTCTAGGTTAAGAATATAAATATGGTTTGGAATATGGATTAGTGTGTGGAATGGAAATTAGGAGTGGAATTAGGAATTAAGTGTTTGAAATTTGGAGGGAAATGGTGAAAATGACTCAATTCTAGATTGTTATACCCCACATTTTACCCTTAGATTCTTTGATCTTTTACATAACATTTCTAGGTCAATCATTCATGCATAGCTAACCGATTTGTAGATGTTTTTGATTGACTACATTTCATGGTAAAACATTGATGTGTGTGTAGATGTCATGATTGATGTCATGACATACTTGTGTAGTGTTCTGCAGGGTAAGATTGGTCAGCTAAGAACAAAGTGTATTGGATGTCATACTAAATGTTATGACATCAGGTAGCTGACATCAAAGGGCGCGTGTTTGTTTTTCTGGTGTTATGCATGAGTAAGCTCAGTCTAGATTTCAAGAAACATTTTAGCGATCCTATTTATCTCAGGCGAAATGCTAGGCAGTGTTGAGCATAACATGAAATGCCTATGACCTAATTAAAAGAGCGTTGATTTATGAAAAGAGGTTTAACTTGGTTAAACCTAATTTCTGCACTTAGGCCCGAGATCTATCTGCTGCATATAAATAGACGAGTGGCAATCCTAATTGAAGAGACTGAGAAATTGTGAGTGAAGAATTCAGATTCTGTACTTGTTCTTCACGTGTGTGTTTGTGTCTTAGGATTTCTTGTGAGCCAAGCAATTATCTGTTGTATGATTACATTGGACTAGTGTGTTTGAGCTGTATGTTAATTATGTCACTATAAGCTTTTAAGCACAAGTGTTGTGTCTCTTGATTGAAGCTGTGAAGCAAGATCAAGACTTGTTTGAAGTGTGTCTTCATTTTAATTTGTAACTTAATTGGTTGATATCACTGTTGTGATTGAGGGGGAATGAGTTGGTACTAGGGTCTAGTGTTAGGCTGAAGTTGCATTGAGTAGGTCTTAAGTGAAGAGTGCAAACTGGTAGTTTGGCTCTGAATTAACATTGCTTATAGTGGATTTCCTCCCTGGCTTGGTAGCCCCCAGATGTAGGTGTGATTTTCACTGAACTGGGTCAACAATTCCCTGTGTTATTTACTGCTTTCAGTTCCTGTTTTCTTTTAAGTTAATAGTCTGTTCAGTAGTGGATGTCATAACATCCACTATCTGTTATTAGAATTTCAATTGGCATCAGAGCAAGCATCCTGCCTGTTATTTTCTGGGCGAGATCTAGGGAAGATAAATTCTGGTACTATGGACAAGGATATAGGATTCACAAATAGACCACCAATTCTGGATGGGTCTAAATATAAGATGAATATGAGGATTATTTATATTTTAGATAATTAGTTTTAATTATTTAGAATTGTTTTAATATTAAAATAGAGATAATATATGGTGTAGAGAGGATAAGGGCAAAGAGGGTAATATTAATGAGGATTAATGAGGGCAAGTTGGAAAATACATATTAGGAGTCTAAGGGTTAAATAAGGAAAAGAAGGGAAAAGTGTTTCATTTTGTACGATTGTGTTTTGAGAGCAACAGAGAAAGGAGAAAGGCTAGGGCTCAAGGAAATTGTTGTAGAACTCAAAGAGGAAGAATCAATTGCTAGGAAAATCTAAGGTGTGGGGAGTATTGCTTATCATTGTAATTGATATAGGATTTTAGATGTATGTAGGTTGTTTGAGGTTTCGTGATGAATTTAATAATATGATGAATTTATGATGAAATGGTGAAGTATTAATGCTATGAATTGGTATAGGAAATGAGTAGTAGTATATGTGGTTGTTGTATGATGAAACATGTTGAAATATGTGTATTTTGGACTGAGTTCGTATTGGAATTGAAAAGAATTTGGGGTTTGAACTGATGCAGAATCGCAACTGGAAAGTTATTGTTACGACAGTTTCATCGAGCGAGCATCCTACGTCGCTGGGCGAAGCAACTTCGCCCCAGCAGTGCCGAGCGAGAGCAGAGGCGAAAGGAGGTTGGAAAAGAGGGGCTCCTGGAAAATGTATGTGAGGGGTGTTTTCGCCCTAAATTCTCCGCGCGAGCGGACTACTTCGTCGGGCGAGCCTCAGGCGAGCAGATTGGGACAAATTTATTTCTAAAACTTTGAAAATTCATAACTCGAGCTGTGAGTGTCTGATTGATACGTGGTTTGAATATTCGGAAATCTGGTTTAACGTACTTTCTCTTAAAAATATTTTCAATACCATAATTCCAACTATTTGATGCATGGACGGTTGTTTCGTACACTCAAATTATGTCATTTTATGAAATGTATGAAAAAGCTTTGTGTAATTAATAATTGATGTTGTCCTATGTCCAATGATAGTAATGATGTTGTTATGGAATTAATTATGATGAATTTCATGTTGAGATGATATGATAAATGTTACTTGTAGTGACGTTTGATGACGTGTATGATAATATTATGTATAAATGCTATGTGATGAAGATTATGTGATGTGTTGAATAAAATTGGCATTTAAGCATGTTTGATGTACATACATGTTATGTGAAGGATGTTATTATGACGATTACATGAATTATGATGCAATTTACTAGTCGTGGTCAAATTATTATTGGTGTTGTGCATCATACATTCATGGCATATGTTATAACTTTTGTCCAATGACGATGTTAGGACCTCAGTCCAGTGACGATGTTAGGACTTCGGTCCAATGACGATGTTAGGACTTCAACCCAGTGGTGGTCTCAATCCCATTGTGTGGATTGAGTGTGTTTTATGATGTGCTCCGGTTCCAAGTGGGAATCGATCCTATGGTGGGGATCTTTGGAGGGAGATGACCAAGTGTTCATCAAAGAATTGGTACCACATGCATGAGTCAGTGTTGTTGTATTACATACTAAGTGATATTGCAAAATTGTAAGTTAAATGATGTTTAATGATGTTGTGACTTAAGTGATGTTTTAGTGATGATGATTGATTGATGATATAATATCGTTATGAATGACTTAATGAAGTGACAGTGTGGGTATGTGTGTGATGGGGGACGAATATATGAATTATTGATAATTTTTGTTGTAACTACTATATCTTTTTCTTATATCTTTTGTAATGAATTGTGATTACTCGCCCTGTCTGTTTGAATGTTTCCTCCACATGGGTAACATGTAGGTGATCAAGATTGTCTCATAGATGCATGGAGACTTAGATTTGGAGTTGTTTTACTTTTTAATAATAGAAGTGTCTTGCTCTGATATATAACATCGGGTGGGGAACACTTGAGTCGAATATTATGTTGTTTTGTTAGACTTATTTTATGAGCTTTCTATACGATTAAATTTATTTAAAGATGTGAATTTTGATAATGACCCAAAGACTTTGATGATTGGTGAAGCAAAATAAATTACTTTGAGATTATGATTCTGCTGCGAAGTCTGAATTTTTGTTGATGTTAGTGAAGAAATGATTATGTTAGATGTTTTGAAAAACCGTGTTACAGAGAGGGATGTTTATTCGATATGTTTTTATAACGATGTGACACCCTTGTTGGTACATTATGTTGAATTATTTATTAATTTATTTACAAAATATTTGTGGGTTTAAAATGGTGTTACATTAGTGGTATCAGAGCAGGTCGGTATGTCCGGCCAGGTTTTTATATGATGTCAGTCCCCTGTTAGTCGATGAGTGTGTGTACACTGTCGATAGTTGTTTCTTCTAATGTTGATCGATGATGTGTAGAATAACTGGAAGAAATGATCGTGCTATTGCTGACGCATTAGAATCACTTGCTTAAGTGATGGCCCAGAATGCATAAAACAATCAGAACGGAGGGGCTCTAGATGATTTTTGTGCTTTAGGAAAGTTCTAGAGGAACAATCTGCCAACTTTCATGGGCAGTCGTGATCCAGAGAACACACAGAAGTGGCTAAAGGTGATTGAAAAGATCTTCTGAGTGATAGCATGCACTGACACTAACAGGTACAGTGGTACTCATATGCTGTCCAAAGAAGCTGAAGATTGGTGGGATAATGCATGTCAGAGATTGGAGGATGTTGGTACTGAGATAAATTAGGCTGTATTTAAAAAATAATTCTTGGAGAAGTATTTCCCTGAGGATGTTTGTGGTAAGAAGGAGATAGAGTTCCTTGAATTGAAGCAAGGAAATATGACTGTGGCAGAGTATGCTGCCAAGTTTGAGGCACTGGTGATGTTTTGTCTGCATTACAACCGTGTTGATGCCGAGATTTCTAAATGTCTCAAGTTTGAGAATGGGTTGTGACCAGATATCAAACAGGGTATTGGATACCAACAGATTTGTAGGTATTCTGAGCTGATGGATAAGAGTAGGATCTATGATGAGGATAGTAGAGCTCGATCGGCTCACTAAAAACATCTTAGTGAGAAGAAAGATAAAGGACAATTTCGAGGAAAACCTTATGTGACTCCAACTGACAAAGGGGAGCAGAAGGCTTCAGACGAGAAGAAGACAAGTGGGGGAGCAGCTCCCGCTTCTGTTAAGTGTTATAGGTATGGCGAGCAAGGTCACCGTGCTGATGGTTGCAACAATAATATGTTGAGATGTTACATATGTGGTAAGAGAGGTCATTGAGCCACTAATAGCAAGAATGAGGGTCCGAATTGTTTCAATTATGGTGAACAGGGTGTTGCACCCTAAAATTTGCTTAACCTATTTCACCTGGTTTATGTTTCAATTGCATTGCCATTTGCATAATAAGTCATGTACATATTCTAATCATTTGCATAACATAGCATAACAAGTTATCTAACAAGGGATCAAGTGCCATTCTTATCAAAAGAGGCACATCAAGGGGTTTTTATTCAAGCTCAAGACCATCCAAGTAATCAAGAAATGAGTTGAAGCTTTGAAAAGTTTGAGGGTCAACCAGTGGGTTTCTCTCCTAATTTGAGGTATATTGAGTATCATCAATGGAGTATGAACTATGAATTGAGGGTATGGAATGTGCACAAAGCTTATGAAGTGCCTAGAGGGTCATATTGAGACAAGACAAGTCATTGATTCAAGTACCAGAGCCATAGTTGAAGTGCAGTTAACTAGGGTTTTCATCTTGGTCAACCCTAGGTCAACTGAGTGATTGAAGAGCATCAAGGCTTAATTGGAGGATGTGGGATTCATGAATTGATATGTTGATACAAGTGTGGTGTTGTTCCAAGGATAAATCAAAGAGAATCAAGAGTAGGAGGAGTTGCCAAATTAGGGTTTCAGTGTAAAATCCCTTAATTTAGGCCTCACTTCCAAGCCAGATAAGTCAAAATGAAAGCTTCAAATGGATTCTTGGTCAACATTAAACTTGTAGAGATTATAAATAGCTTTAATTTGAGTACTAGAAGTCTTCAAGAATATTTGTAGAACTCAAGTTATGGTTCTTGCAAGTTATGGGTCATCAGAGGACACTGAAATATATCTATGAAAGTCACTTGACTTCCAAGCAACTTTTGCCTATGAGGTAGTTTTCAAATGGATTCTTGGCTAACATAAGAGTTGTAGGGATTGATCTTAGCTTTAATTTGAGTACTAGAAGTCCTCAAGAAGATTTGTGGAACTCAAGTTATGGTCTTGGCAATCCAGGGGTATTTTGGGAAAGTTGAATTATAGGTCATTTTTCAACATAGGTCAAAATCTCCACCTTCCACTCCTCAAATGAAAAAATGTTCAACATCAAACTTGTTCAAAATGATGTTTTTAGTCTAACCAAGTGGTCATGAGAGCTTGGAATTGCTTGTAACTCAAAATTGCAAAAATGGCCTAAAAAGAAGTAATTAAAGTTCATTAAAATGACCAATTTTGTGATTTTTCATTCTAAGGCCAAAATAACACATATGACATATCAAATTGCTTGGAAATAGAATTTTAAAGACATTGGCATTGTCACTTTTTGCATTTGGGGTCAATTTCATGGAATTGCATTTTGTTACTTAAGATGTAAGTTACATATGCCAAGTCTTTCACAAGATCAAATGCAAGGTGCTAACACATCCAAACACATCCAAAATCTCATCTAAGGACAATTTGAACACAAAGCATAGTGAATTGCAAGCTGCTGCATGAACTGGTGTAAGATAGCATGAGATGATATTTTCCATGACATGAGATTTTGATTTTCTCATGGGATCAATCCAGAAAGTTCTAGAGGCTTCAGACACACTCTATATATTGCTTAGAAATGATCCAATGCACGGGTTGGTGAGAATTTGGAGAGATTTGAGGGATTGCAATTTCAACTTTCTTCTTGCAAAACAGAATTCTGTTACACGATTCCATGACTTTCAATCATTCCTTTTGCGTTCAGAAGCTTGCTCTAGCATTGGTGATTGATTCCAGATAGAATCCATAACAAGAACATTGAAGAATCGTGTGTTGGCACTCGGAATTCATCATCTGCAACTCAGAATTGAATTCAAGGATCCATTAAGTTTCAACTCATTTCTTTGCATACAGAAGGTTTATTGGATGCTAGTGAAGAAATCTGGAGATTATTGAAGGTTGATTTGAAGATTTTACCACTTTGTTCACACGATTTTGTCAGGTATGTAAACTTAAATCCATGGCTTGATGTAGGCATAATCAATCGGTTTTAGGTGGTTAGATAGGTTATAGATGATGGTTAGAAGCTTTCTGGTAGCATTTGGTTAGGTTTAGAGACAATTAGTGGATTGACACCATTTCTGTTCTTGGTCATATCTTGATGATCCTTGAGGTTTAACCTTAGTTTGATAGTGGAATCAACTCAGTGTTAAGTGGTGATGAGTTTAGGATGATCAATTTTAGGTTTGGTAAGATTTAGTTCTTGAGCATTTTCTAGAAATCAAATCGTGTTTTGAGGAAGATGTTTCAATGTTCATGGAGCACATGGTTGAATTCAGTGTAAAGAACTGAGTGAATTAGAGCATTTAGGTTTGATTTATGGTGAAGTTTATGGATTATACGATTGAGGAAGATGAAGGCGTTATGTTCAGACATCCATGGTTTCACTTCCCTCCAAGGTTCAAATGAGGAAGACAATAGGAGAGTCATTAGATTTGATGAAGACCTTTGACCAAGACATAATCCAACGGCCACGCGTGATTCAAAGCCTGTGAAGGAGTCTGAAGAGATACCTAAATGCACCGTATCACTAATCAGTTTGTGATGGGCTTAATGATGTGTTTGCTAATCCCACCCCTTGTTCAAATCCCAATAGGTTTTACACTTGTATATATATGTTTTATATATATATATTATATATATATATATATATAAATATATATATATATATATATATATATATATATATATATATATATATATGTTTTATGTATATATATAAATATATATATGTATATATATATATATATATATATATATATATATATATATATATATATATATATATATATATATATATATATGTATATATATATATGTATATATATATATATATATGTATATATATATATATATATGTATATATATATATATATATATATATATATATATATATATATATATATATATATATATATATATATATATATATATATATATATATATATATATATATATATATATATATATATATATATATATATATATATATATATATATATATATATATATATATATATATATATATATATATATATATATATATATATATATATATATATATATATATATATATATATATATATATATATATATATATATATATATATATATATATATATATATATATATATATATATATATATATATATATATATATATATATATATATATATATATATATATATAGATATATATATATATATATATATATATATATATATATATATATATATATATATATATATATATATATATTGCTCTGTCCCGCTCATCACACGGGGTCGGCTCATAACAAGAAGAACCAGAAGAACAACAACAACAACCATTGTTGCTGAATACTACAAAAGTTGTCGAGTATTTGGAACCATTCATGTCATTAGAGCTTCTCTGCAAATTCCCAGACAACTCTGCTTATGACTTTGACTACTCTCAAAGCACAATTTGGTCCCCTTTAGTTCCTAGACCCTACTCTCCCATGGATTTGGATCTCATCACTCCGAAGAAACTTTCCTATGACTTTGCCATAGGAGCTAGATGCAGTGTCAACAAGGTTGGTTCTAAGGTTAGCAAGAAATTCAGTTCTAGTTCCTTCAATCTCAAATTTGATTTCGTTAAGAAAGTTAAAAACAACAAGAAGGTGGCTTCTGATTTGTTGCCAACACCTCCAAGGGTCAAATGTGCATGGAATCCCATCATCAATAATAAGGTATTTCTTTGTTACCGTTTAGAAATCTGAAACATTATTTATCCCAACGCATGGAAAGGAAACGATCGAAGAAAACCTGAAGACAAGGTCATTGCAACCAAATCTTGGGTTCGGGAGTCGGTTATGCGAGAGGAAGGTATTATCACCCCCTCGCATCCATTGTACTCAACGAGATCCATGCTTGTTGTCTATTCAAAGGGTGTGTCATCTAAAGCCTACTGCTAAACGAAAATGAGAACGAAGAAAAAAAAGAAAAGGAAAGAGACTCGATAGGACATCTCTGCCCTATGCCTACGTATTCCCTCGTGCAATGGAAAAGTCAGAGTCAATGTAGTTCGGAAAACTACGGGTGAAAGGGGGAAAGTGTGCTCGCCAAGACATCGTTGTCTTATGCATACGTATCCTCACATGGTATGAGAAATTAGAGCAGTCGTAGTTCGGCTAACTATGGGTTGCTTAGTATTTTTTTATGAGCGATGTTAATTTCCCATTCCAGCAGTTAGGGTCGATGCCTGTTTGCGTTAGAATAGAAAAATAATGCACCCTTTTTGGAAAAAAAAGTTTGACAAACGATCCCTAAGGATAAAAGATTTGCATTTGTTTGTGATTTTTAGAGAAGTGAATTGATCGGGTTTGAGATTCAAATCACACTAAAGTCTATGATATAGGAGAGAATGCATCGCATGATCGCCCCTAGACAGGATGCACGCTAAACACTTTAGACAAGCAAGGAGAGACCCATCACTCATCATTTCCCATAATACCTAAGGCTCATGGCATACAATGCTCATCATCTTTATTAAGTGTTTTAAAGTTGTTTTAAGATGAGAAGAGAAAAATACGCACAGAAGATCTAAGGGGAAACTCGGTCATAACGTTGTCATGAAAAGTGACCCTAAGCTCGGGATGCAAAAGGAAACTTCTATCCTAATGTTAGCATGCAAAAGATGGATCTAAGGTTGAGGTTAAAAGGGGCTAACCTAATGTTATAATGAATGGATTAAACTCCTAATTTCTATCCTACTCCAAGCTTAATCGAAAAATTAAGTTGGACTAGGAGGCCTTTAGGGAGCATGCAAAAACCAAGCCAAAAACAAGAAACAAGTCAAAAAAAAAGCAGCTACGACAACGCTTCCTGCACAAAGCAGCAGTAAATTACAGCACTCAAGCAAAGTAGCTTTTAACAGCACACATTTTAGCATACAACAGGTGTAAAAAGGCAGCAGGCAGCATAGGTGCACATTTAACAGCACATGAAAATTTAGAGCAGCAGGTGTAAAAGGCCAGGCAGCAAGCATGCATCAATCAAAAAGCAACACTTCAAGCAAGCAATGGTAATAAATGAGCATGTATAACAAGCTAAGCACAAGCATTTAACAAGATTGTACAATCAAAGCTCAACAAGTAAAAAATGCCTTCCACATTGATTAATCAATTCAAGCGATCGTGCAAGATACGGAAACGGAAGCAAACAAACGAGCATGCAACATAAATCTAGTAAGATGAACATTAAGAACAAGCAATCATAATGGCACCAAGGATTATACAATATGATCATCACATGAAGAATGCAAAATGGATAAATCATGTACATGTGAATCAGAAACCAAAAGCTACGCGTCGAAGAAACTCAAGCATATTATCATGTGAGGTGAAACAGCTCAAGAACAATCCACAAATATGCATAATATAAATCCTGAAGATTAAAAGTGGAAAGGAATCAAAGCAAGCTTGAAAATGCACAATAATCACATTATGCATCAGTGTTAATCGATTAACCATTTATAGTTCAAAAGTAGTTAATCAATTAACCCTCTTTAAAAAGCCAATTAACCAGTTTTGCACTACAACTGGTTAATCGATTAACACTGATGCAGTAGCAGAAAATCAAGTTTTAAAAGCACTTTTCACCAATTAATCACTTATGCAACCATCCAAAATAGTGAGCAATCAATTTTAGACGAAAATCACATCATATTACAACAAGTAAACACCAATTACATTAACAAATCATGATCATCAACAATCAAATTCAAGCAAATGGGTCAAAATGCAACCAAAACCAAGGATCTACATTGCATAAGTTGAAATTAAGCTAAAACAAGTATATATCTGAAATTTACCAACCTACAAAGCTGAGACTTTCTTTGGTAAGTGTTGTAAATGAAAATGGACAGATCTAACACAAGAAATCCAGGATCCTAGCAAGAAACATCAAGATCCAAGAAATATGATGAACTTGCTTCAAAGCTCCTTCAAGAATGGCTTCCAAAATTTTGAATCTAGATCCAAACAAGCTTCAAATGCAGAATTGAACCAAGAATGGTGAAGTGATGGAGGTTTAGCTCAGGAATTCACAAATTATAATGCAAAATTTGTGAATCTATGGATGTGGAGCTTTGGTGTAAGGTTGAAGATGAAGATGGAGAATGAAAAGGTGAGAGAGAATTGAGAGCAAATTCTGAAATTGAGAGTGAATGAGTGTCAATTGTGAATTATGGTGAGATTTGGAGTGAATTGGATTAAATAACCTCTAGGTTAAGAATATAAATATGGTTTGGAATATGGATTAGTGTGTGGAATGGAAATTAGGAGTGGAATTAGGAATTAAGTGTTTGAAATTTGGAGGGAAATGGTGAAAATGACTCAATTCTAGATTGTTATACCCCACATTTTACCCTTAGATTCTTTGATCTTTTACATAACATTTCTAGGTCAATCATTCATGCATAGCTAACCGATTTGTAGATGTTTTTGATTGACTACATTTCATGGTAAAACATTGATGTGTGTGTAGATGTCATGATTGATGTCATGACATACTTGTGTAGTGTTCTGCAGGGTAAGATTGGTCAGCTAAGAACAAAGTGTATTGAATGTCATACTAAATGTTATGACATCAGGTAGCTGACATCAAAGGGCGCGTGTTTGTTTTTCTGGTGTTATGCATGAGTAAGCTCAGTCTAGATTTCAAGAAACATTTTAGGGATCCTATTTATCTCAGGCGAAATGCTAGGCAGTGTTGAGCATAACATGAAATGCCTATGACCTAATTAAAAGAGCGTTGATTTATGAAAAGAGGTTTAACTTGGTTAAACCTAATTTCTGCACTTAGGCCCGAGATCTATCTGCTGCATATAAATAGACGAGTGGCAATCCTAATTGAAGAGACTGAGAAATTGTGAGTGAAGAATTCAGATTCTGTACTTGTTCTTCACGTGTGTGTTTGTGTCTTAGGATTTCTTGTGAGCCAAGCAATTATCTGTTGTATGATTACATTGGACTAGTGTGTTTGAGCTGTATGTTAATTATGTCACTATAAGCTTTTAAGCACAAGTGTTGTGTCTCTTGATTGAAGCTGTGAAGCAAGATCAAGACTTGTTTGAAGTGTGTCTTCATTTTAATTTGTAACTTAATTGGTTGATATCACTGTTGTGATTGAGGGGGAATGAGTTGGTACTAGGGTCTAGTGTTAGGCTGAAGTTGCATTGAGTAGGTCTTAAGTGAAGAGTGCAAACTGGTAGTTTGGCTCTGAATTAACATTGCTTATAGTGGATTTCCTCCCTGGCTTGGTAGCCCCCAGATGTAGGTGTGATTTTCACTGAACTGGGTCAACAATTCCCTGTGTTATTTACTGCTTTCAGTTCCTGTTTTCTTTTAAGTTAATAGTCTGTTCAGTAGTGGATGTCATAACATCCACTATCTGTTATTAGAATTTCAATTGGCATCAGAGCAAGCATCCTGCCTGTTATTTTCTGGGCAGGATCTAGGGAAGATAAATTCTGGTACTATGGACAAGGATATAGGATTCACAAATAGACCACCAATTCTGGATGGGTCTAAATATAAGATGAATATGAGGATTATTTATATTTTAGATAATTAGTTTTAATTATTTAGAATTGTTTTAATATTAAAATAGAGATAATATATGGTGTAGAGAGGATAAGGGCAAAGAGGGTAATATTAATGAGGATTAATGAGGGCAAGTTGGAAAATACATATTAGGAGTCTAAGGGTTAAATAAGGAAAAGAAGGGAAAAGTGTTTCATTTTGTACGATTGTGTTTTGAGAGCAACAGAGAAAGGAGAAAGGCTAGGGCTCAAGGAAATTGTTGTAGAACTCAAAGAGGAAGAATCAATTGCTAGGAAAATCTAAGGTGTGGGGAGTATTGCTTATCATTGTAATTGATATAGGATTTTAGATGTATGTAGGTTGTTTGAGGTTTCGTGATGAATTTAATAATATGATGAATTTATGATGAAATGGTGAAGTATTAATGCTATGAATTGGTATAGGAAATGAGTAGTAGTATATGTGGTTGTTGTATGATGAAACATGTTGAAATATGTGTATTTTGGACTGAGTTCGTATTGGAATTGAAAAGAATTTGGGGTTTGAACTGATGCAGAATCGCAACTGGAAAGTTATTGTTACGACAGTTTCATCGAGCGAGCATCCTACGTCGCTGGGCGAAGCAACTTCGCCCCAGCAGTGCCGAGCGAGAGCAGAGGCGAAAGGAGGTTGGAAAAGAGGGGCTCCTGGAAAATGTATGTGAGGGGTGTTTTCGCCCTAAATTCTCCGCGCGAGCGGACTACTTCGTCGGGCGAGCCTCAGGCGAGCAGATTGGGACAAATTTATTTCTAAAACTTTGAAAATTCATAACTCGAGCTGTGAGTGTCTGATTGATACGTGGTTTGAATATTCGGAAATCTGGTTTAACGTACTTTCTCTTAAAAATATTTTCAATACCATAATTCCAACTATTTGATGCATGGACGGTTGTTTCGTACACTCAAATTATGTCATTTTATGAAATGTATGAAAAAGCTTTGTGTAATTAATAATTGATGTTGTCCTATGTCCAATGATAGTAATGATGTTGTTATGGAATTAATTATGATGAATTTCATGTTGAGATGATATGATAAATGTTACTTGTAGTGACGTTTGATGACGTGTATGATAATATTATGTATAAATGCTATGTGATGAAGATTATGTGATGTGTTGAATAAAATTGGCATTTAAGCATGTTTGATGTACATACATGTTATGTGAAGGATGTTATTATGACGATTACATGAATTATGATGCAATTTACTAGTCGTGGTCAAATTATTATTGGTGTTGTGCATCATACATTCATGGCATATGTTATAACTTTTGTCCAATGACGATGTTAGGACCTCAGTCCAGTGACGATGTTAGGACTTCGGTCCAATGACGATGTTAGGACTTCAACCCAGTGGTGGTCTCAATCCCATTGTGTGGATTGAGTGTGTTTTATGATGTGCTCCGGTTCCAAGTGGGAATCGATCCTATGGTGGGGATCTTTGGAGGGAGATGACCAAGTGTTCATCAAAGAATTGGTACCACATGCATGAGTCAGTGTTGTTGTATTACATACTAAGTGATATTGCAAAATTGTAAGTTAAATGATGTTTAATGATGTTGTGACTTAAGTGATGTTTTAGTGATGATGATTGATTGATGATATAATATCGTTATGAATGACTTAATGAAGTGACAGTGTGGGTATGTGTGTGATGGGGGACGAATATATGAATTATTGATAATTTTTGTTGTAACTACTATATCTTTTTCTTATATCTTTTGTAATGAATTGTGATTACTCGCCCTGTCTGTTTGAATGTTTCCTCCACATGGGTAACATGTAGGTGATCAAGATTGTCTCATAGATGCATGGAGACTTAGATTTGGAGTTGTTTTACTTTTTAATAATAGAAGTGTCTTGCTCTGATATATAACATCGGGTGGGGAACACTTGAGTCGAATATTATGTTGTTTTGTTAGACTTATTTTATGAGCTTTCTATACGATTAAATTTATTTAAAGATGTGAATTTTGATAATGACCCAAAGACTTTGATGATTGGTGAAGCAAAATAAATTACTTTGAGATTATGATTCTGCTGCGAAGTCTGAATTTTTGTTGATGTTAGTGAAGAAATGATTATGTTAGATGTTTTGAAAAACCGTGTTACAGAGAGGGATGTTTATTCGATATGTTTTTATAACGATGTGACACCCTTGTTGGTACATTATGTTGAATTATTTATTAATTTATTTACAAAATATTTGTGGGTTTAAAATGGTGTTACATTAGTGGTATCAGAGCAGGTCGGTATGTCCGGCCAGGTTTTTATATGATGTCAGTCCCCTGTTAGTCGATGAGTGTGTGTACACTGTCGATAGTTGTTTCTTCTAATGTTGATCGATGATGTGTAGAATAACTGGAAGAAATGATCGTGCTATTGCTGACGCATTAGAATCACTTGCTTAAGTGATGGCCCAGAATGCATAAAACAATCAGAACGGAGGGGCTCTAGATGATTTTTGTGCTTTAGGAAAGTTCTAGAGGAACAATCTGCCAACTTTCATGGGCAGTCGTGATCCAGAGAACACACAGAAGTGGCTAAAGGTGATTGAGAAGATCTTCTGAGTGATAGCATGCACTGACACTAACAGGTACAGTGGTACTCATATGCTGTCCAAAGAAGCTGAAGATTGGTGGGATAATGCATGTCAGAGATTGGAGGATGTTGGTACTGAGATAAATTAGGCTGTATTTAAAAAATAATTCTTGGAGAAGTATTTCCCTGAGGATGTTTGTGGTAAGAAGGAGATAGAGTTCCTTGAATTGAAGCAAGGAAATATGACTGTGGCAGAGTATGCTGCCAAGTTTGAGGCACTGGTGATGTTTTGTCTGCATTACAACCGTGTTGATGCCGAGATTTCTAAATGTCTCAAGTTTGAGAATGGGTTGTGACCAGATATCAAACAGGGTATTGGATACCAACAGATTTGTAGGTATTCTGAGCTGATGGATAAGAGTAGGATCTATGATGAGGATAGTAGAGCTCGATCGGCTCACTAAAAACATCTTAGTGAGAAGAAAGATAAAGGACAATTTCGAGGAAAACCTTATGTGACT
Organism: Lathyrus sativus; assembly: GCA_963859935.3. Lineage (NCBI taxonomy): Eukaryota > Viridiplantae > Streptophyta > Magnoliopsida > Fabales > Fabaceae > Lathyrus > Lathyrus sativus. Next base: position 575,745,516 of record OZ012735.1, on the reverse strand, counting down.
CCAACTGACAAAGGGGAGCAGAAGGCTTCAGACGAGAAGAAGACAAGTGGGGGAGCAGCTCCCGCTTCTGTTAAGTGTTATAGGTATGGCGAGCAAGGTCACCGTGCTGATGGTTGCAACAATAATATGTTGAGATGTTACAGATGTGGTAAGAGAGGTCATTGAGCCACTAATAGCAAGAATGAGGGTCCGAATTGTTTCAATTATGGTGAGCAGGGTGTTGCACCCTAAAATTTGCTTAACCTATTTCACCTGGTTTATGTTTCAATTGCATTGCCATTTGCATAATAAGTCATGTACATATTCTAATCATTTGCATAACATAGCATAACAAGTTATCTAACAAGGGATCAAGTGCCATTCTTATCAAAAGAGGCACATCAAGGGGTTTTTATTCAAGCTCAAGACCATCCAAGTAATCAAGAAATGAGTTGAAGCTTTGAAAAGTTTGAGGGTCAACCAGTGGGTTTCTCTCCTAATTTGAGGTATATTGAGTATCATCAATGGAGTATGAACTATGAATTGAGGGTATGGAATGTTCACAAAGCTTATGAAGTGCCTAGAGGGTCATATTGAGACAAGACAAGTCATTGATTCAAGTACCAGAGCCATAGTTGAAGTGCAGTTAACTAGGGTTTTCATCTTGGTCAACCCTAGGTCAACTGAGTGATTGAAGAGCATCAAGGCTTAATTGGAGGATGTGGGATTCATGAATTGATATGTTGATACAAGTGTGGTGTTGTTCCAAGGATAAATCAAAGAGAATCAAGAGTAGGAGGAGTTGCCAAATTAGGGTTTCAGTGTAAAATCCCTTAATTTAGGCCTCACTTCCAAGCCAGATAAGTCAAAATGCAAGCTTCAAATGGATTCTTGGTCAACATTAAACTTGTAGAGATTATAAATAGCTTTAATTTGAGTACTAGAAGTCTTCAAGAAGATTTGTAGAACTCAAGTTATGGTTCTTGCAAGCTATGGGTCATCAGAGGACACTGAAATTTATCTATGAAAGTCACTTGACTTCCAAGCAACTTTTGCCTATGAGGTAGTTTTCAAATGGATTCTTGGCTAACATAAGAGTTGTAGGGCTTGATCTTAGCTTTAATTTGAGTACTAGAAGTCCTCAATAAGATTTGTGGAACTCAAGTTATGGTCTTGGCAATCCAGGGGTATTTTGGGAAAGTTGAATTATAGGTCATTTTTCAACATAGGTCAAAATCTCCACCTTCCACTCCTCAAATGAAAAAATGTTCAACATCAAACTTGTTCAAAATGATGTTTTTAGTCTATCCAAGTGGTCATGAGAGCTTGGAATTGCTTGTAACTCAAAATTGCAAAAATGGCCTAAAAAGAAGTAATTAAAGTTCATTAAAATGACCAATTTTGTGATTTTTCATTCTAAGGCCAAAATAACACATATGACATATCAAATTGCTTGGAAATAGCATTTTAAAGACATTGGCATTGTCACTTTTTGCATTTGGGGTCAATTTCATGGAATTGCATTTTGTTACTTAAGATGTAAGTTACATATGCCAAGTCTTTCACAAGATCAAATGCAAGGTGCTAACACATCCAAACACATCCAAAATCTCATCTAAGGACAATTTGAACACAAAGCATAGTGAATTGCAAGCTGCTGCATGAACTGGTGTAAGATAGCATGAGATGATATTTTCCATGACATGAGATTTTGATTTTCTCATGGGATCAATCCAGAAAGTTCTAGAGGCTTCAGACACACTCTATATATTGCTTAGAACTGATCCAATGCACGGGTTGGTGAGAATTGGGAGAGATTTGAGGGATTGCAATTTCAACTTTCTTCTTGCAAAACAGAATTCTGTTACACGATTCCATGACTTTCAATCATTCCTTTTGCGTTCAGAAGCTTGCTCTAGCATTGGTGATTGATTCCAGATAGAATCCATAACAAGAACATTGAAGAATCGTGTGTTGGCACTCGGAATTCATCATCTGCAACTCAGAATTGAATTCAAGGATCCATTAAGTTTCAACTCATTTCTTTGCATACAGAAGGTTTATTGGATGCTAGTGAAGAAATCTGGAGATTATTGAAGGTTGATTTGAAGATTTTACCACTTTGTTCACACGATTTTGTCAGGTATGTAAACTTAAATCCATGGCTTGATGTAGGCATAATCAATCGGTTTTAGGTGGTTAGATAGGTTATAGATGATGGTTAGAAGCTTTCTGGTAGCATTTGGTTAGGTTTAGAGACAATTAGTGGATTGACACCATTTCTGTTCTTGGTCATATCTTGATGATCCTTGAGGTTTAACCTTAGTTTGATAGTGGAATCAACTCAGTGTTAAGTGGTGATGAGTTTAGGATGAACAATTTTAGGTTTGGTAAGATTTAGTTCTTGAGCATTTTCTAGAAATCCAATCGTGTTTTGAGGAAGATGTTTCAATGTTCATGGAGTACATGGTTGAATTCAGTGTAAAGAACTGAGTGAGTTAGAGCATTTAGGTTTGATTTATGGTGAAGTTTATGGATTATACGATTGAGGAAGATGAAGGCGTTATGTTCAGACATCCATGGTTTCACTTCCCTCCAAGGTTCAAATGAGGAAGACAATAGGAGAGCCATTAGATTTGATGAAGACCTTTGACCAAGACATAATCCAACGGCCACGCGTGATTCAAAGCTTGTGAAGGAGTCTGAAGAGATACCTAAATGCACCGTATCACTAATCAGTTTGTGATGGGCTTAATGATGTGTTTGCTAATCCCACCCCTTGTTCAAATCCCAATAGGTTTTACACTTGTAGTTGTTGCTATTTGTACCGAGGTTTTGTTATTTTCCATTTGATTTCCAATTAATTTCTGACTGGTCATGGGCCTAGTAGCGCTTTCCTACACACACCCCACCCTGAGCCCATTTGTCATTCTGAGCTGTTTTTAATTGCTATTTGACACGCTTGTTTCTCATTTTCTTCTATTTTCATTTTAGTTTTTTTTTTTCATTTCATTTAGGTTACTTAGAAAATCCATAATAGATTGAAAAATTAATATTTTTGGTTGGGAATTTTTTCCCTATTTTCATTAAGACCTGTAGAAAATAATAAAAGAATAAAAAGATTAATTCATGCATTTTTCTTTTTTATGGCATTTTTACAAGTTTAAGTGCTTTTATTTCATTTTCATTTGATATTGCAACTTGCTGATTTTTGTATGGACATTTGATTTAGAATTTTGATGTGATTCTTGTTGCTTTGGTTAGCATATAGAATTAGGTTCTCCCTGGAATTTTATCACATTTTTGTGATTTAATTTTAGTTAGTTTTGAACCATTTAACTTTAGGGTGCTAGGATTAGGGTTTTACCTTGACATAGGTGCATTTCAACACATAGTTTTTGGGTTTTTAGTTTGATTTAGGTGCTGGGAAATATATGGGCTATAGGGTAGATAAATAGGTCCCCTTAGAATTAAATTTAGGATTTTATATAGTATATTACTATTTTATTAGATTTTGCAAATTGTATGTTGTTTGTGTGTTGCCATTTTGGGCTTTTGAGTTGTTTGCTTGGGTTTTTTTTGGGTATTTCTTTGGGTGTTGGGGTTTGTGCTTGGCTTGAGGAGTATGTGAAGACATGGAAGAAGATTGAATAAAAATGATGGAGCTTGGAGCTTGAAGTTTCTTGTGCTTGAAGATGATTTGTGAAGACTTAGGAGGTAGGAGATATAAGGAGAGCTTTAGAGTAGACTGATTTCTTCTGTCAAACCTAGAGAGCTTCTTGTGCCTCTATTCCATCCTATGATATAAGGTCTCCCAAAGAAGTTCCATCTCTCCTTAGGAGGGATGTAGAGCATGCTTTGATTGGGTAGAACCTTGAGGATACCTCTCACTTGCTATGATAAGATCTTAATGATTTCCCTGGGTTATCATTAAACCTCTTAACATTCCAACTTCATCTATTAGTTGATTCTCTCCTGTGAGTGTTTACATTGAAGATTGGGAGCCTATTGAAAATAAGAAAGGTGTTGATGACTGGATAAGAGGAAGCTTGTGCCTGTCAAAGCTGGTTAACTGTGAAAATTAGGGTTTTGCTGCTAACTGAAGTTGTCTACTTATTGGGGTTCAGTGCTTGCTAAAGCTGAAGATTATTGGAGATAAGAGCTTATCTAAAGCTTGAATATCATTGGAGAGTGAAGATGGGATCTTGCTTGAAGTTGTTACTGTCAACCTTTTGTTGTTAATCAACTGTAGCTGCCAGAGCTGGTGCTGTTTGAACTGCTTACTGTAGGAGCTGGTGTTGCTGTCAGAGCTGGTGTTGGATTTTAGTTCTTTTTCTGTGTTGTTTGTTGGCTTGTTTAGCTTGCCCCTTAGGTTTGAAGTGAAGCTGTTTCACTTTGCCTATTGTTTTCCCAGGTTCGAGGTTGAGTGGGACTCCCTTGCCTCGCTTGTACTGCTGCATCTCATGCATACTTATTGTTTACTGTATATCTGTTGTTTCTTTTCCGTTTATCCCCTAGGATCTCTGATTTCCTCTGTGCAGGAGGGAATTATGACAGACATTAGGTTATAATCCATGCATGATAACATTAGGGTAGTTTTGATTCCCCTTTCAAACCCTAGGTTTTTTTAGAACTTCTTTCTCTTCTATCCCAGAACAATTCAAAACACAGTAATAAGGATAATCGATGTCGTACGCTACGAGCCTTAAGCTATTTGACAAAGGTTGCTGGAGGGTCACTCTTCAGTGGTTTGATTTCTTGGTGTGTTACCCTTAGGGTAACATACGATGTAGTCACTCTCAAATCATAGTCTCTAGTGCGTCAGAGATTACAAACGTCATAAAAAATAGTTCTTGCGTAAAAGACTGGAAACCAATCAAAACGTCATTTTTGCCCGCTTGGACTCTTAATCAGAAAAAACCCTTTCATAAGGAGATAAAAAAAAACATTCAGACAAGCCTGTGTCTTCCGTGGCCTGAACTACGTTTTCTCTGATCTTTCATGCTGTATGAAAGTACGTATGCATAGGATGTCGTATCCTAGCGAGCAACCTTCCCCTCCTTTCCCGTAGGTAGGCGAACTACGTTGACTCTGATTTCTCGTTCCAGACGGGAATACGTAGGCGAACTACGTTGACTCTGATTTCTCGTTCCAAGACTTGTTGGACAGCAAAGCTATCAACTTTAGGCAGGCGGGTCCAAATATAGTACAACAGCCTATGCCCAATCATGGGGCAAACGCCATCCTGATGGAGGAGAATTTGAATCTAATGATGGATGTCAATGAGCTGAAGACACCGTTGGGTGAGATTAAAAGCACGCTGTTAAAAGGGGGTGTATTCCCGAGGTGTGATGAATTTTGCTTGGATTGTTGGATACAACCAGAGGGTTGTAATGAGTTAAAGCAGGGCCTTCAGGCTATGATGAGTGAAGGTACCTTGCAGTTTGATAGAACCAAGGTCGAAAAGCCTGAAGAGGCGTCATGTGATAAGCAGAACGATGTTGCAATGGTGACGATTCCAAGGAAAAGAATAACGATAACAGCGCCTGCCAGGCGGCCGACGATCACAATTACCAAAGCAGGACCGGTTCCTTTCGAGAGTACTAAAGCAGTGTTGTGGACTTACGGGTTGGAGGTATATTGCGATGGTAAGAAAATCGAAGTCAATGGACAACCAGCTGGGGTTGTCGACAATGTTGTCGGAACAGGGGGTATGACCAGAAGTGGGAGAATCTTCACATCGCCTGAGGTAGAGGCAGAAAGATTGGCAAAGGGGAAAGCCAAGGTAGACGAGAGTGGCCCCTCGTAGATAAAGGAAACGTCGGTTAAGGACGTAGAGGAGTTTATGAGGCTCATTCGTAAAAGTGATTACAAAATTGTGGAGCACCTCCAGCAAACGCCATCAAAGATCTCGATCTTGTCACTGCTATTATGTTTTGAGGCCCATCGGAACGCTTTGCTGAAGATCCTAGACACGTCATTCGTTCCTCAAGACGTTTCGGTTAATCAGTTAGAAGGGGTGATGGCGCATGTTAATGCAGGGCACAGTTTGGGCTTTACAGATTTTGATTTGACTCCAAGAGGGAAGGAGCACAACATGGCGCTGCATGTATCAGTAGAATGTCGGGGCACGGTTATGTCCCATGTTTTAGTAGACACTGGATCTTCCCTGAATGTGCTACCGAAGAAAGCCATGATAAAGTTGGATATCAGGGGGATTATCTGCACGCCCAGTTACTTAGTGGTAAGAGCGTTCGATGGAACGAGGAGGTCGGTTTTCGGATCGATAACATTACCGTTGCAAGTGGGGCCGGAAATTTTTGAAACTGAATTCTATATAATAGACATCCAGCCAGCGTATAGTTGCCTTCTTGGACGCCCATGGATTCATGTTGCTGGGGCAGTCACATCCATGTTGCACCAAAAGTTGAAGTATATGGTGGGGGATAGTGTCGTCACTGTTTGTGGAGAAGAAGATATTCTGGTTAGCCATCTGTCTTCATTCAGATATGTGGAGGTCGACGGCGAAATACACGAGACACCCTGTCAAGAATTTGAATGGCTAAAGATTAAAGACGAAGCTCCAGTACCCAGGAAAGCATCAGATGTGGCTGTGTCATCTTATAAGGAAGCCCAAGCTCTGGTGCAGACAGACAAAACCAAGGGCTGGGGTCAGGTGTTGGAGATTCCCGTGAAGAATGACAGGTTCGGGCTTGGATATCATCCTTCGTCATCAGCATCCTCTTCAGGAACGCCCAAGTTCAAAGGACCAATAACCATTACACCAAGCGGGGTGAGCTTCGAGACTATCAATGTTGTTTCCGATTCTGAAGAAGGAGATAGCGACTGTGACATGGACGCGTGAATCAAGCCAAGCATGCCAGGACAAAGTCTCTGCAATTGGTCTATCCGGGAAACTGTTCCTGTGACAACTAAACAGTAATGATTTGTTTTCTTAATTGTTGAATAATCCTGTGTCCCACCCAGGGCACAATGATTTTGCTTAGGGCCATTTGATTATGTACATTACATTGTTTAATCATGAAATAAAGGCGTTTTTCATATATAAATATTGTGATCCCTGTTTTTCCTGTTTTTATCTTTTACAATAAAATGGCAACCTGGTTATTTGCTTTGTATGCGTTTTGAAGCATTTAACCATTTCCTTTGCACGATTACTATTTCAGATGACATCTATGAACCGCCTATGACTCATTTCGACTTCGAGCACCCGGTATTTCAGGCTGAGGAAGAGACTGTTGAAGATGGCGACGTACCAGAAGAGTTGACCTGGTTGTTGAAACAAGAAGAAAGAATCATTCTGCCTCACGAGGAAGTCATTGAGATTATCAATTTGGGGTCAGAAGAGGTCGAAAGAAACATTCGTATAGGGGTCGCACTGCAAAGTGACGTCAAGCGAAGGTTGATTGACATGCTCAAAGAGTACAGTGACATATTTGCTTGGTCGTATGAGGATATGCCTGGGTTGGATACGGATATGGTTGTTCACCGTCTGCCACTGCGAGAGGAATGTCCGCCTGTTAAGCAGAAGCTCCGAAGAACTAGACCGGACATGGCTGTGAAAATCAAGGAGGAAGTGCAAAAACAGTGGGATGCTGGTTTCCTAGCCATTACAAAGTATCCATCATGGGTCACCAATATTGTGTCAGTGCCAAAGAAAGACGGTAAAGTGAGAATGTGCGTAGACTACCGTGATTTGAATAGGGCGAGCCTGAAAGATGACTTTCCACTTCCTCACATTGATGTGCTGGTTGATAATACTGCTTAGTTCTCCGTATTCTCCTTCATGGATGGCTTCTCGGGTTACAATCAGATCAAAATGGCGCCAGAAGACATGGAGAAGACTACCTTCATTACTCCCTGGGGAACATTTTGCTACAAAGTGATGCCCTTCGGGTTAAAGAATGTTAGGGCAATATATCAACGTGCTATGACGACTCTCTTTCATGACATGATGCACAAAGAGATCGAGGTTTATGTTGATGATATGATTGCCAAATCCCAGACGGAGGAGGAACATTTGGTTAATCTGCTGAAACTGTTCAAGAGGCTTAGGAAGTTTAGGTTGAGACTGAACCCTAACAAGTGCACCTTCGGGGTGAGATCAGGTAAACTACTGGGGTTTATCGTGAGCGAAAAAGGAATAGAGGTTGATCCTGCGAAAATAAAAGCAATACAAGAAATGCTGACGCCTAAAACAGAAAAAGAAGTGCGTGGATTCTTAGGGAGGTTGAACTATATCGCCCGGTTCATATCTCACCTAACTGCGACGTGTGAGCCGTTATTCAAGTTGCTAAAGAAGGATCAGGTTGTGGCCTGGAATGAAATTGTCAGAGGGCGTTTGACAGAATAAAAGAATACTTGCAGGAACCTCCTATTTTGATACCCCTAGTGGCTGGGAGACCTTTGATTATGTATTTGACGGTTCTGGAGGAAAGTATGGGTTGTGTTCTCGGTCAACACGACGAGACAGGACGTAAAGAGCATGCAATCTACTATTTGAGTAAGAAGTTTACTGACTGTGAGTCCAGATACTCAATGCTCGAGAAAACGTGTTATGCGCTAGCCTGGGCCGCCAAACGTTTGAGGCAATACATGCTAAATCATACAACCCTGCTAATTTCAAAGGTGGATCCAATCAAATACGTGTTTGAGAAGCAAGCACTCTCCGGAAAAATTGCTCGATGGCAGATGGTGTTAACCGAATATGATATTCAATATGTCTCGCAAAAGGATATTAAAGGTAGCGTTCTGTCGGAGTACCTTGCGGAGCAGCCTATTGAGGACTACCAATCGATGAGGTTTGATTTTCCTGACGAGGATATCATGTACCTGAAAATGAAGGATTGTGAAGAACCGTTGTCGGACGAAGGACCAGAGTTGGATTCCAAATGGCAGTTGATATTTGACGGAGCTGTAAATTCTTATGGTAGCGGAATAGGTGCGATTATTACTACTCCTCAGGGGTCGCACATCCCCTTTACTGCTCGATTGACCTTTCCCGTTACCAATAATGAGGCTGAATACGAGGCTTGAATCATGGGTCTGGAAGAAGTTATTGATTTGCGAATCAAGTATCTGGATGTATACGGAGACTCAGCTCTGGTGGTGAATCAGATAAAAGGAGAATGGGAGACACGGCAGCCCAATTTGATACCATATATGAATTATGCAAGGAGGTTGTTGCCTTTCTTTGACAAGGTGGAATTGCATCACGTGCCGCGAGCAAAAAATCAAATGGCTGACGCCCTGGCGACATTGTCCTCTATGTATAAAGTTAACTTCTGGAACGAGGCTCCCCGGATTGTTATCTCTCGGCTTGATAGGCATGCGTTCGTATTTGCCATTGACGAAGCATCTAATGATAAACCCTGGTACTTTGACATCCAGAATTTCCTGAAGAACAAAGAGTATCCGGCTGGGGCTTCCAGTCGAGATCAGAAGACTCTCAGGAGATTGACTGGCAATTTCTATCTGAATCCTGATGGTGTCCTATACAAAAGAAACCACGACTTGGTGTTGCTACGCTGTATAGACAAGAAAGAAGCAAAGTTTCTCATGGAAGAGATACATGAGGGTACATTTGGTACACATGCTGGTGGGCATGCCATGACGAGAAAACTGCTGCGGGCAGATTATTACTGGCTAACTATGGAAACAGACTGTTTCAAGTTTGCAAAGAGGTGTCATAAGTGCCAAATTTATGCGGACAAGGTCCATGTACCCCCAAGTCCTCTGAATGTGATGTCATCACCGTGGTTGTTCTCGATGTGGGGAATTGATATGATTGGAAAGATCGAGCCTACGGCATCCAACGGACACCGGTTCATCTTGGTGGCAATTGATTACTTCACCAAGTGGGTGGAAGCAGCATCATATGCCAATGTCACCAAACAAGTGGTCGCCAGATTTATTAAACGAGATATTATCTGCAGATATGGAATCCCTAAGCGGATTATCACCGACAACGGTTCGAATTTGAATAACAAGATGATGGAAGAGCTGTGTCAGAATTTTAAGATTGAACATCACAACTCTTCTCCTTACCGACCCAAGATGAATGGCGCTGTTGAAGCGGCCAATAAGAACATAAAGAAGATTGTTCAAAAGATGGTTGTAACCTACAAGGACTGGCACGAGATGCTACCTTTCGCTTTGCACGGTTATCGTACGACGGTACGCACATCAATCGGGGCAACCCCTTTTTCGTTAGTATACGGGATGGAGGCAGTATTACCGTTGGAGGTTGAGATTCCTTCCTTGAGGGTTTTACGAGATGTCCAACTTGACGAGGTAGAATGGGTTAAAGACAGGTTGAATCAGCTGAGTTTAATGGATGAGAAGAGGCTAGCTTCTCTCGCATACGGTCGGTTGTACCAGAGCCGGATGAAGAAAGCGTACGATAAGAAGATATGTCCGTGAAGCTTTCAGACGGGCGACCTTGTGTTGAAGAGGATTCTCCCGCCACAAACAGATCACAGGGGCAAGTGGACCCCTAATTACGAAGGGCCATACATTGTCAGAAAAGTATTCTCTGGAGGAGCCTTGATACTATCTACCATGGATGGTGAAGACTTTACGTCTCCTGTGAATTCGGACGCAGTTAAAAAATACTTTGCTTGAAAGTGACCCGCTGGACAGTAAAAAGAGAGTCCAGGCAAAAATGGGGCATCCCGGCGAACCATAAAAAATGAATAAAAGGTTCGGGCAAAAGTTAGAGATAAAATTGAAAAGATGTACACCCGCGAAGTCGAAAACCTGCATTGGGCGACTTCGAAAAAAAAGGGTATCCCGGTAAATTGAAAACCCGCAAAGGGCGGTTCACGCAAAAGTTAGGGATTGAAAAAAGGCAAATGACTGCGGTCCGGGTCTGATACTGCATTGCTTAGTGGTTTGGGAGCACCTGAGGGTTCGTTTATCCAACACAATCTCTTCCGAAAATTGAATACCGGGAAAGCGCCAGAGTCAGGCGAGTCATAGGAGGATCAGCTCACGATGTTTGTCTGCACCATGTTGCCGACATGTGTACAAATTCGAGTTGTATTTGTATTTTTATGCTTTTTGTGCATATATGTATGTGTGTGTGCGTAACTTCCTCTTTTCAGGAGTTGCATCCGATGTACAAAGCTTTGCCTATTCAAAGGCCTGTTATTAATAAAACATGTCATTCAGTATTTGATGATTGTGCTTTACTGTTTTGTATGTGGAAAACGCCAATGTTCCGATGAACTTGCATGTGCATAACTTTGCTGGCCCTTGCCAATGATTGATAAAACTTCGAATTGACTGAAGTAATGTCACGGACACTAACCTGAATAGATTTGGTTGTACAGATTTGTGTTGTCTCGTTTGTGTTTTGTAGGGTTCTCGCCTTTAAAGCGGACAATCAGAAATTGTGGCCCCAGCCGGAGGTTCGTGGTGAAAGACTTGACTTTGTGCGATGCTAATCCCCTCGCAGGTCGAACCTCATCCCCAGAGGTTAAGATGATGTTATCCCTTACCGAAGGAAGGATTATTTTCCCCAGAAGAGTATTCTTATGGAAGCCGTCCAAGAGATATCCCCAGCAAGTCAAGTCCGTATCCCCTGCAGAGGTTGCACTTCCCAGAGAGTCGAGTATGTGAATGATCAATCCCTAGCTGGGAGAATTCCCGCAGTGTTTAACCAAGCCATAGTTGGTTCAGAAGGATTATCCTCAGCGGAGTGGTAGCTCCGAGTTGTAAGCTGTGCCTAGACAGTGCATTTCCCCCGGAAGGTTCCCTCTTCCCCAGCTGAGTTCCTCTCCCCAGCAGATGTTGTTCTTTCCTCCCAGTGGAAATCGAGGGTTCATCTCTCCTCGGCAGAGTTGGTAATATTGCCGACATTTATTTTGCCGGAATACTTTATGATACCCGTTCATCCCCAACATGGTGGTATTTGCTCTCAACAGTCGTGTTGAAGCAAGCTTGTCAGAGTTTCCCCAGCAGCTTGAGCCTGCATTCGCATTTGCATATAGTGTCATAGTTGCATTTACCCAAAAATGCGTAGTATATCCATGCTGTACAGAGCATTACGCCATTCTCAAACATGCGCATTTTGAAACATAAGCCAGGTTGGTTAACCTTTGGTTTTCAAGTGTTGTTTCCCTTGCAGGTGGAGGGAGCTCTTGCTCAGATCAATTACCAAATATTAAAAATCTCAGCATGAGACATGTGATGATAATGTTCGTCTTGTCATTATTCCCCACAGAGTTGCTTGTTTAAGTTTCTCTTACCCCTCCAGCGGAGTATTTCTTCAAGATTGTTGTTATGTCGTTATCAACGTGAATCAATTTTTGGAAGTTGCCGCCTATGTCGAAGTAGGTGTCTGGCAGTTTGGGTTCAGAAAATCCCCAGTAGAGTCCTTCTCAGATTTGCTGCCATGTCCGCACTAAAAATTGGAAGACTAGACTTGTATTGTGTTACCCATTTGATTGATGGAGTCAGCTGCTGCAAAGAATCGACAGAGAAGCTGTATCGGAGTTATTACCCGTAGCGATGGCGGTGTTATTTTCCTGTAGTGGTGGCAGAGTATTACCCGTAGTGATGGCGGTGTTATTTTCCTGTAGTGGTGACAGAGTATTACCCGTAGCGATGGCGGTGTTATTTTCCTGTAGTGGTGACAGAGTATTACCCGTAGCGATGGCGGTGCTATTTTCCTGTAGTGATGACAGAGTATTACCCGTAGCGATGGCGGTGCTATTTTCCTGTAGTGATGACAGAGTATTACCCGTAGCGATGGCGGTGTTATTTTCCTGTAGTGATGACAGAGTATTACCCATAACGATGGCGGTGCTATTTTCCTGTAGTGATGACAGAGTATTACCCGTAGAGATGGCGGTGTTATTTTCCGGTAGTAATGACAGAGTATTACCCGTAGCGATGGCGGTGTTATTTACCCGTAGTGGTAGCAGAGTTATTTTCCTATATCATGGGCAGAGTCGTGTTTTGTTGGCAGAGTTATTTCCCCGGCAAAAGCGTCAGAAAGATTGTATAATGTTAGTAGAGTTAATCATACCCATTTGGTTGATGGAATCACGTGAAAAAATAACGATCAATTGCGTTTGCATAGAAGGATAAGATACTGTAAATGGACAGAGACGCTACACAGCTTGAGTCGCTAGAGTCAAGTACTGCTACGATCGGCAGAGAGGTGGTGTTGTCTGTATGGATAGAATTAGTCCATGGCAAGATGGAATATTTTGGTGGGTTTTTGTTCCCCAAACAGTGGTGCAGTTTATCTCTGCGGTTGGCAAATTTCCGGGTTCTTGGTATTCAACCGTCCCGTACCTCGAATGTTTGAAGGCCGTTCGCTCTTCACCCAGTCGGGTCCAAGCCGTTTGAATAGGGGCAGCTGTTGCACCCTAAAATTTGCTCAACCTATTTCACCTGGTTAATGTTTCAATTGCATTGTCATTTGCATAATAAGTCATGTACATATTCTAATCATTTGCATAACATAGCATAACAATTCATCTAACAAGGGATCAAGTGCCATTCTTATCAAAAGAGGCACATCAAGGGGTTTTTATTCAAGCTCAAGACCATCCAAGTAATCAAGAAATGAGTTGAAGCTTTGAAAAGTTTGAGGGTCAACCAGTGGGTTTCTCTCCTAATTTGAGGTATATTGAGTATCATCAATGGAGTATGAACTATGAATTGAGGGTATGGAATGTGCACAAAGCTTATGAAGTGCCTAGAGGGTCATATTGAGACAAGACAAGTCATTGAGACAAGACAAGTCATTGAGACAAGACAAGTCATTGATTCGAGTAGGTCTTTTGTGGTATATTGTGATGCGTCAAAGATGGGCCTTGGTAGAGTGTTGATGCATAATGGTCAGGTTATTGCTTATGCTTCTAGAAAATTGAGGGTTCATGAAAGGAATTATCCTACGCATGATTTAGAATTGGCAGTTGTAGTGTTCATGCTAAAAATTTGGAGACATTACCTTTTTGGCTCTAAATTTGAGGTGTTCAGTGATCATAAGAGTTTAAAGTACTTATTCGATCAGAAAGAGCTGAATATGAGGTAGAGAATGTGGTTGGAATTGTTGAAGGACTATGACTTCGATTTGAGCTACCACCTTGTAAAGAAAATGTGGTGGCTAATGCGTTGAGCAAGAAGTCATTGCATATGTCGATGCTTATGGTGAGAGAACTAAAATTGATTAAGCAGTTTAGAGACATGAGTTTAGTATGTGAGGAGACTCCTGATAGTGTGAATTTGGGAATGTTGAAACTAATGAGTGGCATTCTCGAGGAAATTAAGAGGGGTCTAAAATCTGATTTGAGATTGGTTGATCAATTGGCCTTAATTAACCAAGGTAACAGAGGGGAATTCCGAATTGATGAGAATGGCATGATGAGGTTCATAGATAGAGTGTGTGTTCCAGATGTTCCAGAAGTTATGAAGAGTATTCTTGAAGAAGGACGTCAAAGTAGGATGAGTATTCATCCTGGTGCTACGAAGATGTATTAGGATTTGCAGAAGTTGTTTTGGTGGCCAGGAATGAAGAGGGATATTTCTAAATTTGTTTATGCCTGTTTGACTTGCCAGAAGTCAAAGATTGAACATCAGAAGCCTTGGGGTATGATGCAATCGTTGAATATTCTGGAATAGAAATAGGATAGTATTTCCATGAATTTTGTGTCGAGATTGCCGAAGACTGTGAAGGGGAATGATTTGATTTGGGTGGTTGTGGATAGATTAACTAAATTGGCTCATTTCTTACTGATGAAGATTAATCATTCTATGAAAAAGTTAGTTGAGTTGTACATTGAGGAAATTGTGAAGTTGCATGGGATACCTTCGAGTATTGTGTCGGATAGAGACCCGAGATTTACGTCGAGGTTCTGGAAAAGTTTGCAAGACACTTTGGGTACTTAGTTGAGGATGAGTTCTGCATATCATCCATAGACGGATGGTCAGATAGAGAGGATTATTCAGTCTTTGGAGGATTTGCTAAGGGCTTATGTGTAGGACCAAAGGGGATCTTGGGATAGCCACTTGTCATTGATTGAGTTCATGTAGAACAACAGTTTTCATGCGAGTATTTGAACGACACCGTATGAAGTGTTGTATGGTAGGAGGTGCAGGACTCCATTGTGTTGGTATGAGTCAGGCAAGAGTGTTGTACTCGGACCTGAGATTGTGCAGGAGACAACCGAGAAGATTAAAATGATCCAAGAGAGGATGAGAACTTCACAGAGTTGTCAGAAGAGTTATCATGATAGAAGGAGGAAAACACTTGAATTCCAAGAGGGAGATCACGTATTTTTGAGAGTTATGCTAGTAACTGGTGTGGGTCGAGCTTTGAAGTCTAGAAAGCTCACTTTGTATTTTGTTGGTCTGTATCAGATTATGCAGAGGATAGGGAAAGCAGTCTATCGAGTTGCTTTACCGTCATCACTTGCGAATCTTCATGATGTGTTTCATGTACCTCAGTTGATGAAATACATACCAAATCATCGTATGCGATACAAATGGATGATGTACAGGAGAGAGATAACATGACCATTGAAGCGTCACCCGTGCGGATAGATGGTCGAGAAATGAAACAGTTGTAGGGTAAAGATATTTCCTTAGTGAAGGTATTATGGGGTGGACCAGTTGGTGAAAGATTGACTTGGGAGCATGAATACCAGATGAGAGAGTCGTATTCGACTTTGTTTTTCTCAGGTAGTTTTTGAGGACGAAAATTCTTTTAGTGGAAGAGGGTTGTAACACCCTAAAATAATTAGGTTATTTATTTAATTAATTATGATGAGTTTTTGTGAATATTCCTTATGAATATATGTTGTTTTGTGGAATATAATGTGTTTTATATGTTATGGGGTGGAACGAATTAAGATGAATATGAGGATTATTTATATTTTTGATAATTAGTTTTAATTATTTAGAATTTTTTTTAATATTAAAATAGAGATAATATATGGTGTAGAGTGGATAAGGGAAAAAGGGTAATATTCATGAGGATTAGTGAGGGCAAGTTGAGAAAGACATATTAGGGGTCTAAGGGTTAAACAAGGAAAAGAGGGGAAAAGTGTTTCATTCTGTATAATCGTGTTTTGAGAGTAACAGAGAAAGGAGAAAGGCCAGAGCTCAAGGGAATTGTTGTAGAACTCAAAGAGGAAGAATCAATTGCTAGGAAAATCTAAGATATGTGGAGTATTGTTTATCATTGTAATTGATATAGGTTTTAGATGTATGTAGGTTGTTTGGGGTTTTGTGATAAATTTAATAACATGATGAATTTATGATGAAATTGGTGAAGTATTGTGTAATAATGTTATGAATTGGTATAGGAAATGAGTGGTAGTATATGTGGTTGTTGTATGATGAAAACATGTTGAATTATGTGTATTTTTAACTGAGTTCGTATTGGAATCGAAAGGAATTTAGGGTCTGAACTGATGCAGAATTGCAACTGAGAAGTTGTTGTTACGACAGTTTTGTCAGGCGAGCATCCTATGTCGCCAGGCAAAGCAACTTCGCCCTAGCAAAGCTGGGCGAGAGTAGAGGTGAAAGGAGGGTGGAAAAGATGTTCTCCTAGAAAATGTATGGGAGGGGTGTTTTCGCCCTTGATTCGTCGGGCGAACCTTAAACGAGCTGACTGCTTCGCTGGACGAGCCTCATGCGAGCAGACTGGGACAAATTTATTTCTAAAAGTTTGAAAATTCATTACTCGAGTTGTGAGTGTCCAATTGATGTGTGGTTTAGATCGTTGGAAAGCTGGTTTAACGTATTTTCTCTTAAAAATATTTTCAGTACCATAATTCCAACTATTTGACGCGTGGACGATTGTGTCGTACTGTCAAGTTATGTCGTTTTGTGAAATGTATGAAAAGGCTTTGCGTAATTAATAATTGGTGTTGTTCTATGTTTAATGATAGTAATGATGTTGTTGTGAAATTAATTATGATGACTTTGATGTTGAGGTGATGTAATAAATGTTACTTGTAGTGGCGTTTGATGACGTGTATGATAACATTATGTATAAATGCTATGTGATGATGATTATGTGATGTGTTGAATAAATTTGACATTTAAGCATGTTTAATGTGCATACATGCTATGTGAAGGATGTTATTATGATGATTACATGAATTATGATGCAATTGACTAGCCGTGGTTGAATTATTATTGGTGTTGTGAGTCATACATTCACGACATGTGTTAGGACGTTTGTCTAGTGACGATGTTAGAACTTCGGTCCAGTGGTGGCCTCAATCCCATTGTGTGGATTACGTGCGTTTTATGATGTGCTCCGGTTCCAAGTGAGAATCGATCCTATGGTTGAGATCTTTGGAGGAGATGACCAAGTGTTCATCAAAGAATTGGTACCACATGCATGAGTCAGTGTTGTTGCATTACATACTAAGTGACATTGCATAATTGTGAGTTAAATGATATTTGATGATGTTGTGACTTAAGTGATGTTTTGGTGATGATGATTGATTGATGATATAATAAAGTTGTGAATGACTTAATGAAGTGACAATGTGAGTATGTATGTGATGGGTGACGAATATATGAATTATTGGTAATTGTTGTTGTAACTAATATATCTTTTTCTTATATCTTTTGTATTGAATTGTGATTACTCACCCTGCCTGTTTGAATGTTGTCTCCACGTGCGTAATGTGCAGGTGATCAAGATTAGCTCGTAGATGCGTGGAGACTTAGCTTTGGAGTTGTTTTACTCTATTTTCGTTAATAATAGAGGTGTCTTGCTCTGATATGTAACATCGCATGGGGAACGCTTGAGTAGAATATTATGTTGTTTTGTTAGACTTATTTTATGAGCTTTCTATATGATTAGATTTATTTGAAGATGTGAATTTTAATAATGACCAAAAGACTTTGATGTTTGATGAAGCAAAATAAATTACTTTGAAATTATGATTCTGCTGTGAAGTCTAAATTTTTGTTGATGTTAGTGAAGAAATAATTATGCTAAATGTTTTGAAAAGCTGTGTTATAGGACAAGATGTTTATTTAAGATGTTTTTATGAAGATGTGAGACCCTTGTTGATACATTGTGTTGAATTATTTATTAATTTATTTATGAAATATTTGTAGATTTAAAAGAGTGATACAATTTTCAATGATTTTACATTATTTTACATATAACAAGTGCAAATATTTATAGTTTAACTAAATTTCAATGAATTTACACTATGTTTTAGATATAACTGGTATAAAATCTATGATATTTAGATTGAATTTCAATGTATTTACACCCTTCTTTATATTGAACGGAGGTAAAATGCATGATATTTTCACTGAATTTCAACCTATTTACACTGTATTTTATAATTAAAAGGTGTAAAATGCATTGGAAAGCCTTATTGCCTTTGTAAGATCAATATTGCTATTTAAAATAAATACTGAACTGGATAAATACAAATTTAAATGTAACAATAACATAATATTTCATATCAATTTTGTAAAGAACCACACATCTATCCTAGTTATATTTATGTTAATTTTTTCATCAAATTTTCTAGGAGGGATAAAAAGCCATTTTTCAGAAAACATATTTTGACATGTCCAGTTTCTTGTGTCTTCGTTGCTACAAAGTGAAAACATTCCAAAAGGTTGTAAAGAGGTTTGGAAAAGACAAGTAGAGAGATTAACACAGAAAGAGCACTTCAAAACATAAGAAAATATATAAAAAATGTTTATTATTATAAAAGCTGAACATATAAAAGAAATAAAAAATTACTAATAATTTTTATAAGTGGAGTTCTGTTTATCAAAAGAAAAGTATTGTTCGTAATAATTTAAATATTGTTGTAAAAATATTTATTAGTATTTTTTAAAGTTTTTTATTTTACAGTAATATTTTTTTTAGTTTTAAATGGAAATAAGAGTTTTGTTTAGCTTATTAGTATAACAAGAGTAATTTAATTTTTAAATAAAATAATGTTTTCAGTTTATACCCGTTTTTTAAAAATGAGGTGTCTATTATTACGCACTGAAAAATAAATTCACGTTTTATTTATAAGATTGTAACGACATTTTTTTTTTACTCCCGTTTTTTAGAAATAAGGTGACTACTTTTACACAATAAAACATAAATGGACATTTTAAGAAGATTGTCATTTAATTTTTCTTTTACTCCTGTTTTCAGAAATATAGTATCTATTGTTACTCACTAAAATATAAAATTAACTTTTTATTTATAAAACTGCCACCGAATTAATTTTTTACACTTGCTTTTTAGAAATAGGGTTTCTATTGTTACCCACTAAAATATAAACTAACATTTTATTTATAAAATGCCACCATATTAATTTTTTCCACCCAATTTTAGTAAAAAGGGTGTAATATCTCTAATCTTATTCTTATTTTTGCACCAGTGATAATTGTTATTTTATTATGCTATTCATATTATATTGATTTATTGAATAAATGTGACTCTACTCTTGTGAAGATTCAAATGTGTTGTCGGAGATGTTTTACTCGTCCGACTACAGTAGTCAATTTCCCCATAGCATCTCGTGCGTCTTTAAGATCCAGAGGAGTTGTTGGAGACGCTTTTCTCGTCCGACTACAACAATCAACTCCCTATAGCACCTCGTGAGTCTTCAAAGCATGACAACATCTAGTCGGCTTCATGTCACTCGTCTGTAAGTATAATTTGAAATATAACCACAATTAATCGGACTTATGCCTTAGCCATATAAATGTGATTAAGGCATAGTTGTGCTTAGCTGGTTCGGTTTGAAATACTTACAGGTACAATTGCGAGCACATTCAAGTTCAACTCAGTGATACTACCTCAGTGTTCCATCATGGCAATGCGTACACCTTAATTTAGCGCACTCTCAAAAGAAACAATTATACACGGCTTCACAAAAGACTTAAGATCATTTATATTTCAAGCAAATATCAATCACTACTTTCGATATCAAACAAATTATACAAATTGTAGGGTTCATAAGCAATCGCTAGCTCTCCTTGGGTCCTAGTTATCCTCGAATCTCAATCGGACAATGACAACGGTTGAATAAGTAGCAATACTATACCAAAAAGCATAAGCATGCTAGAGGTAATAACTAAAATACATATATTAAAATATTATTTACAAATCGAGTCACAAAGCCCAGCCAAATCTTATAGGAAAAATAAAACAAAGAAAGAGGAACAAAAGGATCTCACATGTTGGCACCCGGCTCCGAAGCCCCAGGACCACTTTCAGTGTCCTTTCCAAGAGCATGTGCTAAAGGATCCAACTGGTCATCGGTAATGCTAAGACTAGGACAAAACCCCTGTTCATACTCCACCATTTCATCTCAAACTCTACTCATAGCTTTTACATCCCATTGAAGGGACTCCCAAGAATTCTTCCAAGTAACAGCCACTTTCTCTTCAAGACCTTTCAAAGAATTGGCCCAATGTAGCGGTAAAATTGTGAGTGTAAGCTATTGATTAAATTTACTCAAAATGCAAGATTCACCACCGCACTTTTATTTTATCCAAAAAGGAAAGGAAAAAGAGTGAACAAAACCTAAAGAGTTCTAAAACAAGAACAAAATAAACAGAGATCTGGGTAATGAGTTGGTTACGCAATGGGAAGGTGTTATCACCCAAAACGTCTATAGTACTCTATAGGATCCCTTTGAAATATTTATATTTTTTGGTTTAAAAAGGTTTGCTTGAAAGGAGATTGGGGAGATGAGAAGAGAATTATTTTTTAATATTTTTGTGTTTGGAGAGACTTATCGCCTCATGTCTACGTACCCACAAAGTGCAATATAGGATCAAAACCATGTAGTTCGAGGTACAAATAACAAAAAGAGGTTTGTTTTGATTGATTTTTAAATGTAAAGACAAGTCGTCATTTTAAGGAGAAAACTACGACTAGTCACCCACAAGTATAAGACAACATTTGCATCACCTAAAGATGGATGATTTTTGATTGGATTAAAATCAACAAGTCTATCACTCAACATCTAAGTGGAAAATGTCAACATCTTAAATACTATGGGGAATAGGAGAATTATATCTCAACTATGGAAATGACTCATGTCTAAACTTTATAAAAAGTTTTAAAATGAAAAAGTGCACAGAGGCACAAAAAGTTTGAATGAGGTGAAGTGTTTTTATATCCTTTTTGAAATTGATCATGATTAACATTTATTCAAATTTATAATAGAAAACAAAGTTTGAAAATCACTTGAAAAAAGTCAAGGTTTTATGGTAAAAGCGGTTTTAAGTTTGAAAACAAGAAGATTTTTGAAAAAGGGAGAAGAATTTGAAAATTTAAGAAGGGGAGAAGATGAAGTGACTATCCTAGAAAGCAAAATAAAAGTTAGAGATAAGAAGGATCTAACCACATTGTAGCGCACTTCATAGCTAGCGAAATAAGAATTCCATCCGATTTGAAGTACAAGCTAATGAGCAAGCCAAATAAAGGCAAAGATCCATAATACTCCAAGCATAGGAAAAGAGACCTAATTCTAAGTCCAAGGGTCCAAGAATAGTCCAAGAGGTCCAAGGTCTAAGTCCAATACAAAGGATAGTAACCATAGACCACCATTAAGAGAACAAGTTTTTTAGGGGTTTAAGCATTTATTAATGTTTTTGGTCCAAATGGACAAAAGAAAAATAACTGAAGCATAAACAAAAATATGATATGGGATGATAATAATGGAGCATAAAAATAAAAGAGAGATAGAAGTGAGAAAGAAACATAAACAAAATTAGCACAATGATATTGTTACTGAGTTAGTGATTATTTGTTAGAACAAATGATCAATGATGGTTAACTCGTACACATAGGCCTCCTAACAAAAAGTTTCATAGGTAATAGACCTAAGACAAATAATCGGCCATACTTGGACTTTCAAACATAAGTTTGAGCCGCGAATGATTATTTTCCGATTACGGGATAATTTAGCACTATGTTAAGTAATCGTAATCAGGTTTATGTAGAAACCACGACTATCTGAGGTCGATCAATAAAAATGTTAGTGCTAATGCATGCTAGAGAAGTGATATGTAGATCACTCTCCAAAAGCAATACCGCACGAAAAGAATATAGGTAACAATCTCGTCTTCATCAAGAACTTGAAATAAGTTCAAACGATATCGAAGATTTTCATCAATCAAAAGAAAAAAAGAAGAGGAGAGGGAATTATAATTTGAATTACAAGTTCAAGATCATTCCATCTTTAAGTTCATCCACTCATCTTGGTGGATTAAAGCACTAAACATATCATTAACTCAAAGCACCTAAAATGAATTGAACAATTCACTTTAAAGATAGATTTGAATTAATGAATGTTTATCCAACTTCATCTAAACTCTAAGTCCAATGAATTTAAAGAGGAAAAGGACCTTTAAAAGTGTATTCCAAGGCAAAAAAAAAAAAAAAAGAGAATGGAAGAAGAAGGAGAAAGAACCAAAACAGTCCCAAAAACAAGCAAAAATCACATTCTGGACACTGATTAACAAATTAACCATTTGCAGTGCAAATTTGGTTAATCGATTAACCAGTGTAAAAATTCAAATCTGGGAGCAGAAACCAACTGTTAATCGATTAACCATTTTCGGCATGTTTTTGGTTAATTGATTAACATTGTAAAAACAACAGAAAATCAATTTGAAAGTTGCAAAATCCTTGATTAATCATTTCTTCAAGCACCTCATGATCAAGGATGCAATTGTGCACGAAAATTCAAGTAAAACAACAGCAAATACCACCAATAAAACACAATTTGCAAGATCCAAAGATCAAGCAACAAGAACCAACAATAGATCACATTGTGAAGGATGTATCAAGAACAACAATGGTATATTAATAGATTACCACTCCAAATCTGAAAATTCTTCAAATCAACTCAAAGAACTACACTCCAAATCTTTGATCTACTGGAATTGATGATGAAAAAGTGAATGGATGAAGGTTTACCTCAAAGATTAGTAAGTTCTAATGATGAACTTACTAACTTTCAAAGGAAGAAAGAACTTTGGTGAATTTGGTAGTTGGAGAAAAAAGAGAGTCAAGAAGAAATTTGACAAGGTGAATTTGATTATCAAAAGCTTGTGAAATGAAAGAAATGAGGCATCTACTTGTAGAACTTAGGCTTGGAAAATTTGGTGGATTGGAGTTTGGTTTGGAAACAAAATTAGGCATTGAATTTTGAATTTAGAGGGAAATTAATGATCAAGTGGTGATTAGTGAAGGTGTGTGGTGGGAATCAATTATGATGAGGTAGGGGAATAAAATGAAGTGATCTAGAATATTCTCATGTTGCAACATTTGAATTTTGTGCCAAAAATTCTGCAGAATTTGAATTTGCTGTATTTTCAAAAAATACGCACTGGTTAATCGATTAACTATTTGCATGTGCAAATGTGTTAATCGATTAACACGGTGAAAATTGTGAAAATTTTCCTTTTGATCTGCTTTCTTGGCTCTGGCTCGATTTTTATGACTTGTCAAAGAAGGCATAGAAACAAACACATGAACCTTGGAGTCTCTTGCACAAAAATCAATCAAATATTGGGAAACCCTTGATCAAATGATTTTGAATTGTTTGCAGATCAACTTTGACTTTTTTCAGATGAAATTCATTTGAGCTGAGGGAATGGTATTTGCTGTTCTTGATTCCAACCTCTTCCAGGAAAAAATTAGTAAAGGAAAAACAAACATTTTTTTGGATTTTAATCAATGGTTAGTAAACATAAACATAAACAAATATCAAACAAACAAGAAAACAAAGGTGTCCGGTGATCTCTCAAGAACAAACCTGCAGAGAAATGAAAGAAAACCAAAGCTTGTGATCTTATTTGTGGAATGAGATGCAAAAATGATATGTGGGATATTAGGGGTAAAAATCAGGGTATTACACCCGATCATCCTTCTTCTGCTGAAGAACTTTCTGATCCTCTTCGAACACCCGACACGCTTCTTACAATGTCTTTCTTCATCAGCAAGGGAAGCCTTCAATTTCTCTATTTAATTAGTCAAAATGGATGGTCGACCATACCGATCCATCTCTTCCTGCAAATAGTTGATAACATCAACATTCTCCCGAAGCCCGCCCAATTCCTTCTCAGCATCATAATTTTTCTGCTCAAGGACTTCATACTTCTCCCTCAGCTAAACTCGCTCCCTTAAAAACCTCACTAGAGCCTAGAACATCATCATGACTCGAGTACAAAAAGCATATGCAAAAAGGCTCCACATATCAATTGCAGATAAACCCTGGACAAAATCCAAGTCCTCAAAAGGCTACGATAACTGTAAATTCCTCTAGGGTGCTAGGTATCCAAGATAGAAGAATAGTAGGAAGCCAGAAGAAAAGTGTAAGAACCTCCTGCTCGCCAACCTCCAACAAACAACCCAATTTGGAAGAACTTTCTTTAGCAGGAGCTGACAAACTATCACTTTGAGTTCTCTTGTCAAGGGAAGGAGATGGGGAAAGTTCCCGAGCAGAAACAACCAGCCTCCGCAATCACTGGTTGACCAACCTCAAGAGCAGTAATCGGGTTAGTTGTCTCAACTACTACTGGGGTAACCACCGCGGCAGGAATTCAAGCCTTCAGAACAGGAGTAGAAGCAACAACAAGTGTTGCCAGTACCTGGACAAACAATCTAGTTGTAAGGCCCTGATCATTTGCATGCACTAGAGCCTTTTGCAATTGACTCAAATGATCCATGTTATCTACAAGACATAGGTCGCACTGTTAAAAAAAGGTGCACCCAAATCCTTATCCTCACCAAAGAATTTTCGTCTCTCAAAATGATAAGACGCATTATTATCGTGTAAGTATCTATTCGCCTTTTCTTTTGCTGAAAAGAAAATACTTCTCTAGGACCAAATTCTTCTTCATATCCAAGCCTCTAAAACCAGACATATAAGTCCTCTTTTTTTCTGAAGTGGTAAAATGAAATAGGCTGATAAAAATTAACTATAGACAAATACGTCCAAAAACCCCCTCTACAAGATCGGGAACTTCCTATTGGGGCTGGAGACGAGCAGAAGGTTAGATGAGATTCAAAAGTCACAGGTTTCACCATGATGAAACACTCTAGAAAATCACCACAAACCGAGGAAACATAGCTAAACCAAGGTACTTAAGGATGAATAGATATCAGTCTTAATCTTGATTATCATCCAACGAAGTATGAGCAACCTAAAAAAGGTCAATAAAGAGCCCAAAGGAAGGTTTCCAAGACTTCTACTCAACACAAAGTTGGAATACCTTCATGAAATCCTAAGCTCTGAGATGAAGTTGTGAGGAGGCAAATTTTAGATGATTCATCACGACCACCTCAAAATTAGAGAAATACACATGTATCCTTAACATGGTGAAAAAGCACTCATACGATATAGCTAAGCAACCCTCAAAACAGATGCATGCCTTCTCATCCTAACCCACGGGTAAAATCTCCTAATCTAGAAGATTTCCAACCGTAATGTCGGCTTCAGTCACAACATCGACGGTGCTTAAGACATATGGAGTCCATATTATTTTGGTGGCCACCCAATGCTATTTTTTAACATTAGTCGGACATATTATTCAAAGACCTTTAGGGGCCAATACATTGGCTTTATGATGGTCACCGAGATTGACCTAGGATATAACATTGGACCACCTCTAGCACTCTTTGTGGAGAGCAATTTCAGCATCACTAGGGTTATGACCAGTCACCTCCTGGTATGTTTTGACAAAGCGACTGGTGCATTCCCTCTTTTGATGAGCAACATCTATTTTTTCCTTGGTTAAAATATGACAAGGCATAGGTCTCTTGGCAAGGTTTTCACCCCCGCCAGACATCACCAGAAACAGAGTCTTTGAGGAATCCTTATAAAGAACTTCATTGGAAAGAGATTCTCCAAATGAACCTCCCGTATTTGAATCATCACTCAAAAGATGACCCAATTCAAAATCCACACTGACAGAGGGGAAGAAATGTGATTCAGACTCCATTCTCATTTTTGAAGATAAATAAACACTACCTTCTGAGTCGCTCTCGATGATAATAGGGTTAGCAGTAATTGTAATAAAAATGTGATTATTACTTGAATAAAAAGCTGGTGTGAAGAGAAGGTACCTTGAAATATGAGGGGAAAAACGTTGAAGCAAAGGAGAGGGCTAAAAAGCCAAAGCTTTAATGCTTTGAAATTATAAATGTGTAACGATAGTTACTCTAGAAAATAAGGGCTCTTAGATAAGAGGGAAAGACCCAAAGAGACAAGGGACGCTGAATCTACGAGATGGATAAAACGTTTCTTCATGATCTCTCCCCATATTTATATAGAGAAAGGCAATCGAACAGATCAAGTTGAAAGTAGGGAACGATGGTAAATTGACAGTCAAAATTCATCTAGGGAAGACAATTGTACTCAATTGCACTTGAGTACACATAAGCTACGTCAAATCACCCAATGACTTTTTAGGTCACGCGTAAAAAAGTTAGTGAAACGTTTCAATATTGGGGTTACATTTAATGCTCACATCCACATCACGCTTTAGCAAAACTAACACGGAGCAGGTCTGCTGTTTCTTTTAGATACTTTTGGATTAGACTCATGAGGAAAAACAACATATGTACAAGATCTATTTTAGGAAACATGTGGGACAAGATGTTCCAGCATGTGTTTTAGCATCTGACTTAGTTGTCATGAAGAGCTTTTGGCTAAAGTGCTTAACAGAATTAGTTAAGCAATAAGCTTAAGGTTTTAGTTCTGATGTCATTCAGAAGTGTTGAATTGCTGACTTCTTCAGATGATCCAAATTTTTGCTTTTGATAATAAGTTTGTGTTGATAATCCAAAATTATCCTAATAAGATTTGGATTTGTTTTAGCTAGAGAACAAATGATTGGATGTACCTTCGAAGAATACTTGGTCCAAAATTTACTATACAAATAAGACTTATGTAAATAGACTTGTTTAGGATGCTCTAGTATGTTTGCAACAAAATTTGGTCTCTAGAAAGATGTTATTGTATGCTACAACATATGGTTCCTATCAATAGACAGATGTTAGTGTAGTTATGGTGAAGAAGGGTGTACTATAACATCTAGTCTCAGTCAATAGATAGATGTCATGGAAGTTGTATTGCAAAAGGCACACGTGCTAGATGAGATGTCATAGCATATGGGTATGACATTTAGGCCTTGCTAAACAGGCCAAAATGTTGTGTTTTAGAAGGAATTTTCTGTTGAAGATTCAGTTAGATTTTATTGCTTTTATTTAGCAATATGATTATATGATTTGTCGGACAAATATGTAGGATCAAATAAATTTAAATGGAGATTTAAATTTGAATTTGAATTAATAACAAATCATATCCTTTGTTGGATAAATTTATAGAGCAAATCATATCCAATAATATCTACATGTCTTCTGGACGAAATCAAATCAATTGTCCATTAAAAAAGCCTAGAATTGCATTGTTATTTAAAGAGACTCAAACCTCACTTTAAAAGTGTGCAAGGTGTGAGAGTTTTAAATATGTCTAGTGTTAGGGTTTATCTTTTAAGTCTTTGTATGTGCACCACTCTAGAGTTGGAAACTCAATGAATGTCCGAGACAATATATCCATCATGAGGAGAAACAAGAGACTTCATTTGGATGTCACCTCTGCTCATATGGATAATGTGCCATTCAAAAATGGACTACAACTGAAATATAGCTAGACGAAGAAGCTCTTGATTGCAAGAAAATTATGAAAGTTGATGTGCTAATGAAGATTATTACTGATGATGATCCTAGCTATGAAAAGTTGGTCAAGGAGTGGAGAAAGGTGTATGATAATGGAAAGTATGTGA
This sequence comes from Lathyrus sativus, assembly GCA_963859935.3. Classification (NCBI taxonomy): domain Eukaryota; kingdom Viridiplantae; phylum Streptophyta; class Magnoliopsida; order Fabales; family Fabaceae; genus Lathyrus; species Lathyrus sativus. The sequence continues at coordinate 575,717,703 of OZ012735.1, read as the reverse complement.
ATCTTTCACCTTCAAATTTTAATTGACTAGACAGAAGCAATGTTCCCTTTATTAACAAGATTATATCCAAGGAAAAGGGGAACTGAAGAAAAAGAAATTGCACTTAAGGGTGCATAAGATATTTTGTTATAGCACTGGCGTATAATGGACTTATGGGGATTCATAATGATGATCAATTATTTAAGAAAATGTTGATTACTGGAGGTTTTTATTCTAGGCTGATGAAGGAGATTTAGGTTAAGGATGATGGTATTCCTCATGGGTTACTGAGGATAAGTTACAAGTTGTTTGTTGGGAAAGAGGTCTCAAAATTTTCATCCATCATCTATGTCCAAGTTACTCTAAGCTGGTTTGTGTGTAAAAGTGTTGGAGTTGTTTTATCTCAACCTGTTGTTTCTATCTTCAATATGTTACTGTATAGGGTAGTATGATATGTATATTGGCTCTACTGAATGTATGATGTAGAGCTTATTCATGTTATTGACTATGGTGTTAATAGATTAAGTTTAGTGTGTTCCTATCTTATGTATGCACAGATGATGAAGCATTTAAGCTGACATCTGGACCTCAATTTTGTGGGTGTTGATTTGTATATGTTCATGCATTATTGACATTATGTATGCATGACTGTCAGCTATGGAACATTGACTATTGTGTGTAGCAACTTGTGTCTTTTGACTCTATGTTACTGTTTTGTGTTGTTGCTTCTCTGAATACTACACTGGGATGGTTGTTGTTATAATATATGAACATAAGCATACGTCCAAAACTCTTTCACAAGATCTGGATAGATTGGTCCATTAATCATTGCAAAATATCCATTCCATTTTAGAAAATGAATATCCGAGACTATTCGAGAAATATTAACTGCCTTCAATTCATTGAGGTTAACCGTATATTACTTCAAAATATCTAGATCATAGATCTCTCCTTTAATGGTCTTTGAAGACATCTTAAGAAGAAATTAGTTTAGAGAACAATGATTTCACAATATTATATTATATAGAAGATAATACATAAAATCTGGGGAAAACACAAGTAACAACATAACACATAGAATGTTGATTTATAAGCAAGTATGCATTAAATGTTTGGACAGTAATGAGTCTAGAGAGATTTCAGGTTTTTAAAAAAATTCCAACTAAGTGCCATCAAAATCTTATTTTCTTCTGATACTTCATTCAGACACTAAGCATTATTCATCAAGAATCCAACTAGTCAGCATCACAGAATCTAACTAGCTTATAATCTGAGGATTTCTTATAAAGAAGTCCAAGATAGGTCGTTCCTTTCAGATATCTAAAGATACTCTTAAGGCTGTTAATTGAGTTTCTCTAGGAACTGATTGGAATCTTGCATACAAACATACACTGAATAAAATATTTGGTCTGGAAGTAGTGAGATAGAGTAAGGAATCTATCATACCTCAATATTTAGTTGGATCCACTTTGGCATTGCATTCTTCACCATTAAGGTTGCAGGTTGGATGAATATGAGTTGACATGACTTTGCATTCATAAGATTGAACTTTTTCAAGAGCTCTCTTATGTACTTTGACTGATGAATGTATATACCTTCTTCGTTTTAATTAATTTGAATTCCAAGAAAGTATTTTAATTCACCCGTCATGCTCATCTCAAATTCAGCCTGCATAATCTTCAAAAGTTCTTGACGAAGAGATGCATTAGTGGAACCAAAAATCATGTCATCAACATAAATTTTGACAATCAAGATTTCTTCTTCTAAAGTTTTCCTAAATAGTGTAGTATCAACCTTGCCTTTATAGAAATCATTCTCAAGCAGAAAATTACTCAGTCTCTCGTACCATGCTCTTGGAGCTTGTTTGATTCCATTAAGAGATTTCTTAAGCTTGTAGACAAAGTTTAGATGGTTTAGATCTTCAAATCCATGAGGTTGCTTGGAATACACTTCTTCAGTAATAACTCCACTCAGAAAAGAACTTTTCACAACCATCTGATAAAGCATAGTGTTGTGATTAATAGCATAAGAGAGAAATAGTCTAATTGCTTTTAACCTTGCCACAGGAGAAAAGGTTTCAAAGAAGTCAATTCCCTCTTGCTGACTGTAGCCTTGAGCTGCAAGTCTGACTTTATTTCTTACGACTTCTCCATGTTTGTTAAACTTGTTACGAAAGACCCACTTGGTCCCAATGATGTTTTTCATCTGGGGTCTTAGGACAAAATCCCACACATCATTCCTTTGAAATTGATTTAGTTCATCTTGCGTATCCATGATCCACCCATCATCTGATAAGGCATCATCAATAGAAGTAGGATTTTTCAATGAAATAAGTCCAAGCATTAATTGATCATTCCTAAAGGAAGTTCTAGTTCTCAATGGCTCGTCTTTATTCTCAATGATTTGCCCTTCTAGATTAAATGATTTATATTTAAATGGTCTCTTAGATGGAACAGAGGCTTCAACGCTATTTTGAGAAATTTTAGAATCATTTACAATAGGACCAGTAGAAGTGACTTCAGTTTCTGCAGCTTCTGGTATCTCTTCAGTTATAGCAATAGATTATGATATATCATCGTCTATACTTTTTCCTTTGGTATACATACCACAAGTTGTTTTACATAATTTTGAATACCTACGAGATTATCATTCTGAACCAAAGACTCTGACTTATCACAGTAATGTATTTTCTCATCAAATTTAACGTGCATATACTCTTCAACCATTATGGTTTCTGAGTTGCATACTTTGTATGCTTTTGAGCGTTCAGAGTATCCCAAGAAGATACCCTTTGAGCTTTAGCATCAAATTTCTTTAGGTATACCTTATTATTCAAAATGTAAGAAGTACATCCAAATTGATAAAAATAAGAGATGCTAGGTCTTTTACCTTTAAATAATTCATACGATGGTTCATTCATAATTGGTCTAATATAGATTATGTTCTGATGTATCATGGTTCTTGACATTTCTTGTAAAGATCTGTTCTTTATCTCTACAACCCCATTTTGTTGTGGAGTTCTAGAAGAAGAGAACTCATGGATAATTCCACATCTTTCACAAAAATATTCAAATGGCTTATTCTCAAATTCTCCACCATGATCACTTCTAACTTTTAAGTTTTTCACTTCCATTTCAGATTGTACTTGAATGCAGAAGATGCTAAACACTTCATATGTTTCATCTTTAGATCAAAGAAATTTTACCCAAGTCCATCTGCTGAAGTCATCAACAATGACCAAACCATATTTCTCCTTACTGATTGAAGTAGGTCCAATAGGACCAAACAGATCAATGTGAAGAAATTCTAAGGGTCTAGAAGTAGAGACAATGTTTTTACTTTTAAAAGAGGTTTTCATAATCTTTTTTATTTGAAATGCTCCACAAAGAGCCTCTAAATGATAGTCAAGATCTGGCAGTCCTTCAACAAGTTTTTGCATGCTAAGTTTAGAGATTAATCTCCAGTTAGAGTGACCTAACCTTTTGTGCCAAATCCATTTCTCATTGCTCATTATCATTAGACAAACGACCTTCTGATTAGCCAACTCAGAAAGATTGATTTTATAAACATTTCCATATCTTTTCCCTTTGAATATAATGGTTTCGTCAGCATTAACAGTAGAACATAAATTCTTATTAAGCATTACTTCACAACCATTATCACATAATTGACTTATGCTTAGTAGATTATGCTTTAAGCCATCTACCAGCCAAACTTTATTAATAAGAGTTTTTGAGTTACCAATGGTACCTGTACCAATGATCTTTCCCTTCTGGCCTCCTTCAAAACTCACATTTCCTTCCTCTTTCAGATTCAGGGTTTGAAACATATACCTTTCTCCTGTCATATGTCATGAGCAGCTAATGTCCAAGTACCACGATTGGTTTCCATCTTTTCCTTTAGGCATATACGCTGCAAAGATAATTTGAGATTTAGGTGCCCATACATATATGGGTCCTTTCATGTTAGTTTTGACAGGTTCTCTCATATCATGTCCTTTTGCCATGTAGAAAGGTTTAGCTTCACTCCATGTTTTCTGTTTCCAGAAAATTTTACTGGAGTTATTTTCAACCTTAGTTTTGAATCTTTCCTAACATGTGATTCAGATGCTTTAGATACTGATGTAATTAAAACTTCTGAACTACCAGGTTTTGATATTACAATACCTTTCAACTTTTGATCAATATGTTCAATCAAAATCATAACTTTTCCATTATTAGCAGCAGGAACAAAATAGTTACTTAACACTGTCTGAGAAATGCTAGAGGAGCAAGAATTTGGGAGTACTTTATGTAATGACACATGTTGCGGTGAGAATAGGATATCAAATTATTAATTAATTCGAATCGTAAATCTTTGATTCACAACCGGTCTTTGGTTTATCCGAAGGAAAGGTTAAAGAAAGGAAAAACCTATTTTGCATCGTAAACAATGCGGGGAGAGATCTAGGTAAGGGGTTGGTTAAGCTTAGGGAAGGTATTAGCACCCTAAACTTCTGTAGTACTCTACAAGAACCTCTTGTTTAATACTACTATTTTACTTGATTATCTGCTTTAGGGTATATGCTAAGGGTTAAAGGTGAAAGAGAGACCTAAGGGTTAGTCCTAAGTTTACTCGCCAAGATTTGCATCTTGTGCCTACGTATCCGAGGTAGGGGATGGAATCAGAGTAATCATAGTTCCCCTCGAGAGGGAGGAAAGAAACTTCTTGACTATGGTCAAGGTTTCAAGAGGAATAAGCGTTCATATGGAAGCGCTTACATGGAGTGCGGCGACTCCTGTTTCTAGGTTGAAATTGAATTGAATTAAAAAAGGGTAAGATAGGTATTCCACGGCGGGAAACCTAATACGGAGTACGGCGACTCCTTATCCTAATGCTAGGGTAAAGGGTAAACTTGTCCGTGGCGGGACGCCTATGCGATTAGGGTTTTGGAAAATGAAAGGGTCAAAGGTGAGGACTATTGACGCGACGGTCAAACAGATAGACCTATTCCTTCGGAGGGGAAATAACGGTAAATAAAATAATGAAAATACGATTAAGCGGCAGTATGAAAATACGGGAAAGGTACAAAAACAGTAAAAGAATTGCACAGCGACGATATCCTCGCATAAATTACAACCCAAAGAAAATAAAATGCGGAAAGTAAGGGAATTACAAAGCAACAATATCCTCGCATAAATTACAACCATAAAATGAAATATGAAAAATGAAGTATTATAACAGTGCAACTGAGAAAGCAATGAATGGACCGACATAAAAATTATACGAGAATAACCGGCAAGGTTCAATGTGAAATTGAAAGCACAACGTTAGACGATTTTAGGAAAGAGATTTAAACTAAATGAGGAAAGAGTTTGAATTTAAAATGTTAATTTTTAATTTTGCCTAATTTTAATAGATTAATAAAAATCTTATTTTTTCAAAAAAGGTTTTTTCAATTGAGGAATGTTGAATTTTAAAGAAATGTTGTAATCAAATTTTAAAAAAAGGTTTCTAGTTAACTTTAAGAAAAGGTTTTTAAAAAAAAGGGTTTTAATTTTAACAAAGGGTTTTGATTTTTTTTAAAAAAACAAAGGCTTTCATCTTCAAAAAAAGGAGTTTTAGTTTAAGAAAGGTTTTAATTTTAAAAAAAAAAGGTTTTAACTTAAGAAAGGTTTTAATTTAACCTAATTAAACTAAATTACAAAATAAAAATAAAAATAAAAGGTTTTAACTTTATGAAAGGTTTTATCAACCTAATTAAACCAAAATATAAAATTAAAATAAAAACGAATGAATGGTTTTAATGATCTAATTTCCTTAAACTATAAAAATACAAAGTAATACTATTAATAATAATAAAACAATGAAATAAAGAAAAAGAAAAAAGAATATAAAGTAATTGAAATAAAAATGGGCGAGGGGGCGGCGCAGCTTCTCCATTGTTGTTCTTTTGAAGCTTTTCGTTCATTCCTCCCACCATTCTTGCTATTCCCGGTAGGGTTCTGAAAACACAAAGTAAACGAAAAAAACCTGTTAGTATCAAAATTGTTCACCTTTTTCGCGAGGTTTGAAGCGATTTGAGTTGGTTCTTTTTCGCCTCTTTTTCCTTATTTTTATGTTGATTGAACTTCCCTTTTTCTTCCCCCTTCTGGATTTCCTTTTTTTATGATGAACTGATGGTGAGGCTGCTGTTTATATAATAGTTGTTTGCTTGGGCTTGGGCATGCTGGTTGTTTCAATTTTCATGGTTGGATTGTTGATTTCTTTGACCTTGTTTTGCTAAAATTTTGGGAAAGTTGTTTCTGCTGGCTTTGACCCCGTTTGGTTGCAAGGATTTTTGGAAAGTTGTTTCTAAACTTGGATATCCATTTTTCCTTGACGGATCTGGATATCCACTTTGGTTCTATGGATTTTGGATGTCTTAAGTCTTGTTTGGCTAAAACCAAGAAAAATCATTTTCCCACATAAACACTTTTCCATAAAGCACTTTTTCAAAAAAATCACTTTTTTTCTCTCTCTTGGAAACAAACTGGACAGATTATTGCAGGGTCCGAAAAGTCGAAAGTTGAAGAATTGGACGCAGAGACAATTAGGATTTTTAGGAAAATAATTAGAAATTAATTTGGAATTGTAATTGTCTTTGCACATTGTAATAAAAAAATATAGAATTTAAATAAATAAATTCCATTTTTCTTACTAAACTGAATTTAATTCCTGATCAAACTTCTCTGCGTAAATTCACCCGCTTACACTCAAGCAACTAAATTCGCTCGATTACATTCCACTGATCAAAATCATCCGATTAAATTCAAACGACTAAATTCCTCTAATGAAACTCGTCTAAATAAATTCGTCTGATTAACTTCATCTAATTAAAATTATCTGATTAAGCTTTGACGTTCCAAACCCCGAATTTGACAATTAATCATCTTGCACGATTTAAATTTGACGTAACCGCTGAGTTCAAACGAGTCCTTTTTGCCATTCATATATTAAATCACACACAACGTGATTTTCCTGCAACTAAAACCAACAGATTGGACAAACTGGTTAGCGGTCAGTGAAAATGCGATGCAGAATGAGATGAGATGCAAAAAGAACCTAATAATCTAAGGGTAAAATTTGGAGTGTTACAACACATCAAAACTGTAACAACCTTCATCATACCCCAAACCTTCTATATTATTTTTTCCAACTCTATAAATCGTAGATGTAAGTTTAGTTCTATCAATTCCAGATGTAATAAACTTATGAGATGTTAGATCATGTTTACCTAAGGTAGAACTTCATTTTGAGATGTGCTGATTTATTTTAATTCTTCTTTCAAAATGAAGTTGTCTCTTTTTCAAATTTTAATGTGAGTGGGTTGATCTTTACACCGATTCATGAGATCATTCATGCATAAAATAAAGTCAGAATAAGAGTATACCTCACTTTCATCTTTAGACTCTGTTTCAGGTGGAAGTCCTTCTTCAAATGTGTGAGCCATCAACGCCAGATTATCTTCATCTTCCTTTTCTAGATCTTCATTATCTAGCTTTTCCCATGTTGCCATGAAGTTATTCTTAAATTTGTTCCTAAAGTTGTCCTTCTGATGACTTCCTTTCTTCTGGCTATCTTTCTGAAGATCAAGACAGTCATATCTGAAGTGACCAAGTTTGTTGCAGTTGTAGCATATCTTATCTTCATCTTTCTCTTTGAAGTTAGATCTCTTATTACTTATAGAATATCTTATGTTCCTTATGGACATTTGCTGAAATCCTCTAATAAAGCAAGGCATATCATCATCATTAGATCTACCATTAGAATCTTCTTTATAAGTTTCATCAGGTTTACTGTTCTTTGAAAGCCTTTTGGACTTTTCACCAGATTTTTCAGAAGCAGATCTCAGGGCAAGAGACTTAAGTTTCTTTGAATACTCATCTTCACTCAGTTCCATCTCATGGCTTTGAAGATTGCTAATTAAAATTTCAAGAGACAACGTATTCAAGTCTTTAGCTTCCTGAATAGCTGTTACTTTAGGTCTAAACTTTAAAGGGAGACTTCTTATAATCTTTTTGACATGATCTGATGTAGAGTAACTGTTTTTTAGCACTTGAAGGCTTAATACAAGAATCTGAAACTTGGAGAACATGGTTTCAATATCCTCATCATCCTTCATTTCGAACAACTCATATTTTTGTAGCAACAAGTTAGCTTTTGCTTCTCTAACTTTCTGATTCCTTTCATAAGTAAAGCACAAAGATTCAAAGATAGTCTTTGCATAAAACTTATAAATGATTTTCAAATACTCATCATGTGGTAAAGCATCGACCATAATACCTCTTACTCTATGATGTTTTCTATAAATTTTATTTTGAGCTAGAGTCAAAGTTTTCATGTCAGATACCATACCAACGTTGTTAAAAGTGATCTCAAAGCCATCTTCAAGTAAATCCAATATCACATCATCGAGTCGAATGATATACATGTAAATCTTGCTTTTCCATGATTCAAACTCAGTGGAATCACCACTGAATGCAGAAGGTTTAGCAGAGTAATGATTTCTCTCAGCGCCACTGTAATCGTAAGGAAATTCTCTTCCTGAGGAACTAGCATTAGGATCCTCAATAGTCATATTTTTCTCGTAGGAATCTTTAGATGTACCACTGTTAAGTGTTATGTATAGACCTTGCTCGGATGCCAACTGAAGATGATGAAAATACACAAGAACGGGGGGTTAAATTGTGTTTGCCAAATCGATTCTACTTCTGAACTAGAGTTCAAATTCTAAATAGAAGTTTAGAAACTGATAACAAGTGCAGTGGAAAAGTATAACAGAAGTAAATAAAAATGGAAAAGAACACACAACAGTTATATTGGTTCCTCTTCAATTAAGAGTAGTCAGTCCCCTTGCAGTACAAGAGATTTCCACTATAATCAAATAGATTACAACTGCTTATACCTTCAAGTATAAGACTTTCCCTGCTCAGACCTACAACCTAAGACTTCCTTGCTCAATCAGCACCTGATCAAGACTTCTCTGCTTAAATATTCATATTCTAAGACTTTCCTTACTTAAACCCTTTAGGTTCGAGACTTCCTTTCTTATACCCTCTTCATAAGAGTTCTGCTCAGACCCTTGGTCCAAAACTTCCTGCTCAGATTCCTTGAATCTAAGACTTCACTACTCAAGCCCAAGGCAAGATACTTTTATCTAAACTAGATGTTTAGAGAAGGAATAACTTACAACAACACTTGATTAACAATTAGAGGTGTTCAAATATAATACAACATACTTTAACACTAAGGATTCTTAATCTATACAAGAATAAGAACTCTTAATATATTAGCTTCTCTTGAGCTGATATGAATTAAGTGCATGTATTTTTCAGTTGTAGTTGAAGTGTTACTCTCTTGGTTGATCTTCAATTCTTATGCTCCTTTTATAGCTGAAGAAATAGAGTCGTTGAAGCATCCTTAACGACTATAATTAGATCAAATCTTCTAGTACATATTCTTTTCCAATAAAGTAGGTGTTAGAACTCGTAGACAAAGAATTATCCACTGAACAAGGCCTTTGTCCGGGAACTCTTCTATGAAACAAGTACAACACAATATTTTGAAGATAATGTCAATAACTCTCGAGTCTCGTGTTTACAGAGCTTTAGTTGACACTACTCAGTTTAAGAGACAGTTATAGCATGCTTCAGACTTTGAAATGTACTAACAATAACTTTCTGATTAGACTCTCTCATAAGTACATAATTAGAACTGAACCGTAGCTACTTCCATGTCAGAACTAGTTTTATCAACTAAATATAATTCTGTACACATGAACCAGCTAGTTAGAAATCCTAATTATTTTTTAAATACTTTGTTATCATCAAAACTTTGGAGGATATATGGTATGAACCAAGTTTGTCTCAACACACCATCACCAAGCTTGAAAGTTATTGCCATTGACTTTAATCATTGTTGTCGCCATCAAAACTTCAGATAGATCTTCTTCGAGATTTTCAACTTTATACATGCAAGGACATAGATCCACCGATTGTTGATAAGATTTCAAGTGAGCATTTTATGGTTCTGTCTAGGGTGCCCATAGATCTCAGTCCCTCTCCAATTAAGGGTAGTGTTGGTATTATCATTCTTGCAAGTAATGTAAAAACCAATGAGGTTTTGATTAGATTACATAATAGTTAAATTGACATTATTATTCCACAATAAAGCTAGACCCCTAGCCTTATCTTCATTACTAGAATTACATCAGCAACATATTGGGAAATATTCCATTTTCATTAAATCATATAAGATATTATTAGTAATATGAATCTTAGTTTCACACAAAAATAATATCTGGGAAGTGTAAGAAAATTATTTGATTCAAGGATCTTAGAGTATGGGGTTTTCCCAACCCCTTGAAACTGCAAGATAAAATATTCTTCTTTCATTTGAATATTTCATTTGAAGGTGATAAGTGCTCAACTATAGTGATTTTGAGTGTAAATAATTGGTACTTATAAGCTTAATTATACCAATAAACCTCAACTTTAGTGAATGTTTTGTGTAATTTACATTATAGTGTGTAATATGCGTAATCATGTACATATCTTTGAGTTTGATAGTTTTTCTCTCAATTTTGTAGGTATACAAGTAATGATATTTTGTCTTTGTCTTATAGAGCATTTAATAAACTTTCAAACGCATATGACCGCGCGTAAAACGGAGTTACGGTTCTCAAATTATGGTCGAAACAAGTTTAAGTTTGATGTCATGTTCGCTGTGCGAACTGGAGGCGAGCGAGCTTGCCAAGAGTTCGCCCAGCGAACCCAAGGCGAACAAAAATTGCCCAAAAGCATGGAAAAACACTGCTTTAGGCAGTATCTATGTTTGGTATGTTAGTGCGAACCGGTGTTCGCCCAGCAAGCACGAAAACCTATTTTTGCCTATAAAGTCACATTTTCAGATTTTTTTTTTAGGTTATCTTTTGGGAACCTTTGGACCCAATTGATCATAAACATGTTCTTTAGTAGTTTTAGCTTAGAAACAACACATGTATGATACATCTAGATGATTCATAGTCAAATCATACTTCAATCGGAGATGACAACCCGTGAGAAGTTCAATCGGAGATGACAAACCGTGAAAAATTTGTTCTTCTTCCTTCTTCTCTTTGTCTTTTTCATTGTGTTGGGGTTGTTGTATGTATGTTTACTTAGATTGTATGTTCATCTATGGATCTTTGTATAAAATCCCTTTTGCAAATCTTAATTGATGTTATCTTTGATTTAATATCTATCTTAATGGGTTTGGATCGCTGTAGATGTATACTTTTCAAACTCAACCTAAGATGGTGATCTATTGGCTATGGGAAATGGTCTAAATATTCACGCGTGCGTGTCGGAGCTTAATGCTCAGTGTTGTTTTCTCGTGTGAGATATCACCTTCGAACAAACATGGTTGATCTCTTGAACTTTACGTTAGGGTGACGGGTATTAGGGTGAGCGCATTTGATCGATAGGTTTTTTCTCGTACATGATGGGTATAAGAAAATGTAACTCCTTATGAGTTTCTCCTTTCTAAAGAATTTGTTTATTTATTTGATTTTATGCTTTTAATTTTCGCATGTTACCCTTGGAGAACCATTTCAAACCCAAGCTTAAATACATGGAGATTGTCAAACGACATTCTTTCCCTCAAACCGATCCATGTGGAGACGACATAAACCCCGAAGGAATTCTTCCAAAAATAAAGTTTTTGCTTGCTGCTTTACCGTATCAACAAAATGACACCGTTGCCAGGGATTGGTTTTGATATTGAGTCGCATTGAGATAGTTTCTATATTTCTAACCTTTGTACATAATTGTCTATATTGTATATAATTGTATAAATACTTGTTTTACTTTTGTTTTCCATTATTTTTATTCAAAGTGTTATATATTCCTGAAACGAAAGAATCTAATATCAGTAACCAATTGTTTGAGGTTCATGTTCTGCTGTGTGTGATTCTCAGTATATTTTTTAAAGATGCAGCATCGTTTGATCGGCGGAATGTGTTAGTAATGTTAAATCATTATCTCAATCGCCACTTACCGAGTTTGATAGACTGGAGTTTGCAATATTATTGATTTCTTCTTACATTACTTTCCTTTACAAATGATTTTAAAGAGAAGTATGATGCATCTGCAGAAGCCTATGAAGCAGATGAATTTAGAGATTTATTTCGGCATAGCATGTTTGATAAAGGTCAAAGCAGACGTATATGGTTCCACTTTACAAAGTGATAGATTCTTCAAATGTTGTTGTCTAGGTAGTCTTTCATGTTGCTATGATTTTGTTAAACTTTTCATGTACATTTATGATGGCTGATGGTTGGTTCTGACCTGTGAAGCATATTTGTATGGTTCAACATATCCTTCTTTCATCTCCTTTATAACACTACATACCCTTCTTTCTTATCCTTCTAACAATGGTTTTGTAATTACTCAAATGTTCTTCATTAATGGCTTTTTACAAAATATGAGAAAGACAATATGATACATGCCGACACTTATTATGGATTTTTATGGAAAAGTTTAACACCAACTTTATGCACAGAGTGATACATGCCGACACTTATCAATTACTTTCCCTTCATATAAGGAACTCCTGTAAATCATCTAATACTCTCATGTGAGATAGTACTTAATATGATGTGATATGTTTGTACATATCATAACTACCACTGTCTTTCTTTATACATAGAGACAAATAATATATTTTTGGAAGGTTTAGTGTTTTTAAGTATAATTATTTACTGTTTGGCTTTATTATAGAATCTTACAAGTTTGGAATTTGAACTTTATGTGTCCTTTAACAGGTTGAATGTAGCTTTGGAGCAATATCGCAGCAGGTTGTTCTTCGGATTGGTTGGTGTGTGTTCTTTTCGCGGCTGTTCTATTTCAATTTTGTGCCATAATTCTTTCGTTGCATGTCTCACCTTGGCTTCTACATTTCTCAGCTTCAAGTCTTGCTAATAGACCATGGTGTTTGAGTTTTTGAAGTCGTGATTCTCGTTAGAGTAGTTTGTGGTTTTATTGGATTGGTGCTTGGTTGACTCTGTTGTTGTAAAACTCTATATTAATAACTTGAAGTGTCGATTAATTTTGTCTCGCTTATGTGTTTATGGTTTCAATACCTTAGAGTGATCTAAGAGAATGTTCAATAATATTCATTGATTGGTCACTTTTTATGCCATCAATTTGAAGTTCAATTTTGCTAATATGTTTTCCTTTGCTTATTAATATTGGTTTAAAACATGTGTGTGAAATAACTTCTATTATTTGATTGTAGCTTATGATGTTTGGGTTGTAAGGGATTTCTGCTTCTTTTGTTATTAAGGCCACTTGTAGGGGTGTGTATGGATTATAAACCAAACCAAACCACATATATGGTTTGGTTTGGATCTTAAAACCATTTATATAAAACCGGTTTATTTTTTTAAAACCGATTTACAAGTGGATCGGTTCGGTTTCAAACCGGTTTTTAAAGAAAAAAACAGTTTTTTTAAAAACCAGTTTTAAACCGATTTCTCTCAAAACCAGTTTTTTATTTTCTTTAAAGAAATTAGTTTTAAAACCGATTTTATTAAAAAAAAAACAAATTTCTTAATTTGACAATCATGTTTCAGCATTTCAAGAATTTCCAAATTAAAAAAAGCAAATTTGAATCAAATCTTCAAATAAGGAAAGGATCAAGGAACGTGATCGACTTCACTAGAAATATAGTTATGGCATTAGTGAAAATAAGGGAGAAAATCAAATGTATTCATGGCAAATCACAATCATCAGTCAATAATTCATCCATGTGGAGTCCGATTAGTAACCGTACATTTTTTCTTTCCAAAACGAAAGCAATTCCGCATTCAATTGAAATCATAATTTAATGCATTCAAACCTATAAAAGGAACCTTCCTCATTCACAAAAAGGATCTACAATTAGAGGCACAACACGAAGACAATAACACATTGTTTTTCACAGTAGTAGCATGCATGATTTGAAGAATGAATCGGAAGAAAAATAGCACATACGATTGAATCACACACAGGATCACAAATTGCAGAGAACACATAAAATCAAAGCATCATAAAATGGTGTAACCAAGTTTTAAAAAAAATGGTTACCGAATCTCAATCCGGTTTGGAACAAATGGTTACCGGTTTTTTTTTTAATTTGATAAATGGGCCACCAAATTTAAAATATAAATTTGGTTTGGATTTTAAAATTTGAATTAATTTGGATAGAAATTTGGTGTATGATTATTGGTTATTTTGCACACCCCTAGCCACTTGTGCTATTTGCACCCAAAAAGGGATTGAAGAGCTGATTCGGCAGTGGAGGAACAAGAAACAAGAAGTACAAGTCATGCCATCTATATGTACTCAACATATTTGTAATGAGGTGTTGTTTGAACTCTATCCCATGGATTTGGCTTCAAATCCAACATTTGTAATGGCTTCACGTATCTTATCCTCCTGTGTACAAAATATAGGTGTTGTAGTAATATATTGGACAATGCTTACTGTTGAAATTGTGTAAAGAGAGTTTTATGTGTGAAAAGTGATGTATGAAATTGAAATGGGTGTGTGTTGGTAGAAAGAAAGTGGAGCATATCATATATTATTAATAAAGTTAAACAAATGACAACCATTAACGAAAATCAGCCAAAGAATTTTATTTGTATGATGAGGAGGTAGGACACTTTATTTTTATAAAGAAATTGAGCGATCTATTTTGATAAAACATATAAAAGTATACAAATATTCATTATATTATATAGTGGAGAGGCCTATTAAAAATTTTAATAATTACATATAAAATCACACCCATGAAAAATTATGATGTGATGAAAATAATTTTTTTTAATTAAATTTTTTAAAATATATATTTGTTTTAAAAATAATAAACTCTTTTAGTAAAAAAAAGGAAATTGTTTTTCTTTTTTATATTTTTATTATATTTTAAAAACAAATGCGCGTAATACATCAGCAATCGTGCGAACACACAGGTATCCAAACCAGAATTTGTGCGAACACATGGATATCCATACTATTATCCGTGCGAACACACGAGTTATTATATATATATTTTTTGTATAATAAAAAAAAATAAAAATAAAAATATTTAAAATAATGTCTTGATTCAAGCATACAAATCGTGTTTATTTATATTATTAATATTTATTTATATAATTAAAATAATATTTACAAATACTATGTTATTAGTTGAATTTTATTAAACTAAATGATTGTATAAATAAAGGAAAATGAAATTAATATTTACATAAAAATATATGGTTGATCTAAATATATGTATATATGAAATAATTATATTTATGCTACAAATATAACGAAAAATACATTTTTCTTTTAAAAAGAATAAATTTTCTTAATTAAATAATTTTATCTTTTTTTATTTTTATTAAAATTTTATAACAAATGTGCGTAACAATATCCGTGCGTATCCCACTAGTTTTTATTTTAGAATTAAGTTGTTAAAACTTAGTTCACATCTTATCATTATTTGTTTTTAATCGATGGTTAATCATAATCAATAATTAAATATAGAAAAAAAAACAAATTGGTTACATAACAATAAATACCTATTATTTTTAACTATAGATTAAAAATAAATTAATGATCAAAATGTGAATTTCTAAAATAAGAATAACCATATATATATATATATATATATATATATATATATATATATATATATATATATATATATATATATATATATATATATATATATATATATATATATATATATATATATATATATATATATATATATATATATATATATATATATATATATATATATATATATATATATATATATATATATATATATATATATATATATATATATATATATATATATATATATATATATATATTGTTAAAATAAACGTGTAAAAACTAAAAAAGACTAACTTATTATTAAAAAATTGAAGAATTTTAGTTATAAAGTTACACGTGAGAGAGACAAATTATAATTATTATTTTCTAGAAAAATAAATTATATATACGAGAAATATATTAAATGAAAAAGAACAAATTATATATGAAAGAGAAAGCAAATTATAAATATACATGAAATTATTATTATTATTATTTTATGAAGAAAAAAAACAAATTATAAGAAATTAAATGAGTTAAAAGAAATAATAATAATAAATATATGTATATAAAAAAAATCATAAATATAGCAAATTATAAAGTAGTTTATAATTTAGGATAAAATATTTTTCAAGGGAAACCATGATTAATCAAAATTGCAAAAGGGAAACCATGATTAACCAAAATTGATCATAATTCTCTATCAACAATCAATCTAATCGAAAAGCATAACAACAAAATCTGCATCTGATTGACTTGCAATGCTGAAGAAAACAATTCTAACATTGAAACAGTGTAATGTTCATATCAAATGGAATCACATATTTGCCAATTCTGTCAGAAACATTAGCAGTACTACACAAAATGATTCAACAACCTCGTACTCTGTTCCAAGGGAGAAAGTGGATTGTGTAGTCATAGGAGCTGGTGTGGTTGGAATAGCAGTTGCAAGAGCTCTAGCACTCAAGGGTAGAGAGGTAATTGTCATTGAATCAGGACCTAGTTTTGGTACTGGCACTAGTTCTCGAAATAGTGAAGTTGTTCATGCTGGAATTTACTACCCTCGTGATTCTTTTAAGGTTGGTGTGTCTTTTTGTTATTAAAGTTTTCATTTTTTGGTGAACCCATTAAAAAAGTTTTCATTTTTAGGTTTTTGATTGTTGTTAAATCTTGATATCATGTTGGCTGGTGAGAAAATTAAATTGGGTTGGTGAGATTTAACCTAGAAGCTGGAACCTGAAATGGGTGTGTTTTTAAGATTGAGTTGGACCAAAAAGGAAGGATTATTGTAAATTAGGGCGCAATGTGTTTAATGATTTCATTATGTATAGGAAGTTGAGTTTAATCCACCATCTCGGTAGCGCCGACACCTCTGAAAAAATGTGTCAGTTTCGGTGTCTGAAACCGACACCGACACTTGCGATCGCGTAGAATTTACTAATTTTTTCAAATTTTTAGTGTCGAAGTGTCAGTGTCAATGCGTCTTTCCGGTGTTTGGACTTCATAGTTCATTAAACATTTGGGCAATTGGTGTAGTTTGAACCATTGAAGTATGCATGGCTATATTCCATGTTTGCTTTAGATTTCAGAAGTGAACTGCTGTTGCAGTAAATTACCTAGGTTTAGGACCATTCAAAAGTTTAATCTTTCTCTCGTGGACATGGTCGTCTTAAATTTTTGGAGGCCCTGTGTAGGTTGTCGTATTTTGAGGCTCTTTTTGGCCACTCTTTAACCGTTTCAAATTTTAAGCCTTGTACGGTAGTCCACCTTCCACGCCCTAAAAGACAGCTTTGACAGATATGTTTTTGCGATTGGTGATATCGCGTAAAATTGTTACTAATGCACCAACAATTGCGATGCAGGCACTACTAGTATCTCATAAACCTTGATATCTTACCGCCGTAGTTATGGTTGTGTGCGGACAATCATTTAAAACCCTAAGATATTCTTTCTTCTTGCAAAGTGAAAGTAGCAAATAGTTTTGTACATCTTATCACATTCTTGAGTATTTTTCTTTTCTTAGTTTTTTCCTCTTTTTGTTTAGGATTTAATTCAATCTTTTTTTGCAGGCGATTTTTTGTGTAAAAGGACGACAAATGTTATACGAGTACTGCTCAAAGCACGATATCCCACATGAACAAACTGGTAAGCTTATAGTGGCTACTCGATCCTCCGAGATTCCAAAGTTAAATGATATATTAAATCATGGTATTCAGAACGGTGTTGA
The DNA here is from genome assembly GCA_963859935.3 of Lathyrus sativus. Classification (NCBI taxonomy): domain Eukaryota; kingdom Viridiplantae; phylum Streptophyta; class Magnoliopsida; order Fabales; family Fabaceae; genus Lathyrus; species Lathyrus sativus. The sequence continues at coordinate 575,699,871 of OZ012735.1, read as the reverse complement.
CGGTTTGAAGGTGATGGATGGTGTTGAAGCCATGAAAATGGAACCAGAATTGCAATGCGTGAAAGCAATACTATCACCTCTCTCAGGGATTGTCGATTCTCATTCCTTAATGCTTTCTTTAGTGGTATGCATTTCTAGCTTCTTTTACCATGTTGTAAAGATGGACTAACATATCCACATTTGGATAAAATTAGTGTTTTACATTGCAGGTCACGTAAATTAACGGTTCGTTCATATTCCGCTATGCTACCATGCTATAGCACTGCTGTGCTGCTATTTGACAACATTTTGTATTAAATATGGTACCGTCATTGGTTCAGGGGGAAGCTGAAAATCACAGAACAACCTTCACATACAATTCAACCGTCATCGGCGGACATATAGAAGGAAATGAGCTTTCTCTCCATATATCAGAAACAAAGAGTCTTAAGGAATGGAATGAGAGATCAATTCTGCAACCAGAATTATTACTTATACCTAAACTTGTAGTAAACTCTGCAGGCCTTAGTGCCCCTGCCCTTGCAAAAAGATTTACGGGCCTACAACACCGAGTCATTCCTCCTGCCTATTATGCGCGTGGTTGCTACTTCACGTTGTCGAATACGAAAGCTCCTTTCAAACGTTTGATATATCCTATACCAGAGGATGGTGGACTTGGAGTGCATGTTACTTTAGACTTGAATGGTCAGGTCAAGTTTGGTCCGGATGTTGAATGGATCGACGGTGTTGATGATATCTCAAGCTTTCAAAATAAGTACTTTCTAATAAACTTTCATCTGCATGTTTTTGAATTTCTTTAATATCTGCTTTATATGACCCATAGCAACATTTGCTCGCGTCTAACATGGCTAAACGCCATGGTAACCGTTGATCATAGGTTCGACTACTCAGTACATGCAAACCGTGCCGAGAAGTTTTATCCAGAGATAAGAAAATACTATCCGAATCTAAAAGATGGATCTTTGGAACCAGGATATTCGGGAATCCGACCTAAACTTTCGGGACCCTGTCAGTCACCTGTTGATTTTGTTATACAGGTTTAAATACAGTTTCACCTTTCTATTGACAGTTTTGTGTAAGGTATTAGAGTTCAAATTTTCGATACGATTTCTTCCTTCTATTTAATATTTGCAGGGAGAGGACATTCATGGGATACCTGGACTTGTTAATCTTTTGGGAATTGAGTCACCTGGTTTAACATCAAGCTTGGCAATTGCAGATTTCATTTCTACTAAATTTTTATGATATAGAGGCATGCAGCATGGAACATGTAGTTACTTGACATTACCAAAAGACATTGTTATTGTACATGAGAAAGTCTTGTAATTATAAGCTAAAAATATTGTATTAGATGATTGAATCCATAGCAATAATGCAATTTCACAACAATGCAACAAATGAGGTCTCATACTCCATCTCTTTTGTATACACCAAATGGGGGACACATTTTCATGTAGTGCTTTCCTCCACTAAAATTGATGTGCTCCCACTTGAACAAATTGAGATAAGAATATTTGCTACTAAACTAGTCACATAAAAACATTCTTAAATAAGTTACATTTTATATTTTCAATATTATAGTATCTATTATTTTATTCTAATTCTATCTCAAATCTAATCATCCTATGTGTATTACACTTAAGTCAACTAACACTTACAAAACATGTGATTAACAATTTATAAAGATAATTTTATAAAAATGATTATACTCTTTCAATTCAAATTGGCCAACAAAAATATTGTGATGCTGCTCCACTAGAATCCATTCACACAAGTCAAAAAAACTTGATGCTCTCACTGTTATTCCAATCAGAGTCACATCAATCAATTGGAAAATTTCAATTTGAAATAAAAGAGTAAAATTCACAAATTGAGAATTGAAATTCTTATTTGTTATCATCATATAAGGTCAAAAAAGTACATTCACTTAATAAACAATTGATCATTTACTAGCAAGCAATCATCATTCACATATATGTAACCAAATTCCACTCTTTTACAAACTTCTTCACACGAACAGCAAGTACTTTCTACTTGAAATGAAATAGTTAAAAGTTCAACTTGTCTAAGCAAATACAATGGAACAATGACAGGGCAGTCAATTCCGGCATTATCCCGCTATCCAACTTTTGGAGCCAACTGTTCCGTGCCTGAGATTGACTACTGACTACTCTGGCAATGCCTATAAGTTACAAAAATGCTCATATAGAAAAAGAAAATGGTAGTTAATCCACAAGTAGCTCCAGAATTAGACTCAAATATATATCATAATTCAGACTTGATAAAAATATAGATACAACAAAACTTTAGTGGTAAATGCACTTCCAACTGCATAGAAACTTGTTTGAGAGTCAAATGCATAATGCACATGAGAACTGTGATAGCATCACATCAGAAGGATGCTGAATTAGTTCGGCGTAGCTGATTCTTAGGCTCAGGTGGCGGCACACATGGCACCTCCTTCTCTATCTCCTGTAACAACAAAAATATTACCGTGAGTATATATGAATTATCTCAGTAGATGTATAACATGTATACGCGCATTGTATAGCTTTCTATGCCGCAGTTCCAACCCTCTTTCATTGAAATCCAATCAATCTGTCTATTAAATAACATGGACTAAGAAAACCAGAGGCCATTCCTGTTTATGAAACAATCTTTATTATCTTCTAGCACTATAACTTTTGAAGAAAATAGGCATAGCGATAAATATTAAGGAAAGTAGACCGACAACAATGCATAAAATTAGAGAGAAGTGACTGCCAGCCAAGGATATACACAGAAGCCAGAGATACCAAAATCAGCTCAATGGTGCGAATAACTAGAATGCATATTCATAAAGGCACAGAAACATACATTCTGTCGTCTAAGCCTTTCGTTTTCCTCTTCTAAGCGTGAAACTTTAAGTTCCAGTTCTTGTGTATAAGCCTGTTGATTCCATTGGCACAGATATTTCCTTTGTATCAAAAAATAAAATAAAGAAAGACTTCAAAGATATAACACCATATACACAGAAGAAAGAGAATAACCTGTCTTCTAGCTCTTGACCGAGCAGCAGATTCCCGATTTTTAATCATCCTCTTTTGCCTCCTCTCCACGGTTTTCTCTACCACTATACCAGAAGCAACCCTTTTTCGACCTAGTGTTTGTGTATCTGAAAAAGCACCTGATAAAGGTGTGAGGCTTTGGAAAAATAGAAGGAGAAAAATACCAAGAGCATCGAACATTGTTGATAATAACTAGATAAACCGAAATATTCTAGCATAGTATCAAAATACTATAAGATATTATTTTATTTTCTAACAGTACCCATTAAAGAAGACGGTGACATCGCTGCATCCAAAACTGGATTCCTTGCAACTTGAAAAGGTTGTTGAATGGCATGAACAGCCATAAAAGCAGGCATCAAATGCTTTTCATGCTGATGCTGTGGAGGCTGCTGCGTTGTTGAAGGAAGCTGAAATTGCATCCAATGATGATCATGCTGTGATACATTTTTCCGAGAATCCTCATTCGAACCAACCCTTAACAAATCACCGCCTTCCTTATTATGAAAAGATTCACCAACAACACCAGCTTTCACCAAGAAATCCTCCAAAGTCATTTCACCAAGTGTTTGTTGTCTTTCGCGTGCTTCCATATCCCTATCAACACCCCTCTTCTTTACTTGCATATCTTTCCATACTTCATCAACAGTTTTCTTACTAATATCTCCAGATAATGTTAAACTCCCCTGTCGATTCATCTCGCTAAGTTGATTCTGCTGCATGTTAGCAGCACCATCTCTACCGAAATCAGAAACCTCGCCAGCTTCAACACTCCACACACTCTTGAGAAGCTCATCAAGGTTCATACTTCCAAGTGGTTTCCCTAAATTACCAATATGGTTTTGAACTTCATCAAGGGTTAGATTATACAAAGATCCTGACCTAGATAAAGGTGCAGTCTTTGACTCTTGAACAGTTCCACTTTGAGACACCATTTTTTTCTCCAAGACTCACCAAAAACCTAGAACTCTATATCTTCCATTTCTAAACCTAATTTAACCCTTTACTCAGAACCCACTTCAATCTCTATTTGGTTGTTACTTGTTAGCAACAAAATAAACTGAAAAACCAAAAATAAAGTTTCTAAGAAGCAAGTTTTGTATCTAAAGGCATAAACTTGAAACAAAAATTGAAAGAAAAAGAAAAGGGGACAGAAGAGAACAGAACATACCTGGAAAATGAAATCAATTTTCTTTGAAGTTTGGTAACAGAGACAATTTCACAAACACAAAGCATGCAATTTTGGAAAGGGGTTTAAAGGGTGTAGTTAATAATTGGTTCCAAAAGAAGAAGAAAAAAGAGCAAGATCAGGTTAAAAAGGAATCAAATGCTACAGAACAGATGCTCCACAAACATAGGATGATAGTGTTTTAGAGAGAGAGAGAGAGAGAGAGAGAGAGAGGAAAAGTCATAAACTAATTATGCATGTCATTTCTCTAATTCTATCATCATCATCACACTATGCACTAAAGAATTAAAAAAACAGACATGGATGCTGCAAAAACCTTAGCACATACAAAACACTTGTGAGAAAGTGGAACATTCCTTAGGAGAGAACAGTGCTTACACTAACCTAAAAAAGGAAACTAAAGTAAGTGTTTGGGTTGAGTAAAAAACAAGTTTGGGTCCATGATGATAAAACTTGATTTTGATAATAAAAAATAATAAAGAAACTATAAAGAATTTATATTTTAAATAAAATTTAGATAAAAGTTGTTTTTTATGGTTTTAAAAACAAATTATTAAAGAAATTATCGAGTCGAGTCGCAGATTATGTTGTTCTCTTTAAAAGATTTTTCGGTGTTTGTACAAAATTATACAAAGTATTCTCTCAACTACGACATCTCTAATATAAAATAATTTAGTTTTATATTGTACGATTATTACTTGTAGAGTAGATAATCGGTCTAAAAATATATTCTTTTATCTGCGCCAGCAAGTCACATCAGTTTTCCCAGACAGGATGTTTCCTGAGGCAGTCGAAATAGTAGTACTTTTGTCGCCAAAGCTGTATTGGAAACTAAGCATAAGCTTTAAATACTCCAGTGGTCGCTGAACTTTTAGAGATTCCAGTTATTCATGGGAAATACTGGTCGATTGAATGCCAGTCAAAGTATTGGGTGGAGGATCCTTAGACTGATTGTCTTAGTTCACTTAGCTTTCTAAAGCCTCCACCTCAGTCTCTGCATCAGATGCAGTTTGCTCTCCTTCCTCTTCTTATTTTTCTTCTTCTTTTCCTTCTTCATCTTCCTCTTCTTCTTCTTCTTCTTCTTCTTCTTCTTCTTCTTCTTCTTCTTCATTATTTTCCTCTTCATTTTCTTCTTCCTCTTCAATGAGGTTGTCATCCTCACTTGTTTTTCCCTCGAGATCACCCTCAGCAGGTTGCTCTATATCCGGTATCACAGTGTCCCCAGAAAGGTCAACAACCTCTTTCTCGACAGGGTCCTCTTTTTGAGCAGATGCTTCGACATGGGGGAACTCCACCACAGGAACAACTGGCATCTTCTTGAGAGTATAGGTAGAATGGATTCCCTCATAAGAACCTTTTGTCGAGCCTCTCGCAGAGGCCCTAGACGGAGTTGTTGGATGGTAGCTTGGGTCACTGCTGGTTATGGGGATAAGATGCTTCACCATGGGTTGACCCCTGGTGTCGGTGGTAATTTGTGAAGGAAAAATAAAAAAATTAGAAGAGTAAATGATAAAGAAACGATACAAAGTTATAAAAGAAGTTTTTACCTTGGGCTCATCAGCCCCATGACTAGAATTGTCGCTTTCATCTTGTGCTGCGTGGCTAGTAAGAGTTGTTGTTATCGAGAGTTTGCTAGCCTTTGGTTTTGCCTGGTTGAAGGCTTCAGTTATCTTGGTTTGCTTCCTCCTCGTCTTCAAAGTTCGTTCTTCAGGAGGAGATTGGTCCTCCTCGTCTGACTCGATGATGATTTGGTGGGAAGTCCCCATTGTCTTTTGCTTTTTGAGAGTAAGGGGTGGCATTTGTGAACTCTGAAAAACTTGATGCATTAGACAACCGAAGACTTTGTAGTTGGGGAAAATTAAGTAAGAAATTTACATTAGCAATTGGAGTGCTTTCCTCTGTTTGTTCTTTGATTTGCTTCTTCTTTTTTGGGGCAACTTTAACAGCTGAAAGTCAAACAAAATAATACAAGTAAGATGATAAAAAATCAAATAGGGGAATTTAGTTTGAAGAACCTCCCATTCCACACCTTCATATATTTCGGATTCAATGCAAACATCTTCGATATCGTTATGAAGAGGACCTTTGAAACTAGAGGTGACAATTGGATCCACTAAGGCAAAATCCATCCAATCCATCAAATCCATCCACCACATAAAAAGTAAGTTAATAGATTGGATTAAATCCATTCATTTATATGCATGGATTGATTCAATCCATCCAACATATTTTAAGGATCCAATGAATTATTTTTATTTTTGTTAGATTTATGGATAAAAAAAATATGTTTGCTTTTTTGAAATAAAAAAAAATTGGATGGATGGATATCCATCCATTAAAAATATGTTAATGGATGGATTGGATGGATATTATTCTTAACGGATGGATTGGATTGGATAATTTTAAGAAAATTTTAGCGGATTGTTAACGGACTAATGAATTATTTTTATCCATCCATTAACAATCCAATCCATCCATTTTGCCACCCATATTTGAAATTGTCTAAAGTATGCTTAGTCGCAACCACCCGCTGAGCCTTTGGTTTCGACTGCTGACGAAGAATCTTCATGGAATCCCCACAGATAAACCAGTCTGGGAATGGAGGGGAAATGACCACTCCAAAATTAGCATTTGGTAGTTGAGAAAATTTCATAGGAAATTGTTTGAAGGCTAGTGCGTACCGTTCCTTGGGAGGAACGAACGAAGGGAGTTCCAGAATTTTCATTTTCTTTAAAAAAAATTCCTTTAATGTAACAGCTGCTTCGCGGACGGTTTGACTAAGGTCATCTGGTCAATAAACAGTTTCAAAGTACTTCTGGAATGCTTGGATTTATTTGATGTGTGTCGTATTACCTTTCTTGATCTTCTCCTGCACATATAGGAAAGCTTGATTAATAAGTCGAGTAAAAGAAGGTGCATCGAAGAATTCTTCAGCATAGTACGATGACCACCAGTGGTTGAACTTTGGGGTACAGTAGAAGCAGGGATCGAAGCCAATGGGGACGAGTTAAACTTTGCTGGAGTAGCGGAGAAAATGTGTCGTAGCCATTTCCTCAGTATACTTCACACTGTGAAGTATAAGAGCATATTTCTTTTCGAAGAGGCATTTGGGGAGTGTTTGGACTAAACCGAACTGTTGAGCCACCAAGTTTGGTTGATAGGAAACCAAAGCAACTTGAGACTTCGACAGATTCAGTCGAAGTGTTATCAACCTTGGGATAAAAAAGGCTTCCTAGATTTGTGAAGATTTTGCCTCTAGAGTTTTATTTGGAGTCAGGAAAGGTCTGGTGAACCACTCAGGATCATGTTTTCTTGCAGCAAATGGGGCCATGTTCAAAGTAAATTCATGACGTTTTGCAAACATCATGACGTAGCTTAGGAAAATTGGCCTAAGGGTCTGTCCTTCTTCGTGGGGAGTAAGCTGGACCAAGTGTGTTCCTTCGATTCTCCTATTTTTGATCTCGTCGGCAGCTTCGTGAACTGAGTTTTTGTTAGGAAGGCTAGCTTCGAACGAGGCACTTATCCAGAGTTGCAAAGGCCAGAAAGGACCAGATAATAACAAGTTTCCCTTTGCTCCCAAGTCTTTGAGTTGAGCTACCCCTTCACTTAGAGACTCGTAAAGGTTCCCCAGAATCATTTCACTTAAGCAGATGTCGTGGCCTCTGTAGAGTTGAGTGGCCAGAGTCAGGTACCTCCTAGCCACTTGTAGGGACTTCGAGCAGAAAATGCAGTGGGATAACCATACGGTTAAAAAGGCTATATGTTCCTGATCAGAAACATCAACAGTGGTCTTGTCGAAAAAGTGCGCTATAAAATGAGATTATGTGGCCTTTGCGGAATTAAAACCTATGGAATCATTAGATTCCAAGTCAGGATTATATGGGTTTCCGGTGGGTTTAAGCTCTGTAATTGCGGCTATGTCAAAAAGCGTGGGGGTTATCATCCCACAAGGGAGATGGAAGGTGTAATGGGTATTGTCCCAGAAATACAAGGAAGAGACTAACATGGTTTGACAATAGTCGAGGCTTGTTTTCGACAACATGACTAAATCATAAATTCCTAGTTTTTCCAAGTTTGAGCTTTTACTTTTCTATCTTTGCTAGCCAATTCATGTAATCATCTGATTCCTTGAAGGAGGGTATCTCTCTAAAAATCCTAAAGTTGTTGTTCATATATCTTAAATCTATATTGTTCAGCACTATCGCATCAGCAGAGGTTTTCTCAACCTTAACTTTGTTGGCTTGTCCTATGAGTTTAGATTTGTGGTAGGAAGGGAAAAGTCCCTAGCTTTACTATGTTCAAAACCAGATGAAGGCAGAGGCCCACATAGGGCATGCGTTTTACCAGATACAACAAGAGGGATAAGTACTTGGGATTCGTATATTTTCCTCTTCTCTTCTGCAAGTGGCTCAGGGAGAAATTGCTGGTTCCCCATCATCATTGGTGCTGATAGCGTGTCAAAAGCTGGAAGTTGAGAAATTTTCTTCAGATCTTTGGACTTTTGATTTTTCTTAGAATCCTTGATGTTGGTAGTGGAGGATGCCATTGTTGAGATTGTCGCTTGCGCGAAAATAAGGTGCCGGCATGACAGAAGAGTCGCCACCTTTCGTTATTTATCCCTCAGAACGGGAAAGGAAACGATCGGAGAAACCTGACGAATAAGGGTAAGACAAGGTCATCGCAACCATTGTCTGGGTTCGGGAGTCGGTTACGCAAGGGGAAGGTATTAGCACCCCTCACGTCCGTCGTACTCGACGGGATCCTCGCTTGTTTGTTTACTTGGACGGGTTGGTTATAATCTATCTACCTATCAAGGCTGGCTGAAAAAGAAAAGAAAAATGACTCGGCAAAGCGTCGCGCTTTATGCCTACGTATTCTCATCAGAGAATGAGAAATCAGAGTCAACGTAGTTCGGCTAGCAAAGGATTATGGGGGAAAGGTTGCTCGCTAGGATATCGCATCCTATGCCTACGTACTTTCATCTGGTATGAAAGATCAGAGCAAACGTAGTTCGGGAAACTACAGGAAAAAGCTCAACTAGGAGGGAGACTATCAAGTCCTACTGTTATCATGCCATGGATTCATCCTATGGTTGAGGTTTGAACAGGGAACTCCTAGATGTTGTCATGCATAGGTTTCAACCTAAAAGTCTATCATCAAATCCTCATCAGAGGAAATGAGAGTCCTAAGGGATCATGTCAATGATACACAGAAACAGACAAAAACATCAGCTTTAACAGTACAGTGCATGCAATGCAAGTGAGGGAGGAAATGTGTGTGGGGCTTCAACCTCCACAAGCTCATCTCAACCTCAAGCCAGTCATGCAATAACAGTAATCATGCTGAAAATAATCACCATGCTATCAAGCAATGAATAGGTAAAGGAAATGAAGTGCCATCAGGCAAACAAACCACACTTGAGAAAGAATCATCTACTCTCTAATCCTAACCCTAATCACAGAGTCTGAACAGATCTAAGCAAAGCTCTCAAGCAAAACCCTAAACAAGAGAAATCGTTCCCAATCTTCAAGCTTCAGAATAAGCTTACCAAAGACAGGAAGCTAAGCAATCAGACTCATAGTGTCTTCCTCAGGAAAGCACTAAGAGGTGTATACTCAGGAATCATACCCTATGTGGCTCAACCACTGTGATCAGTTTACATCCCTCCTCAGGAGAGATTAAACTCACAAGCAGGCTCCAACATCACTGGATATTTAGGAAATCCTATCTGAACTAGTGGAACTAAGTGGATAGACCCATAGGACCTTCCTCAGGAAAGTACTAGGAGGCTTCCACTTAGGAGTTGTATCCCATGTGGCTCAACAACATGTGATCAGTTTACATTCCTCCTCAGGAGAAATTAAACTCACAAGTTGGCTCCGACATCATTGGATACTTAAGAAATCCTAGATCAACTAGTGGAACTAAATGAATAGACTCCTAGGACCTTCCTCAGGAAAGTACTAGGAGGCTTCCACTTAGGAGTTGTATCCCATGTGGCTCAACAACATGTGATCAGTTTACATTCCTCCTCAGGAGAAATTAAACTCACAAGTTGGCTCCAACATCATTGGATACTTAAGAAAGAGGTGAGAAGGAAGGATGAAAGTCATTCATAGTGCCTTCCTCAGGAAAGTACCATGAACTTCCTTCAAACTTCAGGCTCTCAAACCTCACAGACAGGAGATGAGACAAGCTCTGGGTCTCTGAATCTTGGTCTACAAGCTTCCCTTCATGATGCTCTCCATCAATATCCTCAAGGCAACACAAGCCCTTCATCAAATTCCTCAGAATGAACCCCACAGATGAACAGATAACCCACTGAACAAACCAAATCATCAGGCAATCTTCAGACAATACCTAAAAATACTAAACTAATGGGAAAAAATCTAACAATTAATCACAAGGGTCCTCAACACCTTCTCATAACATCTACAAAGGTTTCTACCTAAAAATCAAGATAAAACACAATCAAAGAAAGGAATCATCACCTATGCACAATTCTAAACCCTAATTAGACTATCCTAAGTCAACCCTAATTAAACTAATCAAGATTAATTCTAAAAAATCTAGAAAAAATCCTATGGGGAAGTATGACTCATCATCTAATTGCATAAAAAAGAATGGGTAAAAAAGATTAATGGAAAGTACTAAAACAATTCCTACAAAATCAAATATCAAAATGAAACAATTAAAAAGCTATTTAATTGGAAAATCTACTAAAAATATTAAACCTAAAAATAAAATCTCAATTTTATTTTAATAATTTTCTACACATTTTAATCTACTCATAGAAAAAAGAAGAAATTAAAAAACATTTTTTATCTATTTTTAATGAATTTTACAAAACAGACAAAATATTAAAAAGAAAATAAAAGAAATAAAATGAATTATAGGGGTGGGGGGTCAGAATAGCAAGCGCACTAGTTATAATGGATTGGGCTACACAAATAGGGGGGTGGGAATAGAAACTGAGGCCCAGAACGCCTTTAAAATGAAACGCGGCGTTTGGATATAGTTTGAATTTCCCTCTCTTTCTCAGGTTAAATCCTGGCCACTAGATTAGATGATTTTGTCAAACATTAGGAACGATCCAATGGCTGGCCTTCATCGTCTTCAAACAAACTAGGGTTTTGCAGAACCCTCTCTCATGCACTCATATATTCGAGCTCTACTAGCTCTCTCCACACGCCACGGTTCAGCAAGGTCTAAACACGAAAAATGATCTACTAAACGAGAGGAATAAAACCATACGCTCACCTTTTCTTAATTCTTCCTAGATTGCCCTAACATAATGCCTCAACATCCTGGTACCACCATGTTCAACTGCTATCAAACTTTCACCAAACTTCAACCTAATGATTTACAGATACACTACACGCTACCCTGGTCATTATACACTACTTCTTGATGATTGAAATGCCCTAAACTAATAGTTCTTGAAAATCAAAGTTTTCTGGTTCTGTTATGGATTGCCATGGAACAAGCTGCAACTCTCAGGGATGGATCCTCTAGCCTAGTACATCAACTCTATGACTATGAAACTAACTAAACTGCAATAATTTAAGAGATATAGGGTGAAGAAGAAACCTGTCAAGCAATGATGGAGGAGGCTCGTGGGGATGCTTGCAAGGCTTGAAATTGGTCCAAGATGCTCCTACAATGGTGAAGAACCTTCTGTTTGCACTTGTGTGGGAGGAAGTGGCTTGTAGTAGAAGGTATCTTGGATTGCTTCAACTTGAAGAAATGGATTCAATGGCTATCTCTCCTTCTTTCTCCTCTGACTTGATTCCAACTTTCACCACCCTTAGACTCTCCACAATGCACTCTTTTTATAACAATTGATGGATGTTTCTAGATTCATCTAGAAAAGTGTGGAAACTTCATGAAAGTCTCCTTGAATGAGAAGTTGAAAGTCTCATATCCCTTGCTTCATGCATGGTAATTTGGTCTCAAAATGTCCTTATGTGAGTTATTGAATGAGGATGGGTGAAAAACAAGTGCATTTGTTGCTTATGTAGGGTTTTTCAACATTGCCTTCTTATGCAAGTAAGAAATTTCCAAAGGAAGTCCATTTTTTAAGCCTCAAATGAAAATTCTATTTAAACCAATCTTCTCAAAATGTTTTTTCCAATCAAAATGATATATTGGATGACCTATTTTGGATTTGTGGATCTTCCAAAACACTTTTCCATTTCAACTTTTCAAAGTTATAAGTCATTTTTAGTTCATTTTTGACCAATCATGGAATCTTGTGCTATGAGCTTTTTCAACAATTTGTGACCTTCTTTCTAGACTTAAAATCACATTTTGAGCAACTTTCATGTTTTAAGTTTTTCCATTTGAGGCTTGGAAATAGGAGTTTTAGGCATTGGTTAAAATGACCTATAACTGACAAATGACCAAAATACCCCTGCCTTGTTCAAACCATAACTTGAGTTCCACAAATCCAATCAAGGACTTATACCACTCAAATTAAAGCTAAGAAGATCCTCTTCAACATTCATGTTGACCAAGAAGTCATAGGAATCAACCTACTAGGGCAAAAGTTGTCTGCAAGTTGGGTGACTTTCAAGGACCCAGATTCACACACTTCTGCTGACCTGTAATTTGTCAAAACCATAACTTGAGCTCTGTAACTCCTATCAAGGACTTCCACCACTCAAATTAAAGCTAAGAACAAGTTCTACAACATTCATGTTGTGGGGAAGATGAGATAACAATCACATCTAGAGCTAAAACTGCCTGGAAGATAGGGATCAAATTAGGGTTTTTCCACTGATAATCCTTGGGAACCCTAACTCAAAACTTCACAAACTCTTCAATCATGATGAGTTGGTCTAGGAATCATCTTTATAACATCTCTATGCATCATTCCATGATCTCATGGACCTTGGATTAGGTCTCAACCTTCTCCAAATCTTCAGTTATCCTAGGGTTGACCTAGTCAAAACCCTAATTCTACCATTCATGGCTGAATCTTCTGAATTCTTGCACAATGACTTCTCTGGGCTTCATGAAGGCTATCAAGGCATCTCATAAGCTTTCTCAAAACATCAAGTTCCTTCTCAAAGTCTCAGAATCATCTGAGGGGTACCCACAACTCTCAAACTGTGAAGCACACAACCCTGGTTTCAAACCACTTCTCTGGGGATCCCTTGAACTTTCTGATGAAGGTATCAACTTTCAAACATTCAATGAACAAATAAATGTTGGTCAAATTTTGGGGTGCAACAGCTGCCCCTATTCAAACGGCTTGGACCTGACTGGGTGAGAAGCGAACGGCTCTCAACCAATCAAGGTACGAGACGGTTGAATATCGGTAAACCCGAAAATTTGCCAACTGCACGACCACATGATACTCTGCGGAGAACAAATCTTTGAACACTGCAACACTAGCTGCTCAACAACTAGCTGGAGAGATACTGATCTGACATCGCTGCCAGAAACAAACATCATTCTGAGAGACACTCAACATCGCCGTCGTACCAACATCATCTCTGCTGGGGATTTAAGGAATCTGAAGCTACTCCGCTGGGAAGGAGAGACTTAACCGAGCACACTCTGATCTGGGGTTCACCCTCAGAACCATGACGAACATCGGAATACTGCTGCACACTGCCCGCCGTAGAACTTCAACATTAAAGATATATGAAACCCTGGCCCCTGGCCACTTCCAGCTTCAGCTAGCAAAGATCTTCAAGTGCTTCTGAAGATAAGCATCCTTGGCCTCCAAGGATGGCAACTCTGCAGGAGGTATCCTTCGACTTCAGTCTGAAGAAAGTGATCCTTGCCCTTCAAGGATACAAGGATCTGCCCTCAGGCAACTCCACCTCTGCTATAGAGCATCCGAGACTTCAGTCAGGGGTATACTTCGGCCTTCAGTCCGAACAATGAATCCTAGGTCGTTCATGACCTTGGGGGATAACCTTGCCTTTAGGCACCTTCGCTTCGGCTTGGGAAATCTGTGACTTCAGTCAGAGAAATGGTATCCTGAGCCATTCATGACTCTACGGGGATTCAAACACTTTGCCTTCAGGCAAAACTCCGCTTCAGCGGGAGAAACATCTTCGACTTCAGTCAGGAGAAAAACTATTCACTTGATCGCAATCAATCATCACCTCAGGACAACTGACTTGGTCTTCAGACTCACACGAATCACTCTGTTGTATCTACAACTCTGGAACCTTGTCCTCAGCTACCTGTTGATTCTTCAACACGGAAATCTGGCTTCACTGGAACCTTTGATTCCGCCTTCAGGCGTTTACGAAATCCATCTTCAGATTAGACATCGTTGTTGGAGAAATATCTTCGACTTCAATCAGAAGACGTATCATTCTCTTGATCGCGCTCAATCATCACCTCAGGATAACTGACTTGGTCTTCAGACTCACACGAATCATTCTGTTGTATCTACAACCCTGGAACCTTGTCTTCAGCCACCCGTTGCTTCATCCACACGGAAATCTGGCTTCACAGGAACCTTCTGGTATCGCCTTCGGGCGCTCACGAAATCCATCTTCAGATTAGACATCGTCGTTGGAGCAAACATATCACGCTGCTACTCACTTGACATCCTGTCAAGTCGTTGCTAAATAAAAGCAAACATGCCGGGTCACCAGACATAATCACCAAGTTAACAACTCTGTTGAGGAGAGAGGAGTGAGGGTTCACCCAAACAACCTTGACGACTTACTGGGGAAAAGGAAGAAGGGTTCACCCGAACAACCTTGTAGACTCTGCTGCAGAAAGACGAGAGAGTTCACCCAAACGACTCCAACAACTGCTGGAGAAAAACGAAGGAGCACACTCAGACGATTCCTACCAACTTTACTGAGGGAGGGCTACCCTTCAAGGGAGCTGTATTTTCTGCCGATCTCATCTGGACTTATACTTGAGGATGACGGACTCCTCCGGAGAGCACAGCACATCAGGCTGATCAACACACTATCCCCTGCTATACTCTGCATGGGGAAAGCGATAGATGCCCTGAACGACTTTTTGGGAAATGACCCTTCTGGGGAACATAGCCGTCATGCTACAAGACACTCATGTCATTAAGTTCTCAAACTTGCGGGATGAACAAACTTCAGCTTGCTGGACAATCCTTCGGGATCTGCCTGGGGAAACATTTCATCTGCCCCTCATGGCAGTGCTCGACTGGGGATATCAATCTACCTGCCTGCTGCTGGGGAAATGCCAACCACCTGCTGGGGAAAAGACCTCCACTCTGTTGGGGGGTTCCAGAAATCACCCTGAACAAACAACTCCGGCGGGCGCTTTCAAGAATCATCCTGAACAAATAACCTTTCTGGAGACTTTATTCTGCTGGGTACTTCCAGGAATCTTCCTGAGCAACTCTTGCTGCGGACGCTACTGGGGAGCTCTAGAATCATCTTAAGCAAACAACTCGGGAAACTGTATTGAGGTCTTAAGAGTCATCTTAAGCAAACGGTCCTGCTGAGGAATTCAAGCATCATCTTGCACTGAAGACTTCGCCGGGGATCTCAAAAATCATCTTGAGCGAGCGACTTGTGGGGATCACACCGGGGTCTTTAGAATCATCTAAGAAAACAACCTTGCTGGGGAGAACATCAAGAATCGTCCTGAGCGACCGGTCTTTCGGTGGTACATCTGTACAACAAGAATGGTAATGATCTAGATCATGCTTATGATGCATATGCTTCTGCGCTATGCCCCACACGGTGGGAATGATATGCTAAATGCTAAATGCCATGCAATCATGCACGATGTTATGCAGCCATGCGCAATGTTATGCAGTGTTTAATGCTATGCAGTCATGCACAATGATGCGATCCCGTCAGCAAAATAAATGCCGAAGGGGAAATCCTCCTGTCAAGGAGAAAGAACTACTCAGGTAGAGGAATCATCCTGCTGAGGTGAATGTGAACACGCCAATATCAATTAGGCTCTGTTTGGGGAATTGATCTTCCGCGAACTGCTGCAGGGGAACAACTTCAGCTGACTGCTGCAGGGGATGAAGCTCTACGAGAACTTGGACCTGCTGATATCCATCGCAAGAATAAACTGTGCGGCCGTCTCGGCTACTCTTCTGGGAATGACCACTCCGTGGGGAAACAACTTCAGCTGCTCCACACTCCACTGGGGAAACTCAATCATGATCTGGTCAACTTCCAAGGATTCGGATCTCTTGGATATCTGCAAACTCGGCTGAGGAAGGAGAAATCATTCTGCTTCACCGGAGAGAGTGCGACTCAGGGGGAATACAACATCAGATGCCCCACGCTCTGCTGGGGAAAATTGATCATGATCTGATCAACTTCCAAGGATTCGGCTTTCCTGCGGACTCAGCCGGGGGGAGAAATCATTCTACTTCACTGGAGAGTACGACTCTGATGGGGGATTTCAATTCCGCTGGGGAAGAAAGAATCATCTGACTTCGGGGGAGAGTACAACTCTGCAGGGGCATACAACATCAGTTGTTCCGACACTCTACTGGGGAAGATGGAATCATCCACTTTCAGGAGAGAACATGACTTTGGTGGGGGAACCTCAATTCCGCTGGAGACTTTAGTCTGGCATCATCAGTTACTGCATACTTCGGTATACGACTAGCTTCCTGCACTTGTGACCCGGTGCGGGGGAAAATCCTGCTTCAGCGACTTTACTGGGGAAAACACGAGCTTCGGCTCCCGAACATTTCTATGAACTCTGCACTTGTGACCCGGTGCTGGGGAAAGACGACACCATTCTCCGGCGCTTGACTCAGCTGATGAGGTGACATTCCTTCAGGATGCGCCTGCTTGGGGAAGAGAATCACCTCTACCTGGTGAAGACACATCAATGCTCACTATTCTGATTTTGATTCTGCGGAGGAGAGATTACTGAACTCTGCCGGAGAAGGAGGACTCGCTCCGCCTCGGGGATATCAATCCTGGTCTACTGAGGGCAATCTTGACCCTAATCTGATGAGGGGTAAACGCCATCTCAATCTGCCGTAGTCTCAAACTGTACGGGGGAACAACCTCAGACCGTACATCTCTGCGGAGAAACAATCCTGATTCAACAACGCCAACACAGGGAATACAGGCTACCAATCATGGAGTCAAGTAACAGGTTATGCTGTAGGATAGCAACCCAATGACCGCAAGGCTTCTTCAGAAGGTTCGGGTTTTGACGGGGTAATGACACGATTCCCCGATACTCAATTCTTGCTAGGGTGAACAAACTCATCTGAACAACTTGCCCCAGCGCAATTCAACTTGCCCCAATCCGACCTTTGGGAATAATTCATTCTGAGCCGAAAACAATTGGCAACAAGACAATCTTCAGAGGGCTTGCCCCAGCATCTGCACAACGGGAGGATTCGTCCTCAACTAATCAACTCTCAGCATGGTCGGCTTCAATATCTCTGAAGTAGTTTGCCCCTGAACGAGCGATGAGCGACTCAACATGCTCTGATCGAACACTGGAGGGATCTGCCCTTAAATTGCAAGGATTCCGGATAACTGCCCCTGATTGGGTCTCAAGAAGATTCACTTCCGATCAACCGCTGCTCGCATAAACGGCCCCATAATCAACTGATGCTCCGGGACTTGTCCTCAGACAAACTGATTCCAAACTCACTGGAAGTCATTGCCCCAGATTCACAGGGTCTCAAAGCACAACATTCTGATCCAGACCTCTGGCGATTCAGTCCTGATTGACTATTCCTTGCTGAAGTTCCTTCGTATCAGCTACTAACCTGCAACTAAAATTGTTTATTTACGAATAGTAATTTTAATGCAGTGTTCATGCAAATTTCGAAAAAATGTTGTGCTGTCACTCATTTACGTGTCATGCTAGTGAGTGACGAATGAACTCAAGAGTTCAAACGTAGTACTGATGCGATCAGTGAAAAATGCAATAAGGATATGATTAGCAAATCATGAAGGAGTCAGGTTACTCAACCTTATCGTAATGCGCTCTCAGAATAAACCCTGCCTCAATTAGGTCTTTTAAGGGTTGTATCGTGGTCGGGTTCACGGTTCGCGAAACAAAGGATATTCGGCTCAAATTGTGATTTGTACCCACCCCGTCTACGTGATGTTCTCCGATCCTAAAGTTCAGTCAACTTAGCTCGAGCGCTCGCCTCTTCGAGAGGTACGTTGAACATTGGGAACCACTGGTTAAAGAATTCACAAGGTGTTTCGGAGTGACAGTTACTCCTTTTTCGTTTTCGGTGTCGGTGTCTACACGACTTTGTCCTTGTTTGAGGATTTTTCCTTTTTTATAATCCTTTCTTTTTCAGTCTTTTATTTTGATTCCCTAATTTTTGCCTGGACTGACTCCTTTTGAGTTCTTTTCGATTTTTTCTTTTGAAGTCCAGCGGGATGCCCTGATTTTTGCCTAAGTATTTGCTTTCTAGCTTTTTCTTTTTTACTTAGCGGGCTTTCTTATTTCTCTTTTCTGGAACAAGGTCGTGCGACACTGGTTGTCTTGATTGCTCCGAAAGGATTATAACTGTCTCACTCCTGATTGGTGAGGTTTAACCATTGTGGTTGATGAGGTACGACCTCTGGAGAGGAATATGACGTGATTGGTCCTCGAAGGACAACACTCCTCTATAAGACTTGAACGCTCGATCAAGCTAACTGACAACTACCCTGCCCCGGGTTAAGATGTGAGGGTTAAAAAGTCCGAAAGAAACTCCTACTTCTCGGCTCGAAGTGGTTAGCAAGGGATTCTCTTCCTTATCTCTCCGGTGTTTAGGGGATTTGAAACAAAGCCTTATACGTCATCGGCAAAGTTTTATCTGAAAACAATACGATCATCGGTTATGAGTATTCGGTTTCATCATCCTCCCTCCGCTCATTGCTAATCATAGTAATAAAGTGGAGTAAATAAAATGCAAGTGTCAGTGCAATGCAGCAAATGAGTGACAACGACATAACTAATTCAGAAGAAATGCATAGTCACTTTATTATCATTACCATTCGAAACATACAATGTTTACAGCAAGTAGTAACTAACAGAAAAGATACTACAAATGCAAATGGTAAAAAGTCCGAGGACTGCCAATGTTGAGGACGTCTGCCTGTCTGGATCACTGGCTTCTGGAAATAACCCTCTGAATCTGCGAGCTCAAACAGCTGAGAGGTTGTCACGTACAACCAAAACTCCATCTGGAAAGGAAATACACCCTTGGTCGATCAATTGTTGCACTTTCGCCTGGAAAGCCTTGCAATCTTCAGTTGAATGCCCCGGAGATCCACCATGGTAGCCACACTGAGCATGAGGATCGTACCCTGGAGGGTAAGGCTCTGGCACGGGCTTGATAGCTTTCGGTTCCACCAAGGAATTCTGAATCAGCAGTGGAAGAATCTGGCTATAAGGCACAGGCACTGGATGGGAAGAAGCATTCCTTTGTTCTAAGTGGTTGCGAGGTCTCTTGTGATCCTGGGGCTGGTATTCTTTCCGCCCAAGAAGTCGTCGTTTCTGAATGGCAATGGTCCCTTGCTTAGGCGCTTGCGTCCCTGAGCTTGATCCAGGTAGAAACTGCGAGCGAGGCGATTCAGTCACCAAAGGTCGTGGGACATATTCAAGATCTTTCTCAGCTTCAGGCAAAGGAGTGAAATCATTCGCCCCTTTTGCAGGGTACGGGATGAACTTTCCCGATGCTCTCATGCCGCCCGGCACAAGCCTAATCGCCCTTGAGTCAATAAGGTCCTGAATCTTATTCCTGAGAGCCTTGCATGTTTCAACATGGTGCCCTGGTGCTCCTGAGTGGAAATCACAACGCATGCTTAGATCAACGTCTGGTGACACGTCATCTGGTGGATCTGAGGTCCGAAGCTTGAGGACACGGTTCTGAACCAACAGCGGCAGCAGCTGGGCATAACTCACAGGTAGTGGGTCCACAGCTCTATCAAGTAGCTTCTTCTTTTGACCATAACCTTCAGGGTTATTCTGAGATGCTCGGCGCGGCTGATGACGAGACAGGCCTCGAGCTTCATGCTGTGTAGAGGGTCCATGAGGTCCACTTGGCTTCAGCACAGGTGGCACTGAAGGTAACGGAGGAAGCACTTTGGGCTCCACCTTGGGTGCTTGACCACTCTCCTTATTTAGCATACTTCTCACCACTCCCATGAGAAAGCTCAACTGATTCTGCAGCTGCTGATTCTCCTCTCTGAGTACTTGCTGGTCCAGACGCACTGCCCGTATGTCATTCATGACCTGCCCCAGTTGGCTTCGGATTTTCCCCAGTTCAGCTTGTACCTGCTCCATCAATCTGAGCTGCTTGATTCTGAGTCAAACCTGCAAACACAAGGGTTAGAAGACAAGCCCCGGCTTCTGTCATGCAAGATGAATTATGGGTGTCTGTACGTTCAGGAGATCACCCCTGATTCTGGTGTCAACGTACCAACATAGTGTCAATGCAGTGATAAGACTGGATCCATTCATGGAAGAAAATATCTCATATTGCTCGAGACACCAGACTCAGGGTACGAAACGCGCCTGTAGCACAGACACATGCTAATGGAATGCAAACATGAATATGCGAGCTAATGCAAAATGCAGGCATGCAATAACATATCCAGGTGGCTGCTGTGGAGATTCGGTATCGACAGTCACTGATGAGAAGGAGACCCCGGTGTAAAATCACTGATCTGATCTGCTGAGAACAACCATCTGATAGGATCGAGATCAAAATTCTGCTCTGTCAAGAGTAAGTGCCTGATAATAAGGACCCCGGGTGCACGGTCAAGAAATATCTGTTGATGAAGTCTTCAAACCCCAAATCAAAAATCTGCCCTATCAAGAACAAACACACAGCTGCTGATGAGATCCTCAGACCCCACTCAAAATCTACTCCATCCAGAACAAACCTCTGATGACAATGCTCTGATCGGAACTTGCTCTATCAGGAACAGACATACACCCGATGATACAATCCTCTGATCAAAAAACCCGCTCTGTCAAGAACAGTCAAATCTGCCACCGAGAACCCTGATACCAACATAACTGATCCACTGTCAAGAAAACCAGGTGGTCTGAGGGTATAAGTTTCCTGCAATATCCCGACCCCACTCACAGGTATGGACCTAATCCACGGACAAAGGTACGGCATCCTATGCGGTCATCAGCGTCACAGACTTTCATGAGTGACGATACGATTCCCAGAAGGAGTGGCATCATCAAGTCATGAAGAGGTCTCACTTAGCTGACTTCCAAATGATCGGTCCCCAGAGTCGACAATCCTCACGTCTGGACTCCCCTCAGATCCTCAGGACCGGAAAGGAGCACCTCTGCAAGAATCTCGTCTGAGCGCAAATTTTCGTAGGGAACTGTGCCTGCTCAGCAGACAGGTTCGTCTACTACTTCTCCGCAACTATATCTAGGTGTGTACTTAAGCCCAGGTCCGGCTTCTCACTCATAGTAACATCCCTATCCCACAGCAGCACAGATAATCATATCGAACTGGAAATAAAATGCGGGAAATAGAATGCGGGAAGTAAAAATGCGATAAATAAACGCAACCCAACAAGCAAACACGCAAACGATAGGATTGACTCTCATAGGGAACCGGAGAACCAGAGATTCTGGGTTCGGTCCCCAGCAGAGTCGCCAGCTGCTGGGGACGGTCCCAGACAGCTAAGAAGGAAATCCAAGGCGAGACTCGTAGAGGGAAACACCTGAATTCCCCAGCAGAGTCGCCAGCTGCTAGGGACGGTCCCAGACAGCTAAGAAGGAAATCCAAGGCGAGACTCGTAGAGGGGAACACCGCAGTCCCCAGCAGAGTCGCCAGCTGTCGCTTGCGCGAAAATAAGGTGCCGGCATGACAGAAGAGTCGCCACCTTTCGTTATTTATCCCTCAGAACGGGAAAGGAAACGATCGGAGAAACCTGACGAATAAGGGTAAGACAAGGTCATCGCAACCATTGTCTGGGTTCGGGAGTCGGTTACGCAAGGGGAAGGTATTAGCACCCCTCACGTCCGTCGTACTCGACGGGATCCTCGCTTGTTTGTTTACTTGGACGGGTTGGTTATAATCTATCTACCTATCAAGGCTGGCTGAAAAAGAAAAGAAAAATGACTCGGCAAAGCGTCGCGCTTTATGCCTACGTATTCTCATCAGAGAATGAGAAATCAGAGTCAACGTAGTTCGGCTAGCAAAGGATTATGGGGGAAAGGTTGCTCGCTAGGATATCGCATCCTATGCCTACGTACTTTCATCTGGTATGAAAGATCAGAGCAAACGTAGTTCGGGAAACTACAGGAAAAAGCTCAACTAGGAGGGAGACTATCAAGTCCTACTGTTATCATGCCATGGATTCATCCTATGGTTGAGGTTTGAACAGGGAACTCCTAGATGTTGTCATGCATAGGTTTCAACCTAAAAGTCTATCATCAAATCCTCATCAGAGGAAATGAGAGTCCTAAGGGATCATGTCAATGATACACAGAAACAGACAAAAACATCAGCTTTAACAGTAAAGTGCATGCAATGCAAGTGAGGGAGGAAATGTGTGTGGGGCTTCAACCTCCACAAGCTCATCTCAACCTCAAGCCAGTCATGCAATAACAGTAATCATGCTGAAAATAATCACCATGCTATCAAGCAATGAATAGGTAAAGGAAATGAAGTGCCATCAGGCAAACAAACCACACTTGAGAAAGAATCATCTACTCTCTAATCCTAACCCTAATCACAGAGTCTGAACAGATCTAAGCAAAGCTCTCAAGCAAAACCCTAAACAAGAGAAATCGTTCCCAATCTTCAAGCTTCAGAATAAGCTTACCAAAGACAGGAAGCTAAGCAATCAGACTCATAGTGTCTTCCTCAGGAAAGCACTAAGAGGTGTATACTCAGGAATCATACCCTATGTGGCTCAACCACTGTGATCAGTTTACATCCCTCCTCAGGAGAGATTAAACTCACAAGCAGGCTCCAACATCACTGGATATTTAGGAAATCCTATCTGAACTAGTGGAACTAAGTGGATAGACCCATAGGACCTTCCTCAGGAAAGTACTAGGAGGCTTCCACTTAGGAGTTGTATCCCATGTGGCTCAACAACATGTGATCAGTTTACATTCCTCCTCAGGAGAAATTAAACTCACAAGTTGGCTCCGACATCATTGGATACTTAAGAAATCCTAGATCAACTAGTGGAACTAAATGAATAGACTCCTAGGACCTTCCTCAGGAAAGTACTAGGAGGCTTCCACTTAGGAGTTGTATCCCATGTGGCTCAACAACATGTGATCAGTTTACATTCCTCCTCAGGAGAAATTAAACTCACAAGTTGGCTCCAACATCATTGGATACTTAAGAAAGAGGTGAGAAGGAAGGATGAAAGTCATTCATAGTGCCTTCCTCAGGAAAGTACCATGAACTTCCTTCAAACTTCAGGCTCTCAAACCTCACAGACAGGAGATGAGACAAGCTCTGGGTCTCTGAATCTTGGTCTACAAGCTTCCCTTCATGATGCTCTCCATCAATATCCTCAAGGCAACACAAGCCCTTCATCAAATTCCTCAGAATGAACCCCACAGATGAACAGATAACCCACTGAACAAACCAAATCATCAGGCAATCTTCAGACAATACCTAAAAATACTAAACTAATGGGAAAAAATCTAACAATTAATCACAAGGGTCCTCAACACCTTCTCATAACATCTACAAAGGTTTCTACCTAAAAATCAAGATAAAACACAATCAAAGAAAGGAATCATCACCTATGCACAATTCTAAACCCTAATTAGACTATCCTAAGTCAACCCTAATTAAACTAATCAAGATTAATTCTAAAAAATCTAGAAAAAATCCTATGGGGAAGTATGACTCATCATCTAATTGCATAAAAAAGAATGGGTAAAAAAGATTAATGGAAAGTACTAAAACAATTCCTACAAAATCAAATATCAAAATGAAACAATTAAAAAGCTATTTAATTGGAAAATCTACTAAAAATATTAAACCTAAAAATAAAATCTCAATTTTATTTTAATAATTTTCTACACATTTTAATCTACTCATAGAAAAAAGAAGAAATTAAAAAACATTTTTTATCTATTTTTAATGAATTTTACAAAACAGACAAAATATTAAAAAGAAAATAAAAGAAATAAAATGAATTATAGGGGTGGGGGGTCAGAATAGCAAGCGCACTAGTTATAATGGATTGGGCTACACAAATAGGGGGGTGGGAATAGAAACTGAGGCCCAGAACGCCTTTAAAATGAAACGCGGCGTTTGGATATAGTTTGAATTTCCCTCTCTTTCTCAGGTTAAATCCTGGCCACTAGATTAGATGATTTTGTCAAACATTAGGAACGATCCAATGGCTGGCCTTCATCGTCTTCAAACAAACTAGGGTTTTGCAGAACCCTCTCTCATGCACTCATATATTCGAGCTCTACTAGCTCTCTCCACACGCCACGGTTCAGCAAGGTCTAAACACGAAAAATGATCTACTAAACGAGAGGAATAAAACCATACGCTCACCTTTTCTTAATTCTTCCTAGATTGCCCTAACAGAATGCCTCAACATCCTGGTACCACCATGTTCAACTGCTATCAAACTTTCACCAAACTTCAACCTAATGATTTACAGATACACTACACGCTACCCTGGTCATTATACACTACTTCTTGATGATTGAAATGCCCTAAACTAATAGTTCTTGAAAATCAAAGTTTTCTGGTTCTGTTATGGATTGCCATGGAACAAGCTGCAACTCTCAGGGATGGATCCTCTAGCCTAGTACATCAACTCTATGACTATGAAACTAACTAAACTGCAATAATTTAAGAGATATAGGGTGAAGAAGAAACCTGTCAAGCAATGATGGAGGAGGCTCGTGGGGATGCTTGCAAGGCTTGAAATTGGTCCAAGATGCTCCTACAATGGTGAAGAACCTTCTGTTTGCACTTGTGTGGGAGGAAGTGGCTTGTAGTAGAAGGTATCTTGGATTGCTTCAACTTGAAGAAATGGCTTCAATGGCTATCTCTCCTTCTTTCTCCTCTGACTTGATTCCAACTTTCACCACCCTTAGACTCTCCACAATGCACTCTTTTTATAACAATTGATGGATGTTTCTAGATTCATCTAGAAAAGTGTGGAAACTTCATGAAAGTCTCCTTGAATGAGAAGTTGAAAGTCTCATATCCCTTGCTTCATGCATGGTAATTTGGTCTCAAAATGTCCTTATGTGAGTTATTGAATGAGGATGGGTGAAAAACAAGTGCATTTGTTGCTTATGTAGGGTTTTTCAACATTGCCTTCTTATGCAAGTAAGAAATTTCCAAAGGAAGTCCATTTTTTAAGCCTCAAATGAAAATTCTATTTAAACCAATATTCTCAAAATGTTTTTTCCAATCAAAATGATATATTGGATGACCTATTTTGGATTTGTGGATCTTCCAAAACACTTTTCCATTTCAACTTTTCAAAGTTATAAGTCATTTTTAGTTCATTTTTGACCAATCATGGAATCTTGTGCTATGAGCTTTTTCAACAATTTGTGACCTTCTTTCTAGACTTAAAATCACATTTTGAGCAACTTTCATGTTTTAAGTTTTTCCATTTGAGGCTTGGAAATAGGAGTTTTAGGCATTGGTTAAAATGACCTATAACTGACAAATGACCAAAATACCCCTGCCTTGTTCAAACCATAACTTGAGTTCCACAAATCCAATCAAGGACTTCTACCACTCAAATTAAAGCTAAGAAGATCCTCTTCAACATTCATGTTGACCAAGAAGTCATAGGAATCAACCTACTAGGGCAAAAGTTGTCTGCAAGTTGGGTGACTTTCAAGGACCCAGATTCACACACTTCTGCTGACCTGTAATTTGTCAAAACCATAACTTGAGCTCTGTAACTCCTATCAAGGACTTCCACCACTCAAATTAAAGCTAAGAACAAGTTCTACAACATTCATGTTGTGGGGAAGATGAGATAACAATCACATCTAGAGCTAAAACTGCCTGGAAGATAGGGATCAAATTAGGGTTTTTCCACTGATAATCCTTGGGAACCCTAACTCAAAACTTCACAAACTCTTCAATCATGATGAGTTGGTCTAGGAATCATCTTTATAACATCTCTATGCATCATTCCATGATCTCATGGACCTTGGATTAGGTCTCAACCTTCTCCAAATCTTCAGTTATCCTAGGGTTGACCTAGTCAAAACCCTAATTCTACCATTCATGGCTGAATCTTCTGAATTCTTGCACAATGACTTCTCTGGGCTTCATGAAGGCTATCAAGGCATCTCATAAGCTTTCTCAAAACATCAAGTTCCTTCTCAAAGTCTCAGAATCATCTGAGGGGTACCCACAACTCTCAAACTGTGAAGCACACAACCCTGGTTTCAAACCACTTCTCTGGGGATCCCTTGAACTTTCTGATGAAGGTATCAACTTTCAAACATTCAATGAACAAATAAATGTTGGTCAAATTTTGGGGTGCAACAGAGATTTTTCTGGAAAATCTGGGTTTGTGGTTAGAAGTTTGGAAATGAAGAAACCAAAAAGTTGTTTGAAAATTTCTGAGAGCGTAAAAGTTGCAACAAGTAAGTTTCAAGAAATTTATAGGCTTGTGGAAGATCAAAAGGTCTCAAATCAGCATTAAAGAGCTGAAAGTTAGTGGGGAACGTGTCCCACAACGACCGTTTGAAAAACGTGGTTAGTAGTGCCTAGTGCACGACTTCCTAGTATCTAGGGATTGTGATGATGGCTAGGGGTAATGGCGTGCTTTGAGGAGACGTGTTGCAGAAAATGCCATGATGAGTCTGACGTCATAGATCCTTGGAATAGTAAGAGACATGCAAGAATTATTTGAGGCATTGAATGATACTATCAAAAAAATGTCTTGTTCTTCATTGATGTCGAAAATGACATTTTTGGGGGGCAATTTGTTGGCTCCTAATTTTGACGCCTGAATAGAGTTAAAAATAATAAATAGAGTTTCCTGGGGAAATCTAATGACTTCGACTAAAACTATGTTTTATGGAATAAGAGTCGAAGACGGGTTTTCGTCAGAAGATTATATGTTAGGGACTTAGAGACATTCCTCAGTAGTTGGAAGACCTAATTCGACCGAAGCATTGTTTTAGGGCATTTCAACGAGTTTTCATTTGAATTCAAATAAAAGAGATAAATTTCGTTTTTGAGAAAGGCACGTGGAGCATCCTGGTGGTTCGAAGGCATGCGTAGTGACACTTGTCTTGATTTTATTTGTTAGCCGTTAATGGCGGTTATGTTCGATGGTTATAAATAGCAGATCTTAGTATTAAGATGTGTGTGTTCAATTATGTACACAATCTCCATTTACTCTAAGTATTCGTGTGATTGAGAGAAACGAGTCGTGAGAATGTACGTTGACGAAACACCAGTTTTTATTTCAATGCAATTTAACACTTCTTTTATTTAAAAGTTTATTTTTCTCTAGCAAGTTATTATCCTTGTTATTTATCCATATTTTACTTCCTTTTGTCGTTACTTAAATTCATTCATACTTGAAATAAGTTGTCTTATCATAGAACTCTTCGAAGTGTTCATAATTTTCATTCACTTTATTTAAAAGACCAATTAGCACATGTCCTAGAATTTGTGTGGTCGATCCTGCAAGTAACACAGATCTTTCTCGATTTGTTAGGCCATCGTTTGTTTGCTAATTTTCACGGTGAACACCTTTTAGAGACTAAAAATATTGGTCATCGTTATGGTAGGTTTCCTTCTATACTAGAATGATATATCCTTGCGAGTTGGATACCGAGTGTTAGAGATTTTAAATCTACAACTAGGTGAATATTTACATTAGCTGGAGGTGCGATTTCTTGGAAGAGCAAGAAACAAATATGCATTACTCTTTCGACCATGGGATCAAAGTTTGTGGCTCTTGCTTCCACTATTCAAGAAGCATAATGGTTAAGAGATCTTATGTTGAAAGTTCCATTGGCTAAAGACAATGTTTCAGAAGTATTGATACATTATGATAGCCAAGCCACCCTAGCAAGAGCATTCAGTGAAGTATATAATGGAAAGTCTAGGCACATAGGTCTTAGACATTGTTTTATGAGAAAATTAATTAAGGATGTGATCATTTCACTGACATATATACGAATAAACTACAATTTAGCTGATTCGTTTACTAAGCCACTGGTCAGAGATTTAGTAAAGTCTACCTCGAGAGGTATAAGATTAAAACTCCTTGAATAAGGGTTTCGATAATGGTAGCAACCCAATCTGAAGTTAAGAAACCTTAACCTAAGATTCAATGGGTAACAAAAAGTTGTTGATTTGAATGTTTGTGCAACATTTTGTAATAAAGTTGACTATTACATATTGATGGTTGAGTTTTTCAAACTCTTAATGAAGTTCTATATCAAGGATATGTATCTCAAGAAATAGATACAAAGTGAACTTTTCCTATATGAATTTTGAGATGACGTTGTCTCAAAATGAGAATTGGAGTTTCTCTCATGAGTGTGTGTAAAGTAACATTGGTATAATCACAAGGGATAACAATTCAAAGCTTTGCTACCTAACATTTTGACTAGACTTTACATATTCGTACTAAGGTTAGGTTTAAATTGAAAGATACTTAATTGTATTAATATTCTTTGTTTCTATTTTTTGAAATTGGTCTTGTCATTATTAGAACAAGTGGAGAATTTTTGTAATTTATAAACAACAAATGTCCATGGGTATGTTCCAAAATGACAAGAAAAATGGATGTGAGTAAATGCTAATAAATACTTGGGAAGTAGTCCCACATAGAAAGTATCACTTACATTAAAAATATTTATAAAGATTTATGTTCATTAACTCAACAAAAGGATCTGAGGGTATGGACGTAGAGGCGCTAGTGGAGGCTTGTAGGCGGAACTTGAGCATTTAGGCACAACTTATTAGAGAAATCGAGCTACTCGCAATGTTATATGACGACGCTCAAAGGGTTAACCTTCGCTCGACATGTGGTGGATGGATGTTACTCTTGTTTTGTTCATTATTTGAGTTTGAATTTTGAATTCAAAAACATGTAACACTTTGTGAAGTGTTGCAAAATGAAAATATACAACTATTGAAAAACATTGTTGTAGGCAAAACAACATAACTTTTGGTAAAAGTTTTGCTGAAAGGATATTGTTTCGTCAAGGGTCACAACCTTTTGAAACAACACAAGCATAACCTGTAAATAAGTCATTCTGAATTCATAAATCACATCACAAAAACACATAACCTCTTTAGAAAAATTCCAGATTATATTGTCTACATTTGAGTTTTCATCCGTCTTATGCAAAATTGAGTATAGGCTGAATTATCCTAAATTTTTTTGCATAGAAACTCTAAGACAATCAAGAGCGTTTTAATTACTATAAAGAAAGTGATATGTTCATGATTCCAACCTGGATCCATTCAATCTAAAAGCTTTATCTAACTCCATCTCCATGCTTTTTCATTGTTATAGCCCTTATCAAATCATCTTGATGCTTATTAAAAATATTGTAATTCTAGGTTAACTTAAAAATTTCAACTTTATATTTATTGAAAATGGTCTAATAAATATTTTTTCTAACAAAAAGAATATAAATAATTTTTTTTATATATTTTTTCAAATTAATTGTGCTAAAAAAATAAAAGCTTAAATAGTCTTTTGGTCTCTAGACGTTGGAATGTTTTAGGTTTTTTCGCCCCTGGTTTTTTTTTTCTTCAGAAAATAATTTTTGAATGTTAAAATCCTTTTGGTTTTAGTCTCTAAAATTAAAATCTGCAGGAAGTTTATTGCGGATTTTCTTTCAGATTTTTTCGGATTTTAACTTTAGAGGTTAAAATCAAAACAGATTTTAACATTCTGGAATAATTTTCTGAAAAAAAGATACTTGGATGAAAATAAAAAACAAGCCAATTTACGGGAATCAGACGATTTTTTAAGCCAAGAAAATAAAGGCATAATTAGTTTCAAAGTCCCTTAAATTAATTTAGTATTTCGTTATGGTCCCTTACATATTAGTCTCCTAAAAGTTTTTCTATTACACAAAAAAAAGGTTATAGTCTCCTAAAATGAATTAAGCCAAAAATAAATATGCATTGGCAAGTTAATTACATCTAAGTCTTTATTAGAAAAAAAATATAAAATTGTATTGCAAATGCGATCTACAACCATACGGTGCGTTTGGAAGCATGGACATTTAAGTCATTACAGCTTATCTGAATAAGCACGTTTTCAATCTATATGAAGAACAACAACACAAGCGAAAGAATTGCTGTTTTGACATCACACTTCACTCATTCAACTTCAATGGCTTCTGAGAAAGAAGCTGCCCTTTCTGCCATTCCTCCTGATTCCGATTCTCCCACCATGTATGCTCCAATCTTCTCTTTTAAAATCTCATTTTTATCTTCTGCGTTGGTTTTCTCTTGATGGGTATTTCAATTTCTCATAAAGTTCCGATTTTTCATGTTTTGATTATTTGGGTTTTTGTTTGTAGATTCAGAAACCCTAAAAGGGTTATATTTTCATGCAATTGGGTCTCAATATTGGGAAAAATGTTTTTTTTTTTTTTTGAATTTGTGTGCTTGTTGGTACTATTCTGCATCTTATATTATGAAGATGTGTGATTGATTGATGATGATGGGATCCACTTTTGAAAACTGGTTGTTTGTTTGATTTTGCTTGGATCTACATTTGATGGAATTTTGATTAGGGTTTTTGATGTGGTGATGGTGGGTGCCATGGTTTTAAATTGCGGTTGCATGTGTTGCAATTGCGGTTGTTGCGATATGCATTGCGGCTGTTGCGACATGAATATTGATTTGAGAGATGCTTGGAATACACATTTGAGAGACGGTTAAAGTTAAGATTTTTCATTACATTAAAAGAAAATTGGAATTTAGAATTATAAAATTTTAATTTTTAGATAGTAGATTTGAACAAACATGGACGAAGTTGTCTGACGTGTCATGATTATTGATATTATGGAAAATTGCTGTCAAATGTGGTTGCAGTGCGGTTTCAGCCGTACCAAAATCGCTATGTCGCGCCCAAGACCTTTTTGTCTAGAACCCTAGGTTTGGCCTCCTTGTGTTGGATGTAGAAGAAGATATTTTAGTTTTTTTGAGATCTTTGAAGTGCCTATGATGATTATGCTAAATGTTATATTTTTGTGATGCACAGATTTGACAAGATCATAAACAAGGAGATTCCTTCTACTGTGGTTTATGAGGATGATAAGGTACTTCATGATGTGTGATTACAAATAGTGGATGTTATGATTGGTGTTTTCTTAAAGAACTTAATTTAACTATCCATTGTGAAGACATTACAAATCTGGTTGAAAATTCCTTTGTTTGTATTATTATGTTTGCTTATTAATCTCCTGTTTTTTGTGCGTAAACATGCAAACTTTCAAAAGATTTTCAAGTGCATAATCACTTTTAAATGTTAATGATTTGAAAGTATGCTTCACTTTAAATTTATTCAAATCCTTGCTCATTTTGAAGACAAGTTAACTTTGATGAAGCCTTATCTTACCGAAGTAGTGTAGTCAAGAATGAGTGTTGAATCGTAAGATCTTACGTGCTAAGGATGGCTAAGAGTGCTACGATAAGAGAAAGATCGTTTTTTGTTGCTGGCGTGATCAAGATTGAGCTTTTTGAAGCAAGATCGTAAAAAAAAAAAAACGCGCTCAGTCTTTTTTATGGGATTGTATTATGATTTTCATGTTTTTGTGTATATATGTATGAAATTACCCTTTTTCCTTTCGGTAGGATCTTACATGTTGTGCTAACGGTTTGAGTTTTACGATCTTTCACAAGCCGACTGGTCTTACTTAAGATCTCTTGCTTGACTACATTGTACTGAAGTCTTCAGAATAATTTATATTTTTACCTTTTTTTGTCGCGTTTTTATTGATGTAACTTGATTTTACCGAATTTCTAAGGTGCTTGCCTTTAGGGACATAAATCCTCAAGCTCCGGTGCACATTCTAATCATTCCTAAAGTCAGAGACGGATTGACTGGTATCTCCAAGGTAATATTTCTTTTAGCTCTTCCATTTTAAAACAAATCTTGCAAATGATTATGCATCTATGCCCACGGTTATCAAGCACAAAAAGTTGTTATCCTCTTTGATTTCATCGATATAAGTTTATATGTAAATTTGCTCTTGTCTGGAATGCGAAGAAAATGAAAGATTTTGTTTAGTACAGTTTGTCGAAACTGTTAAAGTTGTTTTGGATACAAATATTGTTCAGCTTGTCTCATCCTGCAAAATCAGTGACAAAATCAGTGATGGTTTTTGAACGCTGAAGTGTTATTATCAAGCTCACTTTATGTGCAATGTTTCTTCAGGCTGAGGAGAGGCACTTCGACATTCTTGGCCGACTTCTCTACACTGCAAAGCTGGTTGCAAAGCAAGAAGGTCTTAACGAAGGCTACCGGGTTGTAATTAATGACGGACCACAAGGATGTAAGTGTTATTATCCATACAAGAACTTGAACTTTGATGAATAGCAAGCATCACATTGTTGATTCTTGAGTTTGATTTTGATTTTGATTTTAACAGGCCAATCAGTTTACCACATTCATGTGCATCTTATTGGTGGTCGTCAGTTGAACTGGCCACCTGGCTAAAATATGTAGGAAACGATTTGCGAGGAGCCGTCAGGAATCGAAGGGCAATAATAATACTCTGGTGGTTGTGCTGTGTTTCCTAATAATTCGATACATGACATTTGAAGCTACTAAGTTGATTACTTTATATATGGTATTGAATGTGTTTAATCTATTGTTCAATTTAGGTTAAAAAACTTGCTTTTACAGACTCTAATTGCTGTTGTATTTTAGTTTGATCGAGTTCTGTTTAATCAGTTTATCGATTAATACAGATCGGTTTGTTCTGTTAGTTAATCCTTACTTTTATACATAAAAGTTTCATGCATTTTAGTTTTTTTAAAATAGACAACAAGCTATAATTTCCATTAACCTAATAATAGCATAAAGCTATAACACATCCATGTAAATATTACAGTCATCTCAATTTAAGTCTTCAAATATTTTAAAGTAATCTCAGCAAAGTTAATATCCTTTGTTCTTGGTGAAGTAGTTTGTTGCCGAAAGGAAAATTTTGTTTTATGTAATAATAATAATATCAAAACTAGAAAATGTAACAGTTTTGTTAGAAGATTCCAGAACACAGAAATTAATATAGGCTTGACTCCAGTTGTAAGATAAAACACATAAATCATCTCCATAATACAGAAATATTAATTAATTCTAGTTCCAGTTCCATAACATATAAATTCCAGTTCAGTAAGATACATGAAATTATTAATTGATTCAAGTTCAGTATTAGAATATTCCAAAACACAGAATCCCAGTTCAGTAAATTTTTGAGTTAATTGATTCAATTATATTAGAAGCTGTGTAAAATGGAAAACAATTTTGGTTTCCAAAATGAGTTTTAACAGTCTTCAAAAAGATAGGTTTGTGTTGTTGAGTCCCATAGTAACTCCAAAATATTAAAAAAGAAAAAAAAATCACATCTGCATATAGTTTTATAAAATCAAATTAGTATATGGTATCATTTTTTTACCCTCAAATTAGTATAGTTAAAATCATGTAGTGTTAAACAAAAAAAATAATTATATTTTGAGGATTACTATTCTAACACCAAAAACCATATACACCGTATACTTACACCTATGGATAACAAAATAGGTTGGGTTCGCCGGACCTGCTCGTTTAACCCACCATTTTTGACAGACTAAAATAAGGTTTTTAGCCCAGTGTTTTAAGTTGGTCCGTTCTGCCTAACCCACTTTTAAAATAGGCTGAAGGCGGGACAAATTTTATCCACGGGATTTTTATTTAAAAAAATTATTTATTTTATTTGGAATTAAAACAATATTAACATGGTAGGTAGTAAAGATACTTTTAAAACAACCCTCATTTTTTTAAACTCTAATATTCATTTTTCACATAACAACAAACACCTCATTTTAAAGACATTAATTGATTTTTACTTCGTTTTTTATTTTAATTCTTAATAGGAAAAGTCTTTATTGCAAAATATATGGAGTACATTCTTTTCTATTTTCTATTACTCGTTGTCATTAGAGTCGGGTTCTAAAGCTATAATATTTTGTACAAATGAGTTTGTTTCTCATTATCATAATAAAATTTTGATTTTTGGGATTTTAGTGTGTTTGTTTTAAATTTTTGGTATTATAGTTACATTGTATGTTTATATTGAAGAATATGACATTTGCGTTAAGATTTGTTAAAGTTTTATTATGCATTGTTAAAATTTGTTGGCCTCTTTTGTAATAATTAACAATTTTGTAAATTATATAGTAAATCAAATTGTAAAACAAATTGGCGGGTCGCCAATTCGTTAGTAAACGGGACAGACTTGATTTTTGAGTTCGGACGTCTAAGTTGCTCCCTCCCGCCCCACTTTTGAAAGAGTTTAAATGGTGTGAATTTAAATAGAGCGGGCCGTCCATTTTGCCCCCTCTACCTACACCTTTTAAAATACAGCTATGACATATGCTTATTTGTATTAAAAAAATAAAAAATTATTATAAAATATAATTAAAAAAACAAAACCGTTTGTAATATGTGGTGTTAAGAGTGAATAAAGAGGCTCAACTTTATCAAGAGCAATTGCTCCAATAGTAACAAGTATATGAAACACTACACATTATTAAATGAGGCTTAATTTCAACAAATAATATTTAAACTAATATTTAAAAAAAAGAGACACTTTTTAGTACTTGAAACAATTTCATCACTTATTTCATATTTTTCAATTATATTTAAGACCTTTAGAGGGTTGTCAGAAGACTCAAATTAATTTTAAGAACAAATAAGGGCCAACCCACCCAAACCTTACCTTAGCGGATCACATGGATAAGTCGGATTGAGTTGATTTTTATTATGAGAATTTCTTAAAGCACTTTAGATGTTTCTTAGGTATCTCGCGAAATTTCAAAATATTCCTAATTTTAAGAGATATATCTCGGAACGACACCCAATACACGCATTTCATTCGTTTTTGAGTCACAACTCAATTTTATAAATAAATTTATTTCAGAAATGTTTCTCTGAAAAATTTCTAAAAAAGTATTTTCGGAAACTAAAAAAAAAATACTTTTTGGATGACTGGCTGCTGAAACAATCAAGGGATCAACAACTATACAAAGCTTGGTGCATAATGTTCAGATTATGAATCAAGTGCCAGCACCCATAACCTTAATTGTGAGGTGAGTTTCTTTATTTGAGGACTTGGGAAGTCTAAGAGATACTGAGAATCAACCCATACTTTGTAGGGTGATGTTTGTGTGGTTAATCCTGATAATTTATGAATAGAGTATTTCAAAATATGGTGGCTAAAGAAGTTTAAGGTTTTGAATTTTCTAATCTCTTCCTGATTTCTCAATGGACTGTTCTCATAAAATTGTTTTATCAACACTCGCAAGAATAATATATTTCAAGGGTTTTTAGAATACAGAACTAATTTGATTATTTCCCCCCTTTGTTATAGCTTGTTATTACTTGGCTTATATTATGTTAAATCTGAATATGGTATATCCCTTTTCACTTGTTATCTTGTTGGGTTTTAGTATGTTCAACTGTTCTTACATGGTATATTTCCCCCCGTTTTGCTTCAAGATAATTTGACTATCAATTTTATGGAAATTGAATTTCATAATCAATCTTCTGAACAGTGAATATTTGGTCGCATGTCTTGCACCACTATACGTGTTATGTTTTCAGTAATTGTGCTTAACAACCTGACTTGTTTTGTGTATAGAGAGGCTCAACCTCAACAACCAGCCATTCAAAAAGCACTTTGTTTAGTTTCCGAAAATACATTTTGGAAATTTTTTAGAGATGCATTTTCGAAATAAATTTATTCGTAAAATTGGATTGTGACTCAAAAACAAATAAAATGCGTGTATTGGATGCTTTCGGAGATATATCTCCGAAATTTATGGACACTTTTGAAATTTCGCGAGGTGCCTAAGAGACATCTAGGGTGCTTTAAGAAATTCTCTTTATTATTCTGTCCAACCCTAATTAAAGAGCTCATTTGTTATGGATTATTAATGCAACTTGTTATTTTTTATTTATAAATTGAGCATTAGCCCCAAAAAAATATATTAAAAAAGAAGTAGGTAGAAAAATGAGGGGGACATAAAAATCAAACCTCAAACCTATCTGATCCTAAAGTTTGACAATTCTAACCGATTTCTAAAACAATTCGGTTGAATATCCATATGAACATGCTTCCACCAAGTAAAGTTAGAGATGTCTAAAGCTAAGTTAGCCAACTTATCATCACAATGATTACTTTTCCTATGAATATGAGTAGCTAAGAAGTTAAAACTACCAAGAACCTGTGTTCACTTGTCCCATCTGTTCCTAATTCTCCATGGCACCACATAAGGTTTACTGAATGCCAACATAACTAATTTAGAATCCGACTCAAGGCAAATATTGGTCCAATCATGCATAAATGCTTTCCCAATAACCAAGTTTGCTCCCATAAGTTCTACAAAAAGGGCATTCACATTGCATAAATTACAAGCTAAACTCCCGACATGATTTCCTAAATGAACCCTGAATATACCCCCACAAGCTGCTCGAATCGGGACGCCACCGAAAGCTCCGTCAACATTAACCTTCACCCACCCCCTACATGGAGGACTCCAAATAATTTCTGAACAGAACATATGTTTAGGTTGATTAATAGAAATGGAGAACTTTTTAAGAAATTTAAAATCACCAATAGCCAAATGAGAAGATCCATTTGATGCATTACCAGCTATATGAACAAGTGAGTAAATGAAAGATCATGTTGTTCTCCAAGGAATAAGATTGTTTTGAAACCGCATATGGTTACGAGCACGCCAAATGACGATAACTACTGTGATACAACAACATGAAAAATTGCATTGCATTGAGCCGAAACAATGTTGTTCAAAACTAATAAACAAACATCCATATTTTCTATACCCTTTATCACATTTAGCATGTTACAAATCTAATTTCACACCTGCTTTGAGTACGCACGGCTAAAAAAGAGGTGTGAAACCGATTCATCACTACGAACACAGAGGCTACAAACAGAAGGTCCAGTCACACCATATTTAAGTAGCACATCATATGTAGGCAACCTATTCTTTGTTAATCTCTAAAACAAAATAGAGTGAGAGGGAGGAATATTGGGATGCCAAAGCAATTTACCCCAAACACTACTTATACTGCAATTCTGATAGTGAATGTAAGCATCCTAACACTAATATCACCGCTATCGGACTTCATCCAAAACAATTTATCCTCATTCAAACAATTGACATGTATGTTGGAAACCAACAAAGGAAGGTCGGGACAAATACAAATTAGAGTATCAGGTGAAATGATAGAGTTACCTCTCAAAATAGAGTTGATTCTCGCCTGCAGCAGGTGCTGCCTATTGTCTGAGACATGAAGAAGATTCGTGATGATATGACCACACTACTTATCACACCACAAATTGGTCTTGTCCCCCTTATCGATTAACCACATAAAGTGTCGCTACTAGAAATGCTGTATTTAGCCTCAGCCATTTTCCGACACTATAAGGCAAAAAACCGCTGCTACTAGCCAATTAGCCTCGGTGTAGCGTCGGTGTCGAGGATAGGCTAAAACGATCGAAGCTAACATTTAGCTTCGGCCAAAAAGAGTCGTGCCTACAGTAGCCTCGGTCTAGCCGTGTCTACATTAGCCTCGGTTTAGTCGTGTCTACATTAGCCTCGGTTAAGCCGTGTCAAAAAACAAAAACTAGCCTGGGCCTGACCGAGGCTAAAGTCAAACTCCATAATTCAACATAATATTTAGCCTTGGGCCTGGTCGAGGCTAAAGGAACATTTTGCCTCGGTTTATTCGAGGCTAAGTTCAAACTTTATAAGTCAATAAAATATTTAGCCTCGACTTATTCGAGGCTAAAGTCAAACTTCATAAGTCAACAAAATATTTAACTTTGGCCTAACCAAGGCTAAAGTAAACTTGTAAAATTGAAAGAATGAGCATCCTCAGTCCAGGCCCTACGAGGTCCCGAAGTTGAAGCTGTCATCGATGACGAGAACGAGGGCATTAAATCAGTTGCCAATGATATTTGATCAGCTAATATATGGGTTCGGAATAGTGTCATAAAGTTCTCTCAGGATATAAAGATTAAGTGCATTGGTGTCAGAAATAAAAGATCTCGGTACACCATTAGAGTACATTATAAGTTGAATTTGCAGCTTAACCAGAACCTTCAGTAGTACCTGTGCTCACCAGAGATGTATGAAGCTCAGTGATGTCGAGACATATTTACGACTAAGGACAGTTTGTTACCGTTGACGAAGAATTCAATAAATATCAAGCCACGAGATCTAGGGCTGTCAAACACCTGCAGAATGATGGAGCCTATCAGGGAATCGAGAATTTGTTTGTAGATGATGTTTCACTTGGGGTGAAGATTCAATTCTGTGAGATAATTACAACTTACATGGAGTTAATCTAGGAAATTTAGCACATAAAACAATTACAACCTATTGTTAGAGAATACTTACCAATGGCTGGAGCAATAGACTTTAACGATGTTTCTGAAACATTTGCATCAGGATAAGTTGCATCCATATTCACTGTACCTGTCTGAGAATGCAAATGTTCTACTACACCAATAAAACAATAGGCTTTTGGTCAAATACAGTCCTGCTATCAGTAGTTTCTGGAAAAACGTAAAAAATAATAGCTTTACCATGATAAGAATCATCAGGACCAGGTTCATGTTTCATTCCATTTTTAATTTGATCATCGAGGTCGGGCTCATTAAGTCCTTCGTCAATAATGATGGGTGTGTCAGTACTTTTAATTTCTTCGGAGGATGATTCCATATGATCAAGGTTTTCTCTGATGTTAGCATTGAAATGATCACGGTCCGGCTCTTGATTTACTTCAGACTCTCCCAACTTGTTAGAGATAACACTAGCCATCCTATAGTAAGCAGCAGTAACTGAAGATTCACGAGCACTCATTAGCTGGTCTGACCTATTACCACCAAGCTTCTGAGGAATATTGTTACTGTCCTCAGCCATAAAATCATCTTCATAGATTTCAGAACTCCTCACTCCACTCAAAGTGTGGCCTGCAGATCTGGTCCAATATAAACTAGCAGCTTCTTGATTTAACTGCAAAGAAAAACAATTAAATCAGCAAGGCAATAAATCAAAATGAATAATAGACTGATAGCCAAACACTCAAGAGAGTGCATGCACTTGCTTATCCAGAGCATAAAAGTTTGCATCATGTTCAGAGTATATCATGTGAGCCTAAAATGAAACACGAGTTAGTTTAATAAATTTCAAGTCACAAATAGACAAATGCACCTTATATTATTTCTGTTATTTAAAATGCTTAGGATCAAGGAAAAAAACACATGATACTTATGGTGCATGATATAGCTTACAAGTTCATGCAGTAGAGTTTTCTTGATGCTTTCGTATTTCCTGAAACCTTTGAGGTCATCAGTTCGAAGTCGCAACGATATTTCCTCTCCATGATTCTGTAAATAAGAATGAAAATATGAGAAAATAACAAGAAAATAAAACTGGATACTTATGATACCATGCTTCCTCATCTTGAAGATTTCAATACCTTGTTAAAACCAAGAATGCATTTTGGGCTCACACCAACATAACCAATGGGAGCCATCTCAGTCATGATCCCCACACGCCAACGATGCTATAAGATGCAAGCCAAACATTTGTCAGGATATGCACCATACTGTCATTATTATACAAATATATGACAAAATGTATTTGTGTACCTTGTTCATGACTGCAACAATTCCAGGATATTTAGCACATGCTCAGAGAGCGGGAGCAATAAAACAATTAGCTGATCCGTGCAAGAAACAACTCGACACATCTCTACCATTGCAATGTATCTCCTGTAAAAGATGTTTTAAAAAATCAGAGTGAATTCTATGAAAAGAGAAGATGTGAGGAACTCAGGGAACAACATAATACAGTTAATAGCTAATATACAAAACAGAAGGTCACTCTGCTCTAAAATCGAAGCC
Organism: Lathyrus sativus; assembly: GCA_963859935.3. Taxonomy (NCBI): domain Eukaryota; kingdom Viridiplantae; phylum Streptophyta; class Magnoliopsida; order Fabales; family Fabaceae; genus Lathyrus; species Lathyrus sativus. Next base: position 575,659,536 of record OZ012735.1, on the reverse strand, counting down.
TTTAAACAAATGAAATGACCATTAATTATAGAGTGTACTTGTTATAGCTAAGATCGTTGAGATGGATGAACTAACAACCAAATCCTAGCATCCAATTCAAACTAAAATTCATGTATTAATTCTCCATGCAGTGGAAACTAAGAACTTCCCAAAATTACAGAGTGTACTTGCTACAGGTTTTTCTTGAGAATGGAGATTCTGAAGACTATATAGTAGATAGATCCCATCATTTGAATCAGACTACATTATTTAGAATGGAGATGATGTCTTTGTTTATATGAATGAGGTTAGATGGAGAATTGATTTGCAATTGAAAGGTTGGTAAATGGAATTTATGCTACTGTTAGTAAAAGGTCAGCAATTTGAAATATGAGGATATGTTGTTAACTGCTAGCTGCTAACTTGAAATGTTATTGAATTTGGATTAGCTCACTTGGCCCAGTTGCTGTGACATAATAGCCTAGTTTGAATGCCTTGAAATTCCACTGCAGGACACGCTAGGTTGGCAGCTGAATCCTTGTGACCTTATGTTAATGCTAGTAAACCAGCTTCCTACTCTTGCAGCAGCATAGGATGTACCAAAAAACTGTAAGTAAAACGAATTTCAAACTAGTGACTAACAGGCGAAATTGCAATGACGAGTGGCACGAGATTCTTATTACTTGTGTGCTAAGGAATTAGTGGATACCTCAAAAAGAGAAACTATAGAAGCAGCCATTATAGGAAATGCTTCCAGAACATTGAATGTAGGAGGCCCCCATTGAAAAGGGTAAGGAAGATACACCCTGCAGCAATTTGCTTAGCCATGCACTATGCCAGAAAAGACCTTTAGCAGCGCTTTTTTTGGCCTTTAGCAGCGCTTTAAAGCGCTGCCAAAAGTGGCGCTGCTAAAGGTAAAGGCAGCGATTTTTTTCAATGAAAAAGCGCTGCTAAAGGCTCCCTTCAACAGCACCTTTAGCAGCGCTTTTGTAAGCGCTGCATAATTCCCCCAACCATCCCCCCTTTAGCAGCGCTTTCACAAAGCGGTGTCTTAGACCCCACCTTTAGCAGCACTTTTACAAAGCGCTGCCATAGCCCACCCTTTAGCAGCGCTTTTTACAAGCGCTGTCTTAGACCCCCCCTTCCAAACCTATAGCAGCGCTTTTGTAGCGTAATGTTTGTGACCTTTAGCAGCGCTTTTTTGTAAAAGCGCTGTCTAATGTCCCAGATTTAAAATTTTTTTTTAAAAAATATTCACCCTGTTTTGTATATTTACCAACAACCTGCTTATATTACACAAACCTGCTTATAATTCAGGCCTTTATTTCAACACTTTGGCCTTATATATACAATTCAAAACTTTGGATACATTGTAACTCATCACTTTGTTCATAAACATTTTAATATACACATAAACCTGTTTAAATATGTTACAACAAAATTCGATCCTCAGAATTACAACAACACAAATACATTCAATTTACATATAATTACAAGTCTTCCAATCCGATAACTCTATACAATTCTCAACCCAAGAATAAATTGACACCATTCCTCTTTAATTTCTTCCAATTTTGCTTTCGTGTAAGTAGCGCACTTGAATTTATCAAAATACTACATAATATAACAGATCGAATAAAATTTAATTTTAAAACTAATTACTCAGATGAAGTATCGGATAATTATCAAAATGAATCATATAACTTATATAATGAATTGATCCATACCATGACTGGAATCTCAAGTTGACCAGAAAGAATAATTTCCCCCATAAAGCGCAATACAAAATATCCACAGTCAATACCATTGCGCTGCCGAGGACACTGTAAATGGAAAAAACAAACGAACATTTATCAGGATATATAGTTTAAATAGTTTTATCAAGTAGAACCACTATAACAGTCAAACATGCGAAAATATACCTCCACTCTGATCCAGTTGATGTTGTTAGCCTTACTTTTTGGCACCGTTGCATCTCTTTGTGCTCTGAATATTTGTATAACTCTAACATAATATAAACGCATATTTAGAACAATGTCACATAATAAATAAAGATATATAATTAAAGACAACAGTATATATCATCACTTACGTATCAACAAAGTTCCTCAGATTTTCATATTTTGTTGTATCGCCATCCAATGAATCTATATAATACACTATTTCTTTCGTCGGATTAATTGCGATCGACAACCAATGTCCACTATAAAATAAGACAACAGTTTAGACGAAAATGTTATATAGAAAGGGAAAAATTGAACAATTATAATAAATGAATTTAGAATAAAATCTAACCCATGGCCAGTATTATATGGCAACAAGAACAACTTCTCCGAGGTCGCGCGCATAAATCTCTGCACTGTGTACTCTTTGACTGTATCCGGTGACTGGTCTATTATACGTGAGTTGACACAGCTAGCAGATAAGAGTGTGAATACTGAAGTCAATTCATTCGGGACCAATAACTTGTCATACAAAAACCTAAAAAAACATAATCAACATTAGAATATTCAGTTAAACGAGCAAATTTTAAAATGTTCAATTATTTAATTAAAATGGATCGAAGTACCTGATGTATGAACGCATAACACCGACGCCCAATTCAGAATGGTTGAAAACCTGATCAAAATCCTCCTTAGCAATTGTTTCGGGATATTCAAAACCGAAAATACCTGCCTCCATATGTATTTGACAGATGCCACCCTCAGGCACATCTGATGTTCCGACATATGTTTCAAGGCACATCCTAAATCGAGGAACAATTGCTTTTCTGGGAACTTTGGAAGTTTCAGGCATCTTACCCTTGCTGACTTGTTGCGACTGCTGATCATGAACCTAAAAGTCATATATAAGTTCAGTAATTAATGTATAACAAGATAGTCATGTAACTGTAGTAGTACCTGTTTCTTTGATGCAGCTGAATCGGTATCCCGCACAATAATTCTATCATCTTTTGATTTGGATTTTGTAGGAGTCTAAGATCATCATGTAAATAAGAAAATGTAGATGTAAGAATAACTTTCATGTATGGATCATAAAACATTTGAGTATTAAAAGGTTCAACCTACCTCATCATCTATGCAAATCAAATTTGCCGGCCATTCCACATACGCTCCTATTGCGTCTCCCACCACTGTTGCGCCTGAAATATCATCTGGTATAGGCAACAACGCACTCCCCTCTAATGCAATATCAATAGATACTTTCAAAAATCCAGAAGGGAGCGGTTTGTGGTGAAGTAAGTCTCCCAGAAAGTTATGCACCTTTCCCTTGCCAACCATTCGATGAGTAGGTGACAATAAATGTAGCCGACAAAGTGAAATGCCCTAAACAAATAATGATCAGTTAATGTGTCAATTAAGTAAACTGTGCTAAATTAATTTCAATGTAATATATACAATTACCTCTGGAAGCTTCTGCGGACAACCGGTACTATCTTTGTCACTAGTAGCTCTACCCTCTGGAGCGCGTCTTTAATTTCCGACATGTATCTCTCCTTATCCTTTTGTAATTCACGGATTTGCGCTTTCAATTCCTCCAAAGTATCCATCACTTCTTTATTGGTTGGATTTTTTTTCTTTGACTGCTTATACAGTTTGGATGGAGTGACACCAAATCCCTTACCCCTCACACGCCCAGAATACTCAGGAATATTCAGCACCCGACTCAGTAAGCTCCTGCAATTATCGTCCTCGGCGGGAGTTATGGTCTGGGACAGAGTCTCCTGAAATATAGATAAAAACATATATAAATATATTACACACTTTTGATCAGTTACTGACAAAGATAACGTTGTACTTACACATTGTTCAAAGACTTGTTGAACTTCTTCTTGAACGACTCCATCTCGTCCCACACGGGCAGCCTTCCATACAACATGGTCCGGAAGAGATGCCGCATCACTCTTCTCCTCTTCCAACTACGCATTAAGACGGATAATAAAGCATTATATCCTATTATATATACTTACTATTTTTAGTAAATATATCATATTAAAGCATTTATATGTACTTACTATTTTTTGTTCTAATCGTGCATATCCCAAACGACCTTTTCTGTATGGTATGCGGGATTTGATGCCCGTTGACGATTTACGCCACTAACAACCTGAAAAAACAAGTTTATCAGAACTCCTGTGGAAGAAGTATATATACTATACATAGTTCATGATAAGTTGTACTTACTTCAAATTCTTTTGATCTTCGCTTTGCAACAAACGTCTCCCATTCTTCCTCCAAAATCAAATCCGCGTACTTCCTCGGACGCTCCGAGTCAACAAAGTTTCCTTCAGAATCTTTTAGAAACTTGTTTGTTAAAAACGCTCTAAATCCCCTCAAGCGTTTTCCGGCCAATTGAATACAATATTTTCTCCTACGATCTTCAATATTGAAAGATCTCTGCAAACAAACACACATACATATAACATGTTAGTATATTTAATTTAAAGACGTAAATTTCAATAATAATTAAACAATTCCAATATTATACCTGAATCTCGGTCCAAATCTTATCTTTAGCCGGTTGTAATGAAACAATTCTCCAATTATCGCAAGTAATCGGAACTTGCGAATGTAAAGTGCTCTGATGTAACTTGTTAGCAACGCACCGTTAGGCTCAACTAACTGATCTCTTTCATTCCAATGGACATCATACTTTACTCCTTTGTCTCTCGCACGGATGATTTTTTTCATAATTGTTATGCCTCTTTTAATATCGCCTTCCACGTCTTTTGTTGTTTGTTTTCCATCATGTGATGTTTCCTCGTTGCTGGCCATAATATATATACTTGTAATTCAGAAAAACCAAAGTATCAAATGAATGACATGCAAATATGTAAATAACAAATATATACATAAGAAATGTGTAAATAAGAAAAACATGGTATAAATAAGAAATAAGAAAAACATGGTATAAATAAGACATGTGTAAATAAGAAAAACATGTTACAAGTACCTTTAACATCTCTTTCTTTTTTTCGTTGTAACGGGGTTTACTTGTCTCTTAACAACACGGACAGATGGGTTGATCCAAATTCCCTCGTTATGATCATTTCTAATATATGATTCGTCCGCTCTAATATTCTCATCTGGATCATCTATAATATAAGATTCATTCTCAACATAAACATCCCTCTTTTCTCCAATGTTATCATCGATTACTTTGTTGGAAAAAAGAACTATAGACCATTTCGTACTTGTCGGACCAGTGACATAGAACACTTGTTTAGCTTGTGTGGCTAGAATAAAAGGCTCATCTTTGTACCCCACCTTATTAAGATCCACTTTCAAAAAACCTGATTTATCCATTTGTATGCCACTATTATTTTCAACCCACTTGCATCCAAAGATAGGAATCTGAAACTTCTCATAATCAAACACCTAAATGCGCTCGATAACCCCATAATACGAGGAAATGTGCATTGCTTCGGCAAGCACGGTGACACCATTATTTTGCATTGTACTTTTATCATCTTGTTCCTTGGTATAAAATGTGTATCCATTAATTGCGTATGCGCTATAAGAAAACACATGCAAACTTGGACCATATGCTAAACATCTCAACCTTTCTGTTATTGAAGCGGGATCAGAATAAAACTTTGAAAAAATATGCTCTTTGAACCATGTTATAAAACTTCGATTGTGCTCACGTACTATCCAATTTTCATCTCTATTCAGATTTAAACCTCGAAGAACATCCTTGTGCATTTCAACATACGGCTCAACCTCAATGTCATTGTGCAAAACATACAAATGCACTTGCTCCCGTTCATCCCTTGAAACTGTCACAACTTTACTTCCAATTAACTGTTTACCATCTATTTTTTCAACAACATGAGATTTTGGGAGGCCAATGGATTGAACTTTGGACAAATATTCAGTACAAAACTCAATAGCTTCTTCAACAATGTATCGTTCAACAATACATCCCTCTGGTCGACTTCGGTTTTTCACATACCCTTTCAATATTTTCATATAACGTTCAACAGGGTACATCCATCTCATATAGGCAGGTCCACACAATTGTGTCTCTTTCACAAGATGAACAACTAGATGTACCATTATGTCAAAAAATGATGGAGGAAAATACATTTCAAGCTCGCACAAAGTAATAACTATTTCTCTTTGCAATGTTGGTAAGATCGCAGGATCTATCACCTTACTACAGATTGACCTAAAGAAAAAACACAATTTAGTTATTGCGCCTCTCACTTTTTCTGGAAAAATAGAACGTATACCTATTGGTAGAAAGTGTTCCATTATAACATGGCAATCACGTGTCTTTAAACTTTTTAACTTGAGGTCTTTCATAGAAACAAGTCTTCTAATATCTGAAGAGTATCCTTCTGGAACTTTAACTTCACTCAGAAACTTACACAGTATCTTTTTCTCCTTTCTAGATAAAGTATAAGCAGCAGGTGGTAGATATGTGCGGTTTCCTTTCTTCAAGGGTCCTAATTCATTTCTTATTCCCATTGCTACCAAGTCCTTTCTTGCTTTAAGGCCATCCTTAGACTTTCCTTGTATATTGAGTAACGTACCAATAACACTTTCAAATACATTTTTTTCAATATGCATAACATCAAGAAAATGTCTTACATATAACGACTTACAATACGGCAACTCAAACAAAATTGACCTCTTCTTCCACCCACGCGTGACAAGCGTATGAGAAAAAGGCTTGCCAAACTTAGTACTCACATCTTTCACCTTTTCAAAAATTTGTTCGCCGGTCAATGTAGGTGGAGCTTTACGTTGTTCTGAATCTCCATTGAATGCTTTTCTCCACCCACGGTAGTGATGACTAGAATTTAAGAATCTACGATGACCAAGAAAGACATTCTTCTGACCAAATTCCAACCGTGTCCAATCTGTGTTTTCTTCACAGATAGGACACGCACATTGACCTTTAATGCTATACCCTGATAGATTTCCGTATGCTGGGAAATCATTAATTGTGCCAAACAACATCGCCCTCAAATTGAAACTTTCCTATATCCATCATAAACCTCCACACCGTTCTCCCACAAACTCTTTAAGTCTTCGATTAGAGGTGTCAGGTATACGTCTATGTCATTCCCTGGTTGTTTAGGGCCAGAAATTAACATAGATAACATCATGTACTTACGCTTCATACATAGCCATGGAGGTAGGTTATAAATCATAATAATTACAGGCCAGGTGGAATGTGAGATACTCTGCAAACCATGCAGATTCATTCCATCAGTCGATAATTCCAAGCGAAGGTTTCTAGCTTCTTCTCCAAAATCAGGATAATCATTATCAATTTTCATCCACTGTGGTGAATCTGCCGGATGTCGATACTTCCCATCTACAATTCTATCATCTGCATGCCAAGTCAGGTGTTTTGCATCTATTTCATTATGAAACATGCGTCTGAATCTCGGAATTATAGGAAAATACCATAATACTTTTGCTGGTGACAATTTTTTCTTATACCGAGATACACCGCATTTAGGACACTCGTTAATGATGCACATTCATTTCGAAACAAAATGCAATCATTTGGACAAGCATGTATCTTATCATAGCTCATGCCAATAGAGCATAACATTTTTTTAGCTTCATAGGTTCGATTGGGAAGAACATTATCCTCCAGAAGCATCTCTTGAAGTAGGGCTAACAACTCTGTGAAACTTTTATCCGACCATCCATTACCTGCCTTTAAATTGTACAACTTTAATACCGCGGACAATCTTGTGAAAGTAGTGCAACCTTTATACAACGGTTTCTCTGCATCGCATACCAACCTCTCAAACATCTTGGGACAATCTTGAAGATCTTCTTCAAGTGCTTCTGCAATCTCTTCAACTCGATCACAATCATATGTATCTCTGCCATTGTCCTTTGAAGCACATGTCGTATTATTCCGGGGTTCAACATTCTCGTTACTTATCTCACCATGTAATGTCCAACATGTGTAACTTCGATCAATTCCATGTCTCATTAAATGAGATTCCAACTGAACGGCGTCAACTCGACGCCCATAACAACATCCTAAGCAAGGACATGTGATCCTACTGGGGTCTTTGGCGTGTTCAACAGCAAACTTAACGAACTTCGATACCCCATTCTCGTACTCTTTTGACAATCGATTACCAAACATCCATTTTTTATCCATACTAATTGAGTAATCTACACTAAACTATAAAAGTTAAACAAAACAGAGAATACCTGTAAGGAAATCACTAACTTCTAAGAATGCTACGCAATAGGATGCTTGGAAACGATCACAACTTTGCTCTTCATAGGTAACCCCTATAGCAGACAAAATATAAATTTTATTAAAATCATATTAATAATTAACCAAGACAAATCATATTAAAAATACTAGATAATCCACCAAAACAAATCATATTAAAATTACTAGATAATCCTTAAACCAAAATGACACCCTTACTAAACATTGAGAAATCCTAACTAAACATATAAAACCATAATAACATATATATCATATAAACATTGAGAAATCCATCATAATAACATAATAACATATCAACATATAAAACCATCAACATATAAAACCATAATAACATATAAAACCATATCATATAAAACCATATTCATGTTGGCTACTCTCTTAAAAAATACGAATTTCCAAACTATTAAAAAATATGCTCTATCAAGTTACATTAATATTTTTAGCCATCATTATCTAATATTTTTGTTATATTCAAATTAGAAGAAAACTCATTTGTATGAGTGGTGCTAGATGAATTATCCATCTAACGTTCAAAATAGCAACAAAATAAAAACAACATCAATCTCAATCCCAAAATAACAATAACACATAAAACATTTTGAGTTTAGGCTTTTAACAACAACAACAAAAAAAACAATAGTATACGTAACATATCTACACAAACCCAACAACATTAGTGTTAACATCATATCAAATATCATACTTGAACTCAAATTTACTTGCATGTCCTCAAACCTTCAATACAAAACAACACTAAAAACCTTCACTAAACCTTCAATAACTCAATAAAAACAACAACAACAACAATAATATTAAACCTTCAATGCCTCAATAACAACAAACTTTCGCATTGCAACAACTACATCAAACCTTCAATATCTCAATAACACAAAACCTTTAACAGCAACAATAATATTAAACCTTCAATATCTCAATAACACAAAACCTTTAATATCTCAGAAAAACCATCTATATCTTTAAATACCAACAATGGTGAAAAGATAAATAAACAAGAAAACCATAGTAAAACTTCACACACCTTAACAATGGTGGAAATGCAATGCAATGCAGACTCGAAAACAAACGGTGAACGGCGATGGCGGCGCAATCCAACGGAAGAGGGCGACGGTCGACGGCGAATGACGGCAACAGAAACTTTGAATAGGGCAAGGTCGTTCGTTAGAGGAGAAAGAAAGAAGAAAAGAAATGCACGACTGTTCTGTTTCTCTTAAAATTCTGGAGGGTATTTTAAAATTATAATACTAATACCTATAGCAGCGCTTTTAAAAGCGCTTCCATAGGGTGCCTTAGCAATGCCATATAGCAGCGCTTTATAGAAAAAGCGTTGCTAAAGGGGCCCCCTTTAGCAGCGCTTTTTAAAAGCGCTTTCTTAGGGTCCCCCTTTAGCAGCGCTTTTTAAAAAGCGCTTTCTTAGGGCCCCCCTTTAGCAGCGCTTTTTTAAAAGCGCTGTCTTTGGTAGGAATTTTTTTTTTTTTACTCACCCTTTAGCAACGCTTTTTTAAAAAGCGCTGTCTTTGTGTGCGCTGTTAAAACTCATTTCTGGCATAGTGATATTATGTAAATGATCAGAACTAATTGACGAAACCAGCCTGTAATTATTCTTACCATTTAGCAGAAGTAACGAGTCCAGCACGATCAGTGCAACAACTATTCTGTGTGCTTGCTGACTTGTGGTTATATGCAGTGGAAGCAGTTAAAAGCTGTGCAAATAGCCACACAATTGCAACCGTAAATAGCACATCGTATCGGTCATGTATAGGCCTCATGGTGCTAATATACCGATGAAGATACTGCAGAAAGAAACAAAATTTCCATACCAAACAACATCTCTAAAACCTAACACAGCACATACTTTGTTTAATCTCAAAATATGTGATATAATGGGCATATCTGATGTTTGGATAACACTCTATAGGTGGGTTCTAGTATCATTATCCATACGGTTTTACACCAGTGCCAAATCAACAAACTGAAACTGAAACAATAAAACTTCTAAAGAAAGAAAAATCAATTGTAACGGTGCAATATTATTCATGCTACAGGTTGCTAACATGATCATTCACATAACTTGTAGCATCATATCAAACTCCAAAAATTAATTATAATGAAACACAAACAATACCATTAGAATGAAGTTGAAACATTTAAATAAAGTTATTGACCAACAAACTTATTTCAAGAGAAATAGCAGGAAGAGAACAAATGACTTCCTTGTGATTTTGACACTGCATTGCAGCAAGTATCACAAACAATATTCGGAGAAAATCGACTCTCAAAGCAACATACATGATACCACCGATATTAATCATAACAATGCAAAGCTGCAACGTTTCGCCAAAACACAATTGCGATAAACAGGTCTCAGAGAAAATAGCTAAAAGTTGAACGCAATACCAAACAACACTTGAAATTATCACCGTTAAGCGTCAATGCTGTAACATTCATTAACATGATGGAACAGAACTTGAAATCCAAAAGCAGGGAAACATACAAAGTACAGATCAATCATAACAGACAAGAGTAACATAACTATACGGATAACGCTAAGACTTCTGAATCTCGACCGTACACTAATTATCTCTATGCTAACAAATTCCACACAAAGCTACAAGCAGGCTGCACAAATTTCAGCATACCAAGACTTTATATAGCTTGCAAGTTATTTATAAAGAGGTGGTCATAAACTTATACCATGAATAAAAACAATGTGAACCGCACGCTCACGACACACTCCAAACCAAAACATGCAGATTTCATAACTTCAATACACATAAGAATCACAATAACTTAAATATACCACAAAGTTTAACTCTGAATCTCTTATCACGACCAAACGTAGCTAACAATCAAAGCATGTGAACAAGGAAGAAAAGTTGGAAATCTCATAATAGTCAAAACTGTGATTACAAAGATAGTATGAGGGACAAAGACAAATACAAATATTTTCCATAAAGCAAACCAACATGGTTTCATCATACAATTTAAAACAAAGAAAAGAAGGTTAAGGAGTTAGAGTGCCATTAATGGGAACAAGCTTTCCATTTATACAATAATACTCAACATGAACTTTCTCCCTTGAAATTTCTATGCCAAGACGGATAAGTTCCACCTGGTTCAAGGTATCGTCGAAGAAACCATGCATCATCATACAATCACTCTCGACAATTTTCACATGCTGATAATGCAGGGACATTATAAAATATTTCAATTTTATTAAATTAACCCTATTAATATCTTAAAAGTAATGTAGAAAAGATTTGACAACAACTGGGCGTGGATTTGTCATTCGTCATGAAAAGTTTGCAGACAATTACAGGATGTACCCTAGGAGTCACTTTGTCAAAGGGATTGAGCTCACAATATTGCTGATCTGTTATATGATTTATGGATCAGCAACGCCTGACTCAGCAACATATTCTCTTCTGTCATGGTCAATGTGGTTTTTGGTTTGCTCTTGGTTGTTTGCTCCTTTCCTTTTCAATCCATCAGGATTTGAGTGGCAGAAGATAGTTGAGGACTAGGATGATTGGACTAAATGGATTAATAATCGAGGTGGTATTGGTGTTCCTTCAAACAAGAGTTAGGAGTCATGGTGGGATGAGGAACAGGAGCATATGCAACACACTGGCAATACTGGCATGGTTCCCATTTGTTTCAGAATTCCAATAATCTATGCTTGAAAACTTAAGCTTCAAGTTAACTTTATTTATTCTATCATATAACTGAGATTCTTTTTGCAACTTTAGGAAACTCTTGAGCAGGGAAAGGAAATTGAGGTGAGAGAATTTGAAAACTAATGCATGCATGGATGTCTAAGACTTGTATCAAGCTGCAACTATTCTTAAATTCTCCGCTTATTGGCGGTTGACGAGATAAGACATACGAAAAATTCAAGATGCCTCACAGCAAACAACATATTTTGGCAGTAAGATTTCAATATAGCATTGTAAAAATGTCTTGTGTGGTCTCAAATGTGTAAACCATGCTTTGAAAACTGTTAATAAATTTTGATTTTTTCTACTAAAAAGATCTTAACATCCTGTAAGATAAAAGATAAAAGATTTTTTCTACTAAAACTGTTAATGATTATTTTATAATTGTTTTGATATGGTTTTAAATTTGTCTATTGAAATTATCATATTAAATATTTACTGACGTTTTATAAACAAACATTCCAATTAAATTTGAAGGAATACCTAATGGCAGTGGTTATATTTACACCAGTGGCCATACTGGCATGGTTCCCATTTGTTTCAGAATTCCAAACTAGGCTTCTGTTCAACAAAGCATTTAACCGAGGACTTCAAATCCAGCGCATTCTGCCCGGTGGCAAGAATCACAAGAAAAAATGAATCAAGCCTTTTCTGCAACATTCAGCCTGCCTTTGTAGGGTGTATTGCTATCCTATTAGTCCTAACTCTACCACAGCAGCATACAGGCTCAAAAAAAAAACTGGTTTGTGCTTGTCAATAGAACAATTCTTGCAACCAGTGCATATAAAATCTTAAATAGTGATGAGAGAAGTATACCATAAGTGTTCTAAGACATAGTTTCTAACTATCCAATTCAGGCATATTCACTTTTTGGCATTGACATTTACATACTAATATCATTGCATTTAGACAGTTTCTAACTGACAAAACCATTCACAATACATTCTATTTGTAATAAATCATTCATCAACAAAATAATGCAAAATTCAACATAGGGTCAATAATGGAATTCAAGACATTTATACAATTCAATTCGATATTTTGAATTAGCTAGCACCTAACAAGAGTTTTTTACACACTAACATTTTCCCCTTCACAATAGAATGTCAATTACCATACTAACAGAACCGAGTTCAACCACATAAACCAAGTGAGCAACAATGGAATCTCTAACGTTTAACCATATTTAACAGAACAGTGCATATAAAATCTTAAATAAAAATTAGAGTGTGAATCATTAAACCTAACAGCAACACAGACAAAAGCAGGGAATGAGTTGAATGCAAAACATCATAATCATTAAACCTAAATCTCAGTTAGGGTTGAAATTAGAATGGAAAATAACAAAATCTAACCTTAAAATGGCAAATAACATAAACAAATTGATTCTATCTCTGCGTATTTTCTCTGCTTGACTATGACTCTTGGAAGTACTTGCAGCTCTATCTTCTAAACTTCCTTCAACAGGTAAAGGCCAAGACTGAAACTCACTCCATTGAAAAAAAGCAGAAGAAGAATCAGAGATAGTTTGAGGTTGAAAAAAAGCAGAAGAAGAATCAGAGACCAATAAACCCACTCAGAAGAATCGATGATCTTGAAGATGAAAATGAAGAGATGAAACTCACTACATTGATTTTAGGGATTTTTTCTTCTGAAAATGTATTTGGTTTAATTTTAGGGTTCTCTGAAAGGAATTAAGAGGGAAACATGAAAAACAAGGTGGGAAATATTTAGCCTCGGCTCATCCGTGTCTATCAGATAAAATAAAAAAATAAAAAACCTTAGCCTCGGTTGATCCGTGTCTATCAGATAAAATAAATATATTCAAAAAATATTAAAAACGTTAGCCTCGGCTCATCCGTGTCTAATATTTAAAAAAAATAGAAAAACTTTAAAATGGGGTTTTTTGCGTTTAAGTAGCCTCGGTGTCGGTGGCTGAGGCTAAGTTCGCAGCTTAAAATAGTTAGCCTCGAATTGACCGTGTCTAATATTTAAAAAAAATAATTCAAAAATTTAAAAATATCTAGCCTCTGCCTAGCCGTGTCTAATGAATTAAATAAAAATAATTGTAAAAGAAAAACTTTAAAATGACTTTTTTTGCGTTCGAATAGCCTTGGTTTTGTCAAGGCTAGTTAGCCTCGGTGTCGGTGGCCGAGGCTAAATTCGCAACTAAAATGAAGTTTTTTAGTAGTGTGTTCCAAAAGGTCTGCATATGCCTCCTTACATCCCATCTGTCACACCCTCATTTTCACCTTTATCCTTTATACCCTACATTCACCATATCATACATCGTTCTATTGCATATCGAGCATGTGGGTTCACAAGGTACGGATTGGATCGGTTTGTTATTTTCCATTTTTAAATGAGATAAATTTCCTATCATGGAATGCATGGAAGAAAAGGTTCATCACCTAAGGTTTGATCTAAGATGAAAAATTCTATTCATGTAGATTCCTTCAAGGAGAAGTTACTTGAAAATATTGGGATATTCAAGATAAATATTCATAATGAACATGAAATGCAAGGCCAAATTCAAGTTTGCTTCATTCAATGTTGTTTCAAATTCTTGGTCAAGTGGAGTTCAAATTTGCAAAGTATGAGTCAAGATCACAAGTGCATAATTTAAGACTTCATCCATTTCAAGTTTAATGGTAGGAGAAAAATCCATCATGCAAAATTCAAGATCTATGAATTTAAGATTAGAGGCAAGAATGTGACAAAGAGAAATTTTATGACATTACAAGAATGTCATGTGTTACAAGATTTCCAACTCTAAGTAATGTTTAGAAACTAATCTATTTCTAATCTTCATTCAAGTTTCTAATCAAATTCATGCCAAGATCAAGACAATGTATGCTTGGCCAATGGTGGTTTTAATGTGATCCAAAGCAGCCCCATGCAAGAAATAACAAGTTGCCTCATGTCACAAAATATGCATGTTACAAGACCAAGGAAATGAACCCACAATGATGCATTTATATACTAAATATCAGATTTTTCAAAATGCTGTCAAAAGGGTAGTAGCATTGACCACAAGAGCTGTCAAGACACAAGCCAACAAAAGGGGTGCAAGATACAAAGTGCAGCAGAAAAAAAGACAGCAATGTAGAAGGCTGTAGAAAAAGACAGCATGGGAAAGTAGTGCAGAAAAATGCAGCATAGCCATATACATGGAAATGGAAAGAAAGAGAGTGACATGAGGAAAGGTGGTAAGAGACATTACCCCATGAAAAAAATCTGATATGTGGGGTGAAGAGAAAACCCTAGAATGGAGAGATAAGAAGGAGGGGGCTATAAACAACTTCATTGATTCATTACACATCACACACACATTGCAAAAACCAGAAAATAGAGAGAGCAAGAGAAACCTTAAAAACCAGAAAAATAGAAAGGAAGAAAAACCAGAAAAAAGAGAGTGACATAGAATCACAAGAGGACCATTGAGAAGGAAAACCTTCACAACGTAGAGTGAAGAGTGGAGAGCACATCCAACAAAAACTAGTGGAGGACTTGCAAGAAAGATAGAAAGCTCTTGGGTATCCATTTCAAACCTTTCTCTCTTTACTTTTTTCTTTTATATTCATTTTACTTCCTCTTGTACGTGTTTTTGTACTGAGTATATCATGTAAGGTTCTAAAGGAACCAAAAAACCATTTTTAAGAACCAATAGAAAGGAAAGAAAACCACAAAAGACAGCAAAAAACAGCAAAATATTTCATTTTTCGCTTCAGGTCGCAGCGCGAACATGCAAAAACCAGAATGAAAATTTTCCCAGTTCGCGGCGCGAACACCCTTCGCGGCGCGAACATGCAAAAACCAGAATGAAAACTTTAACAGTTCGCGGCGCAAACATGCAAAAAACAGAATGTTCACTTTTCTCAGTTCGCGGCGCGAACACCCTTTGCAGCGCGAACTGATCAGTTTGTTTATTTTCTTGCTGTTTTTACCTGATGTTTTTTTGCAAAGGGTGTTCACGCCATATGTTTGTATGATTTTAGTATGTGAATATTGCTATTGTCCTTGTTGACTTTTGATTCCAAAAACCATTTCCAAAAACTAACTCTCGATTTTATCGAGCCATTTTTAACCTTGTAAGTCGGTTGCCTAGCGCATCGCCATCGACCTTGTCCGTATCGCTTCAAATGTATCTTTACAAACAGTAAACCTTGATCCAACATCAAGTGATCCTTTTTCTCATAAAAAACCCAAAACATAATAAAATATACGAGTAGAATTATGCACCACGAACTTTAAAGTGGTTGAGAAGGAATGAGAATGGAATCCTCCTACACCCGTTCCGAATGTTTTGAATACAAGGCGCTCGACTTGGTTATTTGAGACATTCATCTCTATCCAAAGTCTTTTGTATAATCCTAGTCAAGAATAAATTCTTCCTTAAGAAAAACCTAAAAAAAATATCAACTCATCAAACTTCTTTTGCCTTAGGGCGTCAATCCGAAAACCCTTTTTCAAGGTATAAAATCAACCAATACACAATCATTTCTTAAGTGGCCGAACTACGGCCGCTCTGATTTCTCACACATGTTGAGAATACGTAGGTGTAATACCCCAAATTTTGCCCTAAGATTAGTCGTTTCATCTTGCATCACATTTCATTTTGTATTGCGTTTAAACTAACCACTAACGGGTTGTGCAGTTGTTTGATTGTTGCAAGAAAATATCATGTGGCGCGCTCTTTTAGTTTACACGGTTTCTAGTGCCACTTTATTTTGAATGAATAAAATAGCACAATTGACAAGAGACCCTGTGTAAGGAGTTGTGAGTGTGAGAGGTTGAGAGTTCGAAACCCACCTTCTTCACTTTTTGTTTTGTTTCTTTTATTTTTATTCTAACTTTTCTATTTTCATAAAAAAAAATAACAAAAATAGTTTTTTTTTATTATTTAATTATTATTTTCGTATTTTATTTAAATTATTTTTTTACTTTTTTTCCATATTATTCATAAAAACATCCAAAAATCATAAAATTAAAAATATTAGAAAAGATTTTATTCTTTTAAGTTTGTTTTAGTTTGTTTTTTTTAGCTTTGACTAATTATTTAAGTTGGGCTTTAAAGTGGGTATTAGGTTAGAGTTAACCCTAGTTTGTTACCTATATAAACATAAGTTGTGTTTGAGAAAGGGGGAGAAGGAGACAAAAGAGAAAAACGGCGGTCGTTCTCACGATTTATCAGAAGAGGGAAGATAGTTTCATCATCGCCAGAGGACGAGAATCAATACCTCCATCAAATTTCATCACCGCCAATCGGCCGAAAGAATAAAACGGCGGCCGTTCTCACGATTTATCAGAAGAGGGAAGATAGCTTCATCATCGCCAGAGGACGAACATCAATACCTCCATCAAATTTCATCACCGCCAATCGGCCGGAAGGTATGAGTTTTAAAATTCTGAGTTTAGTAAGTAATTATTTAGATAATTAAGAGAATAGCTATTAATTAAAAACATATTTTTATTAACTTTCACAGTTCTCTTCTTTAGAATAAAACAAAAACTCAAAAAAACAGTTTTTTAGTAAAAGACAAACTTCTTTTAGACTATTTTTTAATTAGCGTAAGTTAATTAACTCTTTTTTTTTTCTTTTAAACAAAAAAATTAACATTTTTTGAAAATTAATACTAATCTTTTTAAATTAAACTTTTGCTAATCAACTCTTTTTTTTTAACACTAAACCTTTTTTTAATATTTAGGTTAGAACAATTTTTTAAAATTAGAATTAAATTCTTTAAAAAAAAAACTAAATCTTTTTAAAACAAAGATTAAAATTAAACTAAACTTCTCTTTTTATTAAAACTAAAACTTCTTTTTTTAAAAAATTAAAATTGAATCTTTTTAAAATTAAAACTAAAACATTTTTCAAATTAAAACTAAGACACTTTTTGAACATTTGACAATTAAACTCTTTTTTTTATATAGTAAAATTAAACCTTTTTTAAATTTAAAACAAAAATTCTTTCTTTTTAAT
This sequence comes from Lathyrus sativus, assembly GCA_963859935.3. Lineage (NCBI taxonomy): Eukaryota > Viridiplantae > Streptophyta > Magnoliopsida > Fabales > Fabaceae > Lathyrus > Lathyrus sativus. The sequence goes on along the minus strand of OZ012735.1, from coordinate 575,641,620 downwards.
TAAGACAAAAATCATTTTTTTTCAAAGTTAAAATCGATTTTTTTTAAAGAAATAAAACAATATCAAATTAGCAGCTTTCTCTTCACTATCTCATTATCCGCTTTATTTCTGTCTAACCCTATTAACATTCTCCGATTTTTTTTCCAGCTGATTGAGTTTAACTTCATTTATCATTAGTTAAATATTTCATTATCATATTTGTATTTTGTTCCATGGATGTAATTTACGCGAGGCCATGGTCGCGGTTTTATTTTATCTTTCTTTTTTGGGGATTTGTAATTTACGCGAGTGATCGTCGCGATGCTTTCTTTTACCGCTTTCTTTATTTTTCCGCACTTTAATTCTGCCGAATAGTAATTTGTCGTATTTTGCATGTTTTTACCGTTAGAATCCCTCAGAAGGAATTAGGTCTAGCCGTTTGACCGCCGAGTCAATAACCTTAATTTTTGACCGTTTCAAAAACCCTAATAGCCTAGGTGTCCCGCCGTGGACGAAAATGCCCTTTACCCTAGCATTAGGTCAAAGAGTCGCCGTACTCTGTTTAGGGTTTCCCGCCGTGGAATCCCTAATTTCAACCCTAAATTTTCAATTAACAAATTCAACGTAAGCGTGTCCTTAAGATACGATTATTCCCTTTGAAACCTTGACCACAGTCAAGAAGTTTCTAACCTCCCTTTCGAGGGGAACTACGATTACTCTGATTCCATTCCCTATCCAGGATACGTAGGCACAAGACGTGACGTCTTGCCGAGTAAACTTAGGACTAACCCTTAGGTCTTTTAGGTCACTCTATCCCTTAGCTCAATATATATTAAAGCAGATAATAAATAAAAATAAAAAAGCATACAATAAACAAAAGGTTCTTGTAGAGTACTACAGAAGTTTAGGGTGCTAGTGTCGCTACTGCGAAAATCGGCGCCGGCTGAACAGAAGAGTCGCCATCGTGCGTTATTTATCCCAACGGAGGGAAAGGAAACGCTCGAAGTAAACCTACCGCAAGGACGGGAAAGGAATGGTCATCGCAACCAAATCCTGGATTCGGGAGTCGGTTACGCAAGGGGAAGGTATTAGCACCCCTCACGTCCGTCGTACTCGACGGGATCCACGCTTGTTTTCTAGTACGGATTGTTATTCTATCTATTCTACAGGTCAAGGGTTAAAAGAAAAGAAAATGACTCGGCAAAGTATCGCACTTTATGCCTACGTATTCCCGTCTGGAACGAGAAATCAGAGTCAACGTAGTTCGCCTACCTACTGGAAAGGAGGGGAAGGTTGCTCGCTAGGATATCGCATCCTATGCCTACGTACTTTCATACAGCATGAAAGATCAGAGCAAACGTAGTTCGGGCCATGGAAGACACAAGCTTGTCTGATTGTTTTTATCTCCTTATGAAAAAGGTTTTCTCCTGATTACTGGTCCAAGCGGGCAAAAATGACTCTTTGATTGGTTTACAGTCTTTTACGCAAGAGCTGTCTTTTATTGATGTTTATCCTTTTATTGTATTTTTTTGATTGTTTTGAGAAAGAAGAGAGACAACAACTCTAAAACCTATGGTTGAAAAGGGAATCAAAATCTATCCTAATGTTGTCATGCATGGATGAGAACCTAATGTCTGTCGTATTTCTCTCCTGCGCAGAGAGAAACAGAGATCCTAAGGGGATAAACGGAAGAGCAACAACATATATACAGTAAAGCAGTAAAATGCATGAATGCAGCAATACAAGCGAGGCAAGGGAGTCCCACTCAACCTCGAACCTAGAAAACAATGAGCAAAGTGAAACAACTTCACTTCAACCTCCAGGGGAAAATTATCAAACAATACAGTCAAGAAACTCAAACAATACCTCAACAGCTCTAAACAACACCAAAAGCTCTAAACAGCAAAAACCTGACAGCAAAAGCTCCTGCTTCCATCAGTCTTCAAGGCAATGAACTCTATCCTCAATCTTCAAGGGGTTCTTCAAAGCAAACTCTCCTAGATGATAAACAGTTCACAAGATGAGTTTGGAATGTTAAACAGTTTGCTGAGCACCAAAGGTGGCCTACAGAAAGTTAACATAATACAGACTGTTTCTCTCAAAGTTCTATCTCCTAGTTACAGTCACTAATCCTTCCAAAGGAGGGATATGAGTATTAAGGAGAGACTTTTAATCACTGAGAAGAATGGAGGCAAAAGAAACCATCCATATTTGTGAAGAAATTTTCTATTCTAAGGCTCTATCTAGCTCCTATGTCCTAGGTCTTCAAACAGCTTCAAGCAAGCCAAGCATCTTCATCAAGCTTTGATCTTCAGCTTCAACTTTGTCTTCAATATTCTTCATCATCATGCTCTTCACACCAAGCCCACACCCTAAGCAAAGCCCAATAAGCCCACACAAACAATATAAACCCCAAAAGGGCACACCAAACAAGCATACAATTGCAAAATATACTAAAAATATTAATATAGTAGGGAAAATTCTAATATTATTTCTAGGGGATCTACTATACCTACCTTTAATACCCTATATGCCCCAAGTCCTAATTCAATCTAAAAAACCCAAAAGAAATTATTTTAATGCACCTAAGTTATGTATAAACCCTAATTTCACCATCCTAATATCCACTAATCAAAATTATCTAAAAATAATCCTAAAATCATGGAATAAATCCAGGGGGAAGCTAAAACATATATCTAACTACCCTAAAAAGATTGACCTAAAAATATAAAGGGAACTACCTAAACTAAATTCTACAAAATCATATATCAACATAAAAGAAATAAAAATGCAATAAAAGAAGAAAATATGCAAAAAATACTAAAATGCATGATATGGAAAATATTTTTATTTTATATTTTTCTAGACAAAAATATGAAATGGGAGAAAAAACTCCCATGAAAAAGTCATTATCTTCAATTTAATATGAATTTTTAAAGATCAAAAATAAAATGGAGAAAAATAGAGTGATTTATGAATGGAGTGGGTGCAGCTAGCAAGCAGATACAATGCAATACACGTTTGGGCCCAGACTGGGGGTACACATAGCAAAGCGCCAGGGCCCAATGTTAATCAGAAAAAACAATTAAAAAACATTAAGAAAATGAAAAAGATACGGTGCAAATAGAAAGGAATTATAGTTCAAATCACAATGGGCCTCAAAGGGGGGTGGGGATAGCCATTTCAACTTAAGCCCAAGCGAAAACTTAATGGAACGCTGCGTATCATATGAGTTCAGAATTCTTCACAAACGAAGTTTGAATCCTGGCCGTGAGATCTTGGTTCAGTCAACGAGTCTCCTCTTGATCCAATGGCCCTCAAGTTATCTTCAACCTCCAAACTCTGAATGGAGGGAGCAGCCATGAATAACAGAGCTATCATCCTCAATTCGAAGTCCATCAAGACCTCATCAAACTTCAAAATTAAAAACCCTAACATGCTCTAAATTCTACACTGAATCTAACCATGGCCTCAGTGTCATACCCCAAATTTGTCCTACCTCGGTTATCCGCTAGCTACTATTCAGAAAATTAAAATTGATTACTTTTGTCAGAAGGACAATTTGAATTTAATCAAGTTCTATTTGAGGATATCCAGTCGGTGAGCAGGGTTGGCTGGAGCTCATGTGGATGGGTATTAGTTTTGATCAGACAGGAGTACATTCAAGAATATCAAGCCATTTGAGTTCAAATGTCGTATAATGGAATCATATAGAATTTGGTCTTTTTAAGTGAGCATTGTTTTATCAAATGGTCAAGTTCGAGAGTTGATGCATTAGTGATTTTGTTTTGTTTCAAAGCTATGGCAAATTTAAAGGGTCCATGTTGTCTCATGTTCAGAACTAATTCAAGGATTGTTGGAAAATTGATCGATTCAACTTGAGGATTGATGTTTTATTTCTTAAGAAATCGACTCGAGTGTGATTATTCAATTCAAAAAGCCGAATATACAATTCAAGCAAAGGCCCACTATTTCTACAAAAAACAAATTCACAAGTCTAATACAAATTGGATTTATTTTGCAAAGCAAGAGTGCAATAAGCTTATTTAAGGTTACAATGCAAAGCCCATTCTTCTAATTGCTAAAAAGGCCCATTTTACATCAAAGAATCCATACCAAAAAAATCTTTCAAACCCATTGCATTTACATTTTTGATCCAGCCCATTTGAATTGGCAACGAAAAAGAAAGTGCACACTCTTGCTAAAGCTTTCTGTGCAACAACCTCCCAAAATTACCAACACAGCTCCAGCTTTCATACGGACACAGCAGTACCATTTTCGCACCAAGACACCATTACCTGCATAACCAACAACGATAACCTGATGCAAAATTTTGATATCACCTCCAAGCCACGACAAAGCATCCGTAAATGGTGTAAAACCTGCAAAATATCAAAGAAAAATTCCAGCTCACTTTCTTTCCATATTTACCTAAAAAAATTCTACAAATAGAGGGATTAAAGATGTGCGATGGGGAGAGGACATGATTACCCGTAGAAAAGAAAACTCTCCAAAGAGCACCTTCTGCTCCTCATCTTCACCAAGGCCAATATTACCTTCAAAACATCACGCAGAGGTGGCAGCAGCAGCACATGCTTTTAGGCCTCCCACTCCAACCGTATGTACTGCCACTTTCCTTTCCAGAATGTAAATCTGTGAAATACATACAACTTGCATCAGAAAAAAAAAAGGGGGTACACATGATAGCCAAGGACCAAAGCCACAACATGCCAACCAACTCTCTTCCATTTCTCCATTTCCAAACTCCTTTTTCCAACAAACTCCTTTTTCCAACAGCCCTCAACCTACCTAAAATAACCACTCCAAAACTGTGAAAATCTGATTCACTAGGCCATGAATAAGAGTTGTTCCATGTGAGCACAACAACAGTTGTAATTTTTCGACCTTCATCTTCTCAACCACATCAACCAGTAACTACCATAAAACTTTCTCCGCAAATCACCGTTTACCGCGATTCATCCTTCAACCCAGAAAAAAACCCCAACAGAAACCCCAATCCCACCATTAATAAACTCCAAGCTCCAACTAACAACTCGGAAAGCTTTTGAAACCCATTTTCGGATCTCACCATTTTCATTCACCAAATCATTACCTCCAAACCCAGTACACCCATTCCTTCAACAAAACCGACAACAATAAATCATTCAAAACAGAAACAAAATGAGATGGAGAGAAAGGTTGATTTTGAACTGAAACAGAGAATGGAAGAGTCGAGGCGGAGAATTTGAAAAGGGAAAAATTATCCTTGTTTTCACGATAACAACATCTCCCTCTTATTTTTAACAAAATCTTTTTTTATTTTTTATTATTTATTCTTGTTTGTTGGGATGAGAGGTAATGGGCCTCAAGGGCCCAAATGATCCTCTGTTTTTGTTTCAAACCCACCGTGTTTTAATTACACCCCACCCTGGTCTTCTTTAAACATTTTAGAAACTCATTGTAAATACTTTGTTATATTTTAGTTTTCTTATTTTTTTATTTTTTTTATACATAAACAAATTTTTTTTATTATGTATTATATATTAGTTTGATATTTTTGTATTTCTGTTTTAATCTTCTTTTTTTGTAAATATATTATTATTATTATTATATATATTGTAATTAATTAATATGTATATATTATGTTATTATGTAAATATATTCTATTTATAATTTTTATTATATTAATTTTAGAAGTTTTATATACTTAGAGTTTAATTTAAATTTATTCTATTTTTCTTTAGAATTTATATTAGAGTTTTGGTTACTTTATTTTAGAAGTAAATTTCTTTCTATTTTGTTATTGGACATTTTGTCCCATTTTTACCGTTTTGGTCGATGACGACGCTTCCATAAACCGATTACTAAGTCAATATTGATAAGTATCGTTGGATCCGAGACCCACCTCTTTCTCTCCTCATTTCTTATTATGTCTCGATTTTATTTTGACTTATGGATCGATGAAGTCCTGTATCCGCAAGCGTCGCGTATCGGAGTTGATAACCTTCCCGATTTCAAATCTATGGAGGATGACCATTGGGGTCATCTTTCTTACTTGGGGATCGCGATAGGCTACCTTCGGTTAATTGACATTTTGTTTGCGGTTAAGACGAGATCCCACTCTTTCGTGTCCCGATTCAATCGACCAACTAACCACTAACCTTTACTTTCTGTCAAATATACAACTGCTTTAATTTTCTATCAAATATTAATTGATTTATCTTTCAGTCATTTACATTCCTGTACATATTATATATTCTGTATATTATTATTATCCTATAAATATTCAACTAACTTGTACATTCTTTTAAAATACTTAATAAATATCAAACCATAAAATCCTAATTGGTGGACTGTTTATTTATTTGTATCCTGTATATATCTATCTCTGTTTTTCATCTCTTTGCAGGTTCTCAAAAACATCTTCAATAAAGGAATCGAGTTATATTCGTATTGAACTAAAGAGAGGGATTAAGTGTAGACTTCTTCCCCTCCGAGTGTCGAGATACTCACTGTAGTGTGGGTGGTTTTGATACTCGTCTTTCAATACGAAGACGCTTTCCATCCACTTTCCTCCTAAAAAACATCGGCCCCGTACCGAGTCCATTTTCAAACACTTTCAATAAGAAAACCGAGTTCTCTTTATATTGAATTAAAGATAGAGGATTTAGTGTAGACTTCTTCCTCTTCGAGTGTCGAGATGCTCACTCTAGTGTGGGTGGTTTTGATACTCGTCTTTCAATACAAAGACGCTTTCACCCTCTTCCTCTCCTAAAAACCTCGGTCCCGTATTGAGTACACTTTCGATAAGAAATCAATTTCTCTTTGTATTGAACTAAAAGAGGGGATTAAGTGTAGACTTTCTTCCTCTCCGAGTGTCGAGATGCTCACTGTAGTGTGGGTGGTTTAGACACTCGTCTTTCAATACGAAGACGCGCCCGTATTCACCACCTCTCCTTCCATAACTTCATTCTGTAACCTTTCTCACCTAAAACCTCGGTCCCGTACTGGGTGCATTTTCAAATCTTTTCATAACAAAAACTTGAATGGTCGTGGAGTGGTTAGGCGTAGGCCTTCTCCTATCCCGAGTGCTGACGTTTACCGTAGGGTTCTCTGTCGCAAAAAGCACTTACCATTCAAAACCAAAAACACTTTAATAAGAGAATGGAGTTCTCTTTGCATTGAATTAAAAGAAAGGATTAAGTGTAGACTTCTTCCTCTCCGAGTGTCAGGATACTCACTGTAGTGTGTGTGGTCTTGATACTCGTCTTTCAATACAAAGACGCTACGTTCTCCACACCATTTTCATAACAAAAACTTTGAGATAACAAATTGGGTACTACCCGTAGGGGTTACTATCCGAGGACTTATCTCACCCCTAAAAACAATTCAACCAATCAAACGTGACTCCTTGCCTCGCATGGCGAAAACCAACCTTTCAAACAGGATATGTTACGTCCGTTCTACCGCAAACAGGTACGCATAAGTCTCCTCACATGCGAGCAGCAAAACACCTAAACTGCTAGAACGCGTACGATAACATCATCCACAAAACACACCGGTTATCCGCACCGTAGGCACGAACTACGTTGCTATGATTTCTCTTGCATGTTGAGAATACGTAGGCATAGGATTGCAATGATCCTAGCGAGCACCCTTTTTCTTTTTCACCCTTTCCCAGAAAGACATGCTACGTCCGTTCTACCGCAAACAGGTAACGCCTAAGTCTCCAACGAGCGAGCAGCAATACACCTAAACTGCTAGAATGCGCACGATAGCATCGTCTACCAGAACTTCCTCGCGCACCGTAGGCCGAACTACGGCTGCTCTGATTCTTTACTTTTTCAAGTAAAGATACGTAGGCACAAGGGCCACAATCCTTGTCGAGCATATTCCCCCCATATTTGTAGTTCCCCGAACTACGTCGACTTTGACTTTCTCACATCTATTGAGAATACGTAGGCCTAGGACCGCGAGGTCCTACCGAGTCCTTTCTTTCTATCTTCTTCCTGGTTGCCTCCTTTCTTGGTTTCTAAACCCTCTTTCTTTACCCGTTGGAACACTTATTATAGCATAATATTTAAGCAAATAAATTCACACATCGACAAACAAAAGGTTCCCATCGAGTACGATGGATGCGAGGGGTGCTAATACCTTCCCCTCGCATAACCGGCTTCCGAACCCATTCCTGGTTGCGAGACCATCTTATCCATTTCTTTCTTAAGGTTTTCTCGATATTTTCCTTTCCCCTCATGGGATAAATAAAGTTCGGTGGCGACTCTTCTATCTATCTTTTTCGCCTCCCCGTCGTTGCGCGATGCATTTTTCGAGTAGCGACAGCTGGCGACTCTGCTGGGGACCCCTAGCGAGCCAAGCCTAATTTGTTTGTCGTGTTTGTGTTTTTATTTGTTTTACTTGTTTATGCTTTGTTCTCTAATTGTTGGGTTTATTTGGATGGTTTGTGAGGATAAAAGCTTTCTACCAGAGCTTTCAAGTATACACTAAGTTAGGAGGTGGTCTCTTTCTGATTTGCGAGACTTAGGACTCGTTGAGTTGGATCGAATCCCACCGCTCAGATGAGACCTCTTTGGGATGATTATGTCTTACGTGTAGTCGTAATGGCGTCTTTATTTCCAACTTGGGAGTCCGTGACTCTGAGGACCTTTTAGAACCTTATTCCAAAGGTTCCTAAAACATAACTCTGTGTTCATCCTTTGAAGGGATTACCGTCTTACGAGTATTCGTTCTGATGGAAAACTTTTGAGGGTTAGTGCATGGGACTTTGTTTAAAGGCCTTTTGGGATACCCTCTTATAAACCAGTAGATAGCCCACCCAATGGGAGAGATACCTTTTGTTGTTGTCTTGTAGGATTTGTGACTTTAATCCTTGATGTGGATCTGTTCTCGTGTGCACTCATTGCATTGCATTTGCATAAGCATCTCTGCATCATTTTGCATTTTCTTCCCTGACCAAGATGCCAAGCTTACCCATCCTTTGTCCATAACCTGCAGTTGATTTCCCGACACTTCTGCTGAACTCGTGAGAGCTTTGAAGCGTTTGAAGCAAGAGGAACATAGACGCCTTGAAGGACCAATCAAACAAGGCAAGCTGAGATAGCTATGTCAGAGAACGGTCGCCAGGGTGTTGAGTCTCCACCAGGATTTACTGTGACGACTAATCCACTGTATGATCTTCTGCCGGATGGCCATCCTCCGCAAGTAAACGTTCCTACTCGACCCCAGAGGATGCCAACGACTGATCCCATGAAAGAAAAGCTCCAAGCCCTTGAGAAGACTATTCAAGCTATGAGAGTGTCTGACATACCCGGCCTCGATACTGCTGATATGTGTCTAGTGCTAGATTTGGTGATCCCTCAGAGATTCAAGATACCCAACTTCGAGAAGTACACAGGCTTTAGTTTCCCGAGGCGTCATTTGGTGATGTACTGTCGAAAAATGACCCCCTACACTCATGACGATAAGCTAATGATTCATTGTTTTCAAGAAAGTCTGAGTGGAGCGTCATTAAGTTGGTACACAGACCTAGAAAGAAGTCATATCCAATCATGGAGGGACCTAGCCAACGCTTTTCTAAAGTTTTATCAGTTCAATCTAGATACTCCTCCCACCCGCATGCAGTTGCAAAACCTATCTCAGAATGAAAATGAACCTTTTAAGGGATATGCACAACGGTTGAGAGAATTTGCAGCAAGGGTGCAACCACCACTTTTGGACAAGGAACTGATTGACATGTTCATCAACAGTTTGCATGGCTCTTATCTTGAAAGAATGGCTGGTTGTACGCCATCAAGCTTCTCTGACCTTGTGATTGTAGGAGAGCGCCTCGAAAGCTACCTCAAAAGTGGACAAATCCAGGACGCATCAGGCAGCCAGGCCAGTGAGATTGAATCTTTCGACGATTTCCATGAGGAAGAGAAAGATGAAACCAGCACACTCATAGCAAATGTTGAGTATTCTCACGATGTACCAACAAAACTCTATGGTCCCTCGTCTGCTCAACAGGCATCATTACCAGTGCCATGTTATCCTCATGGACAATCGGCCATGCCTAAAGCTTCATCCCATAAGCCATGGGTCGCTCCTCATGCAAATCAACGAGTCCATGGCCAAGGTCATCCGAATCAGCGCCAAAATCAGAATAGGCCCAACAACAACTTGGAAAGAAGGACTGCTCCTTTTCATCCAGTCCCTATGTCGCACAGTCAGCTTCTCTCGCATTTGATTCAAAACTCATTGGTGGAGCCTAAAACTCTTAAGCCTGTGCCAGAACCTTACCCTCCTGGGTACAATCCCAATGCTCAGTGTGGATATCATGGAGGATCCATGGGGAACTCGACTGAAGAATGCAAAGCCTTCCAAGCCAAGGTGCAACAACTAATTGACAAAGGGTACATCTCTTTTCCTGAAGGAAGTTTGGTTGTCCATGTCAACCTCTCAGATGTCTAAACTCGAATATTTCAAGGGTCATTTTCAGAAGCCAGTGGTCTAGACAGGCAGACGTCCCCAACATTGGCAGTTCTTGAACGCTTTTATCATTTTCATCTTGTAGTTTATTTCCTGTTAATTGCTACTTGTGTTTAAACATTGTTGTTTTGAATGGTAATATTAATGAAGTGATTATGCATTTTCTGAATCAGTCACGTCGTATTCACTCATTATTTCCACTTAGCACCGACACATACACCTTTTATCCACTCCACCTTATCACTGTTGTTTTAGCAAAGATTGGAGGGAGGATGACGAAAACGAAATACCCATAATTGCAAACCGTATGTTTTCAGACAGAATCTCGTCAATGATGTACAGGCATTGTTTCAAATCCCCTAAACACCGGAGATATAAGGAGTTAATCCCTAGTCAACCACTTCGAGCCTAGAAGTAGGAGTTTCCTTCGGATATTCAAACCCTTACACTCAACCGGGGGCAGGGTAGTTGTTCAGTTAGTCCACTATGCATAAAGCAAAATCCAGAAGACGGTTGTTCATCAATGACCCACGACATGGCAGTCACAATTCGTCAACAAAATCAAAAAATATCAAAAGCCTGCTAAGTCAAACACCTCAAAAGGGGACTTAGGCAAAAATCAAGGCTATCCCGATGGATCTGACAAGCAAAGTCAGTCCATGCAAAAGTTAGGGATCAAAATAAAAATCAAAAGAGGTCCTCAAACCCTCAACCAAAAACAAAATAACATTCAGTGGTCACCCCAAAGGGTCACTGACATCCTTCAAAAAGCAAAATAAGGTGGCTGCCATTTCAAGCAAACCTTGAAACCATCAAGCTTACACCGTCAAATAGGTGTAGAATTAACTGAACGTAGGACTGGAAGTCATCAAGAAGAAGGGGTGGGTACAAATATTACTTTGAGCCTAATATCCTTTGTTTTATAAACCATGAACCAGACCACGTTATAACCCTCGAAAGACCTAATTGAGTCGAGGTTTATTCTGAAAGCATACTATCGCAAGGTTGCGTAACCTGACTCCCCACATATTTGTTAATCATCAGCTTTGGTGTCAATATCCTTGCTATATCTTTTACACCAATCAAGTTAGCACAACGTTTGGACTAAATGGTCCATTTGTCTCACTATCACGACACTCAATAAACGACATTTTTTTTCAAAACTTGCATGAACTTTGCATTAAAATTACCATTTGTGAACAAAACAATTTTAATTGCAAGTCAGTAGTTAGCATCAAGGGAATTCCAACAGAAAGCAATCAAACAGGACTAGACTATTCAGCAGTCTGGATCAGAATCGAGCATACTTTGTAGCCCTATGGAACTGGGGCATTGAGATCCAAGAATTTGGAATGAGTCAGTTTGAGGCAATCCCCAAACAACGGTTGATTATGGGGCAAACCATTCCAGAAGCGGTTGATCAAAAGTGAATCACACCAATCAGGGGCAGGCCACCTAGAGTTTCTTTGACTTGAGGATAAATTCCTCCAATGTTCAATCAGGATAAGTCAAGTCGCTTCAACGCTCTTTCAAGAGCAAGCTACTCCAAAGAGTATATTGAAGCCAACCACCAGTAATTGTTTAAACAATGATGAATCCTTTCATGGTACAAACTCTGGGGCAAGCCATCTTGAGGTCGTCTCATGGAAAGTTACTTAAGCAAGTTCATCCTCATGAGCAACTGTTGAGTTCAAAACGAGTGTTGGGGAATCAAACTATCACCTCACCCAATTAACCTTAACCTTCCAAAAAGGCCTTGCTGTCATTGGATTCTTCATCCCACAGCCTAAACCTGTCACCTATCAAAATAAACCGAAACCTCCAAAGTCCAGTTCTTGTCTGGCAAGCCTAAATACCAGTCCCATCTGGTCAATCCTTCGCTGAATACCAATTCCCGCTTGGTATATGTCAGCTTTCAAACCAGTCCCATATGGTCAACCCTTCGCTGAATACTAATTCCCGCTTGGTATATGTCAGCTTTTAAACCAGCTCCCATCTGATCACCTTTCCTTTTAGCCTACATATTAACCAGCCTACCATTTAACCAGTTCTTGCCTGGTAAACCTTATTCCAAAGTCCAGTCCTCGTCTGGAAAACCACAAAGTCAGTTCCCGTCTGACACCAAACCTAGAAGTCAGTTCTCGTCTAACGGCTTAACCTTTTGCCACCAGTTCTTGTCTGGTAAACCTCATCCCAAAGTCCAGCTCCCATCTGGCAACCCATAAAATTATCCCTCCTTTGACAGCTTAACCTTTCACCACCAGTCCTTGTCTGGCGGTCTACCCTCCGAATACCAGCCCTCATCTGGTACTTCCAACCCAAAGCCCAATTTACATTGGCAACCACCAAAAGTCTGCCACATCATCACCTGCATTCCCAATTACCTGTCTGTCATCATTGGTATCATACGCATCGCATTCGACGTCATAAGCATCTTGCATCATATCATATTTTCCCCAGCTCTTGCATCTCCGCGAATCAACATTTGCATTTGCATTTCCATTTATGGAACATCTTTATCATTTAGCATTAGCATGTGCGAGATCAGATCCAAGATCAATCTTGAAGATTCCCAAGATCATCATCAGCCCAGTCAGGGGCATCCCTTGCGAGATCGTCGTTTTCTCCCACGAGAGTCAGAGGATATCAAGATCATAATCAGCCCAGTCAGGGGCATCTTCCGCAAGACCGTGGGCGTTCCCCACGAACTTGTTCAACATTTATTGGGCAAACTCAAGAGCTTCAATGCAATCAGCAGCCCAGTCAGGGGAATTATCTGCAAAGACCGTGGGTCCTCCCACAAAATTCAAGATTATCAAAGCAAATTTCAGCCCAGTCAGGGGCATCTTTTCAAGAACATGGGTGTATTGCATGATGTATTTCAAACCCTTGGTTAATCAGAATCAACATTCAGCCTAGACAGGGGCATCTTCAGTAAAGCCATGGGCAATCCCCAATGCTTTGTCTCCAGCAGACTTGACTATCTGTCTTCGGCGATAAGTGGCAATCCTTTCTGAGAAGCTTATCATTCACCAACGATAAGTGGTAATCTCTACAGAGAAGCTTATCTTTTTTCAGCGATAAGTGGCAATCTCTTGAGAGAAGCTTATCCCTCTTCAGCGATAAGTGGCAATCTCTTCAGAGAAGCTTATCTTTCTTCAGTGATAAGTGGCAATCTCTTCAGAGAAGCTTATCTTTCTTCAGTGATAAGTGGCAATCTCTTCAGAGAAGCTTATCCCCTTACATCCTTTTGGTGTTAGGATTGATTTTCTTCCGCTCCATCATCCTTTTGGTGACGGGTCTGGCATCCTTTCGGTATCATGACTAGCGTATTTTCCATTATCCTTTTGGTAATGGACTCCTTACATCCTTTTGGTGTTAGGGTTGTTTGTGTTGGTTTCGCTCCGTCATCCTTTTGGTGAGGGGTCTGTCACTTGAATTGGTGATAGATTGTGCGATTTTGTTTGTGTGTGTCTGCTCTATCATCCTTTTGGTGGTAGTAGCCTCGTGTGTTTCGTCTCATCATCCTTTTGGTGATAGTTGACCTTTTGCCAGTTATTTACAGTCTACTCAGAGGCACCTCATCCATCATTTTTCCAAGATTTCCTTTCCTTTTCGGACAAATTCAGGGTCTTCTTTGTATCTAATTGTCTTCTACCTCGAAAGAATGAACGCTGCAGCATTTCATCTTACTCGGTCTAAGCCAATTAGATAGGGGCATCTGTCATACCCCAAATTTGTCCTACCTCGGTTATCCGCTAGCTACTATTCAGAAAATTAAAATTGATTACTTTTGTCAGAAGGACAATTTGAATTTAATCAAGTTCTATTTGAGGATATCCAGTCGGTGAGCAGGGTTAGCTGGAGCTCATGTGGATGGGTATTAGTTTTGATCAGACAGGAGTACATTCAAGAATATCAAGCCATTTGAGTTCAAATGTCGTATAATGGAATCATATAGAATTTGGTCTTTTTAAGTGAGCATTGTTTTATCAAATGGTCAAGTTCGAGAGTTGATGCATTAGTGATTTTGTTTTGTTTCAAAGCTATGGCAAATTTAAAGGGTCCATGTTGTCTCATGTTCAGAACTAATTCAAGGATTGTTGGAAAATTGATCGATTCAACTTGAGGATTGATGTTTTATTTCTTAAGAAATCGACTCGAGTGTGATTATTCAATTCAAAAAGACGAATATACAATTCAAGCAAAGGCCCACTATTTCTACAAAAAACAAATTCACAAGTCTAATACAAATTGGATTTATTTTGCAAAGCAAGAGTGCAATAAGCTTATTTAAGGTTACAATGCAAAGCCCATTCTTCTAATTGCTAAAAAGGCCCATTTTACATCAAAGAATCCATACCAAAAAAATCTTTCAAACCCATTGCATTTACATTTTTGATCCAGCCCATTTGAATTGGCAACGAAAAAGAAAGTGCACACTCTTGCTAAAGCTTTCTGTGCAACAACCTCCCAAAATTACCAACACAGCTCCAGCTTTCATACGGACACAGCAGTACCATTTTCGCACCAAGACACCATTACCTGCATAACCAACAACGATAACCTGATGCAAAATTTTGATATCACCTCCAAGCCACGACAAAGCATCCGTAAATGGTGTAAAACCTGCAAAATATCAAAGAAAAATTCCAGCTCACTTTCTTTCCATATTTACCTAAAACAATTCTACAAATAGAGGGATTAAAGATGTGCGATGGGGAGAGGACATGATTACCCGTAGAAAAGAAAACTCTCCAAAGAGCACCTTCTGCTCCTCATCTTCACCAAGGCCAATATTACCTTCAAAACATCACGCAGAGGTGGCAGCAGCAGCACATGCTTTTAGGCCTCCCACTCCAACCGTATGTACTGCCACTTTCCTTTCCAGAATGTAAATCTGTGAAATACATACAACTTGCATCAGAAAAAAAAAAGGGGGTACACATGATAGCCAAGGACCAAAGCCACAACATGCCAACCAACTCTCTTCCATTTCTCCATTTCCAAACTCCTTTTTCCAACAAACTCCTTTTTCCAACAGCCCTCAACCTACCTAAAATAACCACTCCAAAACTGTGAAAATCTGATTCACTAGGCCATGAATAAGAGTTGTTCCATGTGAGCACAACAACAGTTGTAATTTTTCGACCTTCATCTTCTCAACCACATCAACCAGTAACTACCATAAAACTTTCTCCGCAAATCACCGTTTACCGCGATTCATCCTTCAACCCAGAAAAAAACCCCAACAGAAACCCCAATCCCACCATTAATAAACTCCAAGCTCCAACTAACAACTCGGAAAGCTTTTGAAACCCATTTTCGGATCTCACCATTTTCATTCACCAAATCATTACCTCCAAACCCAGTACACCCATTCCTTCAACAAAACCGACAACAATAAATCATTCAAAACAGAAACAAAATGAGATGGAGAGAAAGGTTGATTTTGAACTGAAACAGAGAATGGAAGAGTCGAGGCGGAGAATTTGAAAAGGGAAAAATTATCCTTGTTTTCACGATAACAACATCTCCCTCTTATTTTTAACAAAATCTTTTTTTATTTTTTATTATTTATTCTTGTTTGTTGGGATGAGAGGTGATGGGCCTCAAGGGCCCAAATGATCCTCTGTTTTTGTTTCAAACCCACCGTGTTTTAATTACACCCCACCCTGGTCTTCTTTAAACATTTTAGAAACTCATTGTAAATACTTTGTTATATTTTAGTTTTCTTATTTTTTTATTTTTTTTATATATAAACAGATTTTTTTTATTATGTATTATATATTAGTTTGATATTTTTGTATTTCTGTTTTAATCTTCTTTTTTTGTAAATATATTATTATTATTATTATTATATATATTGTAATTAATTAATATGTATATATTATGTTATTATGTAAATATATTCTATTTATAATTTTTATTATATTAATTTTAGAAGTTTTATATACTTAGAGTTTAATTTAAATTTATTCTATTTTTCTTTAGAATTTATATTAGAGTTTTGGTTACTTTATTTTAGAAGTAAATTTCTTTCTGTTTTGTTATTGGACATTTTGTCCCATTTTTACCGTTTTGGTCGATGACGACGCTTCCATAAACCGATTACTAAGTCAATATTGATAAGTATCGTTGGATCCGAGACCCACCTCTTTCTCTCCTCATTTCTTATTATGTCTCGATTTTATTTTGACTTATGGATCGATGAAGTCCTGTATCCGCAAGCGTCGCGTATCGGAGTTGATAACCTTCCCGATTTCAAATCTATGGGGGATGACCATTGGGGTCATCTTTCTTACTTGGGGATCGCGATAGGCTACCTTCGGTTAATTGACATTTTGTTTGCGGTTAAGACGAGATCCCACTCTTTCGTGTCCCGATTCAATCGACCAACTAACCACTAACCTTTACTTTCTGTCAAATATACAACTGCTTTAATTTTCTATCAAATATTAATTGATTTATCTTTCAGTCATTTACATTCCTGTACATATTATATATTCTGTATATTATTATTATCCTGTAAATATTCAACTAACTTGTACATTCTTTTAAAATACTTAATAAATATCAAACCATAAAATCCTAATTGGTGGACTGTTTATTTATTTGTATCCTGTATATATCTATCTCTGTTTTTCATCTCTTTGCAGGTTCTCAAAAACATCTTCAATAAAGGAATCGAGTTATATTCGTATTGAACTAAAGAGAGGGATTAAGTGTAGACTTCTTCCCCTCCGAGTGTCGAGATACTCACTATAGTGTGGGTGGTTTTGATACTCGTCTTTCAATACGAAGACGCTTTCTATCCACTTTCCTCCTAAAAAACATCGGCCCCGTACCGAGTCCATTTTCAAACACTTTCAATAAGAAAACCGAGTTCTCTTTATATTGAATTAAAGATAGAGGATTTAGTGTAGACTTCTTCCTCTTCGAGTGTCGAGATGCTCACTCTAGTGTGGGTGGTTTTGATACTCGTCTTTCAATACAAAGACGCTTTCACCCTCTTCCTCTCCTAAAAACCTCGGTCCCGTATTGAGTACACTTTCGATAAGAAATCAATTTCTCTTTGTATTGAACTAAAAGAGGGGATTAAGTGTAGACTTTCTTCCTCTCCGAGTGTCGAGATGCTCACTGTAGTGTGGGTGGTTTAGACACTCGTCTTTCAATACGAAGACGCGCCCGTATTCACCACCTCTCCTTCCATAACTTCATTCTGTAACCTTTCTCACCTAAAACCTCGGTCCCGTACTGAGTGCATTTTCAAATCTTTTCATAACAAAAACTTGTATGGTCGTGGAGTGGTTAGGCGTAGGCCTTCTCCTATCCCGAGTGCTGACGTTTACCGTAGGGTTCTCTGTCGCAAAAAGCACTTACCATTCAAAACCAAAAACACTTTAATAAGAGAACGGAGTTCTCTTTGCATTGAATTAAAAGAAAGGATTAAGTGTAGACTTCTTCCTCTCCGAGTGTTAGGATACTCACTGTAGTGTGTGTGGTCTTGATACTCGTCTTTCAATACAAAGACGCTACGTTCTCCACACCATTTTCATAACAAAAACTTTGAGATAACAAATTGGGTACTACCCGTAGGGGTTACTATCCGAGGACTTATCTCACCCCTAAAAACAATTCAACCAATCAAACGTGACTCCTTGCCTCGCATGGCGAAAACCAACCTTTCAAACAGGATATGTTACGTCCGTTCTACCGCAAACAGGTACGCATAAGTCTCCTCACATGCGAGCAGCAAAACAACTAAACTGCTAGAACGCGTACGATAACATCATCCACAAAACACACCGGTTATCCGCACCGTAGGCACGAACTACGTTGCTCTGATTTCTCTTGCATGTTGAGAATACGTAGGCATAGGATTGCAATGATCCTAGCGAGCACCCTTTTTCTTTTTCACCCTTTCCCAGAAAGACATGCTACGTCCGTTCTACCGCAAACAGGTAACGCCTAAGTCTCCAACGAGCGAGCAGCAATACACCTAAACTGCTAGAATGCGCACGATAGCATCGTCTACCAGAACTTCCTCGCGCACCGTAGGCCGAACTACGGCTGCTCTGATTCTTTACTTTTTCAAGTAAAGATACGTAGGCACAAGGGCCACAATCCTTGTCGAGCATATTCCCCCCATATCTGTAGTTCCCCGAACTACGTCGACTCTGACTTTCTCACATCTATTGAGAATACGTAGGCCTAGGACCGCGAGGTCCTACCGAGTCCTTTCTTTCTATCTTCTTCCTGGTTGCCTCCTTTCTTGGTTTCTAAACCCTCTTTCTTTACCCGTTGGAACACTTATTATAGCATAATATTTAAGCAAATAAATTCATACATCGACAAACAAAAGGTTCCCATCGAGTACGATGGATGCGAGGGGTGCTAATACCTTCCCCTCGCATAACCGGCTTCCGAACCCATTCCTGGTTGCGAGACCATCTTATCCATTTCTTTCTTAAGGTTTTCTCGATATTTTCCTTTCCCCTCATGGGATAAATAAAGTTCGGTGGCGACTCTTCTATCTATCTTTTTCGCCTCCCCGTCGTTGCGCGATGCATTTTTCGAGTAGCGACACTCAGAATCAATTGAAATGCACTCAAACTTAAAACCCGAATCAAAATCAAAATCATGCTCAAATCTCAACCCTAACAATTCTTGAAATTAATTGCACTAAAATGCTCCTCATCTTGCACTGATCGATTCTATCTATAACATCAAGGTTACCTCTCCCTATCCAGCCTGTTCTTGACCCCAACAGAAATGGTGTCAACATAAGAACCATCACCAAATCAAGCCAAACTTTCCAAAAACGATCTCCTAATTGTCTCTAACCAATCTAAACTAACAATTTAACCTGATCATGCTTAAATTAAGGTATATGGTGGAAGT
Organism: Lathyrus sativus; assembly: GCA_963859935.3. Classification (NCBI taxonomy): domain Eukaryota; kingdom Viridiplantae; phylum Streptophyta; class Magnoliopsida; order Fabales; family Fabaceae; genus Lathyrus; species Lathyrus sativus. The sequence goes on along the minus strand of OZ012735.1, from coordinate 575,622,252 downwards.
TACATACCTATGAAGTTGAGCAAAACAGATGGATCAAATCTTCAATTCACTGCTTCAATCTTTACAGAATCACTCAATGTACCATATTCTTGCTTCTGTTTGCAAAGAAATTGGTTGAAAATGCCTGGATCAGAGAAACCGATTTCAAGTTGCAGGTGGAGAAGTTGAATGCCAAGAACACGATTTGGCTATGAATTCACTCTGATTTTGATCGGAACACTCTCAGTGATGATTATTGAATTGATTTGGATCAAAAAATTGAAGAAATGATGAAGAATTGGGTGAATTCGAAATTGAATTGCAAGTGAGCAAGATGAATCTCAATCTCTCTTTTCTGCACCAAATGAAGTTCAACCCTTGCTTAGATCATCTCTAATGGTTATATAGGTGATGTTAGAAAGATCTAGAATGTTCTGGATGGCTCCAATGAGTTTTTGGATATCTCATGGCATGGTATTTTGATTTCAATTCTCTCCACATGCTATCTCATGCCAAGCTCCTCATAACCTACCATTCTGACTTGAATTTATCCCCACATGAGATTTAGGGTGAGTTACAATGCATAACTACCTTGCTCATTGAGTTTTGCTTTGTTTTGCTTTGGTACCTTAATGCACAAGTAATCCAATTCCAAAGCAGCCCTATGATCCAAGCCTCAAATCAAAATTGTGGCTGAACCATTGTTCTTAGAATGTCATTTGGAGTTAAAATGACCTATTATATGACATGGTTTGGATTTATAGCTTGGGATTTCCATTTTTCAATTTCATCTTAATTAACTTATGCCTCATTTTTGGGCCATTTTTATCACTTTTTGATATGAGCCTTTTCAACATCTCATGACCTCCCTACTAGCCTTAAAACATTATTCTAAGCAAGTTTGATGTTGAATATTTTTCCATTTGAGGCTTGAAAATAGGAGATATGGCCTTATGCTTGAAATGACCTATAACCTCCAAATGACCAAAATGCCCTTGGCTTGTCAAGATAATAAATAGAGCTCCACAAATCAGATTGAGGCATACCATACCTTTATAGAAATATAAGATCATGAGGAACAACTTTCATGTTGTCCAAAAATCCATTTGAAAACTACTTACGGGGTAAAAGTTGCTTGGAAGTCACGTAACTTTCACAGATAAATTTCAGTGCCCTCAGATGACCTGTAACTTGCAAGAACCATAACTTGAGTTCTATAAATCTCCTTGAGGCCTTCCACCACTCAAATTAAATGTCTTGAGATACTCTACAAGTTTCATGTTGGCCGAGGATCCATTTGAGACTTGCATTTTGAATTACTTTGCTTGGAAGTTTGACCTAAACTAGGGGATTTTACACAAAAACCCTAATTTAGAAACTTATCTTCTTCTTGATTTCTTGTGATTTCTCCTTGGCACAACACCACATACATACCCACATATCAAATGATGAATCCCACATCCTTCAAATGGGCTTTGATGCCCTTCAATCAAGCATTAGACTTAGGGTTGACCTAGGGTTGACCCAGATGGAACCCTAGTTGACTGTCTTCAACTGTAGCTCTTGTCACCACACCAATGACTTGTCTTACTTTCAAGATGACCCTCTAGGTATTCTATGATGTCTCTACACATTCCATGCCCTCAATTCATAACTCACAACTTCTCTGATGATATTCAAATACCCTCAAGATAGGAGAGAAACCCACTGCTTGGCCTTTAAACTTCCCAAAGCTTCAATTTCTTTCTTGGTGACTTGAATAGGCTTGAATCTTGATAAGAGCCTCTTGAATACATTCCTTGAGATGAAAAATAGCACTTGATCCCTTGTTGGATGGCTTGCCCATGCTATGCTATGCAAATGAATGAACTATGTATATGATCTACTATGCAAATGATAAAGCTATGAAGACACAAATCAGGTAAAACCAGTTGGTCAAATTTTAGGGTGCAACAGCTGCCCCTATTTAAACGACTTGGACCCGACTGGGTGAAACGCCCGGAGCCTTCAGACAATCGAGGTACGAGACGGTTGAATACTGTAACACGGTGGGAGAACTGACTTTAAACAATGTTGCGGATAGCAAGAGTCGCCACCGACTTTTATTTTATCCATAAGGAAAGGTTATAAAAGAACAGGAAAGACCTTAGAGAATATTTTGGGTCCGGGGGGTAGGTTATGAAAAGGGAAGGTGTTAGCACCCTTTTCATCCATGGTTATCCATGGGCTCTTAGGTACTTAAGCTCACTTTTGAATTGTTTTGAAAGTGTAGTGTGTGAATAGCAAAAAATTTCAGAATAGTTTAATAATAATCCGTGTATGGATGTGAAAAAAACTTGTTTGAAAATTTTGTTGGAAATTTGTTTAAGTGTGAAAAAGTTTTGAAGTGAGCAAGTATCTAGGAGTAGCCTACCCTAATGTTTCAAGGTCTTTCTTATTCTTTATCCTTTCCTTAGTAAGACTATCTCTACTATAATGGAGTAGGTAGTCCTTACTTTGGATGTTAAGGGACATGTGAGGGACAATTTGACTTTGAAGGCCATTGTGGGATGTAATAAGCACATATAAGGGACCATCATCATTTTTCGAAAGGGACTCGATTCGTAAAGGCAACCATAAGGGACTTTGATGATTTTTCTATTTGAGAGACTTGCTTTATACACCCCACTTAACCATTATTCGTAGGCAACTTGAGGGATATCCTTAGGAAGTGAGACGGCGATTAAAATCGACTTACGTGTGTGACGTGTTTATTTTAATTATCTTTATTTAAAAGTGATCTAAATTTATTTTAATATTACATACATGTTGTTACACTCCCTAATTACTAACCATAATAATAATTAAATAATTAAACAACTTTACATCCAAGAAACAATTACAAAATAATAAGCAAAATAATTAAATAGCAAAGATAAATAAAATATAAATAAGCAATAATAAATAATAAAGGGGGTTAGTAAGCAATATTTAACAAAATAATAAGCATGATTAGAATATAAATGGGTTAGTAAATAAGAATAAACAAAATTAATCCAAATATTATAATAATAAGAAATTAACAATTTTTTAATATAATTAACTAAAAGATTTGAATTAAATTAGATAAAAGTTTGTTATAATAATTATTATTATTATTTTGGTTGTTATGAAATAGATTTTTAAAACACATTATTATTTTTGTAAAGAAAATGATTTATTAATTCTTTTTTTTTTAAAAGATGATTAAAGAACAAATTTATTTAATTTTTAATTTTAAAAATAATTAAAGGGTGACTTAGCCTTTTTTTTTTTAATGTTGATTAGATAATTAAAAAAAAACTGGTTAGGAGAGTTAAGCGTGGGATTAAGGTGTGTATGTGGTATGTGTGTAGTGATTAGTGATTAATTATACACTAATAATAATAATAAAAGAAAGAAAAAAAAAGGAAAACCCTAATTCCCAATCGGTTCCCCTCGAATCGCAACTGCTTCACTCTCGATCGCTCGCTCTATCTCCTTCCATCAGTCGTGATTGATTCCTCCTCGTTCATCATGCTTCGACTCTATGAACACACAGCAAGGGCATCGATAATTTGAAATACGAAAAAATAAAGGGAGCATTACCGGCGGTTCGCGAAGGAGCTGCTGAGAGGCGATTCACGGTGAATGTTGATGGCGGAAGTTTGAGCTTGCGTTGGGTCCACGGTGAAGGGCGAAAGCGGCGATGTACTTCGAGAATTTAGATAAGTTTTCTTCTCCTTTCGGTCTAGGGTTTCCGATTGTGGATTGTCCTCTTGTACCTCCTTGCTCTCTCTCTTATATAGTCGTATGGACTCGATTAATAGCTGTAAAGTTTTATCCAAACCTTCCGTTTTGGTCTGAACATGCCTTGTTTGTTTTGGAAAGGAAATACGACCTTCCATTTTCGTTTAGCTGAAATTGGCAATATTTCCTTTTCCGTTTTTATTGAGTTAATGTTGATGAGCAATGAGATTGGATTTGATTTAGTCTGAATAGGATCTTCCATTGTTTCAAGGAATATCCTCTAACGGTCATATTTGATTTTGTGATTGTTGTTGGCAGGTGCGGATAGGAATGATTTTTCTCTTGGGCCAAAGGCTGGATCGGAAGCCCAGGGGAGGAGACTTGTGTTGGTGCATGGTGGGAGCTTCCACGAAAAGCTAGTGGTGGAATGCAGCGATTGCAGGCTGAACGCAGGGTATACTTCCAAATTCCATCTCTGTTCTTACAACTTTGTTTAATTCGATGTGCACTAAACACCTTTTCCATTTCATGTGTGTAATGCTGATGGCCGGAGTAGCTCAACATGCACATCGATGTTCTCGTCCTGGTTGTCTCGGTCTGTATTGGAGTATAGCAAGCGATGGGCTTCAAGTTCCAATTCATTATGTTCCTCATCTTTTGTAACAACTTCAGACCCAACTTAGGTCTAACTTGTGTAAGTTCCCCACCCGGTCAACTTGGCGAGGACCGTGATTGGATTTCCCTTCATTATGAACAATGTTGTAATGTGCCAGTTAATCCTACTTGTAATTTGTTGCAGGAATCCTGAGGGTGCTATGTTTGATCTTATGTCGTGGTTGAGGAAGGTAATGCGGTGGTGATGATGACTCAGGGAGTCTGAACCTTTGGGGGAATCGAAAAGGTCGTTGCCGCATCAACGTTGCTTGTGATGGCTGCTTGCAATTAGTTATCCGAATCTTACTCATCCGATGTACGGTAAGGAGTTGGTGACAGCCTTGGCTGTCGCTCTCCTGGCCGCTCGTATCTCTGCCCAATGATGAACTTTCTGAGGGCTGTCCTTAAATCACTTCATCTCCCTCTTAGATTTTCGAAACAGTCTCATTAACTGTTGCTGACGGTGCTCGCGGCTATTTGTTGTCATGCTGATGTCAAGCTATATTGTTGTGTTTTTTTCTCCTGTAGGTGCCTGTTATGCTAATGTTTCTTATAACTGGTTTGTAATCTTGCAGGATGGAAGTTATGCAGGCTCTCACTTTGAAACGCAAGCTGATGACTTCAGTTGTTTTCGCAGGGGCTTGAAGGCGTTGCGAACGGGGCTGAGTTTTTGAGCTTTGACATTGTATTTGGAGTCGGCAGGTTCGATTATCTCCGAAGCCTTAAAACACTCTTTATTCCGTATTCAAGATTTATTTCACTAGGTTCGACTAATGGATCTGAAATGGATTGCAGTTGAAGAATCTTCAAAACCTTCCTAATTCTTCGAGACTTTTCCAGTTAACCGAGAATGAAAGGCCACCAAAACGATATCAGCTATCAACCTTTCTGGATGATCAACACACTGCCGTAATGGAAGACAATCTGCTTGATCCACTCGCATTCCACGGATAAACCTTAATTCACTGAAAGCTGAAAGTGAGCGAGGCATTCCTGGTGTTTTGCAAATCTCTTATTCCTGTAAAGAAATGTTGTTGTTGTGAGCTTTTGAGGCTAGGTTGGTTATGATATGATTCACTGCTAATATCATTATTATCTGTGACAGGTATTGGCCGGTATTTCAACGGTTCAAAGTGTTAGCGTCTCTCTGAGAGCTTTGTGAGATTCACAGCCGGTTGAGGTCGTGGCTCGAAGCTATGGAACTGACTTGTTTGCAAGACTGTTTGATGAAGAGGCCTCGGTGCCTAGGGAAGTTATCGATGCGCCTATCACCTTCTGTATCATCACTTATAACAATGCTTCATTATGATATTTGTTGGCTGTTAGTACTGATCCTGTTGTAATAATTGCTTGCAGCAGCTGGATGTGGATGGTGGCCATGAAGACGGGATGAAGTGGATTCATCTGAGATAGACTAGAGATGTCGTGCTGGTTTCTACGTAACATATTCCCACAAGCTCCTTGCCATCCAAAAAGAATCACTGGCTGATAAGGTTAACCCAAAAGTTGTTGAATTACCGGCTGATCCCGAGGAGTAATCCCAATCCGCTTGGAAGGCTAGCAAGCTGCGCCTGTTGTTGAGTCTTAAAGCTGCAAGACCATGAATGCTTAACTTCCAGCAGAGTAACACAACAACCATGCTGACAGACAAAGTCATGGTGTTATCGTGCTCCTCAAATAGTCCAAGGGTGCGTGTAGATTCCTTTATGTGAATAATACGCCGGCGCAGTTCAGTGGCATACCACCTTTTATTTTGTTCCCGATGCTACCTTTTGCAACAATTCAATGCTGCGGCTCGAGACAGCAATTTCAATGGTGTTAGAGACTTCGAGAGTGTCGACGACGTCCTGATAGTTTGCCTCTCCCTTTTTTGTTAATCCATCTTTAAGAACTCCTAGTTATGCGTTGTGTATGTTAAAATTGGTCTTGTAACCATCTGAGTAAACCTTGGCTTCACTTAGAATTTGTGATATGGAAACGGTTTAAATTGTTTGGTTTTGATGAGTTTTAGCGCTAAGGTTGAATTTTATCATGCTCTCTTTGTACAAATTTGTATAGTTATAGAAGCTTTTGAGTTGGTAATGAATTGTGGACCTACTGTTGAGTATATTAGATATGAAAACCTATGCACGCACTGAATCACATCTCTGAAAACTGATTGATCTTAATATGTATCTCTAAAAGATGGCTTGATGACCAAAACAGGAAGATCTCGAATACTGAAACTCTTTCTCAAATCCTTGGGGTTCAAGCACGGTACCTTTGCAAAAGTTCTGTAATTTAAAGCTTATTTATATAAACAAACAAATCTCCCGCTTGACTTCCTAAATTTGTAATCCTTTTGTCCACCACTAACAACACATAACATAGGTTTTAACAGTAAAATTCCGACTTCTCCTTACGGTTGGAAAAGCTAATTCGGGCATAGAATTGTACATCTCCGTCTTCCAATTCAAAACAAAAGTAACGTGCTTTGGGAGAGGATGCTTTAATCAACGTGAACCATCTCGACCAGACGAAGTTTTCAACTAAATCTCACATGATCAAACTTATCACCAAAAATGAAGGGAATCTCTTAGTCTTCTTCGCGGGAACTTAAGGAATTTTAGGATCTTTGAGTTGGGAAAGCTTGGTTGGAAAGAACATATATTTGTAGTCCAAATACCTGCGTACCCTCGTTAGTCGCACACACAAATGGAAGATAATATGCAAATAATACAAAAATCAAAGAGGTGGAATCTTAAGGTCAAAAATTAGGGTGCAACAGATGCCCCTATTTAAGTTGTTGACTTTTTGTTGACTTTTGAAATGACCTATAATGTCTTAGATCATATCTTTCAAACGAAGCATTTTTGGGCTTAACCTTCAACATCAAAGTTGTAGAGAATTCAATTTCCTTCAAAATGAGCTTTGGATGGAGACTTGGTGATGAAGCATGTGAAAGTTATGGCTGGTCAAAGTTCAGTTGACTTTTACTGCATTGACTGATTTTGACTTATATGATCATCTGATTGAGGTATTGGAAGTCCATTTAGCCTGATTAAAGTCAAAACCCTAGTTATGGATGCCCTGCTTAGGAGGTGCATTGTCTGAGGGAATTGTCAACTTCTTTGACCAATTGTGAACTATGTGAACCTTGTGAATCTTCATAAAATGTCTTGCGATACTCATGGGAGGTATTGTGAAGCTTGTGAACCTTGTGAACATCATGAAGTGGCTTTGTAGACCTCATGACCCTTAGGAAAGCTTTGTAAACATTGTGAATCTTGTGAACCTTCAAAAAGCAACCTATGGACTTCATGAACCTCATGAAAGGTATTGAAAGCACTGTGGGACTTGTGAACCTTGTGAACCTTCATAAAGTAGCTTGTGGACTTTATGAACTTCATGAAAGGTTATGCAAGTTGTTGGAGAACTTGTGAACCTTGTGAACCTTCTTAGAACACAAAGTCTTGTATTGTGAGGGCAAATTTTGGGGTGCAACAGCTGCCCCTATTCAATTTTCTGAAACCTGAGGGGTTAGATTGGTATATTTGCCAGTCGTAACCTGGAAGGTTGAAGGGGATTGAACACAAAAGCCCAAAAATTTGCACTCACCAGTGCACTAGAGTGGTACAGATGGCTAGTTGAATATGATTGAGTGGGCTTAAAGATGCCACTAGGGGGGGAGCAGTTCAAAATATGGGTGTATGATGAAAGCTGTCAGGAGTCTGGAATAATAATGATGTAGTAGCATGTCTTCATGAGGATAGAGCAATCAATAGTGATAACCCTAAAGCAGTCTTGAAGCAATGATATGATTTCAGGAGGATAGAACAATGAATGGCTCTAAAGCAGTCTTGAAATAATAATGTGATATGTCTTCAGGAGGATAGAGCAATCAATAGCTCTAAAGCAGTCTTGAAGTAATGATTTCAGGAGGATAGAGCAATGGATAGCTCTAAAGCAGTCTTGAAATAATAATGTAATTTCAGGAGGATAGAGCAATGGATAACTCTAAAGCAGTCTTGAAATAATAATGTGATATGTCTTCAGGAGGATAGAGCAATCAATAGCTCTAAAGCAGTCTTGAAGTAATGATTTCAGGAGGATAGAGCAATGGATAGCTCTAAAGCAGTCTTGAAATAATAATGTAATTTCAGGAGGATAGAGCAATGGATAACTCTAAAGCAGTCTTGAAATAATTAGATGGCTTCAGGAGGATAGAGCAATCAATAGCTCTAAAGCAGTCTTGAAGTAATGATTTCAGGAGGATAGAGCAATGGATAGCTCTAAAGCAGTCTTGAAATAATAAGATGGCTTCAGGAGGATAGAGCAATCAATAGCTCTAAAGCAGTCTTGAAGTAATGATTTCAGGAGGATAGAGCAATGGATAGCTCTAAAGCAGTCTTGAAATAATAATGTAATTTCAGGAGGATAGAGCAATGGATAACTCTAAAGCAGTCTTGAAATAATTAGATGGCTTCAGGAGGATAGAGCAATCGATAGCTCTAAAGCAGTCTTGAAGTAGTAATATGACCTCATGAGGATAGAGCAATGAATAGCTCTAAAGCAGTCTTGAAGTAATAGGATGATTTCAGGAGGATAGAGCAATCAGTAGCTCTAAAGCAGTCTTGAAGTCATGAGAGGCTATCAGGAGGATAAAATAACCCTGAGGTTACAATAAAGCAGTCCAAAGTAATAAGAAGCTCATCAGAAGGATAAAGTAACCCTGAGGTTACAATAAAGCAGTCCCAAAGATCATAAGCTTGTTTGTTGGATAATTAACCTGAAAACAAGGTAGCACTCTGTATAACAACATTAGTTTATGCTTTATGTATGCATGTATGACATGATGCACTTAGGTAATGTACTATAGACATATATGTTATGGTATGATGTAAATGATGTATGTATGATATGACACTGCTGGAAGTGTCTGGATATCCTTGTATAACAACTGCTGGCCAAGGAAAATAAATCCCGATTCGTTGTTGAAGAATATATAACCCTCCGTCTGCTGGGGATAACAAGGTATAGATAACCTCCCGTTGTTGGGGATAACAAGGTATAGATAACCTCCCGTTGTTGGGGATAGTAGGGTATAGATAACCTTCGTTTTCGTTTGATAGTAGGATAAGTATAACATCCCGTCTTCGTTCATCGTGCCCTTATTGGAAAGTAATTTCCCGTATATCCGTATGAGGATAAAAGAGATGGATATAAATTCCAGGGGAGATTAGACTTTGTGAAAATGGATTAGTCCTACTGATGGTTTGTAACTGCCTTGTAAAGATGAACCGGCGAAGCTTCGTTGAAATCCTTCCCTCGTTCGTCCTTAGTAAATACTATTACTGCATTTTCATGCATTTCTGGTAAACATCAATTATATTAAAAGCATACATGCATTTCTGGTAAACATCAATCATATTCAAAGGCATACATACATTCAAACACAACCAATGGACGTTTCGCTTATGTAAATAGGGTAAAAGTAAATCTGGATTCAAAAGATGGAATTTATTTATATCAAAAGTGACCCATACACGGGTAAGTTTGTACGATGAGACATAAACCCTAGTAAGAGAATTTTGTCATGAAGTTTTACAAAAAGAATCAGCTATGTGGGAAATAATCCTATTGAGTTTCAATTCTACTATTGCCACTCAAGTATCTCATCTTCTTGCTGTTGAGACGGAAACGATTGGATTGAGCTTTATCTGTTTGAGCTTGAGTAAGTAGTACAACTGGTTGCAGTTTCATGAGTGATCCAAACGAGACATAGTCATACGCTTTAATCCCTAACTTTTGCCTGGATTGCCCTTTCAGGTTTTCAATCCACCGGGATACCCTTTTTTGCCCAAGCCGCCTTTTCAGGTTTTCGACTTGCCGGGTGTACATCTTTTTATATATATATCCCTAATTTTTGCCCAAACCCTTTTGGTTTGCCGGGATGCCCTTATTTTTGCCTAGGCCTGTCAACCTAGCGGGTCTCTTTTTATGCGTAGTATTTTTTAACTATGTCTGCGTTTACAGGTTGTGGGAAGTCTTCACCATCCATTGTAGTCAGTATCATGGCACCTCCTGAGAACACTGTCTTGACTACAAATGGTCCCTCATATGTTGGAGTCCACTTGCCCCTAGGATCACCCTGTGGTAATATGATACGCTTGATTACCAAGTCACCAGCCTGATATACCTTTGGCTTAACCTTCTTGTTAAAAGCTTTGATCATCCGTTTCTGGTACATCTGGCCATGACAAACTGCTGCTAACCTTTTCTCATCAATCAAATTTATCTGGTCAAGTCGAGTCTGAATCCACTCATCTTCATCCAAGCCTGCATCCTTCATAATTCTCAAGGAGGGGATTTGAACTTCAATAGGCAGAACTGCTTCCATACCATAGACTAAGGAGAATGGGGTTGCCCCTGTTGAAGTACGTATTGTAGTACGATAACCATGCAGAGCAAATGGTAACATCTCGTGCCAATCCTTGTAAGTAACAGTCATCTTCTGTACAATCTTCTTAATGTTCTTATTAGCAGCTTCAACTGCCCCATTCATCTTTGGACGATACGGAGAAGAGTTGTGATGCTTAATCTTGAACTGCGTACAGAGATCAGTAATCATAGGGTTGTTCAGATTAGAGCCATTGTCAGTGATAATCCTTTCAGGGATACCATACCTACATATGAGATTATTCTTAATGAACCGAGCCACAACATTCCCCTTTATGGCCTTCTGAGTAGTATACTGTATATCATATTCCGTCAAGATCATTTGCCATCTTGCAATTCTTCCGGAGAGAGCAGGTTTCTCAAATATGTACTTGATTGGATCCATCTTCGAAATCAACAAGGTAGTATGGGTCAACATATACTGTCTTAGTCGGCGAGCAGCCCATGCCAAAGCGCAGCAAGTTTTCTCGAGCAGTGAGTATCTTGTTTCACAGTCGGTAAACTTTTTGCTAAGGTAGTATATTGCCTGCTCTTTTCGACCAGACTCGTCATGTTGCCCCAATACACACCCCATTGAGTTGTCTAATACTGTTAAATACATAATCAAGGGTCTTCCATCAACTGGTGGCATTAAAATTGGAGGTTCTAGCAAATATTTCTTGATTTCATCAAAGGCAGTCTGGCACTCATCATTCCATTCCATCACCTGATCTTTCTTCAACAACTTGAAGATTGGCTCACAGATGGTAGTTAATTGGGAAATAAATCTTGCAATGTAGTTCAATCGTCCCAAGAAACCTCTAACCTCCTTCTCAGTACGGGGAGCTGGCATCTCTCGTATAGCTTTCACTTCTTGTTGTAACAACCTAGCAAGCTCTACAGGTATTTCACAATCGTCCTCGTTTCCGTCTTCAGTTTGATAGATCGGATTCTCGAAATTGTAATTGGCAATAGTAGAACTGTTATCAACTGGATCCAGAGTGGATGAGGATCTGCATTTTAGTGACGTGGGTGTGTGTAAGAACACATAGCTGATAAAGCAAAAATAAAAGAAAAAGAAAGACAAGGAACACAATATTTACGAAAACGAAACGTCCACTGATTTTATTGAATGCAGTATGCAAATGAAATGACAACCCGTAACAAGCACACCATTGTGCCCCGGGTAAGGCACATGGCTTGAAAGTTTTAATTGTTCCAGAAATTATAAATTTAAAAACATAACACAGTAATAGTATTTACTCCTGACTAAAGGAGATAGGGATAACATCTTCAGCTGTCCAATTATTGAGTCCAGCACCCACAGTAGGAAAAATCCATGCCTCCAGGTTGTAGTCTTCATCTTGATCTCCCACAGCATTGATAACCCCTTGATTGGTGATACGAACAGCACGAGCACGACGAACAGCCTTCTGGGACTCTTCTTCCACCACAGCTTTTGCATCATTGAGGGAGGCCATTGCCATTGTTGGAGGGTTTCTGATGACCACAGGAACCTTCTTCACAGCAGGAGGAGTCACACAATCCTTAACAGCCCAGGGAACCACTTCAAATGACTGACATGGAGTTTCAATGTATTCACCTTCTACTTCCAGATACTTGAAAGTGTTTACATGGCTGACAAAGTATTCTTCCTCTCCAAAGACAGTAACAACTTTTCCATTCACCGGATATCTCAACTTTTGATGTAATGTGGAGGTCACAGCACCTGCCCCATGGATCCAGGGACGACCAAGCAGACATGAGTACGAAGGACGAATATCCATCACATAGAATGTAGCAGTAAACACCTGAGAGCCAACCTTGATTGGAAGATCAATTTCCCCATGCACTACTCTTCTAGAACCATCAAAAGCCTTTACCACAATATTACTGGGCTTCAATACCGTATCTTCAGGACTCAGCTTGTTCAGGACTTCCTTAGGCAACACATTCAGAGAGGAACCATTGTCTATCAGCACATGAGACAGGGTAGTGCCCCTGCATTCAATTGAAATATGCAAGGCCCTGTTATGATCCCTCTTGGCAGGGGTCAAGTCAGCATCAGAAAATCCTAACCCGTTGTCATAGGTCAGGTGAGCAACACAATTCTCAAACTGGTCCACAGAAATTGCACTGGGTACATGAGCCATCTTTAGAAACTTGATCAATGACTTGGCATGAGCCTCAGAACATAATAACAGTGAGAGCATAGAAATCTTTGAGGGAGTATGCCCCAGCTGATCAACAATATCATAATCACTCTTGCGAATGATTTTCAATACTTCTTCCATCTGCTTAGAGAGGTCATCAGCAGCTGGCACATCAGTAGATACAGGCTCAATAACAGGACCCTTGCCCCGAGCATCAGTGGTGGAAGTAACAGCAGGAGTAACTGCACTCTTAGAAGCAACTGGAGGAGAGAAGACTCTTCCACTACGAGTGATCTTGCTAGATCCAGCAATATTATCAATGTCAACAGGCATATCAGGTAAAGGCTCCTGCTTGACACCATGGATGTAAACATCAGACCCATAGTGCCAAGGCACAGCTTTGTCAGATGTATAAGGAATAGGACCAGGAGTGGTAATGATCAGAGGAGCTACTCTGGCTTCAGCAACAACTTTCACAGGACCTTCAGCAATAATCTTGATTGGGCCCTGATGAGTGATTTTAATGGGACCCTTTGAAGTGATTCTTAGTGGTACTTTGTCAACCATGTCAACCTCTTCAATCTTCTTACCCTGAGTCAGATGATCCACCATACTTTCTACAGATGCTGGTCTTCTTTCAAACACTATAGTATATTTATCCATGAGACGTTGAATCCCATCTCTCAAAATGAAGCAACTATCCGGCTTATAGGTACAATATAGACAATCTTCATGACACCCTGGAAAGATCCCAGCTTGTACTAACCTCTTTTTGATAACAGACAATGGTGTGCTCAACTCCATAACTGAATAGACATGCAGATCTTCATCAATATCTTCATCAATGGCGTTGACAGTCTTCTCGTGATTTGGCATTGGAGCTGTAATCACATTTGGAGTACCTGGTGGATCAAACTCAATTTTTCCAGCATCAATCATATCCTGAATTTTGTTCTTCAAGACCCAGCAGTTATTAGTATCATGTCCTGGACAGTTTGAATGATATGCACATCGTGCATTGGGATTGTACTTGGGAGAAGTAACATTGGGATTCTGAGGGGCCTCCCTCAGGGTAATAAGTTCAGCTTTCAACAAGTGTTGCAATGCCTGAGCCATTGACATGTTGATCTTCGTGAACTGTCTTCTAGCCCTCTGTTGGTTGCCTTGAGGCTGCTCTGTTGTTGCAGGAGTTGGATTTGAAATATGAACTGCACTAACAGACTGATGCCTTCTGTTACGATCAGGCTGACCATACACAGCATTAGATTCTTTCTTCCCAGTGGGAGGCTTCTTTGCAGCACCTGATGAAGAAGTGCCCACTTGGATCTTACCACTCTTGATACCATTCTCTACTCGCTCTCCTGTCATGATCAACTCAGTGAAGCCAGATGATGAGCTTCCAATGAGATGACTGTAAAACGGACCATTCAGCGTACACATGAACATATCAACCAACTCCCTATCAGTCAAAGGGGGTTGAACTCTTCCAGCTAAGTCTCTCCACTTCTGAGCATACTCCTTAAAGCTTTCTTTGACACCCATAGACATGCTTTGAAGCTGCATGCGAGTGGGGGCTAAGTCAGCATTGTATTGATACTGCTTGTAGAAAGCTTCAGCAAGGTCATTCCAATCTCTGATGTTGACACTCTCCAACTGATAATACCACTCTAACTGAGCTCCAGATAAACTCTCTTGAAAGAAATGGATCCACAACTTTTTATCAGCAGTGTGGGGTTGAATTCTTCTGACATAAGACCTCAGATGCAATTTGGGACAAGAGACCCCATCATAGACAACAAATGTAGGAACTTTGAACCCAATGGGTATGACCACCCCAGATATCAAGCTCAAATCCTCAAAATCCAGCCCAGATGATTTCTGTAATTCCATAGCATCCATTCTATCCACCAGCATCTTGAATTTGTCTTCGTTAGGCTCATGGTAGTAGTTAGCCTCAGAATCAGAGTCCCCCATAGTGTTGTGGAGACTGCCTCTCTCCTGCTCAGATTCTTCAGATTCATAGTCTTCAACATGTTCCTTGGTCTTGACAGGACCTTTGAACCTTCTTCCCATGTTGAGCAGCCCAGCAGACCTTCTAGCCTTCTTAGTCTTCTTGGCCAGCAGTGTCTTCAATTCATCCTGCCCCTTGGATAGGTTCAGGATCAGCTCTTGGAACTGTGCATTCTGTGCCTGGAGATCCTTAACTGATTGTTCAAGAGCCATTGCTGAAATAAACAGCGAGAAGATGAGAAACCTGTGCACAATTATAAACCTGTGATGCAATGATATGGGAATGCATATGCAATGTTTTCAAGGACCGCAGGATTTAAATTTGCTTAAACAATCAAGAAAGTAACTTTTTATTAGTAATAACTTGTTTTGCCTTTTAGGCTTACAAAAAATGAAAACGAAATAAGTACAAAAGATGGGGTTTTAAGTCTCCCATGGACGTTTCCTCTTTGTGTTGAGGTATGAGTTGAGGTTTCGTTCCTCATGAAGTAGCTTTGTTAGCTCTAGGATCCTTGCTTGGCTTGCTTTGCAATGAGCCTCGAAAGTATCCCTTTGCTCTTTCAGTTGGATCCATGATCTCTGCAAGTCTTCCATATCAGTAGGCATGTCTGGGTGAAGGATGGTATAAGCTGTGTCTCCTTCAGCAACAGGTTCCATGGTAACTGGTAGGACGGCAGGATATGGCATCATGAGTGTCTGAGCACGAGATCGTACCCATCTGAGATAAGCCTCCATAGGAATAGTGTACTTAGGCTCCAGTGTCTTGCTGTCAATCCTGTTTACCTTTCCCCAAGCTCGGATGAATCTCTGACGGTAACCCTGAAGATCGTTGTCGTAATCAAACACAATGCCCTGAATCAACATGTCATGTGGACCATCGCTCCGGGCGTAACCAAACTGTCGTAAAGCTAGAGATGGGTTGTAGGTGATGCCTCCTCTTATGCCTAGAAGTGGCACATTAGGAAACTCCCCACAACGGTCAATGATGGTGACATTCTCCATAGATCTGGAGCACCAATGGATGTCTGAGTGAGAAAGTGACATGATTCTCTTGGACCATCTGAACCCTTGCTCATTCTTCATTACTGAGCGAGGAAGGTGAGAAATAAACCACCTAGAAGGTAAAGGTATGCAGCACATCAAAGTTCCTCTTGCCCTTGTAGTACGGGTGTGAAGAGAATGTAGGATGTCTCCAAGTAAGGTAGGCACTGGATTGTGACTCAGGAATATGTTGATGGCATGAACGTCTATGAACTGATCAGGATTGGGGAACAACACTAAGCCATAAATCAATAAGGCTAAGATCTCCTCAAAAGCATCGTAGCTCATAGCCTTCAAGAACATTTGAGCTTTATCCACTAATACCTTGGCAAGAATACCTTTAACTCCACTTCTCGTCTCTAGAACAATGTCAGACTTCTTCAGATGTAGAGCTGCAGCAATAACTTCTGGTTTAAGCTCCTTCTCTAAGCCTGTGAATGGCTTCTGATCAAGAACAGGTATACCCAGAAGTTTAGAGAACTCCTCCATGGTTGGAACCAGCTGATAATCAGGAAATGTAAAGTAATGGTGCTTAGGGTCAAAGAACTGAAACAACACACTCATCATGTCTTCACTGAACCCTGAAGTAACTAGATCCAATAAGTGACCATGTCTCTTGTTGAACTGGGAATGATCAGGCACTAGGGAAACCAACTCCTTGAGCTTAGCAGGTATCCCTACAAAGTTGATCCTGATGGTGTTTCTACGAGCAGAAGCCATGACCTGCAACAAAGAACAAAGATAAATCCTTTGGTCCTTGAAATGGTTAGGGAAAATGATATGCTTATGATGCATGATGATGTCATGATGTCATGCTCAATCACAAACATGTGGCACACACAAACAAGTCACACCATAGCCCTAGGTTTAAAGGCTTGCATGAGGTTCAAAGGCAAGTACCCTCCCCTGAAGTTAGATGGTTCATCCTGTCCTACAAAAGTAACCAGGTTCTAAGGGATCTCAATATCATTGATCCTTCACAAGGGTGGTTGTTCAGAAGGCAACTTACTTGCCAACCAAAACCCTCCAAGTTTAAGATCTCAATGAGCGTAGTATCGAGTGTCAACCAACTTCAGTCTGCACCAAAGCCGGTTACCTCACTACTTTCTAAAGGCCAAGATGAGTTAACTAGGGTTCTAAAAGTCAGTTAGTGCATTGACAACATATGGCAGCCTCAATATTATCCTCAACTTGACTTAAGGAATATAAGCACCAACCAAGAAGTCGCACTAACTATGGCCACCAGATCAACCGTATCGATATACGTCGTACAGTTTCCTTGGTCTATTGCCATTTACCTAAGGTACACTAGATCCGGGTTAGGACCTTTCATACATAAGAGCACCCCAACAATATAATAATAAAGCAAACAAGGCAAACAATTTAAAGTGATCTTAATTCCTAAGGGTACCCCTCTTAAATAAATCCCCAGCAGAGTCGCCAGTTCTGTAACACGGTGGGAGAACTGACTTTAAACAATGTTGCGGATAGCAAGAGTCGCCACCGACTTTTATTTTATCCATAAGGAAAGGTTATAAAAGAACAGGAAAGACCTTAGAGAATATTTTGGGTCCGGGGGGTAGGTTATGAAAAGGGAAGGTGTTAGCACCCTTTTCATCCATGGTTATCCATGGGCTCTTAGGTACTTAAGCTCACTTTTGAATTGTTTTGAAAGTGTAGTGTGTGAATAGCAAAAAATTTCAGAATAGTTTAATAATAATCCGTGTATGGATGTGAAAAAAACTTGTTTGAAAATTTTGTTGGAAATTTGTTTAAGTGTGAAAAAGTTTTGAAGTGAGCAAGTATCTAGGAGTAGCCTACCCTAATGTTTCAAGGTCTTTCTTATTCTTTATCCTTTCCTTAGTAAGACTATCCCTACTATAATGGAGTAGGTAGTCCTTACTTTGGATGTTAAGGGACATGTGAGGGACAATTTGACTTTGAAGGCCATTGTGGGATGTAATAAGCACATATAAGGGACCATCATCATTTTTCGAAAGGGACTCGATTCGTAAAGGCAACCATAAGGGACTTTGATGATTTTTCTATTTGAGGGACTTGCTTTATACACCCCACTTAACCATTATTCGTAGGCAACTTGAGGGATATCCTTAGGAAGTGAGACGGCGATTAAAATCGACTTACGTGTGTGACGTGTTTATTTTAATTATCTTTATTTAAAAGTGATCTAAATTTATTTTAATATTACATACATGTTGTTACACTCCCTAATTACTAACCATAATAATAATTAAATAATTAAACAACTTTACATCCAAGAAACAATTACAAAATAATAAGCAAAATAATTAAATAGCAAAGATAAATAAAATATAAATAAGCAATAATAAATAATAAAGGGGGTTAGTAAGCAATATTTAACAAAATAATAAGCATGATTAGAATATAAATGGGTTAGTAAATAAGAATAAACAAAATTAATCCAAATATTATAATAATAAGAAATTAACAATTTTTTAATATAATTAACTAAAAGATTTGAATTAAATTAGATAAAAGTTTGTTATAATAATTATTATTATTATTTTGGTTGTTATGAAATAGATTTTTAAAACACATTATTATTTTTGTAAAGAAAATGATTTATTAATTCTTTTTTTTTTTAAAAGATGATTAAAGAACAAATTTATTTAATTTTTAATTTTAAAAATAATTAAAGGGTGACTTAGCCTTTTTTTTTTTTAATGTTGATTAGATAATTAAAAAAAAACTGGTTAGGAGAGTTAAGCGTGGGATTAAGGTGTGTATGTGGTATGTGTGTAGTGATTAGTGATTAATTATACACTAATAATAATAATAAAAGAAAGAAAAAAAAAGGAAAACCCTAATTCCCAATCGGTTCCCCTCGAATCGCAACTGCTTCACTCTCGATCGCTCGCTCTATCTCCTTCCATCAGTCGTGATTGATTCCTCCTCGTTCATCATGCTTCGACTCTATGAACACACAGCAAGGGCATCAATAATTTGAAATACGAAAAAATAAAGGGAGCATTACCGGCGGTTCGCGAAGGAGCTGCTGAGAGGCGATTCACGGTGAATGTTGATGGCGGAAGTTTGAGCTTGCGTTGGGTCCACGGTGAAGGGCGAAAGCGGCGATGTACTTCGAGAATTTAGATAAGTTTTCTTCTCCTTTTCGGTCTAGGGTTTCCGATTGTGGATTGTCCTCTTGTACCTCCTTGCTCTCTCTCTTATATAGTCGTATGGACTCGATTAATAGCTGTAAAGTTTTATCCAAACCTTCCGTTTTGGTCTGAACATGCCTTGTTTGTTTTGGAAAGGAAATACGACCTTCCATTTTCGTTTAGCTGAAATTGGCAATATTTCCTTTTCCGTTTTTATTGAGTTAATGTTGATGAGCAATGAGATTGGATTTGATTTAGTCTGAATAGGATCTTCCATTGTTTCAAGGAATATCCTCTAACGGTCATATTTGATTTTGTGATTGTTGTTGGCAGGTGCGGATAGGAATGATTTTTCTCTTGGGCCAAAGGCTGGATCGGAAGCCCAGGGGAGGAGACTTGTGTTGGTGCATGGTGGGAGCTTCCACGAAAAGCTAGTGGTGGAATGCAGCGATTGCAGGCTGAACGCAGGGTATACTTCCAAATTCCATCTCTGTTCTTACAACTTTGTTTAATTCGATGTGCACTAAACACCTTTTCCATTTCATGTGTGTAATGCTGATGGCCGGAGTAGCTCAACATGCACATCGATGTTCTCGTCCTGGTTGTCTCGGTCTGTATTGGAGTATAGCAAGCGATGGGCTTCAAGTTCCAATTCATTATGTTCCTCATCTTTTGTAACAACTTCAGACCCAACTTAGGTCTAACTTGTGTAAGTTCCCCACCCGGTCAACTTGGCGAGGACCGTGATTGGATTTCCCTTCATTATGAACAATGTTGTAATGTGCCAGTTAATCCTACTTGTAATTTGTTGCAGGAATCCTGAGGGTGCTATGTTTGATCTTATGTCGTGGTTGAGGAAGGTAATGCGGTGGTGATGATGACTCAGGGAGTCTGAACCTTTGGGGGAATCGAAAAGGTCGTTGCCGCATCAACGTTGCTTGTGATGGCTGCTTGCAATTAGTTATCCGAATCTTACTCATCCGATGTACGGTAAGGAGTTGGTGACAGCCTTGGCTGTCGCTCTCCTGGCCGCTCGTATCTCTGCCCAATGATGAACTTTCTGAGGGCTGTCCTTAAATCACTTCATCTCCCTCTTAGATTTTCGAAACAGTCTCATTAACTGTTGCTGACGGTGCTCGCGGCTATTTGTTGTCATGCTGATGTCAAGCTATATTGTTGTGTTTTTTTCTCCTGTAGGTGCCTGTTATGCTAATGTTTCTTATAACTGGTTTGTAATCTTGCAGGATGGAAGTTATGCAGGCTCTCACTTTGAAACACAAGCTGATGACTTCAGTTGTTTTCGCAGGGGCTTGAAGGCGTTGCGAACGGGGCTGAGTTTTTGAGCTTTGACATTGTATTTGGAGTCGGCAGGTTCGATTATCTCCGAAGCCTTAAAACACTCTTTATTCCGTATTCAAGATTTATTTCACTAGGTTCGACTAATGGATCTGAAATGGATTGCAGTTGAAGAATCTTCAAAACCTTCCTAATTCTTCGAGACTTTTCCAGTTAACCGAGAATGAAAGGCCACCAAAACGATATCAGCTATCAACCTTTCTGGATGATCAACACACTGCCGTAATGGAAGACAATCTGCTTGATCCACTCGCATTCCACGGATAAACCTTAATTCACTGAAAGCTGAAAGTGAGCGAGGCATTCCTGGTGTTTTGCAAATCTCTTATTCCTGTAAAGAAATGTTGTTGTTGTGAGCTTTTGAGGCTAGGTTGGTTATGATATGATTCACTGCTAATATCATTATTATCTGTGACAGGTATTGGCCGGTATTTCAACGGTTCAAAGTGTTAGCGTCTCTCTGAGAGCTTTGTGAGATTCACAGCCGGTTGAGGTCGTGGCTCGAAGCTATGGAACTGACTTGTTTGCAAGACTGTTTGATGAAGAGGCCTCGGTGCCTAGGGAAGTTATCGATGCGCCTATCACCTTCTGTATCATCACTTATAACAATGCTTCATTATGATATTTGTTGGCTGTTAGTACTGATCCTGTTGTAATAATTGCTTGCAGCAGCTGGATGTGGATGGTGGCCATGAAG
This sequence comes from Lathyrus sativus, assembly GCA_963859935.3. Lineage (NCBI taxonomy): Eukaryota > Viridiplantae > Streptophyta > Magnoliopsida > Fabales > Fabaceae > Lathyrus > Lathyrus sativus. The sequence goes on along the minus strand of OZ012735.1, from coordinate 575,601,055 downwards.
ACGGGATGAAGTGGATTCATCTGAGATAGACTAGAGATGTCGTGCTGGTTTCTACGTAACATATTCCCACAAGCTCCTTGCCATCCAAAAAGAATCACTGGCTGATAAGGTTAACCCAAAAGTTGTTGAATTACCGGCTGATCCCGAGGAGTAATCCCAATCCGCTTGGAAGGCTAGCAAGCTGCGCCTGTTGTTGAGTCTTAAAGCTGCAAGACCATGAATGCTTAACTTCCAGCAGAGTAACACAACAACCATGCTGACAGACAAAGTCATGGTGTTATCGTGCTCCTCAAATAGTCCAAGGGTGCGTGTAGATTCCTTTATGTGAATAATACGCCGGCGCAGTTCAGTGGCATACCACCTTTTATTTTGTTCCCGATGCTACCTTTTGCAACAATTCAATGCTGCGGCTCGAGACAGCAATTTCAATGGTGTTAGAGACTTCGAGAGTGTCGACGACGTCCTGATAGTTTGCCTCTCCCTTTTTTGTTAATCCATCTTTAAGAACTCCTAGTTATGCGTTGTGTATGTTAAAATTGGTCTTGTAACCATCTGAGTAAACCTTGGCTTCACTTAGAATTTGTGATATGGAAACGGTTTAAATTGTTTGGTTTTGATGAGTTTTAGCGCTAAGGTTGAATTTTATCATGCTCTCTTTGTACAAATTTGTATAGTTATAGAAGCTTTTGAGTTGGTAATGAATTGTGGACCTACTGTTGAGTATATTAGATATGAAAACCTATGCACGCACTGAATCACATCTCTGAAAACTGATTGATCTTAATATGTATCTCTAAAAGATGGCTTGATGACCAAAACAGGAAGATCTCGAATACTGAAACTCTTTCTCAAATCCTTGGGGTTCAAGCACGGTACCTTTGCAAAAGTTCTGTAATTTAAAGCTTATTTATATAAACAAACAAATCTCCCGCTTGACTTCCTAAATTTGTAATCCTTTTGTCCACCACTAACAACACATAACATAGGTTTTAACAGTAAAATTCCGACTTCTCCTTACGGTTGGAAAAGCTAATTCGGGCATAGAATTGTACATCTCCGTCTTCCAATTCAAAACAAAAGTAACATGCTTTGGGAGAGGATGCTTTAATCAACGTGAACCATCTCGACCAGACGAAGTTTTCAACTAAATCTCACATGATCAAACTTATCACCAAAAATGAAGGGAATCTCTTAGTCTTCTTCGCGGGAACTTAAGGAATTTTAGGATCTTTGAGTTGGGAAAGCTTGGTTGGAAAGAACATATATTTGTAGTCCAAATACCTGCGTACCCTCGTTAGTCGCACACACAAATGGAAGATAATATGCAAATAATACAAAAATCAAAGAGGTGGAATCTTAAGGTCAAAAATTAGGGTGCAACAGATGCCCCTATTTAAGTTGTTGACTTTTTGTTGACTTTTGAAATGACCTATAATGTCTTAGATCATATCTTTCAAACGAAGCATTTTTGGGCTTAACCTTCAACATCAAAGTTGTAGAGAATTCAATTTCCTTCAAAATGAGCTTTGGATGGAGACTTGGTGATGAAGCATGTGAAAGTTATGGCTGGTCAAAGTTCAGTTGACTTTTACTGCATTGACTGATTTTGACTTATCTGATCATCTGATTGAGGTATTGGAAGTCCATTTAGCCTGATTAAAGTCAAAACCCTAGTTATGGATGCCCTGCTTAGGAGGTGCATTGTCTGAGGGAATTGTCAACTTCTTTGACCAATTGTGAACTATGTGAACCTTGTGAATCTTCATAAAATGTCTTGCGATACTCATGGGAGGTATTGTGAAGCTTGTGAACCTTGTGAACATCATGAAGTGGCTTTGTAGACCTCATGACCCTTAGGAAAGCTTTGTAAACATTGTGAATCTTGTGAACCTTCAAAAAGCAACCTATAGACTTCATGAACCTCATGAAAGGTATTGAAAGCACTGTGGGACTTGTGAACCTTGTGAACCTTCATAAAGTAGCTTGTGGACTTTATGAACTTCATGAAAGGTTATGCAAGTTGTTGGAGAACTTGTGAACCTTGTGAACCTTCTTAGAACACAAAGTCTTGTATTGTGAGGGCAAATTTTGGGGTGCAACAAATACCAATAAACCCGGAAATTTGCCAACTGCAAAAATAGATTGTGAAATAAACTGCACCACTACTTAGGGCACACTACCTACAAATATGACTTCAACACCATCTTGTAAATACTGGGATAAACTTATTGACTTCACTGGGAGAAGTACTTCTGTCTTGTCATACAGGAAAATAACTCCGCCTTTGCTACAGGAAATAACTCTACCAAGTGCAGGAAAATAAACTCCGTCACCATTACGGGAAATAACTCTGCCAAATACAGGAAAATAACTCCGCCTTTGCTATGGGTAAACACTCTTCCAAATACAGGAAAATAACTCCGCCTTTGCTACGGGTACATACTCTGCCAAATACAGGAAAATAACTCCGCCTTTGCTACGGGTACATACTCTGCCAAATACAGGAAAATAACTCCGCCTTTGCTACGGGTAAACACTCTGCCAAATACAGGAAAATAACTCCGCCTTTGCTACGGGTACATACTCTGCCAAATACAGGAAAATAACTCCGCCTTTGCTACGGGTAAACACTCTGCCAAATACAGGAAAATAACTCCGCCTTTGCTACGAGTACATACTCTGCCAAATACAGGAAAATAACTCCGCCTTTGCTACGGGTAAACACTCTGCCAAATACAGGAAAATAACTCCGCCTTTGCTACGGGTAAACGCTCTGCCAAATACAGGAAAATAACTCCGCCTTTGCTACGGGTACATACTCTGCCAAATACAGGAAAATAACTCCGCCTTTGCTACGGGTAAACACTATCGAATACAGCTCCTCTGCCTATCTTTGCAGTAGCTAACTCCATCAGTCAAATGGGTAACACGTAATGGTCCAATGTTTCAATCTTAAATGCTGACATGGCGATAAATTTGAAAAGGACTCTACTGGGGATTTTCCAAACCCAAACTGCCAGACACCTATTTCGACATAGGCGGCAACTTCCGAAAATTGATTCACGAAATCTTTTGATACTGGCATAACAACACCCTTGAAGAAATACTCCGCTGGAGGGGTAAGAGAAACTTAAACAAACAACTCTGTGGGGAATAATGACAAAACGAACATTATCATTACATGTCTCACGCCGAGACCTTGAATGTTTGGTAATTAATTCGAGCAAGAGCTCCCTCCACCTGCAAGGGAAACAACACTTGAAAACAAAAGGTTAACCGACCTGGTTTATGTTTCAAAATGCATATGTTTGACAACGACGTAATGCTCCATTCGACATGGAAATGCTACGCGTTTTTTTTTGGTAGATGCAAATATGACACTATATGCTAATGCAAATGCAGGCTCGAACTGCTGGGATAGCTCTAACAAGCTTGCTTCCTCAATCTTGGCCGTCGAGGACAAATATCACCCTCCTGGGGAGTGAACGGGTATCACAAAGTATTCCGGCAAAATAAATGCCAGGACACACAACCAACTCTGTCGGGGAGAGCTTTAACCTTTGATTTGCACTGGGAGGAAAGAGAAAGCTTGCTGAAAAGAGAGAACTCCGCTGAGGACGAAACGACTCTCTTGGGGGAAATCAACTGACTCCGTTGGGGAGAATAAATGACCCTACTGGGAAGGGAATCTCTACTGGGAAGAGTAGACTGTCTGGGTACAGCTCACAAGTTTGGAAATATTAATCTTCTGAGGCTAAACCACTCTGCTCGGGATGGGGGATCCTTTTGGAGGACACCATACTGTCTGAATGCAGCCTTCGATCTTGGAATCGTCAATTCTGCTGAGGGTACACGACCTTGCTGGAGAATGTCCTTCGGATAAGCTGCGACTAGCTGGGGAATTTGATCCTTCTTCAGTAAGGGACATTGTTATCTCAGCTTCAGGGAATGAAGCGCGACCTGCATGGAGATTCATAACGATCAAGTCTTTTCGTTACGAGCTTCTGGTTAGGACTACAATCTTCTGATCGTCCACTTCGTATGGTCAAGAACCCTGCAACACCACAAACGAGACAAGACAAGTCTATACAACCAAATATATTCGGGTTAGCGTTAGTGACATCCTTTTCAGTCAATTCAAAGTTTTAGCAATTATTGGCAAAGGCCAGCGATGTTATACACTTGCTAGTTTTATTAAACATTGGCGTTTGTCATGTACAAAACAGTAAAGAACAAGCATCAAATACTGAATAACATGTTTTATTGATTGGGCCCCTGAATGGGCAGAGTTTTGTACACTGGATGTAACTCCTGAAAAGAGGAAGCTACGCACAACAAATATACAAGTATGCACAGGAAGCATATATACAATGACAAATCAAATTTGCACACATGTCGGCAACGTGATGCAGACGACCATCATGAGCTGATCCTCCTATGACTCGCCTGACTCTAGCGCTCTCCCGGTATTCGAACTTCTGAAGCGATTGTATTTGATAATCGACCTCTCAGGTATATTCTCCCGCACCAACGTGCACCGCAATATCAAATTCGGACCGCAGTCATTTGCTTTTCAAATCCCTAACTTTTGCGTGAACCGCCCTTTACGGGTTTTCGGTTCACCGGGATACCCTTTTTTGCCGAAGCCGCCCAGTGTAGGTTTTCAACTTCGCGGGTGTACATTTTTTCAATTTTATCCCTAATTTTTGCCCGAACCTTTCATTCTGTTTTTGGTTCGCCAGGATGCCCCATTTTTGCCTGGACTCTCTTTTTTTTTTCTCTGTCCAGCGGGTCAATTTTAAGCAAAGTATTTTTTAACTGCGTCCGAATTCACAGGCGACGTAAAGTCTTCACCGTCCATGGTGGATAACAACAAAGCTCCTCCTGAAAAGACTTTTCTGACAACGTATGGCCCTTCGTAGTTGGGGGTCCATTTGCCCCTGTGATCTGCCTGTGACGGGAGAATCCTTTTTAGCACAAGGTCGCCTGTCTGAAAGCTCCGAGGGTGTATTTTCTTATCATACGCTTTCTTCATCCGACTTTGGTACAACCGACCATATGCTAGAGAAGCTAACCTCTTCTCATCCATTAAACTCAGCTGGTTCAACCTGTCTTTCACCCATTCTGCCTCGTCCAGTTGGATATCTCGTAATACCCTCAGGGAAGGAATCTCAACTTCCAATGGTAACACTGCTTCCATTCCATATACCAACGAGAACGGGGTTGCCCCGGTTGATGTGCGTACCGTCGTACGATAACCGTGCAAAGCGAAAGGTAGTATCTCATGCCAGTCCTTATAGGTCACCACCATCTTCTGAACAATCTTCTTTATGTTCTTATTGGCCGCTTCAACGGCGCCATTCATCTTGGGTCGATAAGGAGAAGAGTTGTGATGCTCAATCTTAAAACTCTGACGCAGCTCCTTCATCATCTTGTTATTTAAGTTCGAACCGTTGTCGGTAATAATCAGCTCGGGGATTCCATATCTGCAAATGATATCCCGCCTGATAAACCTGGCTACCACCTGCTTGGTCACATTTGCATAGGATGCCGCTTTAACCCATTTGGTAAAATAATCAATTGCTACCAAAATGAACCGGTGTCCGTTAGATGTCGTCGGCTCGATCTTTCCAATCATGTCGATTCCTCACATCGAAAAGGGCCACGGTGACGACATCACGTTTAGAGGACTCGGAGGCACATGGATCTTATCCGCATAGATCTGGCACTTATGACACCTCTTCGCAAACTTGAAACAATCAGTTTCCATAGTTAGCCAGTAATAACCTGCCCGCAACAGCTTCCTCGTCATAGCATGCCCACCAGCATGTGTACCAAATGTACCCTCGTGTATTTCCTCCATGAGCAACTTAGCCTCTTTCTCGTCTACACAACGTAGTAGCACCAAGTCGTGGTTTCTCTTGTACAGGACATCGTCCGGATTCAGATAGAAATTACCAGCCAATCTCCTGAGAGTCTTCTGATCGTGACTGGATGCCCCAGCCGGATACTCTTTGTTCTTCAGGAAATTCTGGATATCAAAGTACCAGGGTTTATCATCAGATGCTTCGTCAATGGCAAATACGAAGGCGGGTCTGTCAAGCCGAGAGATAACAATTCTGGGAGCCTCATTCCAGAAGTTGACTTTATACATGGAAGACAATGTAGCCAGGGCGTCAGCCATCTGATTCTCTGCTCGCGGTACATGACGCAACTCAACCTTGTCAAAGAAGGGCAACAATCTCCTCGCGTAATTCATGTATGGTATCAAATTAGGCTGACGTGTCTCCCATTCTCCTTTTATTTGATTCACCACCAGAGCTGAGTCTCCATATACATCCAGATTTTTGATTCGCAAATCAATGGCTTCTTCAAGCCCCATGATGCAAGCTTCATACTCGGCTTCGTTATTGGTAACCGGAAAGGTCAATCGAGCGGTAAATGGGATGTGCGACCCATGTGGAGTAGTGATGATTGCCCCTATTCCGCTACCGTAGGAGTTTACAGCTCCGTCAAAGATCAACTGCCATTTGGAACCCAATTTTGGTCCTTCGTCCGGAAACGGTTCTTCACAATCTTTCATCTTTAGGTACATGATATCCTCGTCAGGAAAATCAAACCTCATCGATTGGTAGTCCTCAATAGGTTGTTCTGCCAAGTACTCAGATAATACACTCCCCTTTATAGCCTTCTGTGAGACATACTGGATGTCGTATTCGGTCAAAACCATCTGCCAACGGGCAATTCTCCCGGATAAAGCCTGATTTTCAAATACGTATTTGATAGGATCCATCTTCGAGATGAGCATGGTTGTATGATTTAGCATGTACTGCCTCAAACGCTTGGTGGCCCATGCTAGCGCGCAACAAGTTTTTTCGAGCATTGAATATCGAGATTCACATTCAGTAAACTTCTTACTCAGGTAGTATATCGCATGCTCTTTTCTTCCTGTCTCGTCGTGTTGACCGAGAACACAACCCATACTTCCCTCAAGAACCGTCAAATACATAATTAAGGGTCTCCCTGCCACTGGAGGTATCAAAATAGGAGGCTCCTGCAAATACTGTTTTATTTTATCGAACGCCTTTTGACAATTTTCATTCCATGTTACAGCCTGGTCTTTTTTCAACAGCTTGAATAATGGCTCACACGTAGCTGTTAGATGAGATATGAACCGAGCGATGTAGTTCAACCTCCCTAAAAACCCGCGCACCTCTTTTTCTGTTTTAGGTGTCGGCATCTCTTGTATTGCTTTTATTTTTGCAGGATCAACCTCTATTCCTTTTTCGCTCACGATAAACCCCAGCAGTTTACCCGACCTCACCCCGAAGGTGCACTTGTTAGGGTTCAGTCTCAGCCTGAACTTCCTAAGCCTTTTGAATAACTTCAGCAGATTCACCAAATGCTCTTCCTCCGTCTGGGATTTGGCAATCATATCATCAACATAAACCTCGATCTCTTTATGCATCATGTCATGAAAGAGAGTCGTCATTGCACGCTGATACGTTGCCCCAGCATTCTTTAATCCGAAGGGCATCACTTTGTAACAAAATGTTCCCCAAGGCGTAATGAAAGTAGTCTTCTCCATGTCTTCTGGCGCCATTTTGATCTGGTTATAGCCCGAGAAGCCATCCATGAAGGAGAATACAGAGAATTGAGCAGTGTTGTCAACCAACACATCAATGTGAGGAAGTGGAAAATCATCTTTCGGGCTCGCTTTATTCAAATCACGGTAATCTACGCACATTCTCACTTTACCGTCTTTCTTTGGCACTGGCACAATATTAGCGACCCATGAGGGATATTTCGTAACAGCCAGGAAACCAGCATCCCACTGCTTTTGAACCTCCTCCTTAATTTTCACTGCCATATCAGGTCTAGTTCTGCGAAGCTTCTGCTTAACCGGTGGGCATTCTTCTTTTAGCGGCAGACGGTGCACAACCATATCCGTATCCAGCCCAGGCATGTCTTCGTACGACCAAGCGAATACATCACTATACTCTCTGAGCATTTCAACCAATCTTCACTTGACGTCACTCTGCAGCGCGGCTCCTACACGGATGTTCCTTTCAACCCCTTCCGACCCCAGATTAATGATCTCGATGACCTCCTCATGAGGTAGAATGATTCGTTCTTCTTGCTTTACCAACCGAGACAACTCTTCTGGAACGTCGCCATCTTCAACCATCTCTTCTTCGGCCTGAAATACCGGGTGCTCAAAGTCGAAGTGAGTCATAGGCGGTTCAATGATGTCATCTGAAAATGTTATCCTGCAAAAGGAATGGTTAAATGCTTCAAAATATGTATAAAGCGAATAACCACGTTGCCATTTTATTGTAAAACACAAAAACAGGAAAACAGAGATCACAATATTTGTACATGAAAAACGCCTTTTTATTTAATGATTAACCAATGCAATGTACATAACAGAACGACCCTAAGCAAAATCACGATGCCCCGGGTAAGGCACCGGATTGTTCAACAATTAAGAAAACAAAGTATTATTGTTTGGTAGTCACAGGAACAGTCTCCTGAATAGACCAATTGCATAATCCTTGTCCTGGCACGCTCGGCTGAATCCAGGCGTCCATGTCGCAGTCGCTGTCTCCTTCTTCGGAATCTGAAACAGCGTTGATGGCCTCGTGATACACTCCACTAGCCGTGATTGTTATTGGTCCTTTGAAACGAGGTGCCCCAGCAGCAGGCGTTGATGACGACGATTGATATCCCAGCCCAAATCTGTCCATCTTCACGGGAATACCCAGAACCTTGCCCCAGCCTTTTGTCTCACCAGTCTTCACTAGAGCCTGAGCCTCCTTGAATGATGAGACTGCCACCTCTGACGCTTTACTCGGCCCTGGAACTTTGATGCGCAACCCTTCAAAGGCTTGACAGGGTGTTTCATGAATCTCTCCGTCGACTTCTACGTACTTAAATGATGACAGATGGCTGACCAATATATCTTCTTCTCCACAGACCGTGACCACACTGTCCCCTACCATGTATTTCAGCTTTTGGTGCAAGGTAGATGTGACTGCCCCAGCACCATGGATCCATGGTCGTCCGAGAAGACAGCTGTATGCTGGCTGGATATCCATAATGTAAAATTCAGTTTCGAAAATCTCCGGCCCCACCTGCAGAGGTAACGTTATAGATCCAAAGACTGACCTTCGTGTACCATCAAATGCCCTGACCACTAAGTCACTAGGCGTACAAAGGATCCCCCTGATGTCCAATTTCATCAATGCTTTCTTTGGCAGCACGTTCAAGGAAGATCCGGTGTCTACCAGTACGTGGGACATGACTGAGCCCCTACACTCAACTGAGACGTGCAACGCCATGTTATGCTCCCTCCCCCTCGGGGTCAAATCAAAATCTGTAAATCCCAAGCTATGTCCGGCGTTCACGTGCGCCAATACCCCCTCCAACTGATTCACAGAAACATCTTGGGGGTACAAATGACGTGTCTAGAATTTTCAACAATGCATTCCTATGAGCTTCGGAACACAATAACAGTGACAATATGGATATCTTCGATGGCGTCTGTTGAAGGTGCTCAACAATCTTATAGTCACTCTTACGAATAAGGCGCATAAACTCTTCTACATCTTTCAGTGACGTTTCTTTTTCGTTCCTCTACACAAGGACATCCTCATTCATTTTTCCTTTTCCTTTTGCCAACCGTTCAGCCTCTACCTCATGCAATATAAAAATTCTCCCACTTCTCGTCATCCCTCCGGTCCCGACGACATTGTCTACAACCTCAGTTGGCTGTTTACCGATATCAATTTTCACCCCATCACGGTATGCTTCCAACCCATAAGTCCAGGGTACTGCCTTAGTGCTCTCATAAGGGGTTGGCTCTGCCTTGGTGATAGTGATCGGCGGTCGCATGGCTGGCGCCGTTATAGTTATTGTTTTTTAGGGGATTGTCACGGTAGCTACATCACTTTGCTCATCCGCTAATACCTCTGCAGGTTCCTTAACTGCCGTTCTGTCGAATTGCAACGTGCCTTCGTCTATTAAGGTCTGAATACCCTTCTTCAATTCAGCACAACCCCCAGCTTGGGTCCAACACTCTAAACAAAACTCATCGCAGCCTAGATACACACCTCCTTTCAATAACCTGCTCTTTATCTCACACAACGGTGTTTTTAGTTCATCAACATTCATGATCAAGTTCAGACCCTCCTTAGTCAAAATAGCATTTGCCCCATGGTTGGGCATGGGCTGTTGTACTATGTTCGGACCTGCTTGTCCAAAATTTATAGCTTTGCTGTCCAACAGATTTTGCACCACATGCTTGAACGCGTGGCAAGTCTCTATGTCATGGCCAGGAGCCCCGGAGTGGAACTCACAGTGCTTGTTCGCATCAAAACCAAACGGAGGAGTGCCCGTCATTGGCGCCATAGTTCTCTTTTCCACTAAGTTCAAACCCAATAATGTCTGTAGCAACTCTGCATACGTTGAAGGAGGCGTTTCGAACACCTTCCTTGGTTTGCCCCCCCTGAACTCTGCGTTGGGCAGGATGTAAATTCTGTTGTGGCTGCTGTTGCTGCGGTGGTATCTGCTGTAGTGGTATTGGTTGTTGATGAAATGGAATTGTGACACTTGCCACCTGTTGCGGATGATTGTACTGATTCCGCCCTCTGCCCCGGCCTCGGCCTCGGCCCCCGAATACTACGCTTGCATCACCTTGACGGCGACCACCGAAAGCTCTTCTGTTACTGCCAGCTGAAGTAGATTCCTCAGCGTGGAATCTCCCCATTTTAATATTGCTTTCAATTTTCTCCCCCATTAAGATTAGGTCCGAGAAACTGCCCAAGGAAGTATGAAACAGCTTATCATAAAACATACCAGTAAATGTTCCTATAAACATATCATTCATTTCTTTGTCATCCAACGGAGGATGAACTCGTGCAGCCATGTCGCGCCACCTCTGTGCATATTATTTGAAGCTCTCATCTTTCTTCTGGGACAACCCCTGTAATTGGACCCGGTTGGGTGCCAAGTCACTATTGTACTTATAATGAGCCACAAACGCCTTAGCCAGCTGCTTCCAAGTTTTTACCTGAGTAGGCTCCAGTCCCATGTACCATTCAAGGGAAGGACCAGACAAGCTGTCTTGAAAGAAATGCATCAGCATCCTCTCATCGTTTGAATAAGCCGACATCCTTCTATAGTATGACCGCACATGCACCTTTGGACAGGTATCTCCCTTATATTTGTCAAATGTGGGAGCTTTAAATTTTAGCGGTACCCTCAGGCCAGGCACCAGACCCATTGTGGTCATATCTAAACCAACAACACTTTGATTCACAACACCTTTCATCTGCTCCTCGAGCATCTTGATTCTCTGCGCGTTATCTGCAGGACCTTCAAAACCTCCACCAGAGAAAGCATCTTCTTGCTGATCTTCTATCCAATTACCGTTCCCATTTCCGTATCCATCATACCCGTTGTTACGGCCAAATCTAGTCTGATTCATCACAGGGTCCCGCCCCCTGTTACCATACCGTGGAGCGACTCCGGCATGTCCAAAAGACATCACTCCAGCGCCATTTCCGTTACCGAATCCGCCATAACCCTGATGGGTATTACCAAATCCATCCTGTCCGAAGCCCTGAGCATTGAAGCCGTACTTCCCATCTTGATTAGCATAATCAAACCCTTGGTCGTTATAGCCAAGTCCGTTATTACCGAAGCCATTACCTCCAATGTTATCACCACCCAGATTGGTATCTCCGAACCCAACGTTGTTGATGACAGTCTCGTTACCGATTCCTGCATTACCGTTCCCAGCGCCCGTGCCATTGTTCACATTCACAGCAGGTATGTTCGTCACAGGTGGAGCTACCGGTGTAGGAGTACCATCCCCGTGAATGGTGTCAACACGCACAGAATTGTGGTCTTCATTTCCGTGCCCAGCATTTCTCACCAGCAAAGGCTGCACCAAAGCTTGCAAGTTTTCCTGGCCTTTCACAATGGTCTCCATCGTCTGCATGAACAATGCCAGCGTCTCACGCATGTCCTGCATTTCGTTCTGCATCTGATCCATAACTCTTTTGCAGTTGGTACGAGTGGAGTATCGGTGCGGGCGTTGACTTTCAATCCTGAAAAGACCTATGAAGTGCAGGAAATGAGATACAGTTCAATAATTACCTGTAATGCAATATGAATGTGTATGCAAATGCGACATGTGTCTGTGCATTAGGGAATATCACTCCCCAATTCTAGTGCTAATGTGTCAGTGTGGTGACAGTGACAACAATACGAAGTCCGGAGCCGAATCATAGAAAACACCTCATACATTGCAGAGAAACCCATCAAGTCAGGAATACAATATCAATGAGCGTACAATAAGAAGGCATGACCTCAACCAACAATCCTGGTGATGGCCAGCACAATGCAAATAAAGCAGACACATCAATACATGAAATAGTCAAGTGCGACCATACGCCTGGTACTCCTCTAATAACCTCTTAGTCTCTGGATGACTTGGTCGGGTAAGCAAACCCTCAACGAGTAGATCTCTTCGCTTGAGGACACGTCGTAAACCACCAGCAGGTTCCTCCCGTGCCCCTTCTCCGAAGCGATCCTCTAGCTTCCGTTTCTGAGACACAGCCTCCTTCTTGCACTCGATGGCTTTGTTCAATGAGTTCTGAAGACTATATCTTGCCATCACCTCCTCTTCATACTTTTTATTGCTGGCCTTCAACTGATCTTCAAGTTCAGAAATTTGCTGCTTCAATTTGTCTTCCCTCCTTTTGTTGTTGGTTAGCGTAGCATTCCATGTTTTGTTGCAAGAAGAGATTTCCTGGTGGGCGGAATCGAGTGCCTTGTTCTTGGACTCTAACATATCATGAGAGCTTCTGAATTCTTTCCCCAGGCGTTCGCGCTTCTTTTTCTCTTCGGTCAGTTCAACACCTAGCCTGTTTACTAACTCAGTCTGCTGTTGGAACGAATGCACAGCCTTATTCTTCTCACTACGCATCTGAGCCAGTTCCTTTTCTAACTCTTCATTGATCTTTATCAAGTCCTCTTTCTCTTTCACGACCCGCTCATAGACCTCAACAGCTACAGTAGTTGGTTCCTCCACTGGAATGGGAACAGGACGTGATACTGCTGGAAAAGGCATCTGTACCTGTCTTACCCTCTCCTGGATCCACACCTTGTATGGCATATAGGCTTGACAATCATTCTTGCCTAGCAATGGTTTCCCTCTTCTGCAGATATGATTCCAAGCGTGCTGAAGCTTGGCCAATAATTCCCCACTCAAGTCACCGGTGAAATACAGAGATTCCTGTATTTCTTCCTCCTTTGGCAGGCTTTTCAGGGCATAACCGAATTGCCTGATCAATAATGATGGATTGTAGTTGATGCACCCTTTCCTCCCAATCAGAGGAACATTGGGATATCCGACGCAGCTGTAGATAATCTCAGATCCTAATAAAGCTCTGTCGAACCAGACAACATCTCCTGAAGAAAGTCCCATCAGATGCTCAGACCAATCCACCGTAGCTGCAGACTCAGCAAAAATACCCTTCTTGGGCAGGTGACTCTCAAACCACATATACAGCAAAGGCACGCAACAAGAGACGTTCTTGCCCCTCCTATTCTCATTCTTATAATGCAGTGAGTGATAGAAGTCTCCAATCAGGGTGGGCATAGGATTGCCTGAAGCAAAGATATAGAATGCATCCAAATCGACGAAGTCAGGCATATTAGGAAACAACACAATGCCATAGATACACAAAGCAAGGATAGCATTAAACACAACCCAACAACCACTCTTGGTGTACTCTTGTGCTTTTCCCACTAAGAACTTGAGAGAAAAACCAGAAACTCCATTCCACGAGGTTAACAGCAATTCTGAGGGGTCTAAGTGCAAAGCAAAAGCCAAATCCTCCAGCTTGGGCGCAGCACCCATATGAATGAAGGGCACCTTGTTCTGAATAGTCAACTCCAAGATCTCCGCATATTCCTCCATGGTCGGGGCCAGAATGAAGTCAGGGAAAGTAAAGCACCTCAATGGGGAATCATAGAACTGCATCAGTGCATACAATCTGTTACACTCATGCATGGATGGTTTATAGACCAACCTGAGTAGTTTCCCATAATTCTTCCTGAAGCTTCTCTTCACCTCATCATCAGCTAGAGATATCAAACCAAGTAGCGAAGAAACCTCTGGAGTAGGCAACTTGTACGCGACAGTCTTCCTCAAAATACTCATGATAACAGATGGAAGTCTGGAGCACTAGAATCGGGAAGTATGAAAATGCACCTGCAGCACAGACACACGTTAATGATATGCACATGATGATGCAAACAATGCAATATGCAAGCAATGCAACAAGGGATCAGAAGCCTCTGGATGAGAAGTTCAATTCACAACTTTGGCCTCAAATAGACCCTTAAACTGCTCAAGATCATCCACGATGCTCCAACCTGGTCTCTGACAGACCCAATAATGCCATCCTCAAATATCAACACCCCTGGATCTCAATCAAGATGACCGGTATTCTGGAGGTCAAGTTACCTGCATGCCCAACCCCTCTCACAGGTAGGTGTCCTAACAACTGACACAAGGTACGGCATCCTATGCGGTCGTCGGCGTCACAGACTTTCAAGACTGATGATACGATACCCAGAAGGTGTGGCATCATCACGTCCTGAAGAGGCCTCACTTAGCCAACTTCCAAATGATCGGTCCCCGGAGTCGACAATCCAACTAACCAACAACCCCCTCAACCCAAAGGGTTGAAAAAGAAGTCAACCAGAAGAACCTCGTCCGAGCGTGGATTTCATGAGACACTAGTGCCTGCAAAGCAAGCACGCACCCACTAATTTCCACTCTAATTCTAGGTGCACTCAAGCCCAGGTCCGGCTTATCTCTCAATCATAGAACCCCCTCATACCCACAGCAATAATCACAATAAAATAATGCTGAAAGTAAATGACTGAAAAGTAAATCCATACAAAATCATCGACGGGAAAACAAGCGCTAGGATTGACTCGCGTAGGGAACCGTTGGAGTCCCCAGCAGATTCGCCAGCTGTCGCTACTGCGAAAATCGGCGCCGGCTGAACAGAAGAGTCGCCACCGTGCATTATTTATCCCAACGGAGGGAAAGGAAACGCTCGAAGTAAACCTACCGCAAGGACGGGAAAAGAATGGTCATCGCGACCAAATCCTGGATTCGGGAGTCGGTTACGCAAGGGGAAGGTATTAGCACCCCTCACGTCCGTCGTACTCGACGGGATCCACGCTTGTTTTCTAGTACGAATTGTTATTCTATCTATTCTACAGGTCAAGGGTTAAAAGAAAAGAAAATGACTCGGCAAAGTATCACACTTTATGCCTACGTATTCCCGTCTGGAACGAGAAATCAGAGTCAACGTAGTTCGCCTACCTACTGGAAAGGAGGGGAAGGTTGCTCGCTAGGATATCGCATCCTATGCCTACGTACTTTCATACAGCATGAAAGATCAGAGCAAACGTAGTTCGGGCCACGGAAGACACAAGCTTGTCTGATTGTTTTTATCTCCTTCTGAAAAGGGTTTTCTCCTGATTACTGGTCCAAGCGGGCAAAAATGACTCTTTGATTGGTTTACAGTCTTTTACGCAAGAACTGTCTTTTATTGATGTTTATCCTTTTATTGTATTTTTCTGATTGTTTTGAGAAAGAAGAGAGACAGCAACTCTAAAACCTATGGTTGAAAAAGGAATCAAAATCTATCCTAATGTTGTCATGCATGGATGAGAACTTAATGTCTGTCGTATTTCTCTCCTGCGCAGAGAGAAACAGAGATCCTAAGGGGATAAACGGAAGAGCAACAACATATATACAGTAAAGCGGTAAAATGCATGAATGCAGCAATACAAGCGAGGCAAGGGAGTCCCACTCAACCTCGAACCTAGAAAACAATGGGCAAAGTGAAACAACTTCACTTCAACCTCCAGGGGAAAATTATCAAACAATACAGTCAAGAAACTCAAACAATACCTCAACAGCTCTAAACAGCACCAACAGCTCTAAACAGCAAAAACCTGACAGCACAAGCTCCTGCTTCCATCAGTCTTCAAGGCAATGAACTCTATCCTCAATCTTCAAGGGGTTCTTCAAAGCAAACTCTCCTAGATGATAAACAGTTCACAAGATGAGTTTGGAATGTTATACAGTCTGCTGAGCACCAAAGGTGGCCTACAGAAAGTTAACATAATACAGACTGTTTCTCTCAAAGTTCTATCTCCTAGTTACAGTCACTAATCCTTCCAAAGGAGGGATGTGAGTATTAAGGAGAGACTTTTAATCACTGAGAAGAATAGAGGCAAAAGAAACCATCCATATTTGTGAAGAAATTTTCTATTCTAAGGCTCTATCTAGCTCCTATGTCCTAGGTCTTCAAACAGCTTCAAGCAAGCCAAACATCTTCATCAAGCTTTGATCTTCAGCTTCAACTTTGTCTTCAATATGCTTCATCATCATGCTCTTCACACCAAGCCCACACCCCAAGCAAAGCCCAATAAGGCCACACAAACAATATAAACCCCAAAAGGGCACACCAAACAAGCATACAATTGCAAAATATACTAAAAATATTAATATAGTAGGGAAAATTCTAATATTATTTCTAGGGGATCTACTATACCTACCCTTAATACCCTATATGCCCCAAGTCCTAATTCAATCTAAAAAACCCAAAAGAAATTGTTTTAATGCACCTAAGTTATGTATAAACCCTAATTTCACCATCCTAATATCCACTAATCAAAATTATCTAAAAATAATCCTAAAATCATGGAATAAATCCAGGGGGAAGCTAAAACATATATCTAACTACCCTAAAAAGATTGACCTAAAAATATAAAGGGAACTACCTAAACTAAATTCTACAAAATCATATATCAACATAAAAGAAATAAAAATGCAATAAAAGAAGAAAATATGCAAAAAATACTAAAATGCATGATATGGAAAATATTTTTATTTTATATTTTTCTAGACAAAAATATGAAATGGGAGAAAAAACTCCCATGAAAAAATCATTATCTTCAATTTAATATGAATTTTTAAAGATCAAAAATAAAATGGAGAAAAATAGAGTGATTTATGAATAGAGTGGGTGCAGCTAGCAAGCAGATACAATGCAATACACGTTTGGGCCCAGACTGGGGGTACACATAGCAAAGCGCCAGGGCCCAATGTTAATCAGAAAAAACAATTAAAAAACATTAAGAAAATGAAAAAGATACGGTGCAAATAGAAAGGAATTATAGTTCAAATCACAATGGGCCTCAAAGGGGGGTGGGGATAGCCATTTCAACTTAAGCCCAAGCGAAAACTTAATGGAACGCTGCGTATCATATGAGTTCAGAATTCTTCACAAACGAAGTTTGAATCCTGGCCGTGAGATCTTGGTTCAGTCAACGAGTCTCCTCTTGATCCAGTGGCCCTCAAGTTATCTTCAATCTCCAAACTCTGAATGGAGGGAGCAGCCATGAATAACAGAGCTATCATCCTCAATTCGAAGTCCATCAAGACCTCATCAAACTTCAAAATTAAAAACCCTAACATGCTCTAAATTCTACACTGAATCTAACCATGGCCTCAGAATCAATTGAAATGCACTCAAACTTAAA
Source organism: Lathyrus sativus (assembly GCA_963859935.3). Classification (NCBI taxonomy): domain Eukaryota; kingdom Viridiplantae; phylum Streptophyta; class Magnoliopsida; order Fabales; family Fabaceae; genus Lathyrus; species Lathyrus sativus. The sequence continues at coordinate 575,583,412 of OZ012735.1, read as the reverse complement.
ACCTGAATCAAAATCAAAATCATGCTCAAATCTCAACCCTAACAATTCTTGAAATTAATTGCACTAAAATGCTCCTCATCTTGCACTGATCGATTCTATCTATAACATCAAGGTTACCTCTCCCTATCCAGCCTATTCTTGACCCCAACAGAAATGGTGTCAACATAAGAACCATCACCAAATCAAGCCAAACTTTCCAAAAACGATCTCCTAATTGTCTCTAACCAATCTAAACTAACAATTTAACCTGATCATGCTTAAATTAAGGTATATGGTGGAATTTACATACCTATGAAGTTGAGCAAAACAGATGGATCAAATCTTCAATTCACTGCTTCAATCTTTACAGAATCACTCAATGTACCATATTCTTGCTTCTGTTTACAAAGAAATTGGTTGAAAATGCCTGGATCAGAGAAACCGATTTCAAGTTGCAGGTGGAGAAGTTGAATGCCAAGAACACGATTTGGCTATGAATTCACTTTGATTTTGATCGGAACACTCTCAGTGATGATTATTGAATTGATTTGGATCAAAAAATTGAAGAAATGATGAAGAATTGGGTGAATTCGAAATTGAATTGCAAGTGAGCAAGATGAATCTCAATCTCTCTTTTCTGCACCAAATGAAGTTCAACCCTTGCTTAGATCATCTCTAATGGTTATATAGGTGATGTTAGAAAGATCTAGAATGTTCTGGATGGCTCCAATGAGTTTTTGGATATCTCATGGCATCGTATTTTGATTTCAATTCTCTCCACATGCTATCTCATGCCAAGCTCCTCATAACCTACCATTCTGACTTGAATTTATCCCCACATGAGATTTAGGGTGAGTTACAATGCATAACTACCTTGCTCATTGAGTTTTGCTTTGTTTTGCTTTGGTACCTTAATGCACAAGTAATCCAATTCCAAAGCAGCCCTATGATCCAAGCCTCAAATCAAAATTGTGGCTGAACCATTGTTCTTAGAATGTCATTTGGAGTCAAAATGACCTATTATATGACATGGTTTGGATTTATAGCTTGGGATTTCCATTTTTCAATTTCATCTTAATTAACTTATGCCTCATTTTTGGGCCATTTTTATCACTTTTTGATATGAGCCTTTTCAACATCTCATGACCTCCATAATAGCCTTAAAACATCATTCTAAGCAAGTTTGATGTTGAATATTTTTCCATTTGAGGCTTGGAAATAGGAGATATGGCCTTATGCTTGAAATGACCTATAACCTCCAAATGACCAAAATGCCCTTGGCTTGTCAAGATCATAAATAGAGCTCCGCAAATCCGATTGAGGCATACCATACCTTTCTATAAAGCTAAGATCATGAGGAACAACTTTCATGTTGGCCAAAAATCCATTTGAAAACTCCTTACGGGGTAAAAGTTGCTTGGAAGTCAAGTAACTTTCACAGATAAATTTCAGTGCCCTCAGATGACCTGTAACTTGCAAGAACCATAACTTGAGTTCTATAAATATCCTTGAGGCCTTCCACCACTCAAATTAAAGGTCTTGAGATACTCTACAAGTTTCATGTTGTCCGAGGATCCATTTGAGACTTTTATTTTGAATTACTTTGCTTGGAAGTTTGACCTAAACTAGGGGATTTTACACAGAAACCCTAATTTAGAAACTTCTCTTCTTCTTGATTTCTTGTGATTTCTACTTGGCACAACACCACATCCATAACCATATATCAAATGATGAATCCCACATCCTTCAAATGGGCCTTGATGCCCTTCAATCAAGCATTAGACTTAGGGTTGACCTAGGGTTGACCCAGATGGAACCCTAGTTGACTGTCTTCAACTGTAGCTCTTGTCACCACACCAATGACTTGTATTACTTTCAAGGTGACCCTCTAGGTCTTCCATGATGTCTCTACACATTCCATGCCCTCAATTCATAACTCACAACTTCTCTGATGATATTCAAATACCCTCAAGATAGGAGAGAAACCCACTGCTTGGCCTTTAAACTTCCCAATGCTTCAATTTCTTTCTTGGTGACTTGAATAGGCTTGAATCTTGATAAGAGCCTCTTGAATACATTCCTTGAGATGAAAAATAGAACTTGATCCCTTGTTGGATGGCTTGCCCATGCTATGCTATGCAAATGAATGAACTATGTATATGATCTACTATGCAAATGATAAAGCTATGAAGACACAAATCAGGTAAAACCAGTTGGTCAAATTTTAGGGTGCAACAGCTGGTACCTTCCCTAATCTTAGCCAACCCCTTACCTAGGTCTATCTCCGCATTGTGTTTACAATGCAAAAATAGGTTTTTCCCTCTTTTGACCTTTTCCTTCGGATAAATCAAAGAGCGGTTGTGAATTAAGAATTGTGATTCAAACTAATTAATAGTTTGATATCCTATTTCCACCGCAACAGTAGGCATAGGATTGCGATGATCCTAGCAAGCACAATTTTCTTTCTTTCCCATCTTTAATCATCCATACCCTTTAACCCAAGGACATGTTACGCTCGTTCTACCGCAAACAGGTAACGCATAAGACTCCAAGAGCGAGCCGCAATACACCTAACTGCTAGAATGTGCACGATAGCATTGTCCACCCAACATCCCGTTTTCCACCGTAGTCTCGTGAACTACGAATGCTCTGATTCTTCACTTCATACAAGTGAATATACGTAGGCATAAGGGCCCCAATCCTTGGCGAGCACTCTAATAAACCCCAACCCCTCTTTTCTTTAAACAAGCAAACTTTTAGAATAAAACACCCATTCACGCCAAACAACCTAGGAGGTTCCCATCGAGTACGATGGATGCGAGGGGGTGCTAACACCTTCCCCTCGCATAACCGACTCCCAAACCCTGAGACTTGGTTGCGATGACCACGCTCCTTTCCCAAAGGTTTTATCGCTATTTCCCTTTCCCCCCTTGGGATAAATAAAATCCGGTGGCGACTCTGTGTCATTTTTCGCGTAGCGACAGCTGGCGACTCTGCTGGGGACTCTTCCCTAAGCGAGTCAAACCTAACCTAGTTTGTTTTTTCGCGTGTTTGGGTCCTTTCCTTTTATTTGTTTATTTATCACTTTCCCTTATTTATTCAATTGTATCTCACCTTGTTTGATTTCATTCGTCGTGGTATGGATTGGATACATTGGCGGCAAAACTTGAGGCAAAGACTCTATACCCGAGTCTAGAGTGTTAAAATTGAGATAGGAGAGGTTGAGTAGTATGGGCTTCCGAGATGCTCATCTTGTGATAGTCGATACGAGAACCTCGCTTAGAGTAGATTCTTTTGAGAGTGATAAGAACCGTCAAGCTCTTGGCATGTTTGATCAACGTTCTCTTGAGAATCCATTACTCTAAAGACCTTTAGAACCCTAAAACTTTGGCAAACTAAGATTGACGGTCGTGTAGTATGGGTCCTCGAGAAGCTCTTCTCGTGTGGATCGATACGAAGACCTCATTCAGAAGAGACTTTCTTGATGGAGTTATTGTCTGGCAATGACTGACATACGTAACAAACAGTCAAGAAAGTCCATGACTCTGAAGTCCTTGTCTAGAACCCAATGTTGATGTGTCTCGTAGTATGGGTCCCCGAGAAGTTCTTCTCGTGTGGGTCGATACGATGACCTCACCCAAAAGAAATTCATGTGATGGAGTCATCCTCCGACATATTAATGTCATGTATGATGAACAGTCATGTGAATCCATGACTTTGGGATCCCAATTGAACCTTAGATCACACCTGGTGAGACCCTTGTGTTACGATCAATTAACTTTTATCCTTGATCTGTACCTTTGATCGCATGTGCTAAAATCAGATTAAGTACATTGCATCCCAGTGCATTCAATCCATTTCATGTGCATTGCATCTGCATTTTGCATATCATTTCCCGAGAACCTCATACCACTTTTTGTTTCTAACTAACTGGCTGATTTTCCGACACCCGCTCAGAAATGGCAACATGTCTCAGATTACTATGGAGGAGCTTCAGAAAGGTCAAGAATTGTTAAAAGAGGAGGTCAAGCAACTAAAAACTCAGGTGAACTTGATTATGGAGATCCTGCAAACACTGATGAGGAAGAAAAGTAACCCCGCCTCAGTTGTTGCCGCAAAAATGCTTGATCCTATGGAAGTACTTAACTCCCCCTCAAGTCAAGAGATACCTCGTGAGCATGACCTACCACTTGGACCTATGAAGCGTACTTATCAACAACCATTACTTAATCCTCAGTCAGGTCCAAGGAATCAACCGCAAAGTAAGAATCCATATCCAAATCAGCGCCAAAGCTCTGCCCAACGAGGCCCGAACAGACCAAGGAGGCCAGAGAAACACTTTGACCCAATTTCTATGTCGTACAGTCGACTCCTCCCTTTATTGCTTAGTAACTCTTTGGTCCAGCTAAGAGAACTTGGTCCTCCTCCAACACCTCCTCCTCTAGGCTATGATGCAAAATGCCAGGTGTGTATTCCACTCTGGAGCGCCTGGACACATGATTGAGGATTGTAAAAGTTTGAAGTACCAAGTACAAGTGTTGATTGAGTCCAGATTGATTTCATTTACACCTTAAGGCCTTCAAATTAACGTCAACCCTTCATCTGGTCGGGCAGGTTCATCAGTTTTTGGCATGGAAGAAAATTCTGAAAGTGGGCATGGAAAAGGTTATCATAGTGGTCTCAATGAGCAAGAAGGCTAGCCTAACCACGAGTCAAGAAAGAAAAAGCCCAGTACCCAATGCCGACAATTTTTATATCTTGTCTTTTCTAAGCATTTATAATTTATTTCCCGTCATCTGCTACTTGTTTTTAAACATTGTTTTGTTTTGAATGGTGATGTTAATGAAGTAATCATGCTTTTTGAATTAATCATGTCGCATCCGCTCATCTTTTCTTCACTTACAACAACAACAAAAAACAAGAAAAAAAATATATAAAAAAAGGTTTCATCTACCTCTCGTCCACTTATTTTATCACACCTTTGTTTTAGAAAAAATTGGAGGGAGGATGACGAAAACAAAATACCCATAATTGCAGTTGTATGCTTTCGGATAAAATCCTGCTGATGATGTACATGCATTGTTTCAAATCCCCTAAACACCGGAGATATAAGGAGTTAGTCCCTAGTCAACCACTTTGAGCCTAGAAGTAGGAGTTTCCTTCGGATTTAAACCCTTATGATAAACCTGGGGCATGGGTAGTGTTTAGTTAATCTGATTGCACGTTCAGTCGCAAGATGAAATCCTTGTTATGGCATTTGTTCTTCAATGACCAACGACTTGGCAGTAACAAGCCTTTCAAAAAATATATATGTTAAAAGAAAAGCCCGCTAAGTTGAACACCTAAAGAGGCAACTTAGGAAAAAGTTAGGGATCAAAAACAAAATCAAAAGAGGTCCTCAAACCCTCAACAAAAACAAAATAAGATTAAGTGGCTACTCAAATAAAAAAGGGTCACTAACATCCATCAAAACCAAATAAGGTGACTGCCACGTCGAACGAACCTTGAACCGTCAAGCTTACACTGTCAAGATAAGCACGTGTGGAATTAGCTGAACATAGGACTAGAGATCATCACGAAGAAAGGGTGGAGACAAATAATACTTTGAGCCTTATATCCTTTGTTTCTATAACCGTGAACCAGGCCATGTTACAACCCTTATAAGACCTAATTGAAGCAGGGTTTATTCTGGAAGCATGCTACAGTAAGGTTGCGTAAGCTGACTCCCCACATCTTTGCTAATCTTCAGTATTGGTGTCATATTCTAGCTATATTTTTCACACACCAATAAATCAACACTACGTTTGGATTAATGATCCATTCGTCACACACTTCCACATCATTCCTAATAAAATGATATTTCAAATTTGCATGAGAATCGCATTAAAGTTACCATTTGTGAATAAACAATTTGAATTGCAAGTCGACACTTGACATCAAGGAAAGGCTAACAAAGAGTAACCAAAGAGGATTTGACCGTTCATCAAAATTGATCGGAATCAAAAGCACCTTATGGTCTTGTGGATCAGGGGCGTTGGCATCCAATGATGGTGAAATAGGCTAGTCTAAAGCAAGCCCCCAAGCATCATTTGATTAGGGGACGAGTCATGAAAAAATTGGTTGATCAAAAGAGAATCATCACAAGACTCTACCAACTAGGGGCAGGTCATTCGAAGATTCTTTGATTAAAAGAGAAGTCATTCCAATGCTCAATCAGCGCAGGTCGAATCGCTTCAACGCTCATTCTAGGGGCAAGCTACTTCAAGAGTACGTCGAGGCCCATCACTTCAAGAGTCGGTTAATCAAGGACTAACCTCTTCATCACGCAAGATTCTGAGGCAGGCCATCTCGAGGTCACCTCATGACGAGCTACCTCCAATCTCTCTTTTAAGGAGAAATTATCCAGAGACCCTTTCAGACTAGGGTAAGCTGAACTAAAACTGGGGCAATTCCTTTCCGTGTTTCAAAGGAAAATTCTCCAAAGACCCTCAGACTGGGGCAAGTTGAATTAAAACTGGGGCAAGCTCTTTCCATGCCTTTAAGCTTATCAAGCAAGCTCTTTCGAGTTCAAGACGAGTGTTGGGGAATCATGCTATCAGCCCACCCGACCAAATCACCCTTTTCTTTAGCCTACTTTCAGACTCTGGTTCCCGCTTGGTAGTCAATTTTCCTTTCAAAGTCCAGTTATTGTCTGGTAAACCGTAAAAATAGTTCCCATTTGACAATAAAACAGGGAGTCAGTTTCTGGCCTAACAACTTAACCCTTTTGCCACAAATTCTCGTTTGGTAATTCACCTTCAGAGCCCAACCATACTTGGCACGACCCTCACCCATAATCACCATGTCCTTGCATCCCCGACATTTTTGCATACATCCTGCATTTTTACATACGTGCTTAGCCGGTCGTTCTCAAAGATACAAATTTCCTGTGGACATCCTAGTAGGATTGTTTAAGAGTGTTATCCCTCCACTTACCTTTTGTAAGTCTATTTTGAGATGTCTTCTCACCTTACCTTTCGTAAGGGATTTCATGGCCTTTCGCATGAAATCTTATCCTTTCGCTTCCCTTTCGTAAGCGTTTTCTCGTTGTCTTTTACATGCGACAAAACTTTGTGTTGGGTATCTTCGATCAACTTGGATGCTTGATGCCTATGTGGCCAAGAACTGAATGGTCGTCATACTTAAAGAATGTCATCTCCGCCGTTGTGCCTGTGAGGTTAAATGATGTTCTGATACCCTTCTCAAAGTCCCTCTGCCTTTGCAAGAGGATGGTTATTACCCTCCACTTACCTTTTGTAAGCCTTTCCATGTCTTTTTCACGAAGTATCTCCTCTCTTCCTTTCGCATAGGAGTCACCTTACCTTTCGTAAGGGATTTCATGGCCTTTCGCATGAAATCTTATCCTTTCGCTTCCCTTTCGTAAGCGTTTTCTCGCTGTCTTTTACATGCGACAAAACTTTGCGTTGGTTATCTTCGCTCAATTTGGATGCTTGATGCCTATGTGGACAAGAACTAAATGGTCGTCATACTTAAAGAATGTCATCTCCGCCGTTGTGCCTATGAGGTCAAATGATGTTCTGATACCCTTTTCAAAGTCCCCCTGCCTTTGCAAGAGGGTGGTTATTACCCTTCACTTACCTTTTGTAAGTCTTTTCGTGTCTTTTCCACGAAGTATCTCCTCTCTGCCTTTCGCATAGGGGTCACCTTACCTTTCATAAGGGATTTCATGGCCTTTTGCATGAAATCTTATCCTTTCGCTTCCCTTTCGTAAGCGTTTTCTCGCTGTCTTTTACATGCGACAAAACTTTGTGTTGGGTATCTTCGATCAATTTGGATGCTTGATGCCTATGTGGCCAAGAACTGAATGGTCACCATACTTAAAGTATATCATCACTGCCGTTGTGCCTGTGAGGTCAAATGATGTTTTGATACCCTTTCCAAGTTTCCTCTACCTTTTGCAAGAGGATGGTTATTGCCTTCAACTTACCTTTTGTGAGTCTTTTTGTGTCTCTTTCACGAAATATCTTCACCTTGCCTTTCGCAACAGATTTAACTTACCTTTAGTAAGACTCACCGTACCTTTTGTACAAGTTCTTGTCAGCTTACCTTTTGTAAGTATCCTCTCTACCTTTTGTGGAATGAATTTTTCTCCTAACCTTTTGTTCAGGGGTATGTTCTGCCTTTTGCAGAAGAAAGTATGATCGTCCTCTCCCGAGGGAGTTTCCTATCTACCTTTTGTAGATGGAATTATCTCCAAACCTTTTGTTCTGGAGTCCTATTTACCTTTTGTAAAAGGAAAAATTTCTCCTAACCTTTTGTTATGGAGTCCTTTCTGCCGTGACAGAAGGAAATACAATCATATTCTTCCGAGGGAGTCTCCGCTATTTGATGTAGAAGGAGTTACTTTTTCTCCAAACCTTTTGTTTCGGAGTCCTCTCTACCTTTTGTAGAAGGAATATTTCTCCTAACCTTTTGTTCTGGAATCCTCTCTACCTTTTGTAGAAGGAATATTTTTCTCCTAACCTTTTGTTCAGGAGTCCTCCTTGCCTTTTGTAAGAGGAAAACCGTTTATTTCCGAGTCCTCTCTACCTTTCGTAGAAGGAATATCTCATTACGTTTTTTCCCCCGAGTCCTCTCTACCTTTCGTAGAAGGAATATCTCATAATCTTTTATTTTTAGAGTCCTCTCTACCTTTCGTAGAAGGAATATCTCACTACGTTTATTTTTAGAGTCCTCTCTACCTTTCGTAGAAGAAATATCTCGCAATCTTTTACTTTTAGAGTCCTCTCTACCTTTCGTAGAAGGAATATCTCATAATCCTTTTTTTTAGAGTCCTCTCTACCTTTCGTAGAAGGAATATCTCATAATCAGTCATTTATTTTCGAGTCCTCTCTACCTTTCGTAGAAGGAATATCTCATAATCAGTTATTTTTAGAGTCCTCTCTATCTTTCGTAGAAGGAATATCTCACAGTCGTTTTATTTTAGAGTCCTCTTTACCTTTCGTAGAAGGAATATCTCGCAATCGTTTATTTTCGAGTCCTCTCTATCTTTCGTAGAAGGAATATCTCATCGCAGTTACTTTTAGAGTCCTCTCTACCTTTCGTAGAAGGAATATCTCGCAATCTTTTATTTTTAGAGTCCTCTCTATCTTTCGTAGAAGGAATATCTCGTAATCTTTTATTTTAGAGTTCTCTCCACCTTTCGTAGAAGGAATATCTCATAATCCCTTATTTTCGAGTCCTCTCTATCTTTTGTAGAAGGAATATCTCATAGCCAATTTCTGATTCCCTATTATGAGACAGCTCTTTGACTTTTTGCAGAAGGAGTTTTAGATAACTTGTTTGTAGTATAACTTATCCTCTTGGAATTCTACAGGAGTTCTCCTCTTCCGGCTGGCAAAGCATTCATGTTCATTCCGCATTGCATCTCAAGCATATCATCATATCCCCCTTAACCCTTGTTCGCTAACAGACACATTCTTTAAACCATCTCGCTGACCATCTACTTCCATCCTACACCTCTCCAGTTGAAAATCCCGGGTATTCTAGTATTTAATTCTCTTCTACCATGAATGTCCGAGCACCTTCATCCTCCAGACATTCAGGTCCAAGAGGATTAAATAGGGGCAGCTGTCACACCCTCATTTTCACCTTTAGCCTTTATACCCTACATTCACCATATCATACATCGTTCTATTGCATATCGAGCATGTGGGTTCACAAGGTACAGATTGGATCGGTTTGTTATTTTCCATTTTTAAATGAGATAAATTTCCTATCATGGAATGCATGGAAGAAAAGGTTCATCACCTAAGGGTTGATCTAAGATGAAAAAGTCTACTCATGTAGATTCCTTCAAGGAGAAGTTACTTGAAAATATTGGGATATTCAAGATAAATATTCATAATGAACATGAAATGCAAGGCCAAATTCAAGTTTGCTTCATTCAATGTTGTTTCAAATTCTTGGTCAAGTGGAGTTCAAATTTGCAAAGTATGAGTCAAGATCACAAGTGCATAATTTAAGACTTCATCCATTTCAAGTTTAATGGTAGGAGAAAAATCCATCATGCAAAATTCAAGATCTATGAATTTAAGATTAGAGGCAAGAATGTGACAAAGAGAAATTTTATGACAGTACAAGAATGTCATGTGTTACAAGATTTCCAACTTTAAGTAATTTTTAGAAACTAATCTATTTCTAATCTTCATTCAAGTTTCTAATCAAATTCATGCCAAGATCAAGACAATGTATGCTTGGCCAATGGTGGTTTTAATGTGATCCAAAGCAGCCCCATGCAAGAAATAACAAGTTGCCTCATGTCACAAAATATGCATGTTACAAGACCAAGGAAATGAACCCACAATGATGCATTTATATACTAAATATCAGATTTTTCAAAATGCTGTCAAAAGGGTAGTAGCATTGACCACAAGAGCTGTCAAGACACAAGCCAACAAAAGGGGTGCAAGATACAAAGTGCAGTAGAAAAAAAGACAGCAATGTAGAGGGCTGTAGAAAAAGACAGCATGGGAAAGTAGTGCAGAAAAATGCGGCATAGCCATATATATATAATTGGAAAGAAAGAGAGTGACATGAGGAAAGGTGGTAAGAGACATTACCCAATGAAAAAAATTTGATATGTGGGGTGAAGAGAAAACCCTAGAATGGAGAGATAAGAAGGAGGGGGCTGTAAACAACTTCATTGATTCATTACACATCACATACACATTGCAAAAACCATAAAATAGAGAGAGCAAGAGAAACCTTAAAAACTAGAAAAATAGAAAGGAAGAAAAACCAAAAAAAAAGAGTGACATAGAATCACAAGAGGACCATTGAGAAGGAGAACCTTCACAACGTAGAGTGAAGAGTGGAGAGCACATCCAACAAAAACTAGTGGAGGACTTGCAAGAAAGATAGAAAGCTCTTGGGTATCCATTTCAAACCTTTCTCTCTTTACTTTTTGCTTTTATATTCATTTTACTTCCTCTTGTACGTGTTGTTGTACTGAGTATATCATGTAAGGTTCTAAAGGAACCAAAAAACCATTTTTAAGAACCAATAGAAAGGAAAGAAAACCACAAAAGACAGCAAAAAACAGCAAAATATTTCATTTTTCGCTTCAGGTCGCGGCGCGAACATGCAAAAACCAGAATGAAAATTTTCCCAGTTCGCGGTGCGAACACCCTTCGCGGCGCGAACATGCAAAAACCAGAATGAAAACTTTACCAGTTCGCGGCGCGAACATGCAAAAAACAGAATGTTCACTTTTCTCAGTTCGCGGGGCGAACTTATCAGTTTGTTTATTTTCTTGCTGTTTTTACCTTATGTTTTTTTGCAAAGGGTGTTCACGCCATATGTTTGTATGATTTTAGTATGTGAATATTGCTATTGTCCTTGTTGAGTTTTGATTCCAAAAACCATTTCCAAAAACTAACTCTCGATTTTATCGAGCCATTTTTAACCTTGTAAGTCGGTTGCCTAGCGCATCGCCATCGACCTTGTCTGTATCGCTTCAAATGTATCTTTACAAACAGTAAACCTTGATCCAACATCAAGTGATCCTTTTTCTCATAAAAAACCCAAAACACAATAAAATATACGAGTAGAATTATGCACCACGAACTTTAAAGTGGTTAAGAAGGAATGAGAATGGAATCCTCCTACACCCATTCCGAATGTTTTGAATACAAGGCGCTCGACTTGGTTATTCGAGACGTTCATCTCTATCCAAAGTCTTTTGTATAATCCTAGTCAAGAATAAATTCTTCCTTAAGAAAAACCTAAAAACAATATAAACTCATCAAACTTCTTTTGCCTTAGGGCGTCAATCCGAAAACCATTTTTCAAGGTATAAAATCAACCAATACACAATTATTTCTTAAGTGGCCGAACTACGGCCGCTCTGATTTCTCACACATGTTGAGAATACGTAGGCATAGGATTGCGATGATCCTAGCGAGCACAATTTTCTTTCTTTCCCATCTTTAATCATCCATACCCTTTAACCCAAGGACATGTTACGTCCATTCTACCGCAAACAGGTAACGCATAAGACTCTAAGAGCGAGCCCCAGTACACTTAACTGCTAGAATGTGCACGATAGCATTGTCCACCCAACATCCCGTTTTCCACCGTAGTCCTGTGAACTACGAATGCTCTGATTCTTCACTTCATACAAGTGAATATACGTAGGCACAAGGGCCCCAATCCTTGGCGAGCACTCTAATAAACCCCAACCCCTCTTTTCTTTAAACAAGCAAACTTTTAGAATAAAACACCCATTCACGCCAAACAACCTAGGAGGTTCCCATCGAGTACGATGGATGGGAGGGGGTGCTAACACCTTCCCCTCGCATAACTGACTCCCGAACCCTGAGACTTGGTTGCGATGACCACGCTCCTTTCCCAAAGGTTTTATCGCTATTTCCCTTTTCCCCCCTTGGGATAAATAAAATCTGGTGGCGACTCTGTGTCATTTTTCGCGTAGCGACACCATCCAAATTGAAGAAAACACATGAGACTTTCAGAGGCGGACCTTCCTGAAAACTCTAGCTTTGATAATAGTTACCCAAGTGTCTATCTCGTTAATGATATTCCAGCACTGCGCAAAATTGTTGGCTTCATTTGTTGCCCTAAGAGATCGAATGTCCAACCCTCCATCTTTAATATCCTGACAATAGTATTTCCAAGCCACCGCGGTCATCTTCCTCTGATTAATGTCCCACTCTATATAAAATTAAGAAATTAAACTGACAGACCAAGAGTAAATTCTGACTGAGTAAAGCAACATGTTGTGTATAACTCAATTAACCAATTGGACTCTACCAGCTATTGACAACAAACTCGCCTTCCAAGCCGCCAACTTAATCCTTATTTCATATGCAATCGGTTGGAAGTAAACAACCTTAGGTCTTCCCTTGAAGATAGGGACCCCAAGATACAAAAAAAGAGAGGCAAAAACCCCATCTTGAAATCAATTTTGCTAGCCAAAAAATCGGGCATAATAGTGGACATTGAGCTTGCAGACGTAATGGACTTTGCAGGGTTGCAAACTTGCCCAAACATATAACATATCTCTGAAATAACTCAACAATTGCTTCCAGCGGCGAAGAGCAGCCTCTAGTAAACAACATAATGTCGTCTGCGTATAATGTGTGAGATGGAAAAGTCACATTCTTACAAGCTTTAATACACTTTAGCCAGTTTATCGCAACCAAGTAAGTGAGGACCCTGCTAAGAACATCCTCAGTCAAACAAAAAAAAGAGGAGATAGTGGATCTCCTTGTCTAACTTTATTTTTTATTTTTATTTTTATATAAAACTTATATATATTGGATTGGACAATCCCAAATCTATTTAATTAATTTTTGAGATTGATTTAGGCTCTGTTTAAATTATGAGATAGGATTACATATTTATGCTTTGTGATGGAGTGGAAGTGAATGCCTACTAAGATTAATTTACTTAGAGTCCAATTTTAAATATTTTAAACTAACTTTTGTGGGTGGGAAGCCAAGTGTAATCATGTGAGTTAATGATTGATAGTCTAAATTAGAAGTGTTTATTATGATTGATAGTCTAAATTAGAAGTGTTTATTATTCATGAACTGAATTGAATCAAATTATATTCATAGTTCAATTTATAATAACTATTTTAATAAAAATATATTTACATGTTAAATGATTTCAATTCAATTTAAAACTACTTTAAAATTATTTATAAACAAGCTTATAATTTGTTGCAATTATAAACCAATTTTAAAATATGAACTTTTTTGTACCCAATTTTTAAAATTTAAAAGAAACATTTACACAATATTTTAAAAAAAGAATAATTTATTTATTTAAATTAAAAAAGATTTAATTATTTTTTATTTTGAGAAAAAAATTGAATTTTTTATTTTTTTGAAAAAAAATTTTTTGGGAGAATTTAAAAAAATATATTATGTGCGTGAGTACGTTGGCCAGATGCATCTATAATGACTCCCATTCCTTTTGACCTTGGCCTTGTAAATGTATGCCAAATATGTCGCCGAAAGGGCAAAAATCATATTAAAAAGATAAAGTACAAACGGTTGTTTATTTGGTAAATGTTTGTTGAGCAAATCCTTTAAAAGAAAGATAAAAAATATAAATAAAAGATACTTTTGGGTGGTGTGTACAATTAATAATCATATTTAGTTTGGGACCCAAAAGAACTGTAAATTTAAAATGTTTAATTCGCTGAGTTTGGAAATAGCAGACCTGGTTCTTATGCTAAAGCAAGGGTTACATGTAACAAAGGTAAGAAAATAATATAGAAAAATAGATCGCAAAAGAGACGAGAATTTTAACGTGGAAAACCCCTTTAAAATAAGGGTAAAAACCACGGGTCATCCTGACCAAAAAAATTAATCCACTATAATTTAGTATAGGTACAAGAATTTTTCAATACACTCAATACGGTGTACGTAATTTCTTCTATTTCTAAATAATTGGAAATCCAATGAGCTCGTAAAAATCATTCATGGCATCCATGCTTCCATTAAAATCAGTTGTATTTTTAATTTGCTCAAGTTTGAGTCGAGCCGTTTCTCTTTCACGGTTTATCTTCAATTGTTTCCAATCTGACAAAGTCTTCTTCACTTTATTATAATCAACAAAAGTAGGTATTGGTTTCTTTAAAGATGGTTGATATAATGAAGTGTCATTGTCTTGGACTCTTTTTTCTTCTTCTTCTTCGTGCAATTGGACTCTTTTTTCTTCTTCTTCTTGCAATTTTAATTTCTTATTTTCAATCACACTAATCAGTGCTACTTTTCTCTTTTTGATAGATTTTTCTTTGACTTTCCTTTTTTCCTTGAACCGCTTAGGAAACAATTTTTTCTGCAGAGACTCCATTATAATATGAGATTAATTATATTCCTATTAACTTAGGATATGTATGTATATATATGTAAATAAGGGTTGAAAATGGGAGGATTACGTGGAGAAAATATAGGGATTTAGTGTTGACTGATTTTTTTAGAGATTTATTTTTATTCAAAAGAATAATTCCCCTAACTGTTGTGTTATGGCTCATAGGCAATGCTCAGTTTGATAAAATGCTTCCATGGAAAGTAACGTGCAGAGTAAGAGAATTAAGATAGGTTTGGTTTCATACAACATTTTCTCAAACCAGAGTGGCCAAGACAGATAGAATTCAACACTAAATTAATTGATAAGAGCAGTCTTTAGAGCACTTTGAAACAGTTCTCCACAGCAACGGAAATCATCAAAAAACATACAAGAATCCAATTTTTCAGAGCAATCTTCAAATTAAAAGCCTATGAATTTTCTATAGATGTTCTCAATGCTCTCTATTACAAGTTAATGAAATACATCTTTGGGATACATACTTTTGATCTGTTAATCTGCATCCATTTCTTCAAGAGCTGCTTTGGCTGCTGTCTTAGCTTCTTCTAGAAGCTCCTCCGGGACCTGCATATCATTAATTCAATACCGCACCATCATGATTTTGTCAAATACATTCAATCGACACACACATTAAAGGTCTTGAGTGAGCTTTAAAAACCAAAACTATACAATTGCAAACCAATTGTCTCCATGTCAGTCTCTCTTTAACCTAAGAATTTCACTAGCTTTTCATTCTTTCAGCCAAAACTTGGAAAACAATTAGACCCAGTTGATTTTCAGACTCAAATCAAAGAAAACATGGAAATGACAACTCAGTTAAAACCCCCTGGAAGAATTATATGGTATTATTGAATCACATAAGCTTTTAGGAAATAAATAATAATATCCAGCCCCATGTGAACATTTGAGTATTGCCTTATTCAAGGCATGTTCAATTACTCTCTTACTTATAAATGCTAATCATGACTTTAATATGATACTATCAGAGATCGTAGAATTAACCAGAAACCTAAAACTCTGAATCAAAAGAATAAGAGTTTATTTATGATAATTTCAGAATGACTGGAACTAATACAAACCAGTTAGATGAAACAAAAAAAAATTTGTGGATGCTATGCTATGCGAATTCCATATATGATCATTATTTGAATTAGAATAGTTGAAAGAAAAATGTCACTGTATGAAGTAAGCCAAAGCACACCCTTTCTTACCTTTTCATGTTGACGATTTGATTCCTCACACACCCAGCTCATTTCGAGTTCGAAATCTTTATCCTTGGCCTCATCGTGAACTCCATATATACTGTTTGGCACAAATAATTGCAACAAAAAATATGTAAGTAACTATTATCTTAAGTAATTGATACTATGACTTGGAAAAAGATTCCGCTTTTTTAAGTAACAAAACAAACATACATAAAAAAAAAGGGAAATCCTTGTATAAGTCAGCTTGCAAATACAAAATAGGGCATGTTTCACATTGGAAATATAAACAGTAATAACAAACACTGGCAATAAGCATGCTACTTACATCTTCGCTACTTCAATAACTCCCTGTCGGCAAGTCAAGTCTGCAAGCTTCAACTTTTCAATCTCTCTGCCAATACATTAACAAGATAACGTTGTAAAACAAAATGCGGATATGGAGACTGATGCAATGCAGCATAAGACAGAAATCACATTCAATATGGGACTTTTCATACAAGAAGCAAACATTTTTTCATTAGCTGGATCAGCTAAATGCATCAAATAGCAACATAATTTTTCTAAATCCCTCTACCCCCTACTAATTGGACTTCCCTCCAGATCAATCGTCATTACCATATTTTTTTATATTTATCAAAATAAAATAATCCATTATACACCATACTACTTCTTCACAAAGAAATGGAGATGATGCCGAGTTACATAAAGAAACCTTAACCAAATTTGTGCATATAATTACACAATACTTGAATTTTAAGTCTATACCCTCCTGAATAAAAAGGAAAAGTTCATAGTCTTCTCAAACCACAATGGCAGTGGCCATATACATTAAAGCCAATGTTTCATAGACAAATGCATAATAATCCCAACACCCTTTTGACACCTTCCCAATAAAGTAGTGTCTTTATAGGTATTGTTTAGTAAAGTATATTTTGGCATGAGTCCTGAAAAAAGTCTATTTATACTGAGTGTCAATTGGGTGTCCACCTACCACCACACTAAAATTAAACCCAAGTTACAAAACACACATGCAGGTTGAGTCTAAAACGGGGGAGCAGGGAAAACTTGCAAGGTACAGAAGAAGGTCTTGAAGGCTAAGGTAACATTATCAACCCCTCTAACAATTGTCTACACATAAGCTATGTGTAGTAAGAGAAGTTCCATGCAAGATTAACTCCAATCTTGCTCAACCTTCAGCAGCGGATTGTCAAAATTTACAAACAGAGATCCCATGTAACAAAAACTCAAAGTAGCAGCACGGAACATGTTTTATTGAAAAAATATATTTGTTACAGGAAGCAAAGGATTCAAGTTAAGCAATAAGAATATACTGTCCCTAGCATAGGCAGTAATGAAAAGGAAGCCACAATAGTTGTTCGGTTTAGTATTGAAATACAAATTAACTGTCAACTTACGTTTTTGCAGCCTGCCTGCCCTTCCCAATTGCAGCACCGAAGTACCTCTAAAACCAATACCAATACAAACAGATCAGTACAAAAATTATCACATGGAACTTCAAAAAAACTATTAGTAGCTCAGGCAACAATGAGAAGTCTAGATATTTCTATCAAATAGAGTAGACTCACATAAGAGACACCAGAAGGTTCAACCATGTACAACTGTGGTCCATCTCTGTCGTAACCACCTAGTATGACACCACAGCCGAAAGGTCTGCAGCACCATTATAGATTAGTTATTAATATGCACAGAGAAAATGATACAACTTTAAAATGAATACAAGACTGACGGTTTTACTGACCTGAGCCACCAATATAATGTACAAAGGTGCACATAGCTAGCCACGCGATCGGCAAGCTCCTTAACAGGAATTGGGTTGCCGTACACACTGAAAAGGAATATATCCCAGAATAAACAATTTTTCTTTTCAGAACTTTCAAACAAACAATTGAGAAAACTTCAATAATTATGAGATTTACTTCAAGTTAAACAAAATAGTATGTCAAAACTATAATAATTCAACAATATGTAAATTATGAAGTTTGGAAATGACTTAGTTACTACATTGTCTCTTGCTTTGGTCGTCATTATCAAGCAGTGTTTTGTGAATACTCTAAATACCAAGGGATCTTAATTGGTTACAACTTAAACATGTAACTAAAATTAACAGAAAAATCAAGCATGCTCAAAATAATCCATCTATTTCAAGTTTCAACAAATTTTCACCTCTATTTCGAGTTATCTAATTATTTAATTCAGTAAAAGGCAGCGATGCCGGAGACTTGAGTATCAGAATCATGTGTAATGTGTGTGGCTTCCACCAGGAGCTCTATTTCAATCCAGTACAAAATATTAGCATCTATTTAGACGTGTAAGTTGTAACATATCTTCTTAGTTTGGACAAGAGCTTAGTCAAATATTTGTGAGTAAGAGCACAGGTAGCATTAGGTAAATTAACAGCAGTTAGTGAGTTGTGTCAAGTCTTGTGCAGGACATAGTAATCAGTTTTATGGAATACTAAGTAATAAAAAAAGGGAAACTGCGGTAATTTTTGCATTTCACATAGTTAATATGGGTTAATAATAACCGAAAATGATATGCCTTTTGCTCTATTTGACACTTTCATTATAGTTAGGTTAACTTCAAGGGCCAAAACAACATTGAATTGTTAAACAGGATTTCAAATATTAGCCCCAAAATATAATTGGTTTAATTTCTTTGCTACAACTTTTTTTCCTTGAGAAAGATATAGCTAAATGAAAAGAACTAATAATTCGGTTAGCTTCAAAATCAAAACAAGGTTAAGTTATTTTCAACTATAGGGTTTCTATTATGGCATCTGCCAATTCAATCAAGGTGGTATATTTAATCAATAAACACAATAAAATGATGTATGTGTTTAGAAAAAATAAAGGGAGAGTATTTGCAGAAATAAATGCTGCAAGCGAATAGAGGGTTGCATGTATCAATCCAATAAATTATTGGGCGTTCTAAATGTATCAATCCATGATCACATGGTTCTAAATGTATAAATTTTTTTGAATCGAGTTATAACCAAAACAGAAATTTCCAATCAGTATTCAAAGCATTTAAATCAGGCATTCAAAACCCTTAATCAAATTCAATCAAGACATTTCAATATTGAAGCCTATAAAATCAGGGATTTGAGACAAGAAACAAGGACAAGAGGACAGAACTCACAAGCACTACAAAAAACCCCAAACTTAAAACCCTAGAAATTGTGAAGAAGACTTATATCTTTCGGTGAGCTCCGCCGGAAGCGCCGTCCAAACACACAAACCCGTCGACCACTCCGTCGAAACCACCACTGCGAACCCCTCGTCGGAATCGCGAAGCCGGCGCCACCATCCTCGTTGAGCCATCGCTGGTTTCTCTGGGTAAAATTTCCGGTTGGACCTGCTTATTATTATCATGTTTGTTGGCTTACAGGTTTGACATCGCGAAAAGGGAAGAAGCGGGAGTAGAGATCACGAAGGAGATGACAGACAAAAGAGATGGCGGACGAAGGGGGAAAGGCGAAGATGGGGTTCGATTGGGGGCTAGGGTTCACTTCGTTGTTGTTTTTTTTTTTTCTTTCAGTTTTTCTCTATTGTAATTCTGTGATGGTAAGTACACCGCACTGCACTGCACCCCACACACGCACCACATGATCTATCCTCAGATCAAAAAACACGTTCCAAATCGCATACACACCGTGCATCTTTGTACCTGCGCTACCACTTAATCCCTCCGCCTCCCCTAATTAACCTCTAATCACTACCTTTTATTAATTAACTAATTAATCAGTTTATAATCAGCCACCTTTTTTAAAATAAGTTAATCTTTTACGTTTAATCCTTCCACTTTATTCATTAAATAACTCACTTTTTTGATAAAATCACTTATAATTTAATTCAGTTTTATGCTTTTATAATAATAAAAAAACCATTTTATTTATTAGTAACTAAAACCTATTTTATTTAAATTTCACCCTCATCTAGTTATTTAATTTATCTTAAACAAATTATTTCTAACTCTCTCGCTTGCATTTGCATTGCATTGTGGGAATTTCGATCTTTATCCCTTCCTTTGGACAAATCAAAATTCGGTTGCAAAATGAAGGATATTTAGTTTGGGACCCAAAAGAACTGCAAATTTAAAACGTTTAATTCGCTGAGTTTGGAAATAGCAGAACTGGTTCTGATGCTAAAGCAAGGGTTACATGTAACAAAGGTGCAATTAACATGGATGAAGCTGCTTGATTCACCACAGTCCTGGTTTTCAGTCTTGAAATTAAGCATGCATCCATTAAATTACTAGTTATAAGCTTTTTATTTAACTAAAACTAACAGATGTACAGTGGAAGAAGAAAAACAAAAATTAGTTTATGTATTGATTTCCACTGTATATAACTCTTTTCTGTTTCCCGTTGAAACAATACACGCAAATTGTATGAAAATAACCTGTGTTTCAATGTGTGAATCGATTTATGCTAGACGATGAATCAATTAACAGAAATTGAAAATGTAATTGTTGTGTTATGGCTCATAGGACTAAAATTATTAAATATTGATAGGTGGATGCATTTTTCAAATAAATCTGAAAAAACATTTTACAAAATATAGCATATATCTTATTTGAAACATAAAAAAATTTAAATAAATGTTTAATCATCACAAAAAGGTTTTTCCAATAATAGTAACCGTAAGTAGTGTTTTTATTTTCGTCGAGTAAAAAACACTCATATTTAAGTTTTAAACATAATTCACTTTTAATATAAAACTACGTTATGTATGTCACTAGAAATTATTTCACCATGTTTACTATTGAATTCTAATTTTTTACTCTTTAGTTGTATTGTTGTAAGTATTGTCAGTTGCTAAGATTCCGACTAAAATTATATCGAATGTATAGAATAACAAAATTGAAAAATAATCTAATTTTGTCAGTGTTCATTATCATAAACCTTCATTTTTAATTAAAATTTTCACGTATATAATGAGCTCTTAACATATACACACCATAACACAATTCCAAAGTAACACGCAACAAAAATAAAAAAAATAATATAAAAATAAGGGTAAAAACCACGGGTCATCCTGACCAAAAAAATAAATCCACTATAATTTAGTATAGGTACAAGAATTTCTCAATACGGTGTACGTAATTTCTTCTATTTCTAAATAATTGAAAATCTAATGAGCTCGTAAAAATCATTCATTTCTTCTATTTCTAAATAATTGGAAATCCAATGAGCTCGTAAAAATCATTCATGGCATCCATGCTTCCATTAAAATCAGCTGTGTTTTTAATTTGCTCAAGTTTGAGTCGAGCCGTTTCTCTTTCACGTTTTATCTTCAATTGTTTCCAATCAGACAAAGTCTTCTTCACTTTATTATAATCAATAAAAGTAGGTATTGGTTTCTTTAAAGATGGTTGATATAATGAAGTATCTTAACTATTCTCACAAACTTAGTCATACAATACAACTACGTTTTAAAAAACATGGATTACCCCTTTATCTCAAAAGGACAACATCAAACAAGCTACCACTTTTATTGACACACCAAAAGATATCCTTCAGGAACACTCTATTGATCAATACAATGAAGAATGAAGCAATTCCTTTACTACTTAACATTTGGCCAGTTATAACAACCTCTTCCAAGCTCTCCTAACATTCATAATTTCCATGCACATGTAAACCACTCATCATGTATCCTTCTTAAACCACCTCTTTTAAATAATAACAAAACCTAGATTTTGGACACATGAACCACACATCATGTATGTCATTGCCCATCATTCTTTAGCAATCTTAAGTTTATCCCTACCATACTTATTATTACGGATGCTCATCATTTTGGTTTATTCATATAACCAATCCATATCCAATATAAAATTATTTATCATAACAGGATATTATAACCAATTCATATAAATGATTTTGCTTTTATAAAACTGGTTTATAACCGGTTATATCCATAACCAAATTTTATAACCGGTTATATATTTTATAACTGGTTTTAGAGATCATATCCGATTTTTAATTTAAAATCGAATTTGGATATAAAAATTCAATTTTAAAATTGAATATTTATTTGTTCATTCCAAAAAAAGTTTTCAGTGTCAAGACTTTTTAAAATTGATAGTGGTTTATAAACAAGACTTTTTACAACATTTTCATCACTGAATATTTTTGGTTTAATGTTTTCAGTTTATTTACCATATTTAGTTTTTATGTTAACATTTTTATAGATGATTATAGGTCTTAGCTCTTTTTGGATAGACCATACGAATATCTTGATAAAAAAATTGTTTTTTTCATTTTCTTCCTACTTATGCTCTTTTTGTGTAGTGTGTTGTTGTGTTCTTAAATTTTGATTTACACAGCAAAAATGAAATTGACGTTGGTGTGGGTTTTTGGACACTAGCAAATATTTTGTGGCATACAAGTTGTTGAATTTCTTACCTGACATTAAAATATGTGTAAAACCTACGGATAAAAGAGGCTGACATGTTTCAGTTCTCAGAGCAGTCTGTTTTCATAGATATGGATAGTAGTATTTGTTTAGTAGACAGTGTACCTTTCTGCACAGTGTTCATAGCAATGTGAAGAAAAATCAATTTGAGAAAATTTCAATAGTGCAATTAAATAATCTTTATAAATTGTAAAGTCACTTAAAAGATAATGTGGTTAGCTGTTAAAAAACCAATTTATTATGATATTGGATTTTGTATGATTCTGTTTCTGCGTTTCTGACTTGAAGCTTATTGAGATACATGTAATATGCTTTTGACATACATGTAATATGCTTTTGGAGGTAGATATTAAACTATAACAAGCCCAATTTATGGAGATGAAAAAGTTACTACAAACTCGATGTAGCTTATAAATATCATTTTGCATTTTTTTCTTAAAAATATTATAAGTTTTTTACATATATTTTAAGCATATTAATATATTCATGAACATGTAAATGGTATTCCAATGCAATAAATTTCTATATCAGATTTATGTTATACATGTCGATAATTGATAATATCTTAATGCTATATGGGTTAAAGCAAACTAGTCATCATTGGAACTATAAACTTACCAGTACCCTAATTGACTTGGTTTATATACAATCCAAATATGAATTCGTTATTTACTATGTATGCCAATAATTTCTTCATTGTTGTTTTTGTATATGTTGATGATTTAATGCTTGCTGAAACTACTTGGATGGTTTTTTTAACTTAAACCTTGTTTTAGACACACAATTCAGTATCAAAGATTTGGGTAATATGAAATATTTCCTGGGTTTTGAAGTTGCAAAGTCTTAAAAAGGCACTTCAAGAAACTAATTGTTTGGTGTCAAACTGGGCTCAACCCTAATGGATCCAAACCACAGTAACACTGTCATATCTTTGGCTAATCCTGCTTGTTTCAGAAGTCTAATATGTAAGCATTTATAGTGAAGACAATTTGTATCTCAAGCAATGGATGTACACTTGCCCTAAGGATATACTTAAATTCATCAAACAAGCGGCAACCAAAGGCCTTTTATTCAAGATCAACTAAAACCTCACACGAAATGGCTTCACTTATTTGGATTGGAGATCTTATCATGACACTAGACGATCTACCACGAGTTTATACCTCGTACAAGATTTGGTATTCAACATCCACAACCGGTCACAAATTCTTGTGATAATAATTCAGTTATTCACATTGTCAACAAGACAAAGTTCAAGCAAAAATAATACATTTGATGCCTATTTTCATTCATCAAACCAGTTGGCTGATATCATAAAGGCTCTCCATCTAGGACCTTTTAACTTTTTTTTCTCGCAAACTTATCAGTTAGTTATTTCAGTTTGAATAACTACCACTATTTGGTAGACAATGATAAGTTAAATTTAACAATTTTATTCTTTTCATTTCTTAATATTTTTCTGCATTTTTATTAATGCTTTTTTAAATGTTGAATGGACATCTCTTAACACTTTTTATTGTTTTCATGAATATATGCAACCATTTTATTTTCTTAAATGAAGGATATTTATAGGGGTGCTCAAATAAACCGGTTATTTAAATAATCCATATCCATATCTAAATCCGGTTATTAAAAACCGGTTAATTATTAGTATGGTTTTAACCAAATCCACATTTTGGATTTATTTTTAATATGGTTTTAACCAAATCCATAACTTGGACATCCATATCCAAAATAAAAACCAAATTAGTCAATTTTTTTAATTAAAAAAAAACTTTGAAAATATTTTTATTTTGAAAAAAAAACTTTCACAATTTATTTGTTTTTTGTGCATTAATATTTTTTTGTTAATTTTATTATTTGTGCCAATTTCATTCGGTTAGTAGCGGCTCTTTAAGATTTCTATGTGATTCATTCTTTTGGTGTTTTTGGTTTGGTTGTGGTTTTTGCTTAACTTTCTCTTTTCTTTATCATTGTTGCTCTGCATTAGCACCTTTTGTTTGTTTAGAGAAATGATCTCATATACCAAATGCTTCCAATTATTATACTTATTATAAGATAGCTTTTAAATATGCATGGTTTATCATTTGTAGAATTATTTATAAAAAATTTATAAGTTGTGAGTTGTAGTTTTAATTTGTTTAGTCTTAGTTTTAAGTTATCTAATGCATGTATTGTATTAGATGTTTAGTTAAGATTAGAGTTTCCATTTAAACCGGTTCATTTAAATTATAATTACAAATTTGATTCACCAAATTAAAAAGTTCAAATTATATTTGTTATTAATTATATTAAAAAATATTTGGTTATTCATTATTAGAATCCAGTTACGATTCAATTTTTCCAAAATTTAAAAAAAAAAATCTCTTTTAACTTCTAACAAAAATAATATCAATGCACAAAAAATAAATAATAAATTGTGATACTTTGAAAATAAACTTGGACATCCATATCCAAAAAAACTTTGAAAATATTTTTATTTTGAAAAAAAGATATTTTTCTTTGAAAAAAAATTTTAATTTTTTTTGAAAAAAATTGTTTTAATTTTTTTCAGTAAATAATTTTTTTTTAAAAATAAATTTAAAAAATATTTTTTTTTTAAATTTTAAAATAACTATTGTTTTTTTTAACATCCATATTTTTTTAAAAAAATTATTATGATTTTAAAAAAATCAATTTTAAAATAAAATTAAATCAAAACTAATTATAAAATTGGTTGTGGATATAACCGGTTAATAACCGGTTTATAACCATTTTAAAAAATAAAAACCGGTTATGAGAATTGGTTTTAATAACCGGTTGTAATATATGGATTATTTATGGTTATGGATTGGTTTTGGATATTAACCATCCATGACCACCCCTACATTTGGTTAGTGTGTACAACTAACGAAAAGAAATAGAGTGGGCACATAGGAATGATTAAACCAAACACTTCATCCAATTTAGACCTTCTCATTCAAGCTTATCTACCTTGGAGATTAACACATCTTAGACTATAAATTCATCTATTTTATTTTACATTGTAAACAAAAAATAGAAGATACAACTATAAAAATGTTTTATTTATTTATTTACAAGAAAGGACCTAAAGACCAAAAGAAAAAAAAAAGTAATTAAGAGGAGATTCTGATTTGTTTAGGGAAAGAGATTCCGATATTATCATCGACTAAAATAAACATCAAATTATTGTCAGGATTGTTGGAAGAATCAAGAGTTCGCTATTATTCAAAGCGAGATTATAAATGACTATCCAATCTCCACACCAATTTTCTTCCTGCAACGAATGGTTGAACTTAATTTATCAATTTTTTTATGGTTATTTTTCTAATCATGTGGATTAAGATTAGGGAAACTATGATCATCCACATTCTCTTGTCTAACCATTTCCATCAAAACTTTATAGTCACTGTTGACCACAAGATTTGTTATCCTCTATTGCCAAACTAGATCTAGACCATGTGACATTCCCTACATCTTAGTAGTGAAAACATTACACACTCCAAATTTTTCGTGCATGTCCCTTGACCCAATTTTCTGAAGAATCCTTGAATAAGCATTCACACCCAGCAATGGAACTAGAATTTACATCACAGTTAAGCTTAATCTAACTCCTTTCGGGATGATACAAATGAATATGTATGATCTCTATTATGCACAAATTAATAGTCTTTTGCACACGGTTTCCATTCTCTCACCCTAACTTGTCTTTACCATCTTAAGGAATATGAGAAGGAATAATTGATCTGATTAACCATCTCAATAATGAACATGTTTTGAATCAAGTTAAGATTCTGATTCCATTATCTATTAACAACATCTTTAATCATAAGGGTAATATCAACCACCTTATATGTTTGAACCAAATTGAAGAAGAAAGGCTTCTCTTTTGAAATCCATCGACTAAGCCAGAAATTGACCCTAATTCCGTCTTCAATCTTCCAAACATAATCTTTTTGAAATTTATCTGAAATCTTTGTTAATGATTTCCATAATGAGAGTCATTCGACTTGCAAATAATGTTCTCTAAAATATTTTAATTCCTTACATACTTATTGATAGAATAGATAATATTCTTGCCATTAAACATAATTATTTTTGTAATTATTTATAATTATTTTTATTTATATCTGTCATTACTCATAGGTTTGAATAACCTATTATTATTGTATTATATATACTCTTGATCAGATGAATAAAACACAAACAATTATATTATAATAATATTCTCTCTTATATGGTATCAGAGCCTATCGATCAGACCTTGGGCAGCCCACCGTATAAAAATCCACGTACTAAGCCCAAAAGAGTCCTAGACGTGAGGGGTGTATTAGGAAGATCCTAAAGTCCCACATTGGTTGGAGATAGAGCATTGAAATAGTTTATATAGAGTGACACCCCTCACCTTACCAACCGGTTTTGTAGGGTTTTGTTAGGCCAAACTCTAATACTTATTAATGAGGACTTGACATCATAAATCATTAGGATTAGTTAATTCTTCTAGCCAAACTCAAACATTGATTCTTCCAACCACTCATACGCCTTTTAACCTGCTTAATAATATGGCAAAATCTGTTTCTAGAACTTCTCCCAGGGGTCAAGTTCTCCCCAACATACTTTCCCAAACTTGTTGTTTCAAGTTCTCCCCAAGATACTTTCTCAAACTTGTTGTTTCTCTAAAACCCGTATGATGCACGATCTCTTGGCAAAGTTGGGGTCTGCATTAGTTGAGAAGTATATTTGAGATTCTCACAGTTAATCTTTTGGATAGATGCTTGACAAAATTAGCCCAAAGTATATTTGAGATTCTCACAGTTAATCTTTTGGATAGATGCTTGACAAAATTGGCCCAAACAGTGCATTATACAATAAGCTTGATGTATAGTGGCATTTGTAAAAGAAGAAGAAGGTCATCAACAAAAAGGAGATGAAACACCTGAGGTCCATCACATAGGTTTCCAATAACCCACATCAGCCTGATCAACAATAATATGCGATAAACGATCCATACATATAACAAAAAGATAAGGAGATAATGTATTACCTTGACGAATACCTCTGAAGACGTAAAATTATCAAGCTTGTCTCCATTCCATAAAATTTTGAAAGAAGAAGAAGAGATGATAAATAATATTAATTAACTCTTAAAAAAACTTACAATGATAAAAACATTGAGTGATAAACTTCCAATTTAATTTGTCATAGGCATTCTTCACACTAATCTTTATAAACATAAGCACCTTTTAACCCCTCATTATTTTCGTCGCATAAATCATCTCCTAAGCTATAATAATATTATGATGAATATTTTTTTCCAAAAATAAAGTTTAACTAACACAGAAAGATGAAATTATTCAACAGAGACTTCACATGATTCACCACCATTTTACTTACAAGTTTATAAATCACATTACATAGAGATATTAGATGAAAACTACTTACTAGAAGGGGACTCATGTCAAACAAAGCCTCATTAATCTCCATCGTAGTTGGTATAACTCTCACGCTTATTTAATGATTCTCTAAAAAAATTTATTTGATATAGCTATTTCTAAATTTTCAAATAGCAAAATAACCACCCATACGTTCTAGATTTTTTTAGTATTTTATTTCTAGACTATATAGACAACTTCACAAAAGTTCTAGATTTTTTTAGTATTTTATTTTTAAACTTATATAAACAACTTCACAAAACCTATGATTATACCACCTAACTGTTTTTTTAGTTGAAAGATACTATTTTTTATAAAAATATAAAGATATTAGAGAATCTTTAATGCAGATTTTTAATAGTTAAATTTTTTTATAGTTAACGATGGTTATAAAGAATTTACATTTGAATGACTATGACATGCCATTTAATTCACTAAATTTTAGTTTTCGGCAATTATATAGCTAATGTATACTATTTATTTTGAAACATATAATATTATTATTTATATTATTAAAGTTTTGTAATTTTTTGAAAACAACGGTCTTATAGGGTCAAATTTTAGTTTTTTATAAACAATTATCATTAAAGTAAAAAACAACTCAAATCAACTATAAATTTTTTAAATCCTACAAATCAATTTGGGTCCACAAAAAATATCTTAGTTTACCCACTTAAGATACTCCCGCTAAAGATGCTCTTAAATATTATAATCAATCATTTTATTCAAAATGTTGTAGTATATAGTTAGTGATTACCTTTTTTTTAATTTAAGAAAAATATTTTAATCAACTAATTTATAATAGTTTATTTTAAATAACTTTATTATTTATTAAAATTTTTACGCATATTCTTGACACCAATATTTATACTAGTTTATTAAAAGGCAACTGAAAATGATATAGTTGATATTATCTACAATTTGAACGTTGAATTTTAAAAAATAAGTCAATTATTGTATAACAAAGGAGGTATACGTATTTAAATTCATGGAATATTAATTAAAAAACATCAAAATTACTGTAAAATACTAGGATAACTTATTAAGTTTCCCAACATCCACAACTACTTTAGCGAAGGACAACAACGACTTGATTGCTGGTATGTGTTATAAAGTTTTGGGTTGAGATGTGGTGTCCCCCTCTCTTGTGGTCTTGGAGCATTAGTTTTATTGGTGCTTCCGACTCTCCCGGACTCTCCAATAGTGGTATCAGAGCCGTGGTTCGACTTTGTGGGAGAGCGGGAGCTGGATCAGGTGTTGGATCCTATTATAGGATGTGGGAGACTCACTTATGAGGAGAGAATGTTAGGTGCAAGTGTGAGTGGCTAAAGTCCCACATTGCCTATTAATGAGTGGAATGTTGGATTCATAAGAGAGAAAACTCATTTACCTAACACCTTAAGGTTTTTGGTTGAGAGGGGTGTCTCCCTCTCTTGTGATCCTGTAACATTAGTCTCATTGGTTCTCCCGACTCTCCCAGACTCCCTAACATTCCAATCATTGTGGGAGACCGGACTTTTGTGATTGGCCTAATTTGTTTATTTATGAAGAAGATGAATGTAGTTTTGGGTATGAACTGGCTTTCCGTCAACGCAACATATATAGGTTGTAAAGAGAAATAAATCTATATTCCAAAAGAATCGGCAACTCTTGAAGAAGTGATTTCTAAATAATTAGAAGGTACGGTTAATATGATTCCTTACCTTTACTCTGAGGACAAATCTTTTCTTATGCTTCTCACCATGGATTCAGAGGGAGGAAATGTTACATCTTCAATACCAGTAGTGTGTGAGTTTGTGAATGTATTTTTGGAGGATGTCACTTCCTTACCTCTAGAGAGAGAAGTGGAATTCTCTATAGACGTAGTCCCAAGAACTGCATCAATCTCAATTGCGTCTTATCGAATGTCTCTAACAGAATTGAGAGAGCTGAAGATGTAATTAGAAGTGTGTTGGAGAAACATTTAATCCGACCTAGTGTGTCTCCTTAAGGTGCTCCTGTTTTATTGGTGAAAAAGAAAGATGGTGGTATGAGGCTATGTATCGACTATCTCCATTTGAAAAAGGTCACCATTGAAAAGAAATATCCATTACCTCAGATTGATAACCTCTAAGATCAATTTAAAGGAGCATGTGTGTTCTCGAAGATTGATCTACGATCTGGTTATCATCATATTCAAGTAAAGAGTTCTGACACCCCAAAGACCGCTTTCCGCACTCGTTATGGACATTATGAGTTTCTTGTGATGCCTTTCAGTGTGACTAATCCTCCAGCCGCCTTCATGGACTATATGAATTGTGTGTTCCAACCTTATCTGAATTCGTTTGTAGTGATTTTTATTGATGACATATTGATATATTCTTGTACACCTCAGGAGCATGAAAAGCATTTGAGGATTGTACTCTCTGTCATGCGAGAGAAGATATTATTCGTGAAACTTAGCAAGTGTGAATTCTAGATGTCAAAAGTCAAGTTCCTGATACATGTGATATCTCAGGGAGGAGTTACAGTGGATCCGTTTAAGGTAGAAGTCATACTCAACTGGGAGAGGCTGGAGAATGCATCAAAATTTAGGAGTTTTCTAGGACTTACAAGGTATTACTAGAGATTCGTCAAGAGATTTTCTCAAATAACCTTGCCTATGACTAGACTTACCCAAAAATCCCATTTAGGTGGGATATCAGGTGTGAAAGAATTTTTCAAAAGCTAAAGGAGAAGTTGACCACTACTCTAGTTTTAATAATTCCAAATGTATCCTTGGGATTTGCAGTGTTTTGTCGTGCGTCCAAGAAAGGGCTAGGTTATGTGTTGATGGAAAGTGGAAAAATGGTGGCTTATGCATCCCTTCAGTTGAAGACCCACGAGAAGAACTATCCACAAATGATTTAGAGTTGGCAGCGATTGTATTTGCACACAAGGTATGATGAAATTACATTTATGAAGTCCACTTCGAGATGTTTAGCGATCATAAAAGTTTAAAGTACTTGTTTGATCAAAAGGAATTGAACATGAGGAAACAAAGGTAGATGGAATTTCTGAAGGATTATGATTTTGACTTGAAGTATAACCTTGGTAAAGCCAACAAGGTGGCAGATGCTCTGAGCATGAAAGAATTGGACATAGCAAAATTAATGGTACTCGAGTATGGCTTACTTGAGAAATTCATGAACCTTAACCTCACATTCACATGGACGCCAACCCGGATGTTACTTGGTAACCTAGATATCATGTGTGACTTAAGGTACATAATAAGGCAAGCTCAACATTATGACGCCTATTTTCATTCTAGGGATGAGCATCCAGGTTTTACTCGAGCCCCAAATGGAACTCTCTTGTACAACCAGAGTATGTGTATACCTAAAGATTCTGAGTTGAAGAAAATAATATTGGAGGAAGCACATAAGAGTATCACCATTCACCATGGTTCTTCCAAGATGTATCAGGATCTAAAGAAGAGCTTTTGTTGGCCAGGAATGAAAATAGACATTGTAGATTTTGTAGTTAGGTGAATGCTATGCCAACAGGTGAAAATCAAGCATCAGAGAATGTGAGGAATGTTGCAACCTTTAGCTATACCTGAGTGGAAGTGGGAAAGCATATCCATGGACTTTATAGTGAGGTTACCTCACACTCATGGTGGGCATGACTTGATTTGGGTAATTGTTGATAGACTAACTGACTCTGATCACTTCTTACCCGTTATGACCACCTACAAGGTTATCCAATTGGAAAAACTCTTCATCGCAAAAATTGTTTGGCTTCATGGTGTCCATATTAGTATTGTATCAAATAGAGACCCAAAGTTTACTTCAAGATTTTGGAAAGCTTTTCACCACAAAACGAGAACTCATTTTAGTCTTATCACTTCCAACCACCCTCAATCTAATGGTCAAATAGAGAGGACCATTCAGACCATGGAAGACATGTTACAAAACTGTGTTTTGGGATAGCTGGAAGGACCACTTGCCACTAATATAATTTTCATACAATAACAATTACACTACTACAGAAAACCTCTTTAACCACAGTCGTAAAAGGTATACAATCACGCGTGACCGGACATGGTGAAGTAGGGTGTGGTTGTAAGTTGTTATTTATCACCACAGGTGTGTGACCATTGTGATATATTAGATAGAGCACTACCTATCACCACAATTGTTCTAATTAACCATTGTTAAATAGTTAAAGGTTATGGGTTCGATTCCCATCATTTGTATGAAATATTATATTTGACGCGTTACATATCACCACGGTCGTCTGAATCAATCATGGTGAAATGATTTATTTTTTTAATTTTTTTATATTATTCCATTTATACCCCTTATTTTTGTGTGCCTGTATTTATGTACTTGTATTTTTTTGTACCTAAATATTATTTAAATAAAAATCCAAAAATATCATTAACATCAAAAGCCAAAAATATCATTTACATCAAACCAAAAAAATATTATTTACATCAATCTGAAAAATATATCAAACATATATTACAAAATCATGTTTGATCCCCTTTAGCTTAAGAGAATTGAAGCAAAACACCCAATGTTTACGAAGATCTTTAAAGTCACCGGTGGGGAATGGTGTAATATCGGTAAACATCTACATAAAAAAGTGTATAAAATTTAACATCACATGATTTGAAATAATAAAAAACTTAAATATTAAAATGTTATAAATATTTGATTTATTTAATCCTATAATAAAATAGTGAATGTTCCTAAATAGTTAAACAAAGTTCAAAAAATAAGTGAGGAAATACAAAAACTATAAATGTACCATAATGATATAATCAAAATATTCTATACTTACGTGCATCAAACTTGTAATATCTCTATATCTAGCCACTCATTTTCAAAGAGAAAATCCTTTATATCTTTAGGATCGGAATAGAAGAGCTCTGGTCGTGGACAATGTTCTAGCTGAATAGGAATTAGGTGTATAACATCCATAAGTTGTTCAATCAATGTCTTGACTTCATTTGCAGAAGGAGCAAATATGTCACTATGGATATCTAGATGGGGGCAAATTATCAACTTCCTTTTGTGCTAGAACCATGTAGAATAATTATTTCAGATAATTGATCATCACCATCTTCATTTGTACATTGTTGGATAGTTTCACTGATTCTCTGCATTATAATAATAGTAGAAACACAAAACATAATCAACATGATATATATCATGCATTTTACATAAAACACTATTCTCACATACTGCGTACAACTCTTCTAACTTTTCCATGTCTTTCATGTATTTATTTCCGCTCCTCGTCTAACTTTTCATCAAATTTTTTCCTTTGTTCTTCTAACAACTCTCAAAATGATCAATCTTTTCTTTTTGCGTCTGTTCGGTGCTTTTTTGGGATGAACCATAGTATAACCTCAGGACGACGCCTTCTCCATCACCACGAACACACCCATCATGCTCATATGTTTTGATTGCTTCTATCAGTATGTTATATCATGGTTCTAGAACAAAGGTGGAACCTTCACGGGCCCACACAACCAACATACCCTATACAACATGATGCTATATATTGTTACCAAAGTAACTTAAATAACACATAACATATATATGCACAACAAATCTTACTTACAATTTTCTCAGCAACTTCTCTGAGGCGTATGAGGTGTACTCTCCATTTGGTCTTAGTCTAGCTCTTTTCTACTTCTCATGTCGTGACGGTGGAGATGGGTTACAATTATGACTAATGGAGTCCTCATCTCCCATTTGTTGTTTTTCTATTAATTATTATTTTCTCATGTTTTCTGTAACCCCCACAAGACAATTTATGGGGGTATATGATTTTTGCCTTACTTTGTTTTCCTGCTTCACTTTTAGTTTGTTATAAACATAGTGAAAATATGATTAGTATCTATAAATCATAAGCATAAAATTATTAGAAAAATAAGATTAGTACTAACCATGAATTTGTCATAATGATGAGACTTCACAAAAATTTTCAAAACCTTCTTCGAAATAAAACTATATCTTACCCATGGACGCTAAAGACCGAGCTTAAGCTTCGTAATATAATCACACGTGAGCCGCGACTTAAATCCTCTCCAACACGTACCAGCATAACTGATCCACCTTTTTTTCAACTTTGAATCATTGGTAAACTCAAAATTCAACTACATGTATATCAATAGGTATGTGTTAGAAATTGTAGCAAGTGATATCGAATAGATGAAAATTAGAATTAATACCATAACGTCTGCCCATATGCTATCTTTGACATCCGTTGGTGCTTATTGTAGCACCCCAAAATTTGCCCATCTCTTCACTTGTGTTTTGTCTTATGTTTCATTGCATCTTCATATTCATTTTTGCATAGCATTGCTTTAGACATGGGATCAAGGTATCATGGCTTGTTTCTCAAGATATGAGGATCATGTTTCTTCAACCTCAAGTAAAGTTTTCTTCTTAAATTTATGGCTTGTTCAAGCCCCAAGGGCCCCTCATAATCAAGTGTGATTCAAGGTAACATCATTTCAAGATCATAGGTGGTTCACCATGTCTTATTTTGCAAGAAATGATCAAGAGATTCAAGTTTGGTTCAAGGTGTTTGACCTAATTTAGCAAAATGTGGATGCTATGACCAAATGAGCATAACTTCTTCATTTTCAACATATTAAGGTGGTTCTTTTTCTAATGAACTCCTATCATCACCCCCACAAGTTCTCTTTGCAATGAGAGATCCAATTATGATTGGAAAGTCATCAAAGGTTTGAAGACATTATAGGTCATTTTGAGTTTTGGAAGGATTTTCTAGTCAACTTTAAAAGGTCATAACTTGGTCAATTTTCATCATTTAAAGCCTATTCATTTTCTAAAATAAACTTGAAGATGTCCTCTACAACTTTGATTCAAGGTGGAAGTGCAAGAAACCCATGGAAGGCTTTGGTTTTTTTCAAAACATTATAGGTCATTTTTGGTCCCTAAAAGACTTGAAATTTTTCTAAGTGTTTGCAATTTTTAACCTTTTCATGCAAGCTACTTTGAAGGATCATATCTCTCAACTCAGATTTCCAAATCAATAATTTCTTTTCACATTGCAAAGATTGTATCATCCTCTATCCAATACAAGAAGAATCATCTCATAAAACCTCACACATTGTGAGAACCATGGTGGCAAAAATTGGATTTCAAAGCTGAACTTCAAGTCAGAATTGAATTTGGATGTAATAGCCCATAGTCACCAAACTAAGTCACAAATTCTCTCTAAACATGATTAACAAACTTGCATGGATTGATTAGAGCCTTGAAACATAAGTTTTGAGTGAGTTTTGACAGTTTGCAAGTCACACTTTGCTCATGTTGCAGGTGTGCACAAATTTGCCTCAAATTGCATCAATCAACCTTCCTCAACATTCAGAAAGTTTCTCCTATAAATAAGGACTCATTCCACTCATTTTCACAAGCTTTGATAGCCAGAATCACCCTGCTGAGATCCCATTTGAACTCTTAAGCTTGAACTTTGAATTTTCATTTCTACACCCTAATCACTTAAATTCTCCTTTCAGTTAGCTTCACCAACATTCAATGAAGCTAACCAGCTCAAGAACTTGAAGGATTATGGCTTGAGTCAAGCTTGAGGACTCCATTTTCAAAGCTCCGAAGCTAAACTTCAATAGGTACAATTCTTAACCATTTCAACTCAAATTCATTGCTAAGATGTAGTCCTTGATATGCTGATGCTGTTAGGATTGTTAGATTTTAGTTTTGGTTGAGTGTTGATGTTCAATTTCAAATCCTTGTTTTTTTTCTTCTGTTTTTTTTCTTTTCAAATCGAGTGAGTTATGGTTTAAAGAAATATGGCGCAATGATATGGTTGAGATCGTCTTGAAAAGACGCATCAGATGAAACCACTATGAGCTCCAATGGTTATGGTTTGATGGACCTTCATTTTTCTGCAATTCTCTGAGATTTTTAAGTGGCTAGAGGTTGAAGATGATGATCTCACTGTCCATCATGCCACTTGTTCTAATCTTGTGTGTTTGACTTTCGCTGGTTGGAAATGATGAGATTGACTCAGATCCACCCTGGATGCGCGCTTTCTGGCGTTTGGATTAGCCACGTCAGTTAATGAAGTGAGATCCAACGCATCTTGTTTTTTCTATTTTATTTTCTTTTTCTAATTTGTTTTTAAATTCATTTTATTTTCAGAAACTCATAAAAAATTCATCTTTAATCAGAAAAATACCAAAATATTTTCTAAAATTTCCTTTTATTTTCCTCTTTCTGGTTTTTCTTTTTGTGCATTTTTATTTTTCAGTTTGCTATTTTTCTTGAATTTTAATTTGTTTGAGCCAATTTTAATTAGTTTAAAATTGTTTTAAAGCATTTTAAAATTATGAGAAAAATATTGTATGATCCTATGATGGTTTTAAACCTGTGGTGATTTTCTTTGATTTTTATTTCTGGTTTTTTCATTTTTCATGTAGTTTTGATTTATTTGGTTAATTTTAATTGGTTTAAAATTATTTTTGAGTCATTTAAAATTATGAGGAAAATTAGCATATGATACTATGATGGTTTCTAACCTAAGGTGATGTTCTTGGATTTTTGTTTGTGCTCTAACCATTTTCTTTCTTTTTTTCGGTTTTATTTTCCTTTTTTATTTGATTTTTAATTGATTTTAAAATTGAAAAATGATGTGATTTTGTTTTTATCCATGATGGGGGGTGCCTTTCTGTTTTTCCTCAAGTCATTTGAGACCTTGATGTTTGTTTGATTATGGTTTGCTTTTTATGGATGATTTAATGTTTGATTCTTCTAGAGGCATGTTCTAGATTTCCTCTGGTGTGATTCCTCTTGTGTGTTCATGATTGGTTGTTAACTTGTTGGTCATGTGGATGTTGTGATATCTTCTCATGTTCATGTCATGTTCATATGCTTTTTCCTTTGGGATTGTTTGTGTGCACGTTTGTTTGGTATGATGTTGACTTATGTATGAATGGTATGCATGACTTGTTGCCTTGTGCCCTCTCTTTGATCATTGATATGACTTGAGTATGATATGTTGTGCTACTACCCTAACATTTTCCTTGTGTCATTTGACTTCATTTCACCTTGCCTTGTGATGGATACTGTTTTTTGTGTGATGTATAGGTCATCTGATTGTGTGTGGGCATTTTGTTTTGCCATTGTGTTTTATCTGCAAATCTTTGATGTGGTTTGGACATGTGATGATTATTGTGGATGTTTCCCATGTGTGATCATTGATTTATGTTTGCTTAATGCCTTGCCTTTGAGCTTTCATGTATGTTCTTCATCTTGCATGCCTTCCTTCTTCTTCATCTTTCTGCTCTTTTGGAACTTGTTTAAGTTTCATTCTTGTTTTCATTTGTGATTGAGTTTATTGGTGTTTACTTGTGCTTGCTCACATGATCCCTTAGGATTCCTAGTCTCTCTTAATTTCTTATTAAGATGGGATTAGTAGAGACATTAGACTTTCAATCCTTTGTATGATAACAATTAGAATAGTCCCTTATACCTTAACTCTAGGTCCATCATTTGTACGATAACATTAGGTAGACTTCCCTTTCATCCTAACTTTAGGACCATTTTGTATGATAACATTAGAATTTTCAGTTTCCCTTTAGTGTTTTCTTTTGTGTTTCTCTTCTCATCTCAAACAATCTTAAGAAACTTAATAAAGAATGATGAACATTGTGCGCCACGAGCCTTAAGTATGTGGGAAATGATGAGTGAGAGGTTTCTCCTCACTTATCTAGAGTGTTTAGTATATTTCCTTTGGGTGTATGCGACACATTCACTCCTATGTCATAGTCTTTAGTGCAACGAGAATCTCAAACAAATTCAATTCACTTCTCTAAAACTCTTAAAGCGAATTCAAATCTTTTTATCCTTCGGGATTGTTGTTAAATCATTTTCAGAAAGAGTATGTTACTTTTTCGTTCTATCACAAACAACCATCAACCCTAACTACTGGAATGGGAACTTAACATCGCTCATAAAAAACACTTAACCAACTAGTGGTCTAGTTTACCCAAACTACATTTGCTCTGACTTTTCCATTACACGAGGGAATACGTAGGCATAGGGCGACGATGTCATATTGAGTCTCCTTTTTCTTTTCCCTTCCCTGTTTAGCAGTAGCTTTTAGATAACTCACACCCTTTGGTTAGACAACAAGCATGGATCCCGTTGAGTACAACGGACGTGAGGGGTGCTCATACCTTCCCCTTGCGTAACCGACTCCCAAACCCAAGATTTGGTTGCAATGACCTTGTCTTTTCTTGTTCTTTTAGGTTTTCTTCGATCGTTTCCTTTCCCTCTCTTTGAGATAAATAACGTCCGGTGGAGACTCTTCTGTTTGTTTCTGCCAGCCTTTTTCGCAGTTTTATAATTGAACACCACAATTTCTCTCCATACCGTCCAAAGATGAATGGCGTTGTTGAGGCAGCAAATAAAAGTATCAAGAGGATCATGCAGAAGATGGTGGTGATTTATAAAGATTGGCATGGGATGTTTCCCTTTGCTTTACATGTTTGTCATACTTCGGTGCATACATCGACTAGGGAAACACCTTTCTTGCTGGTATATGGTATGGAAGTTGTCCTACCATTAGATGTCGAGATTACTTCTTTAAGGGTATTGTCTGATGTAAAGCTTGATGAAGCAGAATGGGTGAAGGCTAGGTTGAACCAACTTAGTATGATTGATGAAAAGAGATTGGCCGCTATCGCCCATGGTCGGCTATACCAGAGCAGAATGAAGAATGCTTTTGATCAAAAGGTGCACCCTCGACATTTCTAGATAGGTGACTTGGTGTTGAATAGGATCCTCCCTCCACAAATAGATCACAGGGGCAAGTGGACTCCTAACTATGAAGGTCCATACATAGTAAGAAAGGTTTTCTCTGGCGGAGCCTTACTACTATCAACCATGGACAGTGAATATTTTACATCCCCTGTGAATGCAGACGCAGTCAAAAAATATTTTGCTTAAAATAGACCCGCTGGACATAAAAAGAAAGTCCAGGCAAAAATGGGGCATCCCGACGAACCACAAAAGGAAATGGTTCGGGAAAAAATTAGGGATAAAAGAAAAAGAATAAACCCGTAAAGTTGAAAACCTGAAAAGGCGGCTTTGGCAAAAATGGGTATCCCGGTGGATTAAAAACCCGTAAGGGCGATCCAGGCAAAAGCTAGGGATTTAAAAGCAAACGACTACGGTCTGTGTTCGATTTGTGAATTCATTTTGACTCATGGAAGTCCCGAAGGGTAAAAATTAGTCTAATAAGTCTCTTTAGAAGGCATAACATTGGCAAAACATTAAAGACATACAGGTCTTAGCTGAATCGATACATGGTGGTTGTCTGTTTCGACATTACTGACATTTGTATATTTTTTGTTGTACTTTTTGCGCAATTACCTTTTTTAAGGAATTACATCTAATTATAACTTGCCTATTTACAGGCCTTCCCAATCAATAAAGTATTATTCACTCAAAGAGCTTCCTATTTCCTGTTTTTACTTTTACTGTTTTGTTTGCAAAAAGGGGCGTCTGATATTTTTGTTAAATTTTACATGTGAAACATTGGGGCATTAAAAGTCATATTGGAAAGAATGAATTTAATTGAATGATGTCATGGATGGTAACTAAAACAACCATTTGCACACAAGCCATTTTTGTTGTTTATTAGTTATTTGCAGGATGACATGATCTTTTTCCCCAGTAGA
This sequence comes from Lathyrus sativus, assembly GCA_963859935.3. Taxonomy (NCBI): domain Eukaryota; kingdom Viridiplantae; phylum Streptophyta; class Magnoliopsida; order Fabales; family Fabaceae; genus Lathyrus; species Lathyrus sativus. The sequence goes on along the minus strand of OZ012735.1, from coordinate 575,543,748 downwards.
GCTTATCTCCCTGGTAAGTTTTCAGGGGTTGATTACATCAGTAAGGGTATAACATGCAGTTAGACATTCATATAGCGGAAAAGATTGTTGTTCCCCCCACAAGGTATTGTTATCATATCAAGGGTTTTCTTGTCAGAAATGGTTTGCAATTATCCCTAAGCAGAGGTTGGCGTTGATTTCCTCGACAGACATCTTAGTGGTGGCTGTTTCCCCTAGTAAAGTCCAATGATCTTAGGTTTTCTTCAAAGTCATATTTTTGGCACATTTCCCTAGCAGATGATATTCTCGATTCCCTGCATGGTGGATCTCTTCCTAGAAGAGTTTTATTTAGAAAGGCCATTTATAGCATGTTCCTCAACAGAAAGCCATCTAGGGCATTTTCTCCTCAGAGAGTTTGGTTTGTTGGTTCTTTCTAGCGCTTCTTCCGACAGGGTTCCTTTTGCATATCATTTGCATTTGTATCCTCCTAAAATGCGTAGCATTTTCATTTCATATGGAGCATTACGCTATTTTCAAACACGTGCATCTGAAGCATAAGCCAAGTTTTGATATTACTGTTGCCAGACATCTCTCCAGCATATATTGGCACGACTTAAAATTTCGTTATCTTCACCCTAGCAAAAGTCATTGGTGGGTGTGTTCATCTTATTCCCCGACAGAGTTTGTTTATTTAAACCTCTTTTTCCCAAGCGGAGTTTCTATTTCAGGTTGCAAGTTGTTTGATTCTACTTCCTATATACCTGGTTCATCCCAACTTTTGGTTGGTAATCTTTTGGACAATCCCAACTTTTGGTTGGTAGTCTTCTTTTGTTCCCCGCGGAGTCGTTGTCCCAACTTTTGGTTGGTAGTCTTCGTTTTGGTAAGTTCGCCTCCGGTCGGTGTCCTGGTGATTCCAACTTTCGGTTGGTAGTCATCTACTTATTTGTTGATGATCCTAACTTTTGGTTGGTAGTCCGTTGTTTGATGGATGTTATCCCAACTTTTGGTTGGTAGTCCATTGTTTCTCGGATGTTATCCCATCTTTTGGTTGGTAGTCCGTTGTTTCTTGGATGTTATCCCAACTTTTGGTTAGTAGTCCGCTGGTTTCCTGGATGTTATCCCAACTTTTGGTTGGTAGTCCATTATTTCCTGGATGTTATCCCAAATTTTTGTTGGTAGTTCGTTGGTTTCCGGGATGTTATCCCAACTTTTGGTTGGTAGTCCGTTGGTTTCCTGGATGTTATCCCAACTTTTGGTTTGTAGTCCGTTGTTTCTTGGATGTTATCCCAACTTTTGGTTGGTAGTCCGTTTGTTTGTTGGATGCTATCCCAACTCATGGTTGGCAATCCTCATTTGAACTCCCTTGCAAAGTCGTTATCCTAAGTTTTGGTTGGTAGTCTTCATTTCGGTATGTTCGCCCTCGATCGATGTTCCAGTGATCCTAACTTTTTGTTAGTAGTCTTCATTCTAACTTTTGGTTGGTAATCTTTTGGACAATCCCAACTTTTGGTTGGTAGTATTTATTGTTTATGTATTCGCCTTTGGATGGCGTCTAGGTGATTCTAACTTTTGGTTAGTAGCCTCTTTCTCACAACTTTTGGTTATACTCTCTAGTGATCCTAACTTTTGGTTAGTAGCTGTTGTTATCTTCTTCATCTGTTACTATGTCGGTTATCCCAACTTTTAGTTGGTACCCGATGATTTTTAAGTCCATATTTGGCTGGCAATCTTTTCATTGTGAATATCCCCACAATTTTCAAATTTTCGGGTTCTTTTGGTATTCAATCACCTTCTACCTTGAATGTTTGAAAGTTGTCGCTTTTCATCCCTTCAGGTCCAAGTTGTTTGAACAGGGGTAGCTGTAGCACCCTAAAATTTTCCTATCTCTTCTCTTGTGTTTTGGCTTATGTTTCATTGCATCTTCATATTCATTTTTGCATAACATTGCTTTAGACATGAGATCAAGGTATCATGGCTTGTTTCTCAAGATAGGAGGAGCATGTTTCGTCAACCTCAAGCAAGGTTTTCTTCTTGACTTTATGGCTTGTTCAAGCCCCAAGGGTCCCTCATCATCAAGTGTGATTCAAGGCAACATTTCAAGATCATAGGTGGTTCACCATGTCTTGTTTTTCAAGAAATGATCAAGAGATTCAAGTTTCGTTCAAGGTGTTTGACCTAATTTAGCAAATTGTGGATGTTATGATCAAATAGGCATTACTTCTTCATTTTTAAACCTCTTGAGGTGGTTATTTTTCTAACGAACTCCTCTTATCATCCCCTACAAGTTCTCTTTGCAAGGAGAGATCCAATTATGCTTGGAAAGTCATTAAAAGTTTGAAGACATTATAGGTCATTTTGAGTTTTGGAAGGATTTTCTAGTCAACTTCAAAAGGTCATAACTTGGTCAATTTTCATCATCTAGAGCCCATTCATTTTCTAAAATAAACTTGAAGATGTCCTCTACAACTTTGATTCAAGGTGGAAGTGCAAGAAATACATGGAAGGCTTTGGTTTTTATCTAAACATTATAGGTCATTTTTGTTCCCTAAAAGACTTGAAATTTTTCTAAGTGTTTTGCAATTTTGAATCTTTTCATGCAAGCTACTTTGAAGGATCATATCTCTCAACTCAGATTGCCAAATTAATACTTTCTTCTCACATTACTGTTGCACCCCAAAATTTGACCAACTTATTTCACCTGATTTTATGTCTCATAGCTTTAGCATTTGCATATTAGGTCATGTACATAATTCATTCATCTGCATAGCATAGCATGGGTAAGCCATCCAACAAGGGACCAAGTGACATTCTTATCTCTATGAGCTTATCAAGAGGTTCTTATTCAAATTCAAGCCTATCCAAGTCATCAGAAAGAAATTGAAGCTTGAGAAGTTAGTGGACCAATCAGTGGGTTTTTCTCCTATCTAGAGGGGGTTTGGAGATCATCAGAGAAGGTGTGGACTATGAATTGAGGGCATGGAAGACCTAGAGGGTCATTTTGAGAGTGAGACAAGTCATTGATGTGATTACAAGAGCTACAGTTGAAGACAGTCAACTAGGGTTTCATCTGGGTCAACCCTAGGTCAAATACTTGATTGAAGGGGCATCAAGGCCTATTTTGAGGATGTGGGGTTCACCATTTGATATGTGGATATAGAGGTGGTGTTGTGCCAAGGAGAAATCAAAAGAAATCAAGAAGAAGAGAAGTTTCTAAATTAGGGTTTCTATGTAAAATCCCCTGATTTAAGGCAAACTTCCAAGCAAGATAATTCAAAATGAAAGTCTCAAATGGATCCTTATCCAACATGAAACTTGTAGAGTATATCAATACCTTTAATTTGAGTGGTGGAAGGTATCAAGGAGATTTATAGAACTCAAGTTATGGTTCTTGCAAGTTACAGGTCATTTGAGGACACTGAAATTTGTCAATGAAAGTTACTTGACTTCCAAGCAACGTTTTCCCTACAAGGAATGTTCAAATGGATTTTTGGTGAACATGAAAGTTGTTCCTCATGATCTTAGCTTTCTAGAAAGGTATGGTATGCCTTCATCTGATTTGTAGAACTCTACTTATGATCTTAGAAAGCCAGGGGTATTTTGGGAAAGTGGAATTACAGGTCATTTCAAGCATATGCCCAAAACTCCTATTTCCAAGCTTCAAATGAAGAAATGTTCAACATCAAACTTGCTCCAAATGACATTTTGAGTCTAGAAAAGTGGGTGTGGCAAGTTGGAAATGCTCATAGCTTAGAATTTAAAAATTGACCAATTATAAAGGGAAAAGTACATTTTTAAATGACCAAAATTGTGAATTTTTGATACAAAAGCAAAACCAAGCATATGACCAACCATTTTGAAGGTAAAGGACATTTTAAGACTAATGGAAATATTGGTTTTTGGAGTTGAGGTCAAGAAATGGGAGTTATCTTATGTTACTTGTAAAAGAAGATACACTTGCCAAATCAAGCTAGGACCAAGGTGCAAGGCAAGGGATGGTTTCTACACTTTCTATTTGTCATGAAAAGAGAAATTCAAGATATTTTGGGCTGCTGCAACAATGTTTTCATGAGCTGATTTTTCAACTTGCATTTTTTCAAATTCTCATGCAATGATATAAACAATTTCTCATGGGATCAATCTAGCAAGTTCTGGAACTTTCCATCATCATCTATATATTCATTCTAACTGATCCAAAGCAAGGTTGAACTTCATTTTGGTAGAGAAATTCAGAATTTGCATTTCACATTCTCTTTTGCAAATTGCTTCGAATCCTCTCAATTCTTCATCATTCTTTCACATTTTTGTTTTCATTCAATCCAATAATCATCACTGATCCTATTACTATCAAGATCTGAGTGAATTGTTGCCTGAATCGTGCTCTGAAATTTTCACACCTTCAAGTGCAAGAAGAATCGGTTATGATGATTCAAGGTGTTTGAGCAAGAATCTTTGCATATAGAATCAAGATAATAGTCCATTGAGTGATCCTGGAGCATTGCAAGCTTTGAGTTGGAGAATTCAACCTTCTGTTTTCATCTGTTTACCAGGTTAGTATCTCTCACGATTTGGCCTGAATTAGGTAGCATGAAGTAGAATTGTTAGGTTAAACATGCTATAGATGACTAGAGGATCGTTTCTGGAGAATTTGGCAAGATTTGGTGGAGTTTGATGTATGCGCGCGAATTCTTGATGGAGTTAGAATGAATGATATATTGAGTTTTAATGTTAGATTAATGGCTGGTCTTGATGAGTATAGCATGAGAATTATTTTTGTATAAAGAATGTTGAGTTTAATTGAGGTTGAAAACTGATGAAATTGTGAGTTCATGGAGTTCCCCCGTTCGGTTTGGATGATAGAGGTGGTTTTAATGCAAACCAATACCACAGTTGTGTTCATGGTGAAATTCTAGTCGAGTTTGGGTTTTATTTTGTTGAAATTGGTGGAGAAATGAAGCCATACGAATGAGGAGAAGATATGCGTATGGATCTGTTTTCATGGTGGTGTCTCTGCAAAACCATAGCGCGAGGTAGGTGATGATTCATAGACCGTCAGATGCACGCGAAGACTTTGACTCAAGAATAGATCCCACGGCCATGATTTGAAAAGAAATGAGAGGGAAAGCTGGGCATATAGAACGCAGCGTTTCATTAAAACGCATCCATGGGCTTTGTGTGAATATGCTATTCCAACCCCCCATGCAGGCCCAAATCACTTTATAACTAACTTTCTTTCATTTCTGCACCGCCAATTTTTCTATTTTTCTTTTGATTTTCTTTGTTTTTTTCCTGATATAATGGGCCCAGGCGCGTTTCTAACGCCACCCCCCTATCTGGGCCCAAACCATAAACTAACTGCATATTATTACTGCTTGTACCCCCATGCATCATTTTCATACTAATTTCACTCCAAATTTTATTTTACTTCAAAAATTCATATTAAATAGAAAAATCACTATTTTTCAATGGAATTTTTTTCCCACTTTCCATTTTCTGTCAAGAAAAATATAAAATCATAAAATTGCTATTTTACTTCATTTTCATATTTTTTTTGCATATTTTTACATTTAATTGTTTTTTTTTAATTCTTTTAGTTGATGCTCTAATTTGTGGAATTTAGTTTAGGAGTTTCCTTTAGGATTTTCACCCCATTCTTTTTAGTACAACTAGATATGGATATTAGGTGCCCCTGGTTTTTATACCACAATTTTTAGGATTTCATTTTAGGTAGTTTAGTTAGAAACTATTAGACTAGTTAATTAGGGTTTTGAACATAACATAGGTGTATTAAGACAATTTTCTTTTGGGTTTTTAGATTGGATTAGGACCTGGGCCTATAGGGGTATTAAGGGTAAGCATAATAGATCCCTTAGAAAAATATTAGGATTTTCCCCATTGTGTTAATATTTTTAGTATATTTTTGTAATTGATTGATTGTATGGTGTGCCCTTTCTAGGGTTATTGCTTGATTGTGTGGGTTATTGGGCCTGCTTGGGGTATGGGTTTGAGTTGAAGACTTTGTTGATGAAGCCCATTGAAGACAAAAGGAGTGAAGATCAAGTTCAAGAGTTGATGAAGATTGTAGCTTGCTTGTAGCTGTTGAAGGTTATAGGAACTAGGAGCTAGGTAGAGCTTAGAGTAGAAACTTGCTTCATAAACATGGAAGGTCTTGTTTGCCTCCATTCTTTCTCTATGATTCAAAGTCTCTTTTAAATACTCACCTCCTTCATTTGGAAGGATTAGTGAATGTATTTAAAAGATAGAACTTTTGAGAGAAAATTGTCTGTATTTTGTTAACAGTCAGTAGGCCACCTTTGGTAGGCAACCGATTGTTTAACATCCATTTCATCTTGTTAACTGCTACTCATCTTGGAGAGTTGGACTTGAAGAAAAGCCATGAAAGGCTGAAGATAGAGACCTTGCTTAAAGGCTGTAAAAGATGAAGATTGTGCTGTTGAAGCTGTGCATTTTGATTGCTGCTGTTGAAGCCCTGCTGTTTGAAGCTGTTGAAGGTGTTTACTATTAGAGTTTCCCTCCGTGAAGATTGATGCTTGCTTGAAGCTTGTAGATGTTTTGAAGATGACTTGAAGATAGAAGATGATGGAGCTTGCTGTGTAGAGTTGCTGCTTACTGTTTATTTCTTTGCTGTTTAGAAGCTTTTGATGTATTGTTTGAGTTTCCCGGACTGTATTGTTTGCCAATTAATCTGTTAGGTTGGAAGTGAATTTCGTTCTCTTCTGCCTGTTGTTTTTGGGGTAGAGTGAGACTCCCTTGCCTCGCTTGTACTGCTGCATTCATGCATATTTTATTGTTTTATTGTATCTGTTGTTTCTGATTCCGTTTATTCCCCTAGGATCTCTGTTTCTCTCTGCGCAAGAGAGGAACATGATAGACATTAGGTCTTAACCCATGCATGATAACATTAGGTTAGTTTGATTCCCTTTTCAACCATAGGTTAGAGTTACTGTTTCTCTTCTCATCTTAAAACAATCAAAAAACACAATAAGATTTCAAACCCAATAAAAGACACTTCTTCCGTAAAAGAATGTGAACTCATCAAAACGTCAATTTTTGTCCGCTTGGACTGTTAATCAGAAAAACCCTTTTTTAGAAGGAATAAAAACAATCAAGACAGACTTGTGTCGTACGTGGCCCGAACTACGTTTGCTCTGATCTTTCATGCTGTGTGAAAGTACGTAGGCATAGGATGCGATATCCTAGCGAGCAACCTTCCCCTCCTTTCCAGTAGTTAGTCGAACTACGAAGACTCTGACTTTCTCTCTTGAGAATACGTAGGCATAGAGCAGCGAGGCTCTACCGAGTCCCTTTCTTTCTTTTTAACCCTTGACCCTTAGTTTAGATAGAAATAACAATCCGTACAAGAAAACAAGCGTGGATCCCGTCGAGTACGACGGACGTGAGGGGTGCTAATACCTCCCCCTTGCGTAACCGACTCCCGAATCCAGGATTTGATTGCGATGACCATTCCTTTCCCGTCTTTGCGGTAGGTTTACTCTGAGCGTTTCCTTTCCCTCTGTTGGGATAAATAACGCACGGTGGCGACTCTTCTGTTCAGCCGGCGCCGATTTTCGCAGTAGCGACAGTTGGCGACTCTTCTGGGGATCCAACGTCCCCTGGCTGCTAAGGACTGCGATAGTTCCTTATGCATTTGGGATCCAACGTCCCTTAAGCGAGTCAATCCTAACATTTGTTTTCCCGTCGAGGAATTTGTATGGATTTACATTACGTCATTTACTTTCCAGCATTATATTATTGTATTATTGCTGTGATGTTGGGTGGTACGGGTGTTCTATTATTGAGAGATAAGCCAGACCTGGGATTGAGTGCACTTAGAATTAGAGTGGAAAGTAGTGGGCGCGTGCCGGCTTTGCTTGCATTAGTGTCCTGCAAAATCCACACTCGGACGAGGTTCTTCTGGTTGACTTCTTTTTCTACCCTTTAGGTCGAAGGGGTTGTTGGTTAGTTTAATTGTCGACTCCGGGAACCGATCAATTGGAAGTTGGCTAAGTGAGGCCTCTTCAGGATTTGATGATGCCACTCCTTCTGGGAATCGTATCATCAACCCTGAAAGTCTGTGACGCCGACGACCGCATATGATGCCATACCATTGTCAGTTACTAGGACACCTACCTGTGAGAGGGTTTGGGGCTATGCAGGTAACTAGACCTTCAGATACCGGTTTGTTTCTTGATTTGAGATTCAGGATATTTATGGATAGTTGAGGGGTCTATCAGAGACCAGTTGGAGTTATGTTATGGGGTCTATCGGAGACCAGAGTTGAAGCTTTGTATTGGGTCTGTCTAAGACCAGGGTTTGAGGAATTCTGTATGGTCTATTCGAGACTTATGATGTGGTTCGGGCTTCGCAGCCATGGCATTTGGTCCCTGTTGCATCTATTTGCATTGCATTGTTCGCATAACCATTATCATGTGCATTTCATTAATGTGTGTCTGTGTTGCAGGTGCATTTGCATATCCCCCGACTCTAGTGCTCGGAGCTTCTGATTTCTGATCATGGCTGGTTTGAGAAGGATAGTTGCGTACAAGTGACCTACACCTGACGTTACTCCCCTACTTGGTCTGATTTCCCTTGCTGATGAGGAGGTCAGAAGAAGTTTCAGGATGAGTTATGGAAGACTGTTGAGACTGGTTTGCAAGCCAACTGCTGTTGAGCTGAATGGGCTGTATACATTGATGCAATTCTATGACCCTGCCTTGAGATGTTTCACATTTGCTGACTTTGTTTTGGGGCCTACCATGGAAGAGTACGCAGAGTTTATTGAGTTGCCGGTGCAAAATAAGGTTCCTTTCATCCATTGTGACGCTAAGCCCAAGTTGGAGGACTTAGCAAAGGCTTTACACATGAACGCTTCTGAACTATTAGTGACTTCTTGGCTCGGGGTTCCAGGCTTCTCCCTCGGTTTTCTGGTTGGCAAAGCCCAAGAATACGCCAAGAGCGGATGCTGGATAGTCTTTAATGCTATTTTGGCTTTGTGCATCTACGGAATAGTGTTGTTTCCCAATTTACCCGATTTTGTGGACTTTGATGCCTTTCATCTGTTTGCTGCTGGCAACCCTATACCCACCTTGATTGGAGATCTCTATCATTCATTGCACTACAAAAATGAAAATAGGAGAGGAAAGATTGTTTACTGTTGTGCGCCGTTGTTGAATATATGGTTTAAGAGCCATCTCCCCCTAAAGGGACCTTTTGTGGATGGCGCAACTATAGCTGACTGGCCAGAGCGCCTGATGAGACTATCTTCTGAAGACATTGAGTGGTTTGACCGAGACTTGCTGGGGTCTGAGCTTATTTTCAGTTGCTCTGGGTATCCGAACGTGCCTTTAATAGGAAGGAAAGGATGCATCAATTATAATCCATCTCTGTTTGTTCGCCAATTTGGATACGCATTGAAGAACCCACATAGGGAGGAAGAAGTACAGGAATCTTTGTACTTCACCAGTGACTTGAATGGAGAGTTATTAGCCAAGCTTCAGCACGCTTGGATACGCATCAACAGAAGAGGGAAACCACTATTGGGGAAGAATGATTGTTAGGCTTATGTACCATACAAAGCTTGGATACAAGAGAGAGCAAAACAGTTGCTAATGCCGTTTCCGGCTGTACCAGTCCATGTTCCTATTCCAGTAGAGGAACCAACCACCGTTACCATGGAAGCATATGAGCAAGTTGTAAAAGAGAAGGGAGCCTTGATGTTGGCTAATGAAGAATTAGAGAAAGAACTGGCTCGGCTCAGAAGAGAGAAGAATGAAGCTGCATACTCTCTCCAACAACAGACTGAAACAGTGGCTTCGTTGAAGGCTAAGCTGGTTGAAGAGAAACAGAAACGGGAGCGTCTGGGGAAGGATTTCAAGAGTTCACATGATATGCTTGAATCAAAGAAAATGGCACTAGACGTAGCTTATCGAGAAATCTCTTCCTTCAGCAAAACGTGGAATGCCACGCTGACCAATAACAAGGAAAGGGAGGACAAACTAAAGCAGCAGATTTCTGACTTGGAGCACCAGCTGAAGACTAGCAAGCTCAAGTACGAAGAGGAAGTTATGGCTAGAGGGGCTCTTCAGGACACATTGAATAAGGTAGCCAAACGCAAGAAAGAAGCTCGTTCCCAGAAGATAAAAGTTGATGATTGCTTTGGGGACGGTGAATGGGAAGAATCTATCGAGGATTTGAAGCGTGTGATCAGGCGGGGTGACGCACTGATTGAAGGATTGCTTGCTCAGCCGGACCATCCAAAGACCAAAAGGCTATTGAAGGAGTACAGGGGCTACGAACCTACTTGACTTGATTTGTATATTGTTGTTTTGAGCTGACCATCACCAGGCCTGTTGGTTGAGGTCATGCCTTCTATTGTATTACCTTACATTGATGTATAACTTTGCCCGATCATCTATATACAAGTTATTCCGTCTTCTGTGAATGATTATCAACCTATTATCACCGCACTGTCACGGCACGACACGACACAGAGCACATGGCACTAGAGTTGGGGAAATAATACGCCCTAACGCACAGACACATATCGTATTGCATATGCATACATATTGCATTTATCAGCTAATTATTGAAACTGTATCTCATCTTCTGCATCTCGACAGGTTTACAGAATTGCAAGTCAGCGTCCTCATCGGTATCCCACTCGCACAAACTGTAAGAAGATTATGGATCAAGTACAGCAAGAGATGCAAAAGATGCGGGAGAGGCTCACACAGTTCATGCAGACTATGGAAACGGTTATGAAGGGGCAGGAAAACCTGCAGACTCTGGTGTTACCGCTATTGGCAAAGGAAAATGGAGGTGGTAACGAGGACCACCACTCTGTACAAGTTGAGACTATTCATGGAGGCAGTGTGCATACTCCTCAGCCTGTAGTGAACCCTCCTGTGGTAAATGTGCCGGGCGCGAATGCAAACAACGGGGCTGGCACCGGAAATGGTAACAATGGAGTTAGAAATGAAGTTGTTGTTAATAATGTTGGACTCAAGGATGCCAATCTGGGGGGCGTCAATAATAACGGAGATAATGGTTTCGGAAACGCGGGTTTCGGATACAATGAGCAAGGCTTTGGCTATGGTGGTCAGGATGGCAGGTTTGGCTTTGGGTACGACGGTGCTGGTATGGTTAACCAAGGTTATGGAGGAATGGCTAATAATGGTAACGGCACTGGATTCGTTAATAATGGGTATGGACCGTCTGGTATCAATCAGGGATACGGAATTAGAGGTCAAGGACCAATGATGAATCAGAATGTATTTGGCCGCAATCAAGGGTATGATGGCTTTGGCAATGAAAATGTCAACTGGAACGAAGATCAGCAGGAAGATGCATTCTCTGGTAGAGGTTTTGACGGCCCTGTAGACAACACGCAACGAATTAAGATGCTCGAGGAGCAGATGAAAGGTGTTGTGAATCAAAGTGCTTCTGGTTTGGACATGACCACGATGGGACTGGTACCCGGTCTGAGGGTACCTTTGAAATTTAAGGCTCCAACTTTTGACAAGTACAAGGGAGATACTTGCCCCAAGGTTCATGTGCGGTCGTACTATAGAAGAATGTCGGCTTATTCGAATGACGAAAGAATGCTGATGCATTTCTTTTAGGACAGTTTGTCTGGTCCTTCTCTTGAATGGTGCATGGGGTTAGAGCCTACCTAGATAAAGACTTGGAAACAGTTGGTCGACGCATTTGTGGCGCATTATAAATACAATAGTGACTTGGCCCCGAATCGGATCCAGTTACAAGGGTTGTCCCAAAAGAAAGATGAAAGCTTCAAGGAATACGCGCAGAGATGGCGCGATATGGCCGCACGAGTTCATCCTCCGCTGGATGACAAAGAGATGAATGATATGTTCGTAGGGACGTTTACTGGTGTGTTTTATGATAAGCTGTTCCATACTTCCTTGGGTAGTTTCTCGGACCTAGTCTTGATGGGTGAGAAAATCGAAAGTAATATTAAAGCGGGCATATTCCGCGCTGAGGAATCCACTTCATCGGGAAATAACAGAAAAGGTTATGGTGGTCGCCGTCAGGGTGACACGAGTGCAGTATTCGGAGGCCGAGGCCGAGGTAGAGGACGTAATCAGTACAATCATCCGCAACAGGTGGCAAGTGTCACAATCCCATTCCCTCAGCAATCAATACCGTTACAGCAGATACCGCCGCAACAACAACCACAACAACAACAGCAGCAGCAGAGACCTAACCAGGGTCAAAGGAGATTTCCTAACGCGAGGCCGAAGAGGGTTTTTGATGTACCTCCTTATACATATGCGAAATTGCTTCAAACATTGCTGGGTTTGAATTTAGTAGAAAAGAGGACCATGGCGCCAATGACGGGTACCCCTCCATTTGGTTTTGATACAAATAAGAAATGCGAGTTTCACTTCGGAGCTCCTGGCCACGACATAGAGACGTGTCATGCTTTCAAGCATGTGGTACAAGATCTGCTAGATAGCAAAGCCATCAACTTCGGGCAAGCTGGCCCAAATATCTTGAATTCACCTATGCCCAACCATGGGGCAAATGCCGTGTTGACAGAGGAAGAGCTGAATTTGGTATTGAGTGTCGATGAGCTCAAGACTCCACTGTGCGAGGTTAAAAGCAGATTGTTGAGAGGAGGTGTTTATTCGGGCTGTGATGAGTATTGTATGGATTGCTGGGCTCAAGATGGGGGCTGCATTGAGTTGAAAAGAGGTATTCAGGCTTTGATGGACGAGGGTAGATTACAGTTTGACAGCACAGCCGTTGAGAAACCTGCGGAGGTTATGATGGATGAGGCTAATAATGTAGCGATGGTGACTATCCCACGAAAGACGATTACTATAACGGCGCCAGCCAGGCGGCCAACGATCACCATCACAAAAGCGGGGCCTATCCCGTATGAAAGAACTAAAGCCGTACCCTGGACCTACGGGTTGGAAGCCTATTGCAATGGCGAGAAGATAGAATGGAATAAGCAACCAGCCGAAGTCGTTGACAACGTCGTTGGAACTGGTGGGATGACTCGAAGTGGAAGGATCTTTGTGTCACCAGAGGTAGAAGCTCAGCGTTTGGCTCGAGGAAAAGAAAAAGTGAACGAGGGTATACCTGTACAGAGGAATGAGAAGGAAACGTCACTGAAGGACGTAGAGGAGTTTATGCGCCTAATTATAAAAAGCGACTACAAGATTGTCGAGCACTTGCAACAAACACCATCGAAGATATCCATACTATCATTGTTGTTATGCTCCGAAGCACATCGGAATGCATTGTTGAAGATTTTGGATACTTCATTCGTACCTCAGGATGTGTCTGTCAACCAGTTGGAGGGGGTACTGGCCCATGTGAACGCCGGTCACAGTTTGGGATTCACTAATTTTGATTTGACCCCAAGGGGGAGAGAACACAACATGGCGCTGCATGTTTCTGTTGAATGTCGGGGCACGGTTATGTCCCACGTATTGGTAGATACAGGATTTTCTTTGAACGTACTTCCCAAAAAGGCCATGATGAAGCTAGACATCCGGGGAATCATCTGTACACCGAGTGACTTGGTGGTTCGGGCATTTGACGGCACCCGAAGATCGGTGTTTGGATCGATAACGTTACCCTTGCAAGTGGGACCAGAGGTATTTGAAACGGAGTTTTACATTATGAACATCCACCCTGCATACAGTTGCTTATTAGGACGCCCGTGGATACATGGTGCTGGGGAAGTTACCTCTACTTTGCACCAGAAATTGAAGTACATGGTGGGTGACAGTGTCGTTACCGTCTGTGGAGAGGAGGATATCTTGGTGAGTCACTTGTCCTCATTCAAATACATCGAGGTTGATGGTGAAATTCATGAGACGCCCTGCCAGGGGTTTGAAAGTTTGAAAATCAAGGATAAAGCTCCAGTCGTCAGTAAAGCGCCGGAAGTGGTCGTATCCTCGTACAAAGAAGCGCAGGCTTTAGTGCAAGCAGGAGAGACGAAGGGTTGGGGCCGTGTACTAGACATACCTGTGAAGCTGGACAGGTTCGGACTGGGTTATTAGCCGTCATCATCAGCGCCCATTGCAGGGGCACCAAAATTCAAAGGACCAGTGACGATCACGTCCAGTGGGGTTTGTTTTGAAGCCATCAATGCTGTCTCCGATTCAGAGGAGGGGGATAGTGACTGTGACATGGATGCTTGGATCCAGCCAAGCGTGCCGGGGCAAGGGCTATGCAACTGGTCAATTCAGGAATTTGTTCCCGTGACTACAAAACAGTAATTTCTTTGTTTTTCAATTGTTGAATAATCCGGTGTCCTGCCCGGGGCATCGTGACTTTGCTTAGGGTTACTCTTTTATGTATATTATGATGTTTAAATCATTAAATAAAAAGGCGTTTTTTGTTGCATGCAAATATTGTGCTCTCTATCTTTCCTGTTTTTGTTTTACAATAAAATGGCAACGTGGTTACTCGCTTTATGCACATTTTGAAGCATTTAACCATTCCTTTTGCAGGATAATATTTTCAGATGACACCATCGAACCGCCTATGACTCATTTCGACTTTGAGCACCCGGTATTTCAGGCCGAAGAAGAGATTGTTGAAGATGGCGACGTGCCAGAAGAGTTGTCTTGGTTGGTAAAGCAAGAAGAACGAATCATTCTGCCTCATGAGGAAATTATTGAAATCATCAATCTCGGGTCGGAAGGGATTGAAAGGAACATCCGTATAGGAGCCGCGCTGCAGAGCAACGTCAAGCGAAGATTGGTTGAGATGCTCAGAGAGTACAGTGATGTATTCGCTTGGTCGTACGAAGACATGCCTGGGCTAGACACGGATATGGTCGTACACCGTCTGCCGTTAAGGGAAGAGTGCCCGCCGGTTAAACAGAAGCTTCGCAGAACTAGGTCTGATATGGCAATGAAAATTAAGGAGGAGGTTCAAAAGCAGTAGGACGCAGGGTTCCTGGTTGTTACGAAATATCCCACTTGGGTCGCAAATATTGTTCTAGTGCCGAAAAAGGACGGTAAAGTCAGAATGTGCATGGATTACCGTGATCTAAACAAAGCGAGCCCAAAAGATGATTTTCCACTTCCTCACATCGATGTGTTGGTTGACAATACTGCTCAGTTCTCTGTCTTTTCTTTCATGGATGGATTTTCGGGGTATAATCAGATCAAGATGGCACCCAAAGACATGGAGAATACCACTTTCATAACACCGTGGGGAACATTTTGTTACAAAGTGATGCCCTTCGGACTGAAAAATGCTGGGGCAACATATCAAAGAGCGATGACTACTCTCTTTCATGACATGATGCATAAAGAGATTGAAGTATATGTAGATGATATGATTGCCAAATCCCAGACGGAGGAAGAACATTTGGTAAATCTGCTGAAGCTATTCAAGAGGCTTAGGAAGTTCAGGTTGAGACTGAACCCTAATAAATGCACCTTCGGGGTGAGATCGGGTAAACTGCTGGGGTTTATCGTGAGCGAAAAAGGAATAGAGGTGGATCCTGCAAAGATCAAAGCAATACAAGAGATGCCAGCGCCTAAAACAGAAAAAGAAGTACGAGGATTTTTAGGGAGACTGAACTACATTGCCAGGTTCATATCTCACCTGACAGCTACGTGTGAGCCGTTATTCAAGCTGTTGAAAAAAGACCAAGCTGTAACATGGAATGAAAATTGTCAAAAGACGTTCGATAAAATAAAGCAGTATTTGCAGGAGCCTCCTATTTTGATACCTCCAGTGGCAGGGAGACCCTTGATTATGTATTTGACGGTTCTTGAGGGAAGTATGGGTTGTGTTCTCGGTCAACACGACGAGACAGGAAGAAAAGAGCATGCGATATACTACCTGAGTAAGAAGTTTACTGAATGTGAATCTCGATACTCAATGCTCGAAAAAACTTGTTGCGCGCTAGCCTGGGCCGCCAAGCGTTTGAGGCAATACATGATGAACCATACAACCATGCTCATCTCGAAGATGGATCCTATCAAATACGTATTTGAAAAGCAGGCATTATCGGGGAGAATTGCCCGTTGGCAGATGGTTTTGACCGAATATGATATCCAGTATGTCTCGCAGAAGGCTATAAAGGGGAGTGTATTATCCGAGTATTTGGCAGAGCAGCCTATTGAGGACTACCAATCGATGAGGTTTGATTTTCCTGACGAGGATATCATGTACCTGAAGATGAAAGATTGTGAAGAACCGTTGTCAGACGAAGGACCAGAGTTGGGTTCAAAATGGCAGTTGATCTTTGACGGAGCTGTAAACTCCTATGGTAGCGGAATAGGGGCAATCATCACTACTCCACAGGGGTCGCACATACCATTCACTGCTCGATTGACCTTTCCAGTTACCAATAATGAAGCCGAATATGAAGCTTGTATCATGGGGCTTGAAGAAGCCATTGATTTGCGAATCAAAAATCTGGATGTATATGGAGACTCAGCTCTGGTGGTGAATCAAATAAAAGGAGAATGGGAGACACGTCAGCCCAATTTGATACCGTACATGAATTACGCGAGGAGATTGTTGCCCTTCTTTGACAAGGTTGAATTGCATCATGTACCGCGAGCAGAGAATCAGATGGCTGACGCTCTGGCCACATTGTCTTCCATGTATAAAGTCAATTTCTAGAATGAGGCTCCCAGAATTGTTAACTCTCGGCTTGACAGACCCGCCTTCGTATTTGCCGTCAACGAAGCATCTGATGATAAACCCTGGTATTTTGACATCCATAATTTCCTGAAAAACAAAGAATATCCGGCTGGGGCATCCAGTCACGATCAGAAGACTCTCAGGAGATTGGCGGGTAATTTCTATCTGAATCCAGACGGTGTCCTATACAAGAGAAATCACGACTTGGTGCTACTACGTTGTGTAGACGAGAAATAGGCGAAGTTGCTCATGGAGGAAATACATGAGGGTACATTTGGTACGCATGCTGGTGGGCATGCTATGACGAGGAAGCTGCTGCGGGCAGGTTATTATTGGCTAACTATGGAAACCGATTGTTTCAAGTTTGCGAAGAAGTGTCATAAATGCCAGATCTATGCAGATAAGATCCATGTGCCTCCGAGTCCTCTGAACATGATGTCGTCACCGTGGCCATTCTCAATGTGGGGAATCGACATGATTGGAAAGGTCGAGCCGACGACATCTAACGGACACCGGTTCATTTTGGTAGCAATCGATTATTTTACCAAATGGGTGGAAGCGGCATCCTATGCAAATGTGACCAAGCAGGTGGTAGCCAGGTTCATCAAGCGAGATATCATTTGCAGATATGGAATCCCCGAGCGGATAATTACCGACAACGGTTCGAACTTAAATAACAGAATGATGAAGGAGCTGTGTCAGAGTTTTAAGATCGAGCATCACAACTCTTCTCCTTATCGACCCAAGATGAATGGCGCTGTTGAAGCAGCTAATAAGAATATAAAGAAGATTGTTCAGAAGATGGTGGTGACCTATAAGGACTGGCATGAGATGCTACCTTTTGCTTTGCACGGTTATCATACGACGGTACGCACATCAACCAGGGCAACCCTGTTCTCGTTGGTATATGGAATGGAAGCAGTGTTACCACTAGAAGTTGAGATTCCTTCCCTGAGGGTATTACGAGATGTCCAACTAGACGAGGCAGAATGGGTGAAAGACAGGTTGAACCAGCTAAGTTTAATGGATGAGAAGAGGTTAGCTTCTCTAACATATGGTCGGTTGTACCAGAGCCGAATGAAGAAAGCGTATGATAAAAAGATACATCCTCGGAGCTTTCAGACGGGCGACCTTGTGCTAAAGAGGATTCTCCCGCCACAGGCAGATCATAGGGGCAAGTGGACCCCCAACTACGAAGGGCCATACGTTGTCAGAAAAGTCTTTTCAGGAGGAGCTTTGTTGTTGTCCACCATGGACGGTGAGGACTTTACATCGCCTGTGAATTCGGACGCAGTTAAAAAATACTTTGCTTGAAATTGACCCGCTGGACAAAAAAAAAAAAAAAAGAGAGTCTAGGCAAAAATGGGGCATCCTGGCGAACCAAAAACAGAATAAAAGGTTCGGGCAAAAGTTAGGGATAAAATTGAAAAAAATGTACACCCGCGAAGTCGAAAACCTACACTGGGCGGCTTCGGCAAAAAAGGGTATCCCAGTGAATTGAAAACCCGTAAAGGGCGGTTCACGCAAAAGTTAGGGATTTGAAAAGCAAATGACTGTGGCCCGAATTTGATACTGCATTGCACATTGGTGCCGGAGAATACTTGAGGATTCGTTTATCAGATACAACCTCTTCGGAAAGTTGAATACCGAGAAAGCGCCAGAGTCAGGCGAGTCATAGGAGGATCAGCTCATGGTGTTTGTCTGCATCCCGTTGCCGACATGTGTACATATTTGTGTTAGTATTTATGCTTCCTGTGCATACTCGTGTACTTGTTTGTGCGTAGCTACCTCTTTTCAGGAGTTACATCCAGTGTACAAAACTCCGCCTATTTGGAGGCCCTATCAATAAAACATGTTATTCAGTACTCGATATTTGTTCTTTATTGTTTTGTATGTGAAAAAACACCGATTGTTTTGAAAAAACTAGCATGTACATAACGGTGTTGGCCCTTGCCAATAATTGCTAAAACTTTGAATTGACTGAAATGATGTCACGAATGCTAACCCGAATAGATTCGGTTGTATGGACTTGTTTTGTCGCGTTTGTGCTGTTTTGCAGGGTCCTTGCCTGTTTGAAGCAATCGAAAGAGAATTACTATGGCCTAGCCAGGGCATTGGATGAAAGATGTGATTACAGTTGAGGTAAATCCCCATGCAGGTCGTGTTCCCGGATGTGGAAATGGCGCTCCCCTTTATTGAAGGACAAGATTAATTCCCCAGAAGAGTATCTTAATAGAGATGTCTCCGGCAAGGTGGTAATCCCCACAGAATTGAGCATGTGTAGATGCAATCCCCAGTTGAGAAGGTTCTCAAGATGGATGACCAAGTCAAAATTGGTTCAGAAAGATGGTTTTTCTTTTTCCCCCGCAGGGTCAGTTATTTCCAACAAGAGTTGATAATCTCAAGATTGTGATTTGTATTCGGACAGTAGGATTTCCTCCACCAGGACTCTCTATCCCGAGCAGAGTTGTTTAGCCTCAGAGTAGTGATTCTAGGTTGGTAGGCTGTGCTCAGACAATGTACATTCCTCAAGGAAGATCCATTATCCCCAGTAGGGTCGTTTACTCTCTCCAGCAGAGGTTTCCTTCCCGGTAGGATCCTTTATTCTCCCCCCAGCGGAGCCAGTTTTGTCTCCAAGAGAGTCGTTTCTTCCCCCCAGCGGAGTTCTCTCTATTCAGCAAGAATTTTCTTTCCTCCCAGTGGAAATTAAAGTTCAGATCTCTCCCCAGCAGAGTTGGTTGTATGTCCTGGCATTTATTTTGCCAGAATACTTCGTGATACCCGTTCACTCCCCAGCATGGTGTTATTTGTCCTCAACAGCAAGGATTGGTGAAGCAAACTCGTCAGAGCTTATTCCCAGCAGTTTGAACCAGCATTTACATTGGCACATAATGTCATATTTGCATCCACCAAATAAAACGCGTAGCATTTCCATATTGTATGGAGCATGACGCCATTATCAAACATATACATTTTGAAGCATAAATCAGGTTGATTGACTCTTTGCTTTCAGGTATTTTCTCAATAGGAGTATGGAGTTCTAAAGATCAGGTGGTACTAGACAATCGAGGTCTCGCCCGGAGACGTGTGATGTAGTTCAGTTTATTGTTCCCCACAGAGTTGCCAATTGAGGCATTGTTGTACCCGGCCAGCGGGATGTTTTTTCAAGATTGTTGTGCATTGGCACGAGGTTTTCACGAAATCAAAATTCAGAGGTGGTCACTTGTTATCTAGACGAGTGCTTGACAGTTATTCTCGGAACATCCCCCAGCGGAGTTAGTTACTGCAAAGAATAGGCAAAGAAGCTATGTCCGAGATGAAGTCAAAATTCCTGTGTGATGGGCAGAAGAAGACATTCCTGTGCGATGGGCAGATGAAGTCAGAATTCCTGTGTGATGGGCAGAAGTCAGAGTTCCTGTGTGATGGGCAGAAGTCAAAATTCCTGTGTGATGGGCAAACGAAGACATTCCTGTGCGATGGGCAGATGAAGTCAGAGTTCCTGTGTGATGGGCAGAAGTCAAAATTCCTGTGTGATGGGCAGACGAAGACATTCCTGTGTGATAGGCAAAGAAGCTATGTCCGAGAAAATTTCCTGTAATATAGACAAAAGTATGTTCCCGTATGGATAGGCGGATGAAGTTTTCCTGTGATTTTAGACAGAAGTGTATTCCCGTATTGGATAGGTGGATGAAGATTTTCCTGTTATGTAGGCAGAAGTGTATTCCCGTATTGGATAGGCGGATGAAGATTTTTCCTGTGATGTAGGCAGAAGTATATTCCCGTATCGGATAGGCAGATGATTTCCTCGTAGGGAGTATAATATATGTCCCACGACGAAATAGAGTTGCATTCATACAAAAGTCTTCTTCCAGTGAAACCAATAAGTTTATCTCAGTATTGACAAGATGGTGTTGGAATCAGATTTGTAAATAGTATTCCCCAAGTAGTGGTGTAGTTTGTTTTGCAGTTGGCAAATTTCCGGGTTTATTGGTATCCAACCGTTTCGTACCTCGATTGTCTGAAGGCTCCGAGCGTTTCACCCAGTCGGGTCCAAATCGTTTGAATAGGGGCAGCTGTTGCACCCCAAAATTTGACCAACTTATTTCACCTAATTTTATGTCTCATAGCTTTAGCATTTGCATATTAGGTCATGTACATAATTCATTCATCTGCATAGCATAGCATGGGCAAGCCATCCAACAAGGGACCAAGTGCCATTCTTATCTCTATGAGCTTATCAAGAGGTTCTTATTCAAATTCAAGCCTATCCAAGTCATCAGAAAGAAATTGAAGCTTGAGAAGTTAGTGGATCAATCAATGGGTTTTTCTCCTATCTAAAGGGGGTTTGGAGATCATCAGAGAAGGTGTGGACTATGAATTGAGGGCATGGAAGACCTAGAGGGTCATTTTGAGAGTGAGACAAGTCATTGATGTGATTACAAGAGCTACAGTTGAAGACAGTCAACTAGGGTTTCATCTGGGTCAACCCTAGGTCAAATACTTGATTGAAGGGGCATCAAGGCCTATTTTGAGGATGTGGGGTTCACCATTTGATATGTGGATATAGAGGTGGTGTTGTGCCAAGGAGAAATCAAAAGAAATCAAGAAGAAGAGAAGTTTCTAAATTAGGGTTTCTATGTAAAATCCCCTGATTTAGGGCAAACTTCCAAGCAAGATAATTCAAAATTAAAGTCTCAAATGGATCCTTGGCCAAAATGAAACTTGTATAGTATCTAAAGACCTTTAATTTGAGTGGTGGAAGGTATCAAGGAGATTTATAGAACTCAAGTTATGGTTCTTGCAAGTTACAGGTCATCTGAGGACACTGAAATTTGTCAGTGAAAGTTACTTTACTTCCAAGCAACGTTTTCCGCACAAGGAATGTTCAAATGGATTTTTGGTGAACATGAAAGTTGTTCCTCATGATCTTAGCTTTCTAGAAAGGTATGGTATGCCTTCATCTGATTTGTAGAACTCTACTTATGATCTTGGCAAGCCAGGGGTATTTTGGGAAAGTGGAATTACAGGCCATTTCAAGCATATGCCCAAAACTCCTATTTCCAAGCTTCAAATGAAGAAATGTTCAACATCAAACTTGCTCCAAATGACATTTTGAGTCTAGAAAAGCGTGTGTGACAAGTTGGAAATGCTCATAGTTTAGAATTGCAAAATTGACCAATTATAAAGGGAAAAATACATTTTTAAATGACCAAAATTGTGAATTTTTGATACAAAAGCAAAACCAAGCATATGACCAACCATTTTGAAGGTAAAGGACATTTTAAGACTAATGGAAATATTGGTTTTTGGAGTTGAGGTCAAGAAATGAGAGTTATCTTATGTTACTTGTAAAAGAAGATACACTTGCCAAATCAAGCTAGGACCAAGGTGCAAGGCAAGGGATGGTTTCTACACTTTCTATTTGTCATGAAAAGAGAAATTCAAGATATTTTGGGCTGCTGCAACAATGTTTTCATGAGCTGATTTTTCAACTTGCATTTTTTCAAATTCTCATGCAATGATATAAACAATTTCTCATGGGATCAATCTAGCAAGTTCTGGAACTTTCCATCATCATCTATATATTCATTCTAACTGATCCAAAGCAAGGTTGAACTTCATTTTGGTAGAGAAATTCAGAATTTGCATTTCACATTCTCTTTTGCAAATTGCTTCGAATCCTCTCAATTCTTCATCATTCTTTCACATTTTTGTTTTCATTCAATCCAATAATCATCACTGATCCTATTACTATCAAGATCTGAGTGAATTGGTGCCTGAATCGTGTTCTGCAATTTTCACACCTTCAAGTGCAAGAAGAATCGGTTATGATGATTCAAGGTGTTTGAGCAAGAATCTTTGCATACAGAATCAAGATAATAGTCCATTGAGTGATCCTGGAGCATTGCAAGCTTTGAGTTGGAGAATTCAACCTTCTGTTTTCATCTGTTTACCAGGTTAGTATCTCTCACGATTTGGCCTGAATTAGGTAGCATGAAGTAGAATTGTTAGGTTAAACATGCTATAGATGACTAGAGGATCGTTTCTGGAGAATTTGGCAAGATTTGGTGGAGTTTGATGTATGCGCGCAAATTCTTGATGGAGTTAGAATGAATGATATATTGAGTTTTAATGTTAGATTAATGGCTGGTCTTGATGAGTATAGCATGTGGATTATTTTTGTATAAAGAATGTTGAGTTTAATTGAGGTTGAAAACTGATGAAATTGTGAGTTCATGGAGTTCCCCCGTTCGGTTTGGATGATAGAGGTAGTTTTAATGCAAACCAATACCACAGTTGTGTTCATGGTGAAATTCTAGTCGAGTTTGGGTTTTATTTTGTTGAAATTGGTGGAGAAATGAAGCCATACGAATGAGGAGAAGATATGCGTATGGATCTGTTTTCATGGTGGTGTCTCTGCAAAACCCTAGCGCGAGGTTGGTGATGATTCATAGACCGTCAGATGCACGCGAAGACTTTGACTCAAGAATAGATCCCACGACCATGATTTGAAAAGAAATGATAGGGAAAGCTGGGCATATAGAATGCAGCGTTTCATTAAAACGCATCCATGGGCTTTGTGTGAATCTGCTATTCCAACCCCCCATGCAGGCCCAAATCACTTTATAACTAATTTTCTTTCATTTCTGCACTGCCAATTTTTCTATTTTTCTTTTGATTTTCTTTGTTTTTTTCTGATATAATGGGCCCAGGCGCGTTTCTAACGCCACCCCCCTATCTGGGCCCAAACCATAAACTAACTGCATATTATTACTGCTTGTACCCCCATGCATCATTTTCATATTAATTTCACTCCAAATTTTATTTTACTTCAAAAATTCATATTAAATAGAAAAATCACTATTTTTCAATGGAATTTTTTTCCCACTTTCCATTTTCTGTCAAGAAAAATATAAAATCATAAAATTGCTATTTTACTTCATTTTCATATTTTTTTTTGCATATTTTTACATTTAATTGCTTTTTTTTTTAATTCTTTTAGTTGATGCTCTAATTTGTGGAATTTAGTTTAGGAGTTTCCTTTAGGATTTTCACCCCATTCTTTTTAGTACAACTATATATGGATATTAGGTGCCCCTGGTTTTTATACCATAATTTTTAGGATTTCATTTTAGGTAGTTTAGTTAGAAACTATTAGACTAGTTAATTAGGGTTTTGAACATAACATAGGTGTATTAAGACAATTTTCTTTTGGGTTTTTAGATTGGATTAGGACCTGGGCCTATAGGGCTATTAAGGGTAAGCATAATAGATCCCTTAGAAAAATATTAGGATTTTCCCCATTGTGTTAATATTTTTAGTATATTTTTGTAATTGATTGATTGTATGGTGTGCCCTTTCTAGGGTTATTGCTTGATTGTGTGGGTTATTGGGCCTGCTTGGGGTATGGGTTTGAGTTGAAGACTTTGTTGATGAAGCCAATTGAAGACAAAAGGAGTGAAGATCAAGTTCAAGAGTTGATGAAGATTGTAGCTTGCTTGTAGCTGTTGAAGGTTATAGGAACTAGGAGCTAGGTAGAGCTTAGAGTAGAAACTTGCTTCATAAACATGGAAGGTCTTGTTTGCCTCCATTCTTTCTCTATGATTCAAAGTCTCTTTTAAATACTCACCTCCTTCCTTTGGAAGGATTAGTGAATGTATTTAAAAGATAGAACTTTTGAGAGAAAATTGTCTGTATTTTGTTAACAGTCAGTAGGCCACCTTTGGTAGGCAACCGATTGTTTAACATCCATTTCATCTTGTTAACTGCTACTCATCTTGGAGAGTTGGACTTGAAGAAAAGCCATGAAAGGCTGAAGATAGAGACCTTGCTTGAAGGCTGTAAAAGATGAAGATTGTGCTGTTGAAGCTGTGCATTTTGATTGCTGCTTTTGAAGCCCTGCTGTTTGAAGATGTTGAAGGTGTTTACTATTAGAGTTTCCCTCCGTGAATATTGATGCTTGCTTGAAGCTTGTAGATGTTTTGAAGATGACTTGAAGATAGAAGATGATGGAGCTTGCTGTGTAGAGTTGCTGCTTACTGTTTATTTCTTTGCTGTTTAGAAGCTTTTGATGTATTGTTTGAGTTTCCCGGACTGTATTGTTTGCCAATTAATCTGTTAGGTTGGAAGTGAATTTCGTTCGCTTCTGCCTGTTGTTTTCGGGGTAGAGTGGGACTCCCTTGCCTCGCTTGTACTGCTGCATTCATGCATATTTTACTGTTTTATTGTATCTGTTGTTTCTGATTCCGTTTATTCCCCTAGGATCTCTGTTTCTCTCTGCGCAAGAGAGGAACATGATAGACATTAGGTCTTAACCTATGCATGATAACATTAGGTTAGTTTGATTCCCTTTTCAACCATAGGTTAGAGTTGCTGTTTCTCTTCTCATCTTAAAACAATCAAAAAACACAATAAGATTTCAAACCCAATAAAAGACACTTCTTCCGTAAAAGAATGTGAACTCATCAAAACGTCAATTTTTGTCCGCTTGGACTGTTAATCAGAAAAACCCTTTTTTAGAAGGAATAAAAACAATCAAGACAGACTTGTGTCGTACGTGGTCCGAACTACGTTTGCTCTGATCTTTCATGCTGTGTGAAAGTACGTAGGCATAGGATGCGATATCCTAGCGAGCAACCTTCTCCTCCTTTCCAGTAGTTAGTCGAACTACGAAGACTCTGACTTTCTCTCTTGAGAATACGTAGGCATAGAGCAGCGAGGCTCTACCGAGTCCCTTTCTTTCTTTTTAACCCTTGACCCTTAGTTTAGATAGAAATAACAATCCGTACAAGAAAACAAGCGTGGATCCCGTCGAGTACGACGGACGTGAGGGGTGCTAATACCTTCCCCTTGCGTAACCGACTCCCGAATCCAGGATTTGGTTGCGATGACCATTCCTTTCCCGTCTTTGCGGTAGGTTTACTCTGAGCGTTTCCTTTCCCTCCGTTGGGATAAATAACGCACGGTGGCGACTCTTCTGTTCAGCCGGCACCGATTTTCGCAGTAGCGACAATTACAAAGATTGTATAATCCTCTATCCAATTCAAGAAGAATTATCTCATAAAGCCTCCTACATTGTGAGAACCATGGTGGCAAAAATTGGATTTCAAAGTTGAAATTTCACTTCAAGTCAGAATTCAATTTGGATGAAATGACCCCTAATCACCAAATTAAGCCATAAATTCTCTTTAAACATGATTGATAAACTTGTCTGGATTGATTAGAGCCTTGAAACACAAGTTTTAAGTGAGTTTTCACAGTTTGACAATTTTGACAGCATGGATCCTGTTGAGTACAACGGTCGTGAGGGGTGCTCATACCTTCCCCTTGCGTAACCGACTCTCGAACCCAAGATTTGGTTGTGATGAACTTGTCTTTTCTCGTTCTTTTAGGTTTTCTTCGATCATTTCCTTTCTCTCTCTTTGGGATAAATAACGTTCGGTGGCGACTCTTCTGTTTGTTTTCGCTGGCCCTTTTCGCAGTTGCGACACTTATTTACAATCATCTATCAATATACTGACTTTGCTATGTCTAAGTAGCATAACATAACTCTTAAAAAGCAAATAAAAATCACCATCAACTATTCTATAAAACACATTAAACACGATCGAAAATTTGTGACCAGAGTTGTGGACTTTTGTTAGTCAAGCCATCGTTGTGCCACCTCTTTGTTTTCTTTTCTTTCTGTCTTGAGAATCATTTATACGAGTTTTGTATGTATAAGTTTTGTTGCTACTAGATGAAGAAGACGACATCCATATGTTCAAAAATAACATAAAAGATTAAACCAATCTTAACCAGATAAATGTGATCATACACATTCAACAACAACAAAATAACACATAAGAACAACAACAACACCAATAACACCACCACCACCACCACCACCAACAACAACAACATTAATAACACAACCACCACCACCACCACCACCAACAACAACAACAACAAAAGATTAAATAAATGTCTCTAATTCACATTCAACAAATAACAACAACAAAAATACAATATTAATCAAATATGATCATACACATTCAACAATAACAAAACAACACACAAAAACAACAAAAGATTAAACAAATGTCTCTAATACACATTCAAAAAATAACAATAACAACAAAATATTAATCAAATATGATCGTACACATTCAACAACAACAAAACAACACATAACAACAACAACTAAAAATTTAAAAAATGTCTCTAATACACATTCAACAAATAACAACAACAACAAAATATTAATCAAATGTAATCATACACATTCAACAACAACAACTACAACCTTAAACATTCAACATCAACAGCATAAACATAAACATCAACAACAATGGAAACTGAAGTTACTGTAGATGCATGGGGAAAAAGCATGTATTAAAAACGTGATGAATAAGTAAAGCAGATTATGTTGTGAGATTTTTCATGATGAATAAGTAAATATGATGTCAATTCTTGAGCAAAAATGATGGTGTTGTCTTTCTTATCACCAGTTCGTGAGAAAAATGGCAACAAAGAATGACAAAGATGAAGGTGGTTGATTTGTTCGATTGGAATCAAAATGAACGATGAACGATGAATGTTAGGGTTGAAGTCGTGTGTCATTTCGTTAATGATCAATGAACGATGAATATTAGGGTTGAAATCATCTCGTTTCGTTTCTCAGTGGACAAATGGAAACTCAAGAGACAAGCTAGTTACCTGTATTACTTGAAAATGAATAAGGGATATTACCATGGTCACTTACCACAACCATGGTGATATATAATTTACTTAATGCAACGTTATAAAGAAGCGTCAGTTTTTAACCTTTTAAAAATTTTAAAACAAAATTAAAAATCTATCACAATAGTTTATTTAAACAACCATAATGATATCACATTTATTAAATAAAAAATAAATGCACGTATGAAATGTTAAAGTAATAAATTATTTACTAGCGCTGAGATTCAAATCCATAAAAGGTTGATTATATCACCACGATTGGACTAACTAATCATGGTAACATGTTAATAATATTTAATTAAAAAATAAAAGAAAATGTTGGTGCATGAGTTTAGAGATGTCACCACGGTCCTTCAAAGGACCATGGTAAAATGGGCATTGTTGCATATACTTTCTGTAGTAGTGTTATCACTCCGGAATTGAAATGGATCTGTATGAAGCGCTATATGAAAGAAAATATAGAACCCTCTTATGTTGGGCGAAAATTGCTGAAAGAGGAATTTTTGGACCCGAGATAATTCAAGAAACTACAGAAAAGATCTGAGTTATTTGAGAGAAGATGAAGCAAGGTCAAGATCAACAAGAGTTACATATTTAACAAAGAATACTTATAGATTTTGAAGAGGGAGATCATGTATTTTTAAAGGCCACTCTTAGAATCAAACTGAAGGGATTTTCTAAGATCAAGAAGCTAAACTCGAGGTACATTAGTTCTTATCTGATCATAAGGCGGGTAGATGAAATGGCTTATTATTTAGAATTTCCTCCATCCCTATCTGGCCTTCATGATGTGTTCCATTTATATCAATTAAGGAAGTATGTATTAAATCCCCTTCAATCCTTCGTGACTCGATCGAGGTCGCAACAAACCTTACCTTTTAGCCTCGACCTAGTCGATAGTTGTCTGTACAATTAAGGTACTAAGGAATAAGGAAATACACTTGGTGAAGGTACTGTGGGAAGAGTCACACCCAAACAAAGCTACTTAGGAATTAGAGTCTGGGATGCGTGAGAACTACCCTCATATTTTCAAGTATGATCCTATATTTTAGGAAGAATTTTAATTAAAGGGGGGGGGGGGGATGTAATACCCCAATCTATTTTGAAGTGCTTAATTCTAAGTAATAGAGTGTGAACCCATGGAATTAGTCTTCTAAATGGAGTTTGGATTTAGTAGCATTTTGGAAAAGTTAGTAAGAGTAAGGGAACTTTGGTATTTTTCCCTGTTAGTTAAACTTGTCACTCCTTGCTCTCACTCTTCATATGTTGACTTGCAAAATACATAATTTGATCAAGGGAAGAAGAGAGTGTTAGAACAAAATTTGTTCATAACATATATTCCTTGGTTTTGATGATAACAAAGTATTAAAAGAACAATGGTTATACTTGTAAATATATATACAGAATCTGACATACAAATGCACACTTGAGAGAAGCTGAATTGCTAGCTTCTGGTGGTGCAGAATCTGAAGAACAGTCTCTAAGTGATGTCTGGCATAGACTCTAAAGCCGAAGGTCTCAACATTAGAAGAAGCAACATTATTTCCTATACATTTGGTGAATGTAAATTGGCTTCTGGTGATGATTCATAGTTATTAATAAAGCTGAAGCTATCCGTACTGCAGAAAGCAAGCTGCATTGTCAAATCAATTTGTGAGCTAGAGTCTTAGTTCACAAGAATCAAGAAAATTTAACATGCTTTATGGATATCTACTTTCAACAGCTATATAGTACAGGATCTCTTTGAAGACTCAGTTCTAAAACATGATACACAATGGATCAAGATATTTTGGTGTATCTATCTTCAACGTCTCTCGTACTATGGAGATAGCAAAGACATTTAATCAAGTTATTTCTATAACAACTAGTCTTATGAAAATAGTATATAAGTAGCTAAACGTTCAAACTGAATATTTAACAAGGATTAATCTGATGGAGGACTAACAAGATCAACAATTATCAACATAAATGGCTACGTAGAAATTCTGTTGTAGGTTGTAATTGTAAAAGTCTTAAGATTTCTTACACATTGAATATCTTAGAAATCTTAAGAGCTTTAGGTCTTTGTTATGGTTATTTCCTCGTACCTCCGATATTTATATGAAGTGCACCTTGTTATCTATTCTGCTGAACATGTTATTTGGCAGTTTAGGTAAAAGTCTCTTGCAAAGATGCTTGAGCCATGTAAGTCTCCTGCTATATACTAGAGCATTGAAAGTATTAATCAAGTGGACTGGTTGAGCAGGAAGTCTTGGTTCGTGGAACCTTGAGCAGAAGTCTTGGGCCAGTGTGGCTTGAGCAGGAAGTCTCAGTTTATGGAACTTTGAGCAAAAGTCTTGGCCTAGTGTGGTTTTAGCAGGAAGTCTCGATTCGTGGAACCTTGAGCAGAAGTCTTGGACCAGAACAGCTTGAGAAAGAAGACTTGGGTCTGTAGGACTTAAGCAAGGATGCCTTGAACCTTAGGGGTTTAACCAAGAAGTATTGGACCTAGGGTATGGGAATTGTAAAAGTCTTACGTAGAATGCATAAGCGTTTGTAATCATGATTTGGTTATAGTGAAAATCTCTTATGATGCAAGGGGACTGAACTACTCTCAGTTGGGAGGAACCAGTAAAATCTTTATGTCTTCTGCTATTATTTATTTGCTTCTATTAATATTCCGCTGCTAATTATAATCAGAATTTGAACCAATTTAGATTATGAACTCTGATCAGACGAGAATTAAGAAAACTGAAAACATAATTCAACTCTCCCTTCTTGTGTACTTTTTCTCACCTTCAAATGGTATCAGAGCATGGTCTCTACATAACAATTAACAATGGTGCATATAATGATCCAATGAGAAACGTATGTCTGTTAAAGACTTTCCTTCAAGAAGGAATCAAGTGCCACATGAAAATATTACATTTCTTTTCCTATCATATTCAAAGGGTGATTCTACTGAATTTAAATGATGGAAAAGTTAAATATATTTTTAATTTAT
Organism: Lathyrus sativus; assembly: GCA_963859935.3. Lineage (NCBI taxonomy): Eukaryota > Viridiplantae > Streptophyta > Magnoliopsida > Fabales > Fabaceae > Lathyrus > Lathyrus sativus. The sequence continues at coordinate 575,513,399 of OZ012735.1, read as the reverse complement.
TGGACTTGATAAAGGGTTTGCGAAGGTATGTAAAATACCCTTGAAAAAGGTATTACTATAGAAGTTGATGGTGCAAGGATGATCAAAATTTCAAATCCTCTCTCACTAGCTTAGAAGAAGCTGATTGAAAATATCTTCAGAGGTAGATACATTCTGGTAGTTGCTCTATCTTGATTCTAAGTATATTAACATCATTGATACGTCTAATGCTCAAACTATCTTTGAATCCTTGTGATCTAATTTATGAGAATCAATTATGAAGCTTTTCGAGTTACACTTCATCTAATCTTTCCATGCAAATTCTGAGAAGATTGTTGTGTTTTCAAACTTGAAGTCACAATTACTCAAGAAGTCATAACTACTTGAGCTTACTATGGCTTGTAGGTTTATCTTGCAATCTTCAAAGAAAAGAAATGGAATTAGATTTGAAAATCTATATAACAGATTATCTTTTCTAAAGCTTGTTGAAGGATACTTCCTATGAAATGTATGATGATGAAGGATTAACTTTCCTAATCAGAAGACTTCTTTAACTAGCTGAATGGAACGTGACATTTGTTGTTAGAATAGTATCTTAAGAAGCTTCTGAGATGTTTGTATTTCAAGTGATTTCCAAAATACAAGAACAATGAGAAACACTACCAGAACCTAATTTCATAGATCTCCACTGTATATTCATTTGAAGATGACATTAATGCAGGATTAAGAAGAAAGAGTAATCTGGCTCTGCCAGTCATTACTGCTACTGAAGAAGCATTTGAATCCTGAAATAAAAAACAAGTATTGAAGAGAAAGAGATATGTAAAATCTATCTTGCTTCAATATTTGATAATAAGGAGTTTGTTCTTTAATGTGATATCTTAAGTGACTCCATTTCTCCTTGTTTGACGGTCATCACAGAACTTATATTAAAAGACAATTCTATGAGAAAACTTCAATTCTTCTTCGTGTTATGCCATCAATTACATGATAGTGCTTTAATTTTTTATGCCATTATTTGATAGCTAACATCATTGATTCTTTTCTTATCAAAGATTTTAAAGTCAAAAGATTTAATCCAAGATAATGAAGTTAATGATTCTACTAAGAACAAGATCTTGTTCATATCATGACTCGTCCTAGACTGATACTTTGGAATGAATCATGGTACTTCTATAAAAATGTGGCATAAGGTAAAGGAAAGCCTGTCTGAACTAACATGTATGGACTCATAGAAATATGAATATCATTATTCAAAATGTAGTTGTTGCAGATATTGAAGAAAGAAGCAAAGGCATCTTCCATGTTGCTTATCAAAGGTTGTTTGCAATAGTTGATGGAAGAAAAGCCTACAACTCAGACTCAAGTGCTAAAGGTACTGAGTTTGGTGGAAGTAGTGGAGTCAATGGTTTAACAACCATTGAATCAAAATCCACTCAGAGTAGTATTCAGATTCTATGGTCAAATTTGAATACTCATTCGAGTCTGACCGAGAAGATAACAAAAAAAGGCATGTCTGTTCTTTTCTAGCTCATTACTTGAATCAATGAGATATTTATGTATATGTAGATACAAAGTCTCTGTTATATTTCTAGAGAAGCTCCTCTTGATAAAAGAATCTTCAGAAATATTTAAGAAGAAACTATGTTGTAGTTATCTATATTAAATATTTCATTAGCTGGATGATGGTCACATTTATGGAAACAGTTTTCACACTTTCTGTGATGACACTACTGTTTTTTAGCTATCAAAGAAACAAATTCAATATTCTTCAATCACTCGTAACTCTTGTTTCAAGATAAAATGTTTGGTTATGAATCGAATCTTGAAGACGGATGACTAACATAAGATCTCTCTCTCTAAGTCTAGATCTACTAGACTCTGATGGATGATGACTTCTGAAAATTGTCAGACTCTGAGATTCAAAAAATAACTATTTACTTTTGATAAAGCATTTTAAGTAGAAGGTTTTGCAAAAAAAAATTTATATTACTTAAATATTCATAAAGGTGAAAAACATCTAGTGGATTCAGGAAATCTGCTAGATAAGAACCCTTGGGTAATGATGTTTTTCTTTTTTATATACTATTATCATCTTTACCCCTTGTCTTGTGAAACATCATTTTGTCTCCTTTTTCTGACAAGATTCTTATTCCTTTAGAATCTTGTTCACTTTTTTTCTTTTCTTTTTATTTTCTTTGGTTGTGTGTTGATCAAACCAAACCTAAGATTAGTTCTCTAGCCAATTCTCCTTTGAATCAACTAGTTGTCATCAATGAAAAGTTTGTGGATTTTGATGAGTTGCTTAAGCTAGGATTTAACTTCTGGAAGACCGTATTTGAACAAATTTGGAATGGATACTTTGAGATGTTCTATGCTTTCACTTATCCAAGTCTTGTGAAAGAGTTTTGGATCAATGCTTCCATTGTTGAGCTGAATTCAAAAGTGTGTTATTCTTTCTAAAGTAACTGGTGGTTCTATAACATTAACATCTAAATTGATTGCTAATGTGATATATTGTGAGGAAATTCGAGAAAACCTTGTTTAGGAACACTATCTTCTAACTTGACATATCTTTGTAGATCCATCTAACACTTCTATGGTCTCAAATATTTGTCCTGATGCAATTATTTGGAATCAGATTTTAAACTTAAACCTGCTTCCTAAGGATAAGGATATTAACCTTGTGGACTCTATTGAAAAGGATTTACTACTGCTTATTAATTCAGACTTGCAAATTGATCTTCCTCAAGTTATTAATTCACAAGGGAAATACGTTCTTCATTGCTTATGGACGAGTTCAGAACTACTGATCTAGCAGGGAGTTATCATAAGTTTAAAGGATGATTCTTTTAAAATCTGGAGAGACGAGTTTGAAGCTTTTTATGAGAGCTTCTGATGTTAAACTTCTGCAAATTTATGTCTTGTAATTGTTAAGACTTTTTATTTTAAGAAATCTTATTGTTAATCCAAGTTTGTTCATGCTTATGTGCATCTTAACTATTATAAACATTTATTTATATTATTGTTCAATAGGATGAAATAAATAAGATTAAAAATTCTAAAAATGCAACATTCTCGTTAATTAGAAGTGATTAAATTTTTTTTAAGACTCTCTAGGCATTCGGATTTTTCCTAAGGTACTCCCTAGAATCATCTAATGTATCTAGGATGTCTAAATAATCTTGCCATTCTTCCTTTGCAAACTCTATAACTTCCTTTCTCAGTTGATTTTTGCATTCTGGAAGTTCTTCTTCTTCTGTGTGTCTCAACGAAGGCTGCTGAAGTAGTGTGTACTTCTAAAGCTATATGCTTTCTTGTAGATCCTTCAGTTGCTGCACCACTCTTATTTGTTTGAGTTGCTGCATTAAGCATGGCTATCTTTCTGAAATCTCTCTTTGGAACCCAAATTTGCTTTTACTTATACATTTTGGTGTTCAGAAGATTAAGTGATTATGAAAGTGAGTATGCTAAGGGGTTTTTATAAAGTCCTTACATTCATTACCTTTGAGTATTCATTATTTTGTATTGATTAAGTCAAATCAATTTTAAATACTGACTTTTGGAAATGATGTCTAATATTCTTACCTATTTAGATTCTTTTATCAAGTTATAGATGATATTGTTAACATGTTAACTGTTGCTTCTGGTTATTTCTTCATTAATTTTTTTACCAAAAAATATAATGGGTAAATGAAATGTATGTACGAATGCATAACATTTATTGGTCAAAATAATTTTTTCACTAATTAAGATTAAAGGATCACAAAAACATAAGGAACTAGATTGGACCTAGAATATATCTCTATCTAAGTCATCCATTGCCTTATAAGAGAAGTTATTGCAATAATCGATATCTAGCTCATCTTCATCTATGTCCTTCTCTTCTGCTTCTAGGACAACAAGACAGTAAAACATCTTGTTGAACCATTTTCTCCTTGTCTTCTTCATGGACTTCTTCCTTGGCTTCAAAACATCTACTGATGGACCTTCTGTGTAGATCTTTGAGGTACTACGGACGAAGCTTTGCCTGAAGAGTTCAGGGTAGAAGCCACATAACTAGTAGTAGAAGCTTTTGAAGCTATTGGCTTCTGAAGGTTCTGGACATTCAGGCTTGTAGAGTTCTCCGTGACTTCTGTCACAACATAGATCTTGTTTTTCTCAGCTGATGACTCCATAACGTTTTGGTAGATGTTGATGAAAATAAACTAGGTTTTGGTTGCTTTTATAATAGCTTATGGGTAACCTAAACGACCAAATAAAATCCTTTACTTGATTCTTGAAACTGTTATAACCAATAAATATTTAACATACACTGTACATACCTTAATGACCCCTGTTACTTGATTGTTTTCCCTTTCTTGGAAATTGATCTTGTAATGATGGAGTGCTATACATTTATGACTATAATTCTTTTCTTTCTTTTTATTCTTTTTGATGTGACAAAAGAGGGAGAAAAGGTAGTAAGTATTTAATAAGAAACTGAACTCATTCAGTTTGTACATAATGGTCATTTATAATTTTTGTACATAACGGTTTTTTAATTTTTAAACATATTGGTTATCTTTTCTAGGTGACACATTTTAACTTTCTTGTACATAAAACTAAGGAGGAGCTTACACACCTCAACCTTAGACTATCAGACTCAGAAGGAGCTTACAAACCTCGTATTCTAATGTTGCTAAAGGAAGTTAAAATATTATGTTTAGTTCTTTAAATATAAATCTAAGGGGGAGCTTACAAACCTCAACTTTGGACTATTTATCACGGGGGAGCTTAAAAACCTTAGACTCTGATGTTACTAAGAGAACTAAATACTTTTTCTTGAAAGTAGTACTTAGGGTGGGTTACAGAACTCAACTTTGGACTATTAGACTCAGGGGGAGCTTACATACCTCATACTCTGATGTTGAAAAGAAAATTATAACTGCCCAACATTGTCCTTTAAATACTTATGTTTATCATCATCAAAAAAGGGGAGATTGTTAGAACAAGATTTGTTCATGACATATATTCCTTGGTTTTAATGATAACAAAGTATTAAAAGAACAATGGTTATATTTGATGTGTATTTCTTGTATGCAGGTTCTAATACTTGTAAATATATATACAAAATCTGACATACAAAGGCACACTTAAGAGAAGCTGAATTGCTAGCTTCTGGTGGTACATAAGCTAAAGAACACTCTCTAAGTGATGTCTGGCATAGACTCTGAAGCTGAAAGTCTCAACATCAGAAGAAGATACATTTGTGTCTCTACACTTGGTGAATGTAAATTGGCTTCTGGTGATCATTTAGAGTTAGTAATAAAGTTGAAGTTATCCGTACTGTAGAAAGCAAGCTGCATTGTCAAATCAGTTTGTCAGCTAGAGTCTTAGTTCACAAGGCTCAAGAAAAGTTGGCATACTTTACAAATATTCATTCCTAACGACTCTTTAGTACAAGACCTCTTTGAAGACTCATTGGTTAAACATGATACACAATGGATCAATATCTTTTGGTGTATCAATCTTCAACGTCTCTTGTACTATGGAGAAAGAAAAGACATTTGATCAAGTTATCTCTCCAACGGCTAGTCTTCTGAAAATGCTATATAAGTAGTTGAAGGATCAAACTGAATCTTTAACAGGGATCAACCTGAAGGAGGAGTAACAAGATCAACAATTATCAACATAAATGGCAATGCAAAATTTCTGTTGTAGGCTGTACTTGTAAAAGCCTTAAGCTTTCTTACACATTGAATATCTTATAAATCTTAAGAGCTTTAGGTCTTTGCTATGGTGATTTCCTCGTACCTTTGATATTTGTATCAAGTACACCTTGTTCTCTATTATGCTGAACATGTTGGTTAGTAGTTTAGATCAAATTCTCTCTCCAAGATGCTTGAGCCATGTAAGTCTCCTGCTATGTGCTAGAGCATTGAAAGACTTAATCAAGTGGGTTGATTGAGTAGGAAGTCTCGGTTCATGAAAGTTTGAATAAAAGTCTTGGGCTAGTGTGGCTTGAGCAGGAAGTCTCGGTAACCTTGAGCAGAAGTCTTGGGCCAGTGTGGCTTGAGTAGGAAGTCTAGGTTCATGAAACTTTAAGCATAAGTCTTGGGCCAGAGTGGCTTGAGCAAGAAGTCTTGGGTCTGTAGGACTTAAGCAAGGAAGTTTTGAACCTTAGGGGTTTAAGAAAGAAGTATTGGACCTAGGGTCTAAGCATTGTAAAAGTCTTATACAGAATGCATAGGCGATTGTAATCATGATTTAGCTATAGTGAAAATCTCTTATGAAGCATGGGGAATGGACTACTCTCAGTTGGGAGGAACCAATATAAATCTTTGTGTCTTTTAAAATTATTTATTTGCTTCTTCTAACATTCCGCTGCTAAGTATAATCAGAATCTGAACACTAGTTTAGATTATGAACTCTAATCAGATGAAAATTAAGAAAATAAAAAACACAATTCAACCCCCCCTTCTTGTGTACATTTTCTCTTACCTTTAGAGAAAAGGTGTGGGGGAAGAGCAAGAGAGGATAAGAAGAGAATCCTTGCATTTCCACCTTTTATTCTTGATGCATGACCAACTTTTGAAGAATCTTAAAGGAAAGCATCTTTTCTAAGCCTAGAATCATCAACCTTGATCCTCATCAACTCTCATTTCAGGTTAAACCTCAAGGTGGAGTTTGTAAGTAGATTGAGTAGAAATTTGTTTAGAAAAAAAGACTTTGCATGAGGGGTTTTGGGGTTGTGTGTGAGTTTTGATCTACCATGTTACTTGCATGTTTAATTATGCGAATTTATGTGTTACCCATGTATATGTGTGTTATTAATCTCTTACATGTTATGTTATTTATTGTGAAATCTAGAGTTTTTAGACTTTAATATGTGTTTATGTTCTACTACGCTCACTAAGCGAGCAATATCTTTGCTGGGTGAGCCTTCATCGCAGGGAGAAACTCAATTTCTGGGTTTTCTTGCTAGGTGAAATAATGGTCTCGCTAAGCGAGTATTCATTCACTGAAGAACAACAATCCAAGGTTTCCTCAATGAGTGAGGTCTCGACTCGAGCTTGCTACTCATCACTGAGCGAGACAACAATTTTTCAAAAAAATTCTAAATTCTGCCAGGCCTCGCTTGGAGCTCATTGGGACTCACTAAGCGAGCCTCTCAGAGCATAATTTTATATAGGTTTAATTTTAGTGTATATTTTGTTTCGTAACTCGAAATGGGATGTGATCAAGTATGTTAGAAAGCTTGTTGAGTTAGCTATACCATGATAGAGTGTCTCTAACCATCAAGCATATGATTGTTCATGATAAGTGACCAATACACATGGTGTTTTGTTGTCACAGTGACCAGACCTATGTGACTTTCCTCCTAATGATTAACATCCTGGTACTACATAATTACTCTTGGAAAATATAGATTTTTCCCTTAGCTTAATAGGTACTCTAATTGTCAGCTGCTTAAGGGTACGTCTAAGCTATATAAGTGGAAAATTGGCGATTCAGGATCATGGCTTCATCAAAAGTATGACAGATTACTTACTTAGCTTCACAGGTATCCTAGTGTTAGATGTTTATAGGATACGCCTCGACAATTTAAGTGTAAATCTTGATTTTCATGACTAACTACTCATGACTAACATTACACCAATCATTGGAGAATCATGCATGTATGTTAAGAATTAAATTAAGAAACCTTAGGCTTGGCAGTGAATGTTCCACTAGAGCCATAACGATTGATAAAAACCCTTTTACCGAGTGGACTCCTAATATAGGAGAATCCCACTGAGATAGTCATATCTCACCCCATCTTGTTATCATGATTACAGGTACTCAGTCAGGTGTTAAGGGTAAGGATAAAGAGACTTGAAGATGTCACAATGAAGACCTTACTTTATCATAGTTTTTTTTCTTACGTTGTAAGTTTTGTCATTTTATGGTTTCAGTTCTGTTACATTATTGTACTATTTTTGCATGCCTTATATGGACGCAAGTGCATGTACTATAATAACTTTGCTATTGTATTATGTTTTATACCATATTTAACATCTAATATTATGTGATTCTAGATACATATAGTGTTGGATTATTACATCGATTTTTAATAATATCCGAGGGGAAATATAATGTTTTTTTTATTTTAACCTGATTTTTTCTTTTCAAACTGCAAATCATCAAATTTGTTGACAAATTCTGAATCTTACTCCTCATTATCAATGACAACAACGAAAACAAAATCTATAAAATCTTTAAACACTAAATTTCAACAACAACAACAATAAAAAAACAAAATCATTAAAATCGTTTAACATTAAATTTCAACACCAACAAAAAAATAAAATCATTAAAATCGTTTAACATTAAATCTCAACAACAACAACAACAACAACAATAAAATCAATAGAATATTTAAACAATAAATCTCAACATACATAACAACAACAACAAAAATAACAACATTAAACATTTTACTTGACACCACAATAACAACTAACATTACTAAGTTACATAAGTGCTTTCCTAACTAAAATTAAACATTTTTAACAAGCAATTAGAAGATACGAGATTGCATTAAAGAATCAACCTTGAAACATTTCCCTTCTCTTGTAGTTCATCATAAATAATGGTGTTATACTTTATGAACTACTTTCATTATCATTGTTTTCATTACGTTAAGTTTACATATCAAGACTTTTCATCCAAGATGGATTGTTATGGCATTCATATTCTGAATGGCTGGGGAGAGTTTCACATGTATCACTTATTTTTCAAGTGGATTGATGAGTTGGAAATATCTTGACCATTGTTACTTTATAAATGGACGACAACGATTAATTACTTAATTAAAAGACCCTAAAAATATTAAAAGATGTTATTTTCTCCCCGACTTCCTAAATAACCAAGGTAATAGGTCTTAAAAAAAAATATGCTAAAATGCAATTGCTAGGATTCGAATAAGGGGTTTATCAAAACCTACTCTTCTCCTCAGTTGCTAAAATAACTAAGATAGTAGGTCATAAAAAAATAATTAAAATGTGCTAAAATGAAGTTTCTAGGATTCAAAGAAGGGGTTGATCAAAAGTTTTGACCTCAATTTTTGGCTCAACAGAGGGAATAAGTAGCGTATGTTTTTTTAAAATTAAAATGTTGGGCGCCTATGGTTTACACCATGGTTATTTGTTGTCTGAGGTGAAAGTTTTGTCATAAAGAGTGTTATTTGTAGCAGTGTATAATGAAACTGAGCCATGTCTCAATTAAAGTAGATAAATCAAAAGATAAGAGACAAATACCTTTTGTCGGCTTCACAAGCTTGAATGTTCATTATACATAGGACGAATCTAATATAGGAACAATAAAGCAGTTTAGTAAGATATCGAATTTCAATTATAACAAATACTTACCTGTGAGAAATGTTTAAAAATGTCATGTTTCATTTTATCTTTAGTTTTTTTTTTCATTAAAATGGTTACTTCATGTTTATCTTTTTATTAAGATCGAGACAATGCATTGTATCAAGCAATTACATAAATTTTCTGTTCAATTTCATTAGCAGAATAACAAGTAAGCAAGACCATCGATTTATAAAAACAAAATCTTTAGTCCGGTTATCATATCTATCAAACCAAATCTAACAAAGATAGAAAATTCCTCATCAATAAGTATTGCTGAACATAAATTATAAAATTCAGAATGTCATATCCTAGTATGAGTATAATGATTAATCTTCTGAATGGTCACAAAATGCATAAACATTGATGTCAAAATCACATACACAAAATTTTACAACCGACTAAGACTCCTCATCTAGATCAATTAAATTGAAGACTGAAATATTCGCCGTTACGTTCAAAATGGATCAAGATCAACAAGTTATTTGTAACACAAAAACTCCAATTTAAATGGCATACAAAGTACATCTCAAAATAAAAGAGAAAGAAAAATTAACTTTATGGCTTATACCAATACAAATACACAAGCTCACACAATACCAAAAAAATAATGATAATAAAGTCCTCTCCTGTTCCTTTCTCTTTTTTGTGTGCTTAAAATAATATAAAAAATTCTCTTAAAAATAGTGCTGAAGCCCTCTTCAGCTCCCCAAGTTAAGTTAGGGAATTAAAATCATAACATCTCCATAACAAAGAGGACGTTCTGAGCTAAATCAAAGACTTAACATACTATTAACTAAATCTATTCCACAAAATACCCCATGTTAAGACAAGCACAATAAAGTTGATTGATCGAACAAAACTTATTAACTAAGAAATTTTTTCTTTGTAGGAGACAATCATGCTTTGATTAACATAACTAACACATATTTGTTCTTTTTGCAAGTGTTGTTCATACTCGACCACCCTATTTGATCCTTAGTGACACTGCATCCATTATAATCCTTGGCGCCATATGGTACTTTGTCATATCATTCACAAATTATCTTTTATCGGTTTTTAAACCATCGACTACATCATGACCGTCTAAATTCTTAGCTAGATAGGGATAACAAAACAGCCTGACCCATCGGGCAAGACCATTCTGTCCATTTTTTTTTTTGCAGGGCAAATTAGTTTTAGACCCTCATCATCTAAACACATATAAAAAAATTATATTGACCTTAAATGTTCGACTTAGTACCAACCATTTTGTAAAAAATGTTACAATTTCTATAACATATTTCCTAAAACTATTAGTATTTTTTTTTACTTATTTATAAAGAGTAATTTTTTTTTTCAAAAACATATAAATTTGTTAGAATTTTTGGGTCACAATGTAATATTGTATGTGTTAGAACTATTATTTAATTAGTCAAAACTATAGTGTCTAATTAATATTAAATATATGGCTAAAAGTATAAATGTTATGAAATATGAGATTATTGTGTATATATCATAAGTCAATATCGAATTTGATTAGAGGTCAAATTAGAATATTGAAAACTAAGAAATAACCCTAAGGTTATTTATAGGGCTATTGTCCCCATTTGTAGTCTTGTAGAGGATAGGAAAATACGACTCATCAGCAAAATTCTCTCTTTATTCTCATCATAGGAGATTCAATGAGCCATAAGAAACTCTACAATTGGAAGATCACGTACCCAACAACTTCAACGATTTCCAATGACAAACTCAGATACGTTTCGACTTTTATGTTTTAGTTGAATTTAATATGGATTTAAATGATACAAGTTAATGAGTTATCGCCTCAAATGGATTAGTTTAAAGTTTTGTTCTTGATTTCTATATCGATAGAAATTATAAGGTTATGAACCGATCTTACAAATGGTATCAGAGCTACCCATATTTGATTCAATTTGAATTTGATTTTTTTTTAATATTAAGATTCTAAAATTGAGATTTTTTTTATCTTCCAATTTTTGGTAAGGTTTATGTTTTTTTTTTCATGTTGGTAAATTCATTTATTCATACACCCTTTAATTGATTTTTCTTCTTCATGTTTTAAGATGTTTCTCATAACATTCTGTTTCAATAGCGTGTGATTTGTTTCAGAATTTACATCAAATCGTTAAATATTCATTTAATTGTATCTCCTTTAATTGATTCATAATCATGCGACCACTACTACCTTATTTTTATAAACTATTCGTATGAGCCACTAAGATTTGGTTTCATCAAAATTCGTTTCAAATTTCATTAAAATTAAGGATTGTTAGCTAAGTTTGCAATTTCATTAAAATTAGAATTGCTAGCCAATATTGCAGTAACAATTATGTTAGGTATATCAATTATCTAAATTGGAGTAACAGTTGCTAAAGCTTTACCGACGAGAAATTGTGTTTCCTACTTGTCTTGTATTTGCTAACAACCCTATTTCAAGTTTTATATATTATTATGAACAACAATATATGTGACTTTATATTTTAGAATCAAACTCACTACCAAAATGTTGTAATAGTGCGTAACATTACAGTAAAATACATTGGTGTTTTTGATTTAGATTTAATTAATTTTAATTTTTGTTGTAATAGTTGCATGAATTCTAGGTAGAGGGCATTTCCCTAACCTCATGGTAGATTGATGATCATGTTTGATTATGTGTTTAAATTCTGAATTGTTGCTGGTAAGATAGGTTTGTTGCATGTGGTTGTTTGGATGATTTGGGGTTTTTGGTAGTTCATCATTTTAAGTCGGAAATGAGTTAATCGGTAGAGCTGAGGTTTTTTCGGGTGGAATCTAGAATAGATTATGTAGCTAAGTCGTGGAATGTTGAACTAGTGCTGTGGGAACTGGTTTGAGTGAAATCGGGCGATTTCGGCGAGTGTTACCGATTCTGAACAGTGGGGTTTTCGTGAAATCGCAGACATTCGCCAGCACTTTCGCTAGGCGAGCGAATAGCGAGCATTCGCTGATGTTTCGCTAGGCGAACTGGGTAGCGAGTGCTTCCAGTAGCCACTGTCTGCCTTCGCTAGGGAGTTCGCTGGGCGAGCGAGTAGCGAGCCTTCGCTGATGTTTCGCTAGGCGAGTGAGCCAGCGAGCATGACAGTAGTTTGTGTTTTTGTGCTGTTCTGTTCTATTCTCTTGTGTTGTGGGACCCTTGTTGGTCATGATTAAATGTAAGATTGGTGTTGAACAGTTAAGAGTGTATGTGTGGCGTTGAAATGTGATTTCCGTGTTATTCGTTTAATTAGAATGATTCAATTGGTGTATGTTATTATGTATGAATATGGTGATGTGTGGAATATGTATGTGCGATGTTTAAAATTTGATCAGGAGGATCGTGTGCACCTTGTGTGCTTGGATTGTTGTTGTGCATTAGTGTCGTGCATATCATGATGTCTTGGTGGGGTTGAATCGTTGCTCGGATGGAGTGTATGCGATTCACCCATACTCTTGTGTGGAGAATGGTGGGGTTGAATCGTTGCTCGGATGGAGTGTATGCGATTCACCCGTACTCCTGTGTGGAGAATGGTGGGATGAATCGTTGCTCGGATGGAGTGTATGCGATTCATCCGTACTCCTGTGTGGAGAATGGTGGGATAAATCATTGCCATTGATGGGTGTATGTGATTTATCCGGTGCTCCCTTGTGGAGGGTTGATGGCCAGGTGTCCATCATTGTTGTTGAGTCGGTACCGCATATCATGGTGTTGAGTTGGATATGTTTGCATTGTCTTGAGTGTTGTGTTGGTGTTGGATAATAGGTCCGGGTTGATGTATGTTGAATGATATTCATATGATTTCTGCCTTTTATTCATGTACATTATTACCGCTATATTTTTGATCATGATTTCTCACCCCTTTTGTTGTTGTGTTGGTATGTCCTTCTTCGGAAGTACAGATAATCCAGGTGCGTAGCTAGCTTGGATAGTGGCGAGTCGAGTCGTAGGGATGCTCTGATACGTAACACGGGGCTTTGGGGAGTTTATTGTTTAGCTGATAAGTTTGTTTTTACTCCGTGTCGTATCACGTTTTGATGGATCCATTGATGATGTTTTGATGTTTTGTATATTTTGGGCAGATGGCCGAATATGATGTATATGGATCCATTGATGATGTTTTGTTAATTGTTGAATTCATTTAATGAAGCGTTCTGTTGGAGTTTCCTTTTGTGATATCCCGTTTTGGTGTGGCAACTCTGATAATTGTTTTGATTTAAATTGCATTTATTTTATTTTTGGGAAACGGGGTGTTACAAGTTGGTATCAGAGCAGGTCGGTCCGTCCGGCTAGTGTAGTAGTTGAGTCTGTCTGTAGGTAGCGATTGCGTATCTGTTAACCTGGCGTTGTTGTTGTTGAGTAGTATGGCGGGGAGGAATGATGATTTGTTGGTTGCGGCGATGCAAGCGATGGCGCTGGTGGTTGCTAATCAGAACCAAGCTACGGGTGCGCAATTCAGGGATTTGGCGCAGTTTCAGAGTAACAAGCCACCGACGTTTCAAGGAGAAACTTTGGATCCTGAAGCGGAGCAGAAGTGGCTGAAGGAGATTGAGAAGATTTTCAGGATGATGGGTTGTAGCGATGAGCAGAAAGTGAGGTTTGGTACCCACATGCTGGAGGGTGAAGCGGAAGCTTGGTGGGACAACATTCGCCAGAGATTGGAGACTGCAGGGACTGTAATTACTTGGGATGTGGTTCAAACTGGTTTTCTGGAAAAGTATTTTCCAGAGGATATCCGAAGTGCTAAGGAGATAGAGTTTCTGGAGCTGAAGCAGGGCAATCTGACGGTGGCTGGGTATGCCGCTAAGTTTGAAGAGCTGGTGCAGTATTGTCCTCATTACAATACTAATGGAGCGATGACCTCAAAGTGTTTGAAGTTTGAGAATGGACTGCATCCGGAAGTTAAGATGGGGATCACTTGTCAGAAGATCAGAGATTATCCTGAGCTGATAAGCAGAGGCAGGATTTATGATAATGATAATCGGGCTAGGATTGCACATTACAAGGCTGCAAATGACCGTAAGGGTAAGCAGAGGTTTGGTGGTACTCCTTACAGTGTTCCTGCTGATAAGGGGAAGTTTAAGGTTGTTGCTGATAAGAAGCCCAGAGAAGGGAGAGCGTCTGCTGGTGGAAAGTGTTTCCGGTGCGGTGGCGCGGGTCATCGTGCCATCGATTGTTCTCAAGAGGTGAAGAAGTGTTTCAAGTGTGGTAAGCCAGGCCACGTGGTAGGTGATTGTCGAGCCGCTATACCTACCTGTTATAACTGTGGTGAGAAGGGCCACATCAGTACACATTGCGAGAAGCTGAAGCCGTCTCAGGTGTCTCAGACCAGTGGTAAAGTGTTTGTGGTAGTGGGAACTCAATCTGCCAGTGAGGATCGTTCTATCCAAGGTACTTGTTTCATCAATAATGTTCCCTTGTCTGCTGTTATTGATACGGGTGCGACCCACTCGTCCATCTCTGTTGATTGTGTAAATAGGTTAGGTTTGGTGCCGACTACTCTTGAGCGGCGGATGACTATTGAAACTCCCTCTATTGGTTTAGTGACTACTTCTTTGGTATGTTTGAAGTGTCCGCTGACTATTTTTGGTAGAGATTTTGGAGCAGATCTGATTTTCCTGCCCCTTGGTAAGTTGGATGTTATTCTAGGTATGAACTGGTTGGAGTTTAACTGAGTCTACATCGATTGTTTTTGGAAGGTGTTGTTGTTTCTTACGTCGGTGGAAGAAGCATTGGGGGATTCCTTGTCTAGTAAGGAATTAAGGATCTTGTTGGAGGACGAAGCTAAAATGTTTGCTTTATTTGCATCATTAGTTGTTGACGGAAAATTGTCACTGAAGGAGTTGGCGGTGGTGAATGAATTTCCTGAAGTGTTCCCTGACGATATTACAGAGTTACCTCCGAAGAGAGAAGTTGAGTTTAACATTGATCTTGTACTTGGTATGAGGCCTATCTCTATGGTGCCGTACAGAATGTCGGCAGTGGAATTGGCCGAATTGAAGTCTCAGATTGGAGAGTTGTTGGATAGGAAGTTTATCAGGCCGAGTGTGTCGCCGTGGGGAGCTCCAGTACTGTTGGTAAAGAAGAAGGATGGTAGTATGCGTTTGTGCATCGATTACCGTCAATTGAATAAAGTGACTATTAAGAACAAATATCCTCTTCCCAGAATTGATGATTTGATGGATCAGTTGGTGGGAGCTCGAGTGTTCAGTAAGATTGATTTGAGGTCGGGTTACCATCAGATCAGAGTGAAAGAATGTGATATTCAGAAGACCGCGTTTAGAACTCGTTATGGACATTACGAATATGCGATAATGCCTTTTGGAGTGTCTAATGCACCGGGAGTGTTCATGGAGTATATGAACCGAATCTTCCATTCTTATTTGGATCACTTTATTGTTGTGTTCATTGACGATATACTAATTTATTCTAAGTCTGAGGAAGAGCATGTTGGACATTTGAGAATTGCTTTGCAGGTACTAAAGGATAATAAGCTGTTTGCAGAACTGTCAAAGTGTGATTTTTGGTTGAAGACTGTGAGTTTCTTGGGCCATGTAATATATGGTGATGGTATATCGGTAGACCCATCAAAGGTGAGTGCAGTGTTGCAGTGGGAACCGCCGAAGACAACAATGGAAGTTAGAAGCTTTTTGGGTTTGGCAAGGTACTATCGAAGGTTTTTCTACTTTGGCGTTGCCATTGACTCAGTTGACGAGAAAGAACCAAGTTTTTGTGTGGGATGCTGCTTGTGAAGAGAGCTTTGTAGAATTGAAGAAGAGATTGACTACGGCACCGGTGTTAGTGTTGTCGACTCCGAGCGAACCGTTTTTGATGTACTGTGATGCGTCTAAGATGTGATTAGGCGGAGTTCTTATGCAGAATGGTAAGGTGGTGGCATATGCTTCGCGGCAACTGAGGATGCATGAACGAAATTACCCTACTCATGATCTTGAATTGGCCGTGGTAGTTTTTGCATTAAAGATCTAGAGGCACTATTTGTATGGTTCAAGGTTTGAGGTGTTCAGCGACCATAAGAGTCTGAAGCATCTGTTTGATCAGAAGGAGCTGAATATGAGACAGAGAAGATGGTTGGAATTTTTGAAGGATTATGATTTCAGTTTGAGTTATCATCCAGGAAAGGCAAATGTGGTAGCATATGCTTTGAGCAGAAAAGCGATTCATATGTCGACTTTGATGGTGAAAGAGATGGAGCTTATTGAGCAGTTCAGAGATTTGAGCATGGTTTGTGAGACTACGGAAGATTGCGTGATGTTGGGTAAATTGCAAGTGAACAACGATTTCTTAGATATGATTAGATAAAACCAAAAGCTAGATGTGAAGCTAGTGGATTTGATGTCTGGAGTAGGAAGTGACTCAGATAGTGATTTTAAGTTGGATAGTGCAGGTGTGTTGAGATTTAGAGGCAGAATTTGTGTGCCGGATAATAATGAGCTGAAGAAGTCAATTTTGAATGAGGGACATCGTAGTAGTTTGAGTATTCATCCGGGGGATACGGAGATGTACCATGATTTAAGAAAGATATTTTGGTGGTCAGGTATGAAAAGGGATATAGCTCAGTTTGTTTACGCCTGTTTGACGTGTCAGAAATCGAAGGTGGAACATCAGAGGCCCTCTGGATTTATGCAACCGTTGGAAACTCCAGTTTGGAAATGGGATTGTATCACCATGGATTTTGTTACAGGATTGCCGAGCACGGCGAGAGGATTTGATGCCATTTGGGTAATTTTGGATCGGCTTACGAAGTCTGCACATTTTGTGCCGATTAATATCAGTTTTCCGTTGGAGAAGCTGGCAGAGATTTATGTTCGGGTGATTGTGAAGCTTCATGGTTTGGCGGCGAGTATTGTGTCGGATAGGGATCCGATGTTCACTTCAGAATTTTGGAAGAGTTTGCAGGAGGCTTTGGGTACTAAGTTGAAGTTGAGTTCAGCTTATCATCCGCAAACTGATGGTCAGTCAGAGAGGACTATTCAGACGCTGGAGGATTTGTTACGGGCTTGTGTGTTGGCGAAAGGTGGTGCGTGGGATACTCATTTACCATTGATCGAGTTCACGTACAACAACAGTTACCATTCTAGTATTGGGATGACACCTTTTGAGGCTTTGTATGGTAGAAGGTGCAGAACTCCTCTGTGTTGGTATGAGACGGGCGAAAATGTAGTATTGGGACCAGAAATTGTGCAGCAGACCACTAAGACCATTCAAATGATTCGTGAGAAAATGAAAGCGTCTCAGGATAGGCAGAAGAGTTATCATGATAATCGGAGAAAAGAGCTGGAATTCAGTGAAGGTGATCACGTGTTCCTAAGGGTAAACCCAGTGATCAGTGCAGGTCGTGCGTTGAAGTCCAAGAAGCTGGATCCGAATTTTATTGGGGCGTATCAGATTTTGCAGAAGATTCGTGTTGTAGCATATAGGGTGGCGTTGCCGCCTGAGCTTTCGAATTTGCATGACGTGTTTCATGTGTCGCAACTTCGAAAGTATGTCGCAAACCCATCTCATGTGATTCAGAGAGATGAAGTGCAAGTTCGGGAGAATCTTACCGTTGAGACGATGCCGTTGAGAATCGAAGATCGTAAGATGAAGCAACTCCGAGGAAAGGAGATAGCTTTAGTGAAAGTGGTTTGGGGAGGTGCTACAGGTGGCAGTGTGACCTGGGAATTGGAAAGCAGGATGCGGGATGCATATCCGGAATTGTTTCCATCAGGTAATTTTCGAGGAAGAAAATAATTAAAGTGGGGGAGAGTTGTAACACCCATTTAAATTATCTAGTCTTTTTCTGTGTTATTTTAATTTTGGTGTGCCTTTTTGTGGGGAGCGTGTTTGAGTGCGTTAGTGAGTAC